>JASJZH010000001.1:2400000-3600000 GCA_037178975.1 Oscheius tipulae | reverse complement strand
TGGCAAACATCATGGGGACAAACTGCTGAAACTTCGACTTCTCCGCTTCGGATTTGCGATTCTGAATTATTCCTGAATTTATGGAAAACAGACAACTAACAATATATCTCTTGGCCATAAGGAAGAACTGTCGATGAAGGGCATTCTCCAAGGCGTAATGCACTGTGCCCAGAATTGTGGCGGGAATAGCAAGTTGGAGAATGGAGAAACGCCGGGAAGAGTCACGAGCTCCGAAAATGAGGAACCTCATTCGATCTATGCCCTTTGTTATGACATCCAGCACTTTATTATCGTCTTTTCCGAGTCCTGTCTCGCTCTGTAAATTTTTGTTGAAAATATAGAGTACTGTCCTTACCCGGACAGTTTCAGTAAATCCCGAAACAATAAACGGCGTCATCGTGAATAGTGTGCAGGCTTTGAGGATCAAATGACGCCAATATTTCTCGCTGCTGCCATTTTGTACTACTTTCCTGCAAGTTTACTTATGGGAATGGAAAGGGAAATGATTACCTTGGGAGACCGAAAAGATCGCCTAGAACAATTTGAGTGACGTTTGACAACCCCCATACGACACAAGTGCCGATTGTACCCTTCCAAAATGTTAGCACGCCCTGAAAGTATTGAGGTTGTGATGAAACTGGAGCAGTACCTCCTTGGAAATCATGTTGCACGCCACAGGAACAAGGGTGAATGGCGTTAGATGAAGCGATCTTGCGAACTGATGAACTTGACATTGTCGCCGGATGACAGTACAGGGATGAGTGACAAATACACGCGACACAAATCTGAAGAAACTATGACCAAAATGAACAAATAGACTTACTCGGCTACTCCAATCGAAATACTAACAAGATTGTCATCGTTTCCTACCAGAGCTGGCGGCGAAGGGTTGCTTTGCCCAGGCCAGGAACCTGAAAGCAGTGAATGATCAAACATACGCGTAAATCATACCATATTTCCCAGCGTCTCCTCCACTGGGATTCCGATCCATTTGTCTGTGAGCCTCTAGATGACTGAAATAGATAAAATTAGACAAATTTAAACGAATTTCATCAAGCTATGCTAATGGGAGAAAGATGTACGCAGCAAAATTGGAGAATGCAGCTGCGGACAAAATTTCTGTCAAGACGAATGATTTTTTGAATGTTAGTTTTAAAAAAAGCTTATTAATAAGGGAATAGACATATATAATTCAGAAAAAGAAGCAGCAAAAGGTCATTATTTTGACAACAAAATAGAAAGGCAACGGACAAGGGAAATAATTTCGTTTTGAACTTGCCGGGCCCTTAGAAAATTTCGACTGACGTTTATTTTTTGGGGAGGCCCAAAACACTTTTACTTTACATGATCCTGCTCACAGTTAAAAAGTTCACATATTTCATGTAATGGTCGAAATCGGAGATAATACTTTCTCCCAATGCTTCCCCGAAATCGAGACATCTATCAGAGCCTCTTCGTTCATAGGTTTGTTTCTATTTTTGTCAAAATCATAGGCAGTTTTCAGCTATAGATCTCGAGTTCCTTGGATTACCCTCTTCCAGTTATCCCAAATCGGTCAGCTTGTTCGACTCTCCATCAGAAAGGTACGTTTCCAACTCTTTCAATAGAACCGCTTGTTCCAGATACATTAAGCTTTGTCAGAGCGTAAAAAAGTTTCCACCTTGTCAACTAGGAATCGCATGTTTCAAAGAGGTTGGAAACAGGTAACTTTCCTACAGCTACATACTTATTTAGTTACAGCTTCAAAGTTGACATTTTCACCATTCATCTATTCAAAAGACTATGCAAGCGAGTCTTCTCCTTCTCTTTGAGCGCGCTCACGTTTTTGGCTCACAACAACTTTGATTTCAACAAGGTATCGTGCTGCTTTAACCAATCTAAAAGTCCTTTCAGTTTGTCAGTGAAGGCGTGACGTATCTGAACAAGAATGAGTTCTCTTCGATCAAACGTGAGATCATCAACGGCACATTTGACTATGAGTCAGTTGTACTTAGCTAATTCGTAAGAAATTTTTCAGTACACTGACCGACAATCTCGAAAAACGTCTGGAAATGCTCAAAATGAAGATTCTTCTCGAAGCGGTAAGTTTGCTGAGGTCTTTTCCCAAATGTTTCCTTCAGACAGTTGAAGATGAGCCATTGAAACGAGAGAGTGAAACAGCAGAAAAGACGTCTTTCTGTCGCGATGAGCGCGTCAGATTGGCTCGTCCGCTTCTCATAGAGCTGTGTACGAAAGATTGCCATGAAGAGGAAGCATTTGATGCTTCCGGCGGAGAAAGTGAGGCTGTTCTGTGGGACTGTGCACTGTCGTCGGTGGAAGCAGCTGCCGTTGTTCATGTTCTCAGTAACGAATTCCCCTTTTTCGACTTTCAAGTGGACCCTTCCAAAACATTGGTTAGTTTTTCCCTTCACTTTTTTCAACCTTCCCTTCAGCTTTACGTTGCCGAAACGCCTTTGATTTTCCGAAGTTCTTCTGAGCGGAAACGACACAAGACTCATTTGAAAGGCTTCCTGAACGAAATGCTCGGTGTTTCGCGAATATTCCACATCATCTCGGAGACGAAGAAGCCAGCCGTTGGCCACAACAGTCTGCTCGATTTTATGTACATTTACAACTATTTCGAGGCCGAATTGCCAGGTAATTTACTTTGTTTTCTATACAATTAGCTTCCAGAAACTTACGCTGAATGGAAGACTTCGATGACTGCATCTTTTCCTACCGTAATTGACACTAAAGTCCTAGCATCCTCTCTCCAAGACCATTTCTCGTCTCAGGGCGTCGGTGATCTGTCCCTTCAAACTATTGGGAACTATTTTGAATCGTAAGTCTGTTCTGAGCCTAACAATCCGTTTCAGCCCGTCCTGTGGCGCTATTCTACCATTCGATCCGCCACAAATTGTTATCGGAGATCATATGCCGTCTAGTTTCTTGGAGGATAAACAGTTTCACAATGCCGGCTACGATGCGCTGGTCACCGGACAGATTTTCATCAAGATGGCCCATCTCTATGCCTTTTCAAAGTAAATTTTCCTTTCAATGTCTTCACATGTTTTTAGGTGTTCCTCGCAAGACCCGTCTACGTTTCCTTGGCCGTTTCAAAAGTTGCTGATCGTTCTCAAGTCAAAAGTTTCCAATCGCATTCCCATTTCTCTGATCGACAGCCAACATTGCTATCTTGTATGTTACTCCTTTGCCTATTGATTTTACTGCTTCCAGTTAGGCGAGGATCCCGTCGGGAAACGACCAGATATCATACAAATTCGGAAAAGACGCAATCTCCAATGGCCTCGTTATCTCTCTGAAAACGAAGCCTTTATCCAATTTTTTGAGCGAGTAGCTGATTCGGTTTTCCCTCCTATCGCTGTAAGTTTCGAGTTTATCGGATTATACAAGTTTTCAGGTCGAATTGGAAGAATGTTTGCGTCTCCAAGACGATCTTTCCCGTATTCTCGGAGGTTTTCGAGTCGAAGTTCGAACAGACGGGTCCAATTTGCTGTTGGCCACAAATACCCCGAAAAGGTTTGGCGGTATCTTCCTTTCACCCAAAAATGCTCTTCAGTTTCGCTCGAGTCTGCCATTTTTTCACGTCCCACGATGACTATTACCTTGCCAATAACCCATCAAAAAGTTACGATCAGTTACTAACATCTAGCCGAGAACAGAAGGATTTCTCTCCGAATAGGCTATCAAATAGCCGAAGCTCCATATTGTTGTGTGTATCGCTTTCTAGTTTAGTTGTTCTTTGTCTGTGTTACATTTTCAAACGGGTACGATATCCAAAGTAGGATTACGAGTAATAAGATCAGTTTTATTAACATTCGAGCATCTTGCTGGCTGCTTCGCGAATAGCTGCCATCTCCCGAGCTGACAGGCTCTTCAAAAAACGAATACTCTCTTTGACATCAGAAAGCTGATCTTCTGAAATGTGTGTTGTGAGAATAAGAAAAAAGAAACTTTCCATCAATGGTGATGTTAGCGCCAGCAAGAACCTTTTTTACATCAGAGAGCATCTTCTTCACATGCTTCTCGTTCTTCTCAATCTGGCCCTTGTTGGCAGTTATTTTTGTCTTCAGCTCCTTCCATTCTGGCTCATACTTCTTGATTTCGTCTTCAATCGGCTTGATCTCTCTCACAAACTTGGCCAGTCGACGACCAGTTTTGATCCGATTGTTCCAAATATCGACTTCCCGCTTCAATTTGCGGACATCCGATGCCAGCTTGTGGTGTTCTTCACGCAGAGCGACCAACTTTGCTTCTACAACAGCCATTAAACAAAACAAGTTTAAAAAAAACCTTTCCCTCGTAGAGGTTTGGAAGGGGTCGCTACTTCGTCCTTTTTGTCAGTCTTGGCGGATCGTCTTCGCTTGACAGGGGCATCTCCGTTCGATTTACGAGATCTCCGGGAAGGCTTCGGGCTAGTAGAAGTGGTGGGAGTCTGGAATAAAGTGTTTGGAAACAAAGGAAAAGTCACCTGGGGAGTAGGATCAAGGCTGGTCTTCTTTCTGGATCGGGCAGACGATTTCTGAAATGGGAAGATTGCTTCTATACGAAATTTTTGGAACTCTGATAGATATGAAAAGAAAGACTCACACTTTCTCTGGGAGCTCTCTTTCTCGTGGTTCCCGCGTTCTTCGGAGTAGAATCGACTATTTCTCCGTCTCCCTTATCTTCAGCCCTGCTCACTCTTCCATTTTTTGTCCCAGCAGACTCGGGAGTGTTCATCGGACTGCGTACAGACTGTCGCAGCGAGTTACTGAATCATCGAATAAATACAGGGATCGTGAAATGAGCACACCGTCTGCTCCTGACCTCGCTCGCAAAATCTATTTCCTCCTCATTCCATTCGGAAGGACTTCTCTGTCCGGAAGTGTCGCGCATCCTACTAAATTTTACCTTCCTGCCAACTAAAGTTGAAATACAACTACCTGGAAAGCCGAATAGGTCACCCGATGACGTGATTCAATAATTTATCGTTCATGGTGTTATAAAGATTGACAATTTGACTAATATTAAGGAATGAGAGCCGGTAAGAATACATTATGAACGGCAGCAAGACTGGGGACAAAATACCGAATAAATAGAGATTCTGTACATGAAATGCGAGAGAGGGAATGAGAGGATCGAGGGATTGCACTTGGCGAGAGAGAAACTAACCGTAGATAAAAAGCTTCACAGTATGAGAGAGAAATATGGAACTATGATTATGCGACTGTAGGCTGTTCTACTTGTGTCGAGTCGTCCACGAGTCTATGAACTTCGGTCTGTACTGCTACTTCGTGAGGCTGCTCCTCGGAACTGTCCGAATCGTCTTCGATGTCGATCTCTCCATTATCTGATGCTCCGATAGCGGCCTCTACGTCAACAACTGTGCTTTCCGTGGCCCGCGGAGACTTCCGGGCACGTTTTTTGCCTGAAAATCCATTCATTTTAGATAAAAACAACGAAATTTACCTAGCAGTCCGTCTGCTGCCATCACACGGTAGGCGAGAACTGTATTGGTAGTAGCAAGAGACAGTATGACGAGAGCCACAATAATGGCCAGATACCACGGGCTGACGTCTTTCGTAAACACAATACTCGTGACCTATACAGCGACTGAATTGTATCAAAAAGAAAAACATACAGCCCAGTAAACAAGGTAGGCAGAGACACACATCCGAAAAACGAGGAGTGTAATCATGTTCAGAAGAGCGACTATCCGGAATGGGACAGACTTCTTGTCAAATCCGTACAGATTGAGCAGACTGCGTGAATGAAGAAAAATAGAGTTCAGCTCCATGAGAAGACCGAATACTACGACGCCCAAGTACTGTCTCGTCACCTACGATTACTATTGAGAAGAAATATGAGTAAACGAACCAGTGTGATAGTAAATGCGGAGAGGACGACTACGTGATGGAATAAGAGCTCCATGATACGTGCAGACTGTTCGTTAACCAGGAGATCCAGGAGATCGTGGAGGAGATACCCGGCAGACATGAAAAGCTTAACCACATGATTATCTCGGAAGCAATGAGAACACATACCAAATTGACAGCTACATCGACACGGTAATTGACCATGTCCTTCGTAAATTCCGTATAGAAGAGCAGTACATAACCGGCCCAAAGACCGCTGACAATCGAGTGAATGAGTGAAATGATTTCGTTCGAAATTCGCCATTTCTTGTTTGGTGGTACGGCCTGGATATTTCCGATGACAGATAGAAAAAGAAAACCTACCGAAAGTGTTCGACTGTCGCGAGTTCCTCTCCGAAGACCAAAGTAGGAAAATGTGCGGAAAGTGCATTTGCCGAAAAGGTACCAGCGAGCCACAAACTGCATGAATCGATAAACTCCAAACGATAGCAGGACCTAAATTGAAGTGTTAAGCTAGATGCCAAAACCACTAACCCAAAAAACTCCCAGTCCGAAGTTCTTCCATTGGTCTTTTGTCCACCAGAGCAGATGGTCGCTTGCTTCATCCATTCCGGCTACTCTGGTGGTGGTGTCGAAGGTTTAACCTGGAAAAGGACGGCTGTCACTAAAGGCCTTAGAAAAGATAAGAAAAGAACAGTTTGATAAGATATTAGACAATGAAGAACACGACGCTGTCCTTTCATTTAGTCAGTCAAAAAGAATAGAAACAGAATGTAAGTAAATAAAAGAGGTGAGCGTTATAGTCAGCGTACAGATTATGGTCGATGCCTGCCAGCAGATTGACGGGACAAGGTCGTCTGTCATAAAAGAAGTTTATGATGTGATTATTGTGTGCTGCACTGTATGCCTCTCTTCGACGCTGAATACCCAATTCCTCACACTGAGCATGTGACTTGATCGTAAATAGAAATGGTCCTAATGCCTTTTTTGACAAAAGAAATGGGTATTCAGCGTCGAAGAAAGGCATACAGTACCCCCGCGAAATAGCCATGCTTTTGGATAATTAGAAGAATGAGGTGAATCATTTTTCAGTACAACAAGCTAGTGACTCAGTTTCCAATCAATCAAAACAGCCAAGGTAATGGGAATCACGACAGTAACGGTTTCCTAAAGCATAGAATTGGTCTAATGTATTTTAGACGATGGTGTTGTCCATTTTTTTTTATCGCTTCAGCCATACAAAATAAGACGAGAAAAAAGGGAAAAGTCGATGAGAAGACAAGAGATGAGGAGCAGAAGCCGTTCAATTTTTCAAATTAAGCGCCTGGGTCTCGGCACGATAACACCAATCTGGCGCCATGCTGAAACTACCAACTGAAGACGTGTTGCTCCACATAGACATATACATTATTATTTTCCATTTTTTGCCCCATCTTTCATTTTTCATAACTCTCTCTTTTTCTCTCTGTGAAAGAAGCTGAATAGAACTTGTTCACCTCTAACTGTCTCATTTCCCCTTGAACAAAGCAAAAATCTGTTTCAGGTAATGGCCGCCTCATTCGAGTATGATGAGGTCGGTAACACCTTCTACTACGTGTTGGTCTCATTTTACGCCCTAATTCTACTGCCAGCTACATATTTCTTTTTCCCCGTGGGAGATAAAAGTAAGCCACTTCAGATATTTTGTCAACATTCCTTATTTTAGCCGAAAAGGTTAAAATTGACGAAAAGGAATGTCAATGTGATAAATGTCAGTCCAAGCGGGAACGGAAAAGAAACGAAAGGCCGTGGCACACGACGAAGAAGTTTATCAAAATCGCGTCGCTGACGGTAGCCTGGATTCTCTTCATCCTTCTTATCAAGAAGGTTTCCGAAATCGAATTCGTCCACGAAGAATACGATCCTTATACTATTCTTGGTCTCGATCAGGTTTGTGACTGTAGCAATCGCCAAAAAAATGTTGTGCCCAGGGTGCCGCCACTCCTGAAGTGAAGAAAGCCTATCGTGAACTCACAAAAACCCACCATCCTGATCGCGGAGGAGACGCTGTTCATTTCGACAAAATCGCTAAAGCTTATCAGGTAACTTTTGGTCTAAAAAGTATTTCGATCAATCCTTTAGGCTCTGACAAACGAGGAATCGAAAGAAAACTGGGAAAAGTACGGTAATCCGGATGGACCCAAGGCTACTACCTTCGGTATCGCCCTGCCCAAATGGCTTGTGAGCAGAGAGTACGGAACCTGGCTGTTGGCTTTCTACGCCCTCGTCTTCATGATCATTCTGCCAACCGTAGTTGTATGTTTGGTCTGTTTTCCATTAGGAAATGCACATTTTAGGGTCTGTGGTGGTACAACTCGATCAAGTACAATGTGGATAAGGTGCTGCTGGATACTACTCAACTCTATTCCTACTTCCTTCATAAGAATCGCAAGATGGAAATGAACAGTATGAAACTTCTTGGCTTTGGTAATACGGAACTGCTCAGGAATGATTCGCGTTTACTCCGGCGCCTTCGAATTTTGGAAACAGTATAATAAGGAGATTGTTGATCGCGAATCGGACAACTACGAACTGCCCAGGTTGATACTATACTCTTCTTTCAAACATTCGATTGTTTTAGACTGATGAAGCTACTGCCGGCTCTCGGAGAAAATAACAAAGAGCGACCACTTTCTCTTCCGTACGCCCTCAAGGCTCGTATCTTGGTTCATTGTCATCTCTCGCGAATTCCTCTAGAATCCGATGTCCTTCCTCACGATCAGAGGTACTTTATTTCCCTTCTTGAATCACGCAACTCTCTTCAGATATATCCTCGCTCGATCTCCGCGCCTCATCGAAGAAATGATCAATGTGGCCACTCAACTGTCATTTTACGCGCAGACCAAGGTCTCGATTGAAACCATTGAGAACCTCCAGAAACTGCTTCCCATGTTGGTTCAGGCTCTTTGGCAGAAAAACAGTCATCTCATGCAACTGCCTCATCTCTCCGAATCCAACATCAACTTCCTTAGGAGAGTAAGACTTACTTCTTTTTCTTCTTCCTATTAGAATTATTCTAGAATAAGATCAACTATTGTAAAGATCTGGCCAATCTGGAGAACGATAAACGTCGAAATATCCTGAAAACGCTGTCTGATGATCAATATCGCGATATACTGGTCGTTCTCTCCATGATGCCTCATCTCAGCATCAAAACTCAAACCATGGGTGAGTCTTACTGTGTTCAATGATTACAATGTTTGCTTAGTCGAAGGAGAAGATGATGCTCATGAAGTTACTGCCGGATGTGTGGTCACTGTTCGTGTCACTCTTACCAGAAACAGCCTTCTCGACCCCCAAGTTGCCGGATTGGAAGATGAGAGACTTCGAACGGAAGAGGAAGACGACAGCGACAATGTGAGCGGAGAGAGCGATTGTGAACAGGAGATCAAGGATGAACAGGATATCAAGGATGAACATGACACCAAGGATGCGGAAGCCAGTCCGGCTGATGCCAAGGTAACCTTTTTATTTGGATAGAAACGTTCGAATTCAGCCGAAGAGAAAGCCCTGGGAGAAGGCTCATCAAAAAAAGAAGGCTGGAGGAAACAAGAAGAAGGGAAAGCCACAGAAGAAAACGAACACTACGGCCGCTACGAGTACTGCCACAGTGGAACAAGTTGAAGAGAAACCAGAGGAGGCTGATCATAGTGATAACGACGATGCTGTTAGTTGTATAAATTTTCTTTCTAAATAACAGTTCAGGGTTCCGAATCCGGCTCAGAGGTTGCTCCAAGTGGCAATGATGACGACAGCGATTTCGAAGACGAGCACTGGAAGTCGGCCCAGAGGAAGCCGAACCTGGAGACCAAATCCTACAAGACTCATCCCGTCCACTGTCCCTACTTCCCTGACGAGAAATTCGAGTGGTGGTGGCTGACGCTGGCCCTGGTCGATAAGAAAAAGGAAAAACAGCTGCTCTCCCACATCGTTCCCTGCAAAACACTCCTCAATGAGCAGTCGGTCGATATCCGATTCGCTGCTCCCGAAGCAAAATGTGTAATGAACTGTCAGCTGGCCGTCCGATCCGATTCTTATACAGACGCCGAATTTTTTAAAGACTTCAAGGTACTTTTTATGCTGATTCTCACAAATGACCTGATTCAGATCGAAGTAAAAGAAGCCAAACAGGTCGTTTTGCCGAAATACGAGTTGACAGACGAGGAGAACGAAGCTGATGAAGCGGCTAGGGAGAGCGAGTACACTGAAGACTCGGATTCAGATGACGAGTAAGGCCTTATCTTCTTCTATTCCTCTCTATCTGTGATTGTTGTTTTTCATATTCATCGGCTATTTATTATAGTTTCTCCCTTCGTTTTCTGTCTGTATTTATATATTTTGAAAGAAATTCTTTTGAGCAGCTGATGGAACCATTTTGGGTCTTTCTCTTCCCCCATTCATAAAACATTTTATTCGCCATTTTTTCTGTTTTCTACAGAGACAACAACCAATAAAAAAAGTTTATTAGCAAAAATAAATACAATCTCATTGCTTGCTTCTTCCCACACAGTTGTTCAGCATCGTCCTCAACTGACCGCTTTGATGGAGTCCGAACAGATCCGAGGAACCTGAGAGACTTGACGCATTGAATCAAGAGATATTACCTCCAATATGAGTTCCGCAGATGAAAATGTAGGGGAAGGTGATCTGTCCGGTGATTTGCTGAAGATCAACTTGGAGCTGTCGCTGCCAATCTTCGTCTCCGACGAGTTCGAGGAAATGAGCAGCCACGTCGCTGTAAGAGACGGCCAGAAGATGTTTGGCTCGTTGACAAGGTACGCATTGGACCAGGGTGTACATCATGATTGGGTAGCGACGAGCCTGTCTCTCGATGTATCCGGCATAGGAATAGCCCATCGGAGAGCCGTAGATGCTCTGCTGTTGAGGTAATGAGGCACCGTTTCTGGGAGCTGTAGGTCGATACTGAATGGGATGGATTATAAAATGTCACTTAAATCATTCTTTTTGGACTCATAGTGTTTTTGAACTAAATGTTATGCACAATTGCAGGGTGGATCAAACACTACACCATGGCAGGACTATCAGAATACTCACTCTCATTCTCGGATTGCCCATCACGATTCCATTGTTCCGTCTTCCCATCTCATTTCCATAGCTATTGAATCGAGAGGGTGCCCCTGTTCGTTCCCGAACCGCCATCTCGGATCTCGTGTGATAGCCCAAGTCTGGCAGTGTGACCAGCTGTGGGAACTTTTTGATTGGCTCAGGTTTGAAGAGATCTCAAAACAACGAGTCATAGGGTCGTTTGGAGTTCATACCGTAGTCTGAGCCCCGATCCGGTTCAGGTTTAAACTGTTCGTAGTCGGGATAGTCGTCGTGGGCCGTGTGATTGACTCTCGGCACGGAGGTTCCATTCCTCGAGACGGCTGTGTAGATGACATGACAGTGAAGGAGTAGGAAGACTACGATGAGCATCACGAAACACGTGATGAGCACGAAGAGGCCAACTCGTAGAAGGGCACTGGCCAAGTCTGCAATATATAGAGAGGGCTTGTTAAGGAAGCAGTCTGAAGACTATCAATGATGTCCGGAGAAGGATTAGCAAACAAAAAGTCTGTTGATGGATCTGTGCAAACAGCAGAGTAGGGGCTATTTTTGAGGCTGTTACGAGAAGTGCGAATGACTAGTGCAGACTGGAGAGCTTGAAGAGGAACGATGAGTAAGGAAAAGTTTACTTATGTTCTTTTGGTAGGAAGACACCGATGCTAAGTGTCTCCATTTGTATCAACTTGATCCTGGACAGAAACTGAACTGAGTGGTACTTTACAACATTGGCTAACCATTCGTACGTTTGGTTAAAAAGGCAGGTTAGTCACTGCATGCCAATAAGTTACTTTCCTTGACTTTTACAAGTTTGCAATTAGAAGTTGAGGAAGAAACAAACAGAGAAGAAGTTCACAAAAATAGATTTCAGAGCAGGAAGAAGCTCTTGGAAGGTAGTCACCGCATCCCAATAAGTTATTTCCTTGACTATTACAAAGTTGCATACCAAAATTGGAAGATGCTAAACAAAGGTTCGGTCATCAAAAGACCAGACACATGTCGGACCTTTCAGACGTGGAGGGATCTGTTTTCTGTTTATCTTTCGGACGTCAAACAGACTGAAGGTTCACCAGGTCAGATTTCTTTCTCACACGTAACTTCGTGAGTAAAAGAAGCTTGACCTCAGAGCACAGTATCACGTATCATTTGTAGTCTGTCAGAAATAAAAAAAGATCGGTTGTGACCTAAACTCGTGGTCGAAGATGCGCAATAGGAATGAGTACGGTATATGGAAAGTGCGAGATTCCTGTTTGAAGTTGTGAAGTGGCAAAGAGTGTGGACCAGTGTCGAACAGAAAAAGAGAAGAGGCTCTGAGACAGGGATACGTGAGCCGGAGGGAATCCTATATTTACGCGCGCGAAGTGTCGATCTTTTGTTGACAGCCCCGTCGGCTCTCATAACACACTGTCAATGGTCTCTCGGGCCCGAGTATCTTCATTAGGGTTACAAGGCAAAGGCTTGACAATGATGAGTCGAGTTCCGGACGCCGCAGAACTCCATCGACGGGTGGATGAAGTAGTCGAAGTGGCCCTGGGCTTTTGGTTATTTTGAATTGGGAGGCAGTACCTCGGAGCAAACGACCACATAACGTTCTCCAGCAGCATCCAGGTTAGCGGCGATTGACTTTCCGGACTCGGATGAGGTGTCTCTCATGTTCTGAAGTTCGCTTGTACTCTCTTTGTATTCAGAAACCTCGAGAAGTATGTCCTTCAGCTCTGGACTATTGCAGAGCATCTGGTCGCCCTTTCCAGCCAAGTTGGTGAAGGGAGGAGGAGCATCGTCGATTGATCTGACAATCTTCCTAATATTTCAAAACCACGAACCTCTTCTTCCTGCCACAGCCGCATCCTCCTCCACATCCACCACCGCCGCCACCGCCACCGCCAAAGCACAAGGACAAAGACAAATCAACAAACAGGATTAGAATCACGAAGAATATGAGACGACACATAGTGGAAAGGGGGAGAAAGTCCAGACTGTCGAGAGCAATTTATACTGTCCTTTGGAAAGTAATTAGTTCATGGATTGGGTCGCGGTAATTTACGCTCGGACGAGAAACTGACCCACCTGAAGAAGTGACCGAGATTGTTGTGAACTCTTGAATGGTTTGGAAGGGAAAACCTGGGAAGACACGTGCTAGAAGGCCGTTCACACGCCATCCATCAGATCGAACTGCGCGTGATCACGGTTCAGTCTTACTCCCACACTCTGAACTTTTTCTCATCTTCGAGTCCTAGCCATGACTTCTACCTTTCCCTTATCGCAGTTTGACGTAATCATGAAAGACAGACCTACAGTTACATTATCCCTTAGTCTGGTCTACAAATATGCAGAACATCGCAAAACTACTATGTTGGACCCGAAAAGTTGGTCAGAGATCGCGAGCTTACAGTTGAGCGAGTGATAGTCTAGCCAGTTGAACTTTTTTCTCGAATTTTTCTATCAAGCTTGTCTCTCAGAGCATTGTTTGAAATCGCTGATGTCGATGGGGCGAAACTTCAGTTTACTTTTCAGTTACAGTAGACCCACACAGAATGCATAAAAGTACTACAGAGTGCGTCAAACCTTCTGCTATCGATCCGATTAAACACTCAAAAATATTCAATAAAATTTAAGAGTTAGAGTAAGAAGGCAATAGATTTGCTTACCCGCAGTATGAAACTGATAGTAGAACTGAACGGAAAATGATTGATAATTCAACGAGACCACACAGTCTAGATTGATCTGTTTCCATCAAACACAGTAGAAGACAAGTGCAAATATAGTTTTGACCATTCGAGTCGTAACTAAAGCTCAACAAGACTGTGAGAATACTCTCATTCTCCCCTGTGAACTCCTCGTTTCATTTTTGAGCCTCACCCACTCACTAAAAGTACTCCTTTCAGATCAGTGAATGATCGCCTGGTCGCCTTCTTCCGAATGAGTGTCGTCTCCGTTGGGTCAGTTCGTTTCCGATCTTACAGGGACTAATATTCTCTTTTTATATCAATCTGCATTTCTCGTAATCCCTGACGCAGGTTTCCTCTTCCCCTTTTTTTGGATGAGACTATTTGGTGTGTCCTAATGCCCATTTGTAGTCGTCAGCGTGGGTGACAGAGAGAGAAGGGTCCATGAGAACGGAGGGCGGAGAATCCACTCTAATGCGAATCAGATATGTAGCCGTTAATTGGTTCCTCTCAACAAGGACCGAACTTTGTCTCGAGTTAATCTCTTCCCTGTCTCCTTGTTTAGCTAGACTACCTCGACACTGAACTGGGATAGTCTCTACCAGATTCCCGAAGAGATTCCTCCAGGGTCTCTCCCAAGGAAGATCAGCCTTTTAGTGCTGGGACAACCATATAAACGGCTAGTCATCAACCACCCGGGACCGGAAATAGGGATGTCCGTCTATCATTAGTCTCTTGTCTTAGGTCAGATCCAAGGGGTTTGTCCTGTTTACTCCAATTTAAAGAGGATTTGGAGACGGGCTACTGAAAGATTCATTGATATTGTGACCCTCTCCGCGATCAGAACTAGAATCTAGAAGAGACTCCCACAGTCGTTCCCTATGCACTCTCTGCTCCTGACTAATAGGGGCTGTTTTCAAGTCGTATGACCCGGAACGAAGGAAACATAATGCTCACGATTGTAGTTCTTAAGAAATTATAGAGAGGATAAGGTTCAACTAACTGACGCAGGATCTCACCCCCTCGTCGCGTGATTCCCACAGAATTCATTACCTGATCAGTTCGCCAGTCCTCGATTTAGGGACGGCTGCTCGCCAACATTCCCATCTCTGCAAAAACTTGTGTCTTGCAATAACACACGAACGTATTCAGGATGCTGCGATGGTCGTCAGTTCGAAGGAAGCAGCATGCTCGGCTCACAGGTAGGGTGGATTATTGAAGTTGCTATTTACAATAGCGCCTGTAAGCCTGTCATCAGGAGAACGCAATTGGCAGGCCCAGTCAAGTTAAATGGGACTACCAAGAGAGTAACGTAGTAAGGCACGCTCCAAAAGCAAAATCTGAGGGAGATTAAAAACGTTTATAACCAGCGGGTACTGACTGTGGACCGGACCTAAAGTCGACAGAAAGGATTAGCAATGATTGAAGATCAGAGCTTCCAAAAAACCGAACAGGAGACGGATAGGTAGAGAGGGTGTGCAGATCCTCATCACTTTCCCACAGGCGAGAAGTACTTGAGTTGACTTGAAGAGAGCCAGTCCAGAGACGTCTCACAAATATGCCGTGGTCTCTGCTTCGAAACTGTAGGTTGTTCTCTCTCCCTCCCTCTCTCAGTTACCTGGCATCCAAGCCATTAAAGGTTTCATTCGATGCGTCTGTTTCTCAAAAGTAGGTTTTTATTATAAAGAGAACTGGCCCCGTGATTTTTCTTCCTCTTCAGACACCTCTGATGGATTCGGGCTCTCCCATTTCCCTTCTGGTCATAATCTATCAGAGCTATCTGCCCCTGTTAGATGATCTCCCCACGTCTTCCTCATATTCCCATCCCATACCATTTTCCCCCGGGCTCTATGACTTAAGTCAAGTTTTGACGAAGAGACTTCGTTCGAAGACGAAAAGGACAATTCTGCTTACGTGTTTTCTCAGCTATTCTGCACCCGAAATACAACACTTTTGATAGTTAGCGCGCCTAGCTGATGCAGAACAAACACAGTAGTCCACTCTCTTCCAACTCGAAATCCTCGTTCAGCTCAAGACTCACGGGCTCTGCTCCCGAACATGGACGATGGCTATGGTGCCTTGAATACGGAACCGCCTCGGTCGCCCAAATCGCCAACTGTCAGAGGTGAGTTTGCGTCTAGACTACGGACACAAAGAGAAGGAAAGGGATTAGCATTTGGGTGAATAGATGTCTCCATTGACGAAACGGTGTTCTAATTAGCTGTTTCCGATTAAAAAAGCATAAAGAGTCTTTCGAAAACTTCCTTTTGGCATTTGCTCGCTCTTATTATGTATAATCTGACCCACTTGTTACATCCAGGCTTTTCCTAAACCGGTTTCCAAAAACTCAGTTACTTTGTCAAATACTCAAAAAACGTTCCCAGTTCTCGCCAACCTCCTACAATCTTCAGGCTTCTCCGTCCCTCTCGTTCCTTCCGCGGCAGAGTATCAGCCACTTCCGTCCTCAGACAAACCGATCACACTGGCTCTTCTGGAAACAGACGATGGCGTCGAGCCCCTTCCAGGTAGTTCAACTAAATCTGTACAGTAAGTCGGTCTTTCAGGAATGTCTCCGAAAATAGAGACGCGTGTTCAATCTCTCCGTCGAAGATCCTCAGTCGTGCGTGATAAATGGGCTACTAAGATGGAGTTCCTGTTGGCTGTCATTGGTTATTGTTCGCACATCATTCTCACTCAAAAAGATTTAGGCTACGCAGTAGACTTGGGAAACATCTGGCGTTTCCCCAGTGTCTGCTACAAGCACGGGGGAGGAGCCTTTCTGATTCCTTATCTGGTAATGTTACTGGTCAGTGGACTGCCAATGTTTTACATGGAATTGGCTCTTGGACAGTTCCATCGGTCTGGTTGCGTTAGCATATGGAGAAAGATATGTCCAATGTTCAAAGGGATCGGCTACGGAATCTGCTTCATCTGTACATTCATAGCCTGTTTTTACAATGCGATCATAGCCCATGCCGTTTACTTCACCTTCAGTTCTCTTACGGTACGTCGAACGCCTCTGTGTTTAAACGAATTTCCAGTTGGAAGTGCCGTGGAAGCATTGTAACAACGAGTGGAACACCCCTAGCTGTACCACAGTTCTGAATGTCAACATCAGCAAGGGAGAAAAGTGGACTACTCCCAGTGAAGAGTTTTACAAGTTTGTGATCTTTGAGACCGCATGAGTTGTTCCATTTTAGTCGCCGAGTTCTGGAGCTCCAGAAATCTACAGGGTTCGATGATCTGGGTGGAGTCAAGTGGTCGATGGCCGGCTGTCTTGCTCTCGTCTTTGTCATGGTCTACTTTGCCTTATGGAAGGGGCCCAAGAGCTCTGGAAAGGTATAATTCAATCTTCTTTGCCAAGTGTGCTCATAGATTGTCTGGGTGACAGCCACGGCTCCCTACGTCGTCCTGACCATTCTTCTGATCCGTGGAGTTACCCTGCCCGGAGCAGCCAAAGGAATCTACTACTATCTCACACCCGATTTCGAAAAACTCTGGGATCCGGCGGTTTGTTTGAAGAAATTGAGGCAACGAGCAAGCCTTTAGGTCTGGTCAGCTGCAGCCACTCAGATCTTCTTCTCTCTGGGTCCCGGATTCGGAGTTCTCCTCGCTTTGAGCAGCTACAATGACTTCAACAACAACTGTTACAGAGACGCCATGGTCACGACGACAATCAACTGTCTGACTTCTTTCTTCTCTGGATTCGTCATCTTCTCCACCCTCGGATATATGTCTCTGCTTACAAACAAGGAAATTGAGGAGGCATGAGATCCCAACTCGTCCAACTTTCTTATTCTAGGTAGTTGGGGATCATGATGCCTCTCTGATCTTCATCGTCTACCCGCAGGCCTTGGCTACCATGGAATACAGTAGTGCCTGGTCCTTCATCTTTTTCTTCATGTTGATCACTCTCGGTATCGACAGCACTGTCAGTATCTCTTCCTGTTTCTAACAGATCAAGCTTTCAGTTTGCCGGAATAGAGGCACTGATCACAGGTCTCTGCGACGAATCCAGACTCTTGACCAGGAAGAGAGAGTGGTTCGTCGGAGTCGTCTGTGTATTGTACTTCTTCGGAAGTCTTCCGGCTATTAGCTACGTGAGTTCTTCGTGAAGACACTGAGGTCGCAACTATTCCAGGGCGGATCCTACGTGATTCCATTCCTCGACGAATACGGAGTCTCTCTTTCCGTCCTCTTCATTGTCACTTGCGAGATGGTCGCCGTCTGCTGGTTTTACGGAGTCAATCGATTCAGCAATGACATCAAGTTAGTTCTCTCGAGTTATGATCCATCTCTTCCAGAACAATGCTGGGTTTCTACCCGGGTCTCTACTGGCGAGTCTGCTGGACAATGTGCCCCGTCTTTATCATGATTATCTTTATCATGACTGTCTGGCAAGCCTCTTTCGTACCGATGGAGGTCATGAATCACACGTACCCCTTGTGGAGTGTTGGTCTCGGATGGTAAATTGAATCTCCCTTTAATAATCGACGCAATTTTCAGGGTACTTCGAATGTTATCCGTCTTGAGTGTTCCTCTCGTAGCCATTGTAATGATTTGGTATTCGAAGGGTACTCTTATGGAGGTAAGAGATTAGAAATTGCCCCTCAAAGATTACCATTCAGAGACTGAGAGCAGTCACTTCTCCAAGACCCCGTCGATTGTCTCTCACTTCTCTGGGAGCGGATCCAACCCAGATAATCGACAGTTCTCTTCTGAACCCCATTCAGACCTTGTCCGAAGTCTGAAAGTCACAAAATACAGGTGGACCGGCGGCATTGTCATCGCGTGACGATTGCCTTCGCTCGAATCCTTTTTCCCAAACTTCGCTATGTCTCGTGATCTCATTTGTTGTTGTAAGAGCTGATATAGACCAAAATATACTATTTGGAACTGAAGAAGTTGTGCTCGATTGGCGCAGATTAGGGCTGTATTTGAGAGCACTATTCTAGTTTGGGTACAAGTGGTTGACTCGATACTCCGAGCAAGAGAGAACTTGGGAATATTCAACTTGCCTCAGAATCACTCCTCGCGGACACAAGTTTTTGGTTCATCACTTTCTAAAACAACAAAAATACTGCAAGTTGTAAAAGCACCTTTTGAAAGTTTAACAATTTACAAACACGAGAACTCGAACTCAATTTTATGTCTGCTCGTCACTTGTGCTGCCTCTACTGTCCAGATCTTAACTGTTGCTCTCTATCGTCCAGGACAAGTCTTCCAAATACCTCCTCCAAACTACTTCGCACCAAACTGTTCCAACTCTTTCGCTCTAACTCTCAGTTACCAATATCTTTTCACCTTCACTAGGCTCTGGGATAGTCGCAAGTAAGCCAGATCCCTGAAAGCCTCAGTCTTTAGCTTGATGGCAAAGTTGGGTTTTTGAAAATCGAGCAGTGATAAAAAGCCAATTTTGAGAATTTCTGGACTGTTGTTGCTTTCAAAGGACCCAGATAGAAACTTTATTCCTATGCAAATCTGTTGGGCATTGAGAAGCACTCAGAAAATCATCGTCTTGGTTTGTAGGGATAGTTGGGAATGGAGTGCATCAAGGGCTGGGGTGGTTGAGACATGAGAGAAGGGGGAGGCTGTGAGAAGAAAGGACTGAACCCGTATGGAAGAGGGACACCCGAAGTGGTCACAGGGACTGGTACCGGAATGTAAGCTATTTGGGTGAATGTCTGGGGAATGGGGCAACTCATGAGAGAGGGAATGACCGGGCTATTGGGTTCCGAAGGACGATATTTTCGAGGTGCATAGTTCCGTCGAGTCTGAACACGTATTGATCAATGAGAAACAATTGAACTGACGGTCTCGGGCTCCTGATCTCCGAGAAGATGTTTGATCGAGTCAAGTCCATTCTTGGCCGCATCCATTTCCGCATTGTGCAGATTGGAAGCTTTCCCTTCTGCCAACTTTTTACCTCGGAAAAAGACACCGACAGTGTAGACTCGACTGTTCGTTGGACCAGTCTGTGAGAGCATCCTGTAGACTGGACACTCGGGTTTCTGAGCATGTCCACTCCGAAAAGCCAAACAGGCGTGCTGGAGTTTGGACTTGTCGTCCGACCAACGTTTCTGGACAAGGAAGAACTGAAATCTGATGTTTCTGTACTATCGGAACCAGTCAAACCTTCAATCTCGGAAGGAACAGAATCTTGACGAACTTCTCACAGTATTCGAGGCCTCCATCGACATACATTGCTCCGATGAGGGACTCTACCAAGTCAGCTTTGTCCTTCATCTTCAGATCCGTTCCGTGACTCATTCTTCGCAAAGGCTTGATGCAGAAGTTCTGAAGACAGAGCTCGTCGCTGATTATGGACTGGGTCTTGTTGCTGACGATACAGGTTCGGAGCAGAGACAGATGTCCTTCGTGATGGAAGGGGAAGTGACGGTAGAGGTAGTCGGAGACAATCAGCTGAAGAACCGTATCTCCAAGCCATTCCAGTCTCTGGTTGTGTCCTTTGGTGATGTCGTTCATTGGGATACACCGTCTAGTCATGGCTTTGGCCAAGAGTCGAATGTAGTTGAACCGGTAGCCGATGACTTCCTCCAATTCAGAGACCGACTTCAGGACCGCAATCTTCTCGATCTGATCTCTGTCTCCATAAGGATAGCCTTCTTTCAGCTCGTGATCATTCATATTGTCCCATTTGTCCTTTGCGTCCGGGTCATCTCCCCACATTGCTTCCGAGAAGATTCTGTCAGCATCTTCCAGCCCCTTGTCCAGATAAATGGCTCCCATGATCGCCTCGAAAGCATTGGCTAGAGCATGACGAAAATCGTCTTCGTGACAAAGGTCGGGTCCGTGTGTGAAGAGAAGAAAATGCTGGAGACCCATCTTTTGTGCCAACGCGGCCAGGTTTCTGTTCTGGACCAAGGCACTTCTGTAAGTCGCCAAACCACCTTCTTGATGCTGGGGCAGCATGAAGAACAGATGAACTGTCACTAACTAAAACCCATCTTTGTTCTCAAACGACGAGCTCACCATCTCGACGACCGCGTCTCCCAGATACTCGAGTCGTTCGTTGTGAACAATCTGGTAGTTTTTGACCTTAAGATCTCCACTTCGGATCGTCTCTGCTATTCGAGGATGCCCTCCAAGTTTTCTGAAGTCTTCGAGTTTTTCCCCCTTGATCGAGTTCTTGTATCCACAAGTGAGGATTGTGTTTCGCGCATGATCAGCCGTCATTCCGTAGTTGTTTTTGAAAGACGGATGAATCAGAGCCAGCTCGAGGAGGGCCCGGTTGGTGAACTTGTACTTGATCCGTTCCTCGAGTTTCTAAAGAACGTTTTCGTCGACCTAATTGAACAACTCACATCGAAAGACATGTGGAGTCTGGCGTGGAAGCAAGCAACACTCAGAGTGAGAACGTGACTGACAATGTCGGCTACGAAGCCCGTCTTGTAGTAGTATTCCGAGGAAACTGTCACTTTCAGTGGGCGGAGAGTCGCTCTAAGGGTTGAATTCTTTGAGATGTAGGTCATAGAACGAACATGTGGGTTTTCATATCCTCAATTTTCCTCTGCAACTGTTCGGCATCTTTGAGTTCCGTCCTCGAGGGCGTCTTCTTCATTCGCATTGTTTTCCTCATTTTATTCAGTTTCTTCTGGAGGGACTGTACCTCGGCCAGATGAATTGACAAATAGGCTGGGCATCTGCAATTGAACTTAAACAATCAAAGATGGTTAAAGACCTCAAAGTACTGTGAACGACATTAGGATATCTGGCCCCGTCTGTCCGAGTGATATTGTCGACTCGGAGAGTTGCAGGTCTCTGAAAACCATATGACTCAGTTTGGAAGAATTACTACTTTGAAGGGATTGATGAGCAACGACGATCGCATATTGTTGACGAAGCGAGTCCACGACTCCTCTGGACAATTCATCTTGTCAATTGCATTGATCGGGTCCAACATCGGCGCGAAATTTTTGGTCAGCTCGTCAAGGATTGCCGCCATCGAGAGCATCACTTCCGATCCCTCTGTCTAATTTATGGTCGGAAACGAGCAAAAATACCTGAATAAGTGGTGTACCGTGGCATGACATGGAAGACAGGGCAGCCGCCTTCTGGACCCTTGGAAGGGAACCTGGGAAAATCGTACAGTTCCAGAACATTCTCCAAAAGATACGTAGTGAAGGAATCTAGTTCCCCGACGACAAAGTTCTGAACCCTTTCTTGGGGAGAAATGAATACTAGCAAACCTGCGGGACGGGTTCCTCGATGAATTCGAACTCGATGTCCGTGTTCCAGCGAGAGATCGGATTCCGTGGGAAGACTTCTGGCAGAGGGTGGTGGAAGAAGACCTGCGATACTTGCAAATTTATTTCTTATTAGAACTTACTGAAAACCCTCGGAAAGTGTAGACATCCTGACCTAATCTGATGGTGGAAGTTCGCTGACAGGCCTGGTTCACTGCACTGTTGACATGGAGCACATAGTGATAAAGCCGATCGGCGTTACTAAAATAGAAACTTTGTACACTAGAGCAGAGAGCCCACTTTGATCTGGGATTGCAGGGTTGAATGTGTTCTTCTCCCATGAAGATGTGGTGTCGGATGCCTTCGGTTCGAGCCTTGTTCGGGCAGCGACAGACTGGACCGTCATTTGTCTAAAATCGTTTTCATTGAAGACGAGTCAGCTTACCATGCCAGTCTCATTGAAGACGAGCGAAGGATCAACAGCGGCCGGATGTCCCTTCTTCCTGTGAATCTCATCCAGCAGTTGTTCCTTGTTCTTCGCTCTTGTACTCTTCTCGTCCGATCCGTCCGCCTCGTCTTCCGAGGAAGATAAACAACTCGACTCCGAGCCACTGTCCTCGTCGTTTTTCCCACCTAGATAGCTCAGAAAAATAGTAAATGCTCATGGATCATTTACATTTGCAAGTAGCATGAGTAGGAGGAGGTGGTAACAGTGGACACTGGGGCTGACTCTCTCTGGCGTCTTGACAGAATTGGAGAACTTTCCTATTGAAAGAGCTCAGTATTTCTCGTTCAGCTGGTGAGGAATAAACACAGTCGTCGACCTGAAACGCGTAATAGTAGAATTCTTATTCGAGCAATTATTCCCGAGGCTTTCAAAATAGGTCTAATTTAAAAAAGATTTCTAAAAATGGAGGGAAACAAAGTTTACCTTCAAGTACCAGTTGGGCAGAGTCTTTGTCGAGGAAGGTCTCTTGATGACTCTCATCGTATTCGGATCAAATGGCTCGTCGGGATTCATAATGATCGGTTCTCTCAGATCTTCTTCTGCCAAAAAAGGCATTTCTTCTATTTTATCGTCCTTCTTCGAAGTGGAGGGGATAGAAGTCCTCTCCGGACTATCTTCTAGTCTACGTTTCTCTGGTTTTCGTTTAGAAGAAGCCGTCTTTTCGACAAGTTCCCCGAGAGTCATCGGCTCGATCTTGTTCTTCTTTTTCTAAAGGTAAGGTATCAGTAACACCGAGACAAAACAAACGTCTCGCTCATAGCTCCTGCCTCTTTTCGCGCGTCTTTCTCTTGTCTCTTCTCTGCTTTGAGGTCGAGAGTTTGAAGAGGATAACGAGCCTGGATATGGCTCGCTCTGAAGCTGGGAGTTCGTATGCAGAGTCTGAACTTACAGGTGGAGGAGGAGGCGGCGACTCATCTCGACTACCAAACATGGTTACAATGACTGGAAAGTGGATGTACGTTCAAGAAAAAAAGAGAGTCTAAAAGCGGTAACAAATGGATAAAATGTATTCAAAAGCGACTCTCCCTATTTTCGCTCAAACGCAATCTCATGGTGTACTTTGAAATGGAGTATAAGCCTCTTATAGTCTACTTTGTTCTTTTCTTCGAGACACATAGCAGTTTGTAAGTTCTCTCTTTTTCAGATATTTCCCACAAGTTGTCTTCAATTCAAATGTATTCTTATAGAAATGTCAGCAATACCTCTTCGCGTTGTTGTAACGGGCGCTGCCGGCCAGATTGGTTACTCGCTAGTGCTCCAGCTGGCCAAGGGAGATGTTTTTGGAGAGGTATCACTTTACCAGTAAGATTCGAGAGAAATCTTTTAGAAGCAACCTATCGTACTCATTCTCTTGGACATTCCACCAATGGCCAAGGTTCTGGAAGGAGTCAAGTTTGAGCTACAGGACTGCGCTCTGCCTAATCTCCAAGGTGAGTTCAAGTAGAGGTCTTTTTCAACTGTGTTGTATAGCAGTTCTTGCTGTAACAAATGAGAAAGAGGCCTTCGAGGATGTTGACTATGCCTTTCTTGTGGGAGCAATGCCCCGTCGTGAGGGAATGGAACGCAAAGATCTGCTGACAGCCAATGTCGAGATTTTCAAGTCACAAGGACGAGCCTTGGCAGAATACGCCAAACCGACTACCAGAGTTCTTGTTGTTGGTAATCCAGCAAACACGAACGCCTTCATCTGTGCCAAGTATGCAAGCTCAAAAATCCCAGTTGAGAACTTCTCGGCAATGACCAGACTCGACCACAATCGTGCCTTGGCTCAAGTAGGAAAATCTTCCATACCATCAATACGCTTCTTTAGGTAGCTCTCAAGACGGGAGTCGAAGTGAAAGATGTGAAGAATGTGATCATCTGGGGCAATCACTCAAGCACTCAGTTCCCAGACGTCGGTCATGCTCAGGTCTACAAAAACGGATCCAGTTTCGATGCCTCCACGGCCATCAACGATCCTCAGTATATCAAGGGAGATTTCATTACGGTAAGATTCGTTCGGTTCTTTTTCGTCAACGATTATACAGACAGTCCAAAAACGCGGTGCCGCGATCATCGATCGTCGTAAACTCTCTTCGGCCATGTCAGCAGCCAAGGCAGCTTGCGACCATGTCCGGGACTGGCACCAGGGAACCAAGCCTGGGGAATGGGTTTCGATGGCTGTCCCCTCCGATGATAGCTACGGAATTCCTTCCGGACTCGTCTTCTCATTCCCGGTCACAATCGACGGATTGACCAAGAAGTGGAAGATAGTTCAGGGTCTGGAGTTGAACGAGTTCGCCAAGCAGAAGCTTGCTGTGACAACGAAAGAGCTGGAAGAAGAGAGAGACGAAGCTCTCGCTCTCTGTAACGATGCCAAAATGTAGATCAATGAATTTCTTCTGAGTACCTTCTGTTTGTCTAGGGTACTTGTCCCTCTCTTGTTCTTTCATTGATTTCCTATTCGGAGAGGGCCCACTTCTCCGACGGGCGAGTAATCCCGGCAGCATATGGAAATGACGTGAGCCGCTTATTGAACACCCACGTAAACGAAACCTTTTATTTTACTACTTCTTCAACGTTTGTTTCCCATTGTCATCATACAGAACGAGTTTCTCATGCCCCAAGCCTCTCTATAGTTGCCCGTGACTCAGTTTCTGCCTGGTGACTGTTGCAGTTTGCAGAGACCATTAGCCTCATACTTATGACTAGCTCTTTTCAGCTCAAAGAGTCGTGAAATCTATTTAAGCGTGACTATTGAAAGCGAGATAGTCTCAAAAGCAGCCGTACTGGAATTTTGTTTTATTTCCGTTAATTAGTCATGCGATTCGTCAGTCTTCAAATATTTCTCTTCCTCCACATGTTTTTTTTTGATTGCATACCTTATCGAATAGAAACATTCTTATAAGTCAATTCTTGGCAGTTTTTAGACCTGCGACTCCCGTACTGTTAGCTACTGCTAGCAAAGCTTGAGACAACAATATCCAGCAAGCTTGTATAGTGCTTCTGAATTCTCCAGCTTAAAGCGAGTGTCCGCACCCTTTTCTAGTTCGCAAAAGTTAAGATTCATGTGATTTGAAAAGTCGTAGCAAGTCGAGATTGCATTGGTTTTCAATTTTTGCAACTTATTCGAGCTGCAAGGGCGAGCCTTTTTGAGTCAGACATGCGACGCAGCATTAGTTTCGAAGTACCATAGCAAGGTAAAACTGTTCCATAGTGAAAACGAGACAACCTCATTCCATAGTATCTTTGGAAACTATTTTGGGTGCAAATCTCTAGTGCAGGCAGTGCAAACTGTGGGGGAGATTACTAAACGCCCTGGACCAGGGTAGATCCGTTTCTGAAGCAATTGGGATGCATTCAACATCTATTCCGAGTAGTTGCCTAGAAATAAGGAGCAAGATGCTATCAGAAGCTACAACTTCGACTGAATACTTTTCTCTGGAACTAGCCTTGACTTGCCAAAAAGCGCGTGGCTTGTCGAGACAAGGCTGACAAGTACGAGAAAGCTTCTCGGCAAATGGTAACTTTTGTTGGAGTAGCAACTTTGCGGGCTTATATTTCGGTGATAATCAATGATGAAACAAAAGAGAAGTACACCTCCGTAATCAGCGAGTTGTTCTCTACAATGTCCATATCAGAACTCATGGTCGAAAAAAAGGTCCGGACACTCGCTTTAATTCAGTTTGAATTTGATTTCTTTAGAAATTGTCTAATTTTCCAATAGAAACTCCAAAAGTTACTTTGTAACTTGAAAGCTCCGCTGGAAAATAAAAGTCAAAGCTCTACTTTCGTGCTGCCGTCCTCCCTGCTCCCTTTCATCTCTCTGCCTCGTTATTGCCTGTTCGAAGAGTCCTTTTCTCAGATGACCGTCGAAGCAGCTCTGTCGCGGGAGAGATCTGAACGAGTCCTGTCCATCCAGAGCCACGTCGTCCATGGCTACGCCGGTAACAAGTGTTCCGTCCTTCCGCTTCAGGTAACCATTCTTTGTGTCTATTGAAATTCTCTTTTAGCTTCACGGATTCGAGGTGGACTTCATAAACTCCGTGCAATTCAGCAACCATGCAGGTTTCGTGTTTGCACATTTGGATTCTCCTCCCAGAAGTAATTTTCTTCGTTTGGCCTAACCGAACTAATCTAGCTTGTTTTTGTTTAAACTGGTACATGAATACTGTCTGATCAGGGAATTCCAGGCTACAAGCACGTGAAGGGACAGAAGTTGACGGACGCGGATCTGAATGAGCTTTACGAGGGACTGAAGCTGAACAATATCAACAACTACAGCCACATTCTGACCGGCTACTGTGGAAACGTCGACTTTCTGAGGAAGATTGCGGACATTGTGGCCGATCTGAAAAGCCGCCATGAACAGACTCTCTTCGTGTGTGACCCGGTCATGGGAGACAATGGCCGCTACTACGTGCCCGAGAATCTGTTGCCCATCTATCGCGATGTCATTGTGCCGCTGGCCGACGTGCTCACACCGAATGCCTTTGAGCTTGGCGAGCTGACTGGCACCAAAGTGAACACGATCGAGGATGCTGTTCAAGGAATGGATGCCATGCACGAGAGAGGAGTGAGAGTCGTCGTCGTGACGAGTGGAATCGAGGCTGCCCAGTCTGAACAGTCTTTGATCTGCCTGGCCAGCATCTACGGTCAGTTTCATCCCGCTTTGGAATAGAAATGGCCGAGTTCAGATAGGGAAACGAAGGAGAAGAAACGCTTCAAGTTCGAGTTTCCTCGTCTGGTGGGACAGTTCGTCGGGACTGGAGACACATTCACATCACTCCTTGTCGTCTGGCTGACCGAGCTCAGGGGAGATGTAAAGGAAGCTGTCCGTCGTGTACTCTGTTCGATGCAGGGAGTGTTGAAGAAGACGAGCAGCTACGCCCAGAAACAGATGAACAGTGACTCGAAGGCCATGTCCGAGCTGAGACTCGTCCAGTCCAGAATTGAACTCCTCGCCCCGCCGACCATCGACAACATCCGCATCGAAGAACTGTGATCCAACTAGTCCATTCCAATGTCACTTTGCCCCTCAGCATATCGTCTATTTCCAACCTAGAACACAATAAAGCGTTTTCTATCTTTCGTTTCTTTGAAAGCCGTCCTTTTGCCTTCAATTTGCATTCGCGGCTGCGCGGTCTACCTACTACTACGAAGCGGCGCAGCCGCTTAGTAGTAACAAAAGGCTTCCAGTGGCTTCATTGGGACAAAAGCCAAGTTCTAGAGAGCACCCAAAGTCGGCTTGCCAACCAATTTAGACAATAACTGTTTCTGAGCAACAAACTTCTGGACAACATAATTGGCTTGTCTGTTTCGTGACCACGGACAAACAAACAGAGTCCGCCACAGAAACCATCGCGCTTTAGATAGTAGTAGATAGAAGATAGGTTTCTGTTTCAGTAGTAGTCGTCAGGCTCTCCACAAGCTGTTGCAATGTAGTTTCTCTTGTCCTTTTCCACTCTATTCAACTTTAGGGTCTGTCCACTGCATCTTCAACTACAACCAGATCCGTGCCGCTCTTCTGGGAAATCTACGGTGGCATCTCACTTCTCTTCTGGCTGCTGCTCATCGTCGGAATCTACTCCTTCGGCCTTTTCGACATTCGTTCTCTAGCCAACAGGATCTACGAGACGAAGCTCCGTCAGAACAGCGAGGGAGATGGCTTTACTCTAACCGGATCGAAGGAAGTCGTCAAGACTTGAGAAATGGATTGTGTTGAGGCTTTACCTCCACAGAAACATCCAGTTCTTTTATCCCTCGATCAATCTTGTTGCTGACAGCTGAGCAATGGCAAGCTACCAGCTGACAGAGTCAGTTGATCCATTCTATCTTCTCGTTGGTCTCATTCTTTTACTTTTAGCCTACTCGATAGAGTTTCAGATGACATCGCTCTTCTTCGTCAGTTTTCTGTCTTTTCTAGTGACTGTCCTCTGTTTCCCGGCAGAGAGTAAGGTTGGTCGAATGCCTCTGAAATCAAACAATTCGGGTTGAAGAGGAAGCAGAGTGCCATTTGGCGGGAAGCAAGAGTTGAAGTTCTATAGACGACCAACTACAAACAGTTTTCTGATTCCAGAACACGATCGCCACTCTTCCCCAATGTGTCGAGAACGAGGATTGTCTCCATGCATTGTGTGCTTGTTGCGGAGTCTGTTCCAAGGAGAACAACTTCAAGTAACCTTCTTATTTGTCATCTATAATCAACATCTCAGATGCAAGCTGAAAGCAGACGTTGACTGTGCTCGAGTTGAAATCCGTATCGATGAGAGCTTTAACAAGTTGACAGCCGAGGAAAAGGCGGCCAGCAACGAATTCTGGAAGTATGCTATGAAGACACTAAACGATTCAACTGTCATAGCTCAATGAGTATCATCCTGTGTCATAGATAGATGCTTGTAAACAAGTACACATAATAAAGGGCTTTAACTAAACTGGCAATAAAGTCCAATTTCCTTTTCAACCATTCTGTGCTGAAATCCGTATCGATGAGAGCTTTAACACTTCTAGTCAAGTTCATAATGGATCTTTATAGATTCTGTCTCATCTACATCTCCTTCACTAGAGCTCTGACAAACGTCGTGGCCAGTACTCCTCCGCGGAATGCCGCCTCCAAGACTTCCATGTGCGATACAAGTTCGGATTCGTCCGCGTCCAGATTGGCTCTGAGCATGAGTTTTTATGCAGACACGATGAGAGACTCACTTGTTGGTGATTAAACAAAAGGCGAGGACCTTCATATGACATTGTTTAGCAACTGTGGCTTCGTGAGCAATCGACATACCGACACAGTCAACCCCCAACTTCTGAAGAGCTGCCACCTCGGCTGGAGTCTCATATTGTGGCCCACCGCTTTGGGACAAGATTCCCTCGTGTAGAACAAGAGTCTGCTTCTTGGCTACCTCGTGGGCAAGCTGCCTGAAATGGAGAGTTGTCAAAATAATTCTAATCCACCTCAAATCCTTATCGTACAGCTGATGCAGAGAGACAAACTGTTCTCCGAAACGACGGTCACTGACTCCTACGAGGGGAGAAAATCCGGACAACATTGGAAAGCTGATATGGTCCTTGATGAGCATGAATTCCCCAACTTTGTACTCGGGTCTGACTCCCCCGGCAGCACAGCTGGCTATGAGAGTCTTACAGCCGAGAGCTGCCATGACTCTGACTGGGAGAGCACACTGAACAGACTTCTATTTTACAGTCTACACAAACAATACCAGGGCCAAGTTCATTCCGTGCTCGTAAGCATGGAATCGTCCTTGCAGAGCCACGACTCTCTTCCCGGCCAGAGTTCCAAAAACAAGATTCCCCTTGTGCCCAGGAACCTTGGGCTTCATGAAACCGGGAATCTTCTCATAGGGAAGTATTGCCGCGTCCTCGATGGCATCTCCAATCGGACCCAAGCCTGAGCCGCAAATTATACCGATCTGAAGGATTGTTAGTTCCAGAAGTATGTGTGCATACTTCAGCCTTGGCAACATCTTCTCCCAATTGCTCCCTAATAGACTCGACCACCGATTGGAACTCGTCGTAGTTACGAGGGCTGAAGAGTAAGGATGGGGAGGAGGAGAGGGGTACTCACTTGATTGGGAGATGTTCGGAGTGTGGTGCCATTGTAAAAAAAAAGAGGCTGAAAAGAACTTAGGTTAGAGGCTCCGATCATAAGAGAAACTAGCAGAGGAAACACACTTTGACAATTTACACGACTGGCTACACAAGAGCTCATCTGCAGTAAATCTAAAGTATTTTGGGCATGAGTTGAGAATTGGAAAATAATCTCGTATAAACAAAATCTCCTACAGAATTAGTGGTTTAAGACAGAAAGTAAAAGATATGCTAAGGCACTTGTGCCAAGATGGTACTGTTATCGAGAAACTGCCAAAAGTATAAGCGTGAGATTAGTCGTATTGAAGATCACAGGACGACGTATGAGTCCTTGAAAAATGAAACTCTTTCCTGGAAATGTTGCAGTGCGCGAGAAAGAACAGTCTGTCAGCGATAGTGGAGATGGATAGCACTATCATTCTGACCAAATACCACCCTGTTTCGACGGGTAGGAAGAAAGGGAGGCACTAAGTACCTGGGTAAATAATGAAGGAAAAGTGAGGGAGAAAGTCAGAAGATGGGATGATTTACAACGTGGAAGCCGAGATAAGATAGAGAAGAGATAGCGGACGAGAGTCCACGAACTCTGTGGTCTCTTTCTCGGAAGTGAAACCTGGTTAAACTGTCGATTGGGGATCCTTCTAATAATAGAAGAAGTTCAGATGCACCAGATCGAATAGACAAATGCAAGATACCAGAACAGTGCCGCGTTTCTCTTATTACCAGTGAGCAGAAAACGGTAGCTGTTTCCAATGTTATCTGAAGGAATGGGGAGGCCGATTCGAGACACGTGGTCTTCTTAAAAGTGTCCTCTGATTAGGAGACACTAACTTGACATGGTAGAATTTTTCAGACCAATTTGGATGTAATCTAATCAAGAATCGACGTAGAAAAAAAAATCGAAAAAAAAGAATCGATGCAGTAGCATCACTTTATCAACACTACATTCAAACATTCAGGGCTTTGAAAAAACACCTTTACAGTCGCACATCCCACCAGCTCGATATCCGCATTTTGCCTTTGAATTTGAGTCGCTCAACCTCAGATATTCCTCGGATCGGTGATATTCTGCTGCACATGCATTTTCCGTTCTCCTTCATACAAAACTTTTTTTTCTTTCGATTTTGTATTGTATGAATCCCATTGGGGACAATGGTACATGTAGCACAACAATATTACCTTCCTCTTAGAGCATGTTCCTTCTCCTGGTCATCATCATTCCCTTCTCGCTCTCTCAGGACACCTTCTACGATTTGCAGATAATTCAATACATCAATCCCGATCCAGATTGTGAAGCAGACCAATACGAACTGGCCGAACAGTTCCAGAGCTTTTACTACCTGTTCAATTGTACCCAATGGGAGAAGAACTGTTTCCGAGACGGAACAAGGCTCTGCGACGCCAAAAATGGGAACTGTATGTTTAAGGCAGTCAAATCTCTGGCGACAAGCAAATTAAAGTTATTCTAAAGATTGACAAATCAGTTTCAGTGTTCCTTCGGCTGCTACATTTACAATCAGAGCAAATATCCAAACTATTGTTTTTGTCCCCAGCTGGGAATCGAATGCCGTCATTCGGAAGGATCGAACCCTAAGTACAAGAACGACGGGATAGGCTACTATGAGATCAAGTATTTTCGACATTGATTAAATTGTAATCCACTCATCTCTCTACTACTAAAGCGCAATGGTGTCCGTCCGTCCGTGCGTCACCACGAGAAAAAAGCTGGCAAGTCATGACATGTCAAGAACTAAGTTGACAAGTCAGCTTTGGAGGAAAACTAGGAGCGATACATTATTTTCAATTAGTTTGTGTCAAAAGTTTGCAAGTCAACCTTGAAGTTTGAGATAGAACGAGTTGTCCTTGGAAAGAGTCACACAGTAGAACAAGGGTGGTTCTCGTATTTACTACAAACCCATGAGTATATTAGAGCCATTGGAGCATGTAAATGGGTGGATCCGACTTCAAGTAATTCACTTATTTGAATGTTCAAACTTAAAGGTCCACTATTTTCGCTTGTTCTATATGCCCAAGATAGCCAAGTCTTCCCCCTGATGAAATTCCTTCTTGCCCTCCATGTTGGAATTTGTGACCTACCAGCTCTTCGCCAACAAGTGCGGATACAAGTCGAACCGAGAATGTTATTGTGAAGGTTTCTGCGTTTAGCACTATTCCTACAACAACGGAATCGAAGACCGCTTCAATTAAAGGACTGTCTGATTTACTTGTCTTTCGATCAATATTTGGACTACAAGGAACAAAGTTGCTCTTTGTCCAGTATTTCTGGGAAAATTTCGTCGTATAAGAGAGATTAGGCATTCGTATGTGAGCAGTCGTTCTGATCCCACGAAAAGAGGGTCAAGCAAGATCAGAAGAGTTCGACTGGGAGAAGCTTGTATGAAGAGCGAGTACTGTGGAAGAAGTTATACTGGATACTGTTGCCAGGACGATGTTTGCGTTGTATCGCCTTGTGATTGTGATTTGTAACGTTATTCAATCGGTTAAATATTGTCACGTATTGATGCCAAGAAACATCTGATCTCGACAAAGTACGCTGTGGATAGCCATGAGACCCCAATTATACCCCCATGCATCAGTCGTTTTGAGGGTAATGGGTGCTTATGGTATGTGAGTAGCGAAGACGCAGGTCAGGACCGTCTAGGCGAGAGAGTATGCTTGGTGAGGAGAGAACAGACTTCAGGGTCACTTGGAGGGGACGCGGAGGATTTGAATCGGCGACTGGATCTCTTCCAATCTCTGTTTTCTCATCCGTTTTAACCTCAGGACACTTGGTTCTTCTTACTTGAGTTCTCTGTTTTTGTCTCTGATTTAAACTGGACTGTTGCTGATTTCGACAAAAAAAACTGGTGTCTTTGTTTTATTGCCATTGGCAGAGAGTTTGCTAAGAAACGGGAGTTTTAGAAAACAAGGTTTCTATTTTCCCTGCTTATTTTATGCGAGTAACGTCCAATTTGTTCTTCTTTCCGACTGAACGAGAGCCTCTCTTTCCCCAAAGACAGTTTTTGAACCATTGCTCGACTGGTGATCTCTAGTAAACAGTTCTTCAACCCGATTCGAAACCTTCGGTCTAAATGAGCCTCGTCGAAACAATTTCGGGTAGTTATCTCTCCACGATCTTGACGGTCTGTCGTGCCAAGTTTGCCCACAGTCTCTCTCCCTCTCGCTTCCAGCTATCCGATACCTCTGACTCGAGGAAAGGTCAGCTGACCATATCACGTCGATCTGACTAACCATTTCTTCTAATCGATTCCCATTGGCAATAGTCTCACTGGGTCAGCGAGCCTATTGACCACCTGCCAATGAGCCCTTCCCCTTCTGGCGCAATAATTTATGAGTTTAGCTCGATTCAGTTATTCTTCTTCCAGAGAACAGGCACAGATTCAAATTTGCGTAGGGAGTGGTCCGCGTTCTCACGGCTGAGTAAGAGAGTCGCGCAGACTAGCACCGGTTTGAATGTGTCCATTTGAGTTCTCTCTCTTTGTTTCCGGAACAACTTTCTCTCTCGACCCCGCCCCAGTCGAATCAGTTAACGATCCGTAATTTCCGGTCACTAAGGTCGTGCATCTTCTTCTCCTCTTTGTCTGTCCAGACTGCTAATTGCAGCTGTTCACCCTGTTCCTGTAAATCAAACACTTCTCAACCAACACCATATGCTCCCACTTAATACAGACAATTACAGAGTCTATGTCTCCTTTTCTTCCGAGCCATGCATAGAACACAGTTAGTACCGGGAGCGATGGCTCCTGGGCATTCGCCTTATCAATATCCACAGGTATCTCTTGATTTGAAATTTCCTCCAAAGGTTATTTAGATGCAACCATTTTCCCCCTGTCCTCCAATGCCACCCATGCCCAACTATCCACAGGCCGCTGCGACTCCTCAACCCGGTCAGCCGGGGTCAGTTCCGATGCATCCGGCATATCAACAACCTCCGCAGCTGTGAGTTTGGCTTTTTGTGACATAAACATTGCTCAAGATCCAAAGCTGTCGTAACATACTAAAATCACTTTTATATTGTTCTCGCCTCTGAAGCCATTATTGTCATTAGTCTGCAGTATTTTGTGCGCACATTAATTGTAGGCAAATCAAGCCAAATCGATGCAGTTTAGGAGACAAGTTTGGCTGACGCCCCGCTGGGGCTTGTGACAGGTAGATGAGCCCCAAGGGGCGATAGCAGTACTTATCCTGATAAATGGCAAACGATTTGCGAAACATGTCAAGAGTAATATCAATTGAAACTTGACAAAAAGTTTGAGGTCTTGTTGTCAAGTGTTATCCGAGATTAGAATTCACAAGATGAGTAAAGACAAATCAATGAAACCAAAAGTATTGTGTCCTTCAGACCCGGAGCCTACCCTCGTTCTCCTTCTCGTTTGAATCCTCATCGGGCGGCCCATGTACAAGAATGGATGAATCCCCAGATTACCTCCTACTCTCCGGTAACTCTTCCTTCTTCCTCTTTACAACAGTTCAGGTACCCTCTGTGGCTCCATCAGTGATGTCCGGCATGAGTGGGATGTACAGCGACCATGGTTCTGCGATGAGTTACGGCTCCATCCTCCCCTTCGAACTGCCTATGGAGTGTCCAACGGATATGAGATCTCCCTCCCAGATCTCTTCTCTTTCTGGATCAGAGAACATCGATCCGATGCATGTGCCTCCTGTTCCCTTCCCACCTCAAGCGAATCCAGCCAATCTCTCCCAGTTCCTGCCTCATTGGAAGGCTCATTTCCTCGGAGAAGCCTTTCATGAACAGATTGTACATCAAATGTCTACCTTCCTGATCGACTTGGAAACTATCTACAGAAAAAAGCAAAAAGGAGAGTACGAACAGTTGCGGGCTCAGCTGACTCCCCTCGTAGAGATGGTTCCCTTTCTGATTAAGGCTTTTGGACAATTCAGTCAAATGCAGCAGCATATGCAGGTAAGAAATAGAATGAAATTGGTGTAACAAACCTCTTCAGGACCCGAGGAGTAGTTATACCAAATGTTGTTCCTGTTTCCAGCGGATTGTGAAGCATTTTCCAGAAGATCTCGTCGCTAAAGAGATTGCTCACGCTAAAGGAATCGTCGTAATTGTCGACAACTTGTTCGTTTCCTCAATTTTTTTTTTGGGAATTCAACTTCAGGAGACGGAGCTGGAACGAGTTTTTGGCAGCGGCGGTGGATACGATTCTCGGTTGGAAGAGGCCAGTGGCGGAGAAGGCAAAATTCAGAGCAACTGTTCGCGGACATGTCAGTTCACTTCCCAAGTCGAAACATAGTAATTTTTTTAAAGCAATTCTTCATGTCGGAACTGATGAATCGACTTCGGGCACCGACAACATGTACTCTTCTTCTCTTCCAGCTCGGGATTCTGGCCAGTTTAGCACAACTAACGGATACTATCAAAGTAGGTTCTAGTGTCCACCCAAAATGACAAAATTTTAGAACAATCTGTCAGACCCTGCTTCCGACGGGGCAATCATTCGCATTATTTTCCGAGTAATCACTATGTTTTTGGGAAGGTACGCAAATGAGAGACCGAGCGTAAGTACCTTACCAAACGGAAAAGACTCTATTGTTTAGAAAACGCTGCATACCATATATCGTCAGATCATCAGAATAGTCTACCTTTTGTTGGGAGAAGAAAGAGAAAGTCGCTCTCCGGAACGGATCCATCGACAGGTTAAAGTGGCTATTCAACTGCTCGAGTACAACGGCCTACCCGTTCGTTTTCTGCTTGATTTTCGGTATATTGTCTTTTCAGACAATCTGCAACTTCTTCCACAATTCCCTCACCAAACGAGAGGACGGATTCGCTGAGATCTGTGACGAGGCGGGTAGCATCTTCCGAGGCTGCTGTCTTCTTCTGGTCGAGCAGTCAACGCTGCCACTCGAGGCGGCCAACGCTCTCCAGGAATACAAAAACATGATGCTGATTCAAAAACCCATGGGATCAATGGACTTGCATCTGGCTCAAATGGTAGTTCTATTCAGTGACCAAAGAAAGTAAAGTTTAGATAGTCACCTCGATGGACATTCTAGTGGCTGCAAAAGATGTTCCGTGTGGAAAAGCTCACCAGGCTGTCGCTCAGAGTCTCTTCCAACTTTCACAATTTTCTGCCACTGTCAAGGAACAGTTCAAGCACATCGTTTTGAAGATAGCTCACTGGATCACTCATTTCGCTGCTTTGAAAAGTGCTTCCAAAGAACGATGGAACAAGATGGCCGCGTGTGCTTTGGACACGGAAGACACTCTTCTCTGTGTCTTCAACAACATTCTGTATCGGATGAACTCCGTCCCAGACGCTGTCCTTCCTATGCAGAAGATTGAAGAACTGATGCAACTGTTCCTCAGTCAAATTTCCGACTTTTACCTTAACGAAAAGATTACAATTTATGGGAACTTGTCGCGTATGCATGTGGAACTTTTCAAGCGAATCATCGCGGTCAGTTTGACTCATAGTATCACTGACCTAACTTCTTTTCAGAGCATCGGACGATTGGTCAAGTATTCCGAATCTATGCAGAGTGGAGGCGCTCTGACCAGGGTCACGGATCCGGAGAGGAAGGAAAATACAATAGCGTGGCTCATGATGTTGATCGGAGAGATGCAAGTCCGATTCAAGACGCTAGAAAATGTAAGACTTCCACTGGGGCATCGAATTGTGCCCGTGAAAAAGAGCCCTGGTTTGAGCCAACCCAGCTTGCTAGTCGACCGAAATTTTCCATCACTGACAGCGCACTATTCATTCTAAGGTTTTATCCGAGAGAAGGGTCTACCGTGTCGTATTGAAGAGTAAGTATTTTAGAACGATCTGCGAAAGTGTTCAACGGACATAGCCATGGAAGCCATCAGTACCCTGCAATCCATTTGGCAAGTCTTCGATCCATCAAAACTGCAGACTGGGACAGAGATTCGGAGCAAGATCAAGATGCTCATTGTGTAAGTTTTAATATCCTTCGAAGAAACCTGTCGTTCCAGACACCATTGCACGCCTCGATTGATAGAATGGATCAGTCTTATACAAACGGAAAAGACGCTTTTCAACTCCGTCTTTCCGAATGATAGGCTGAAAAGACCCTTCTCCGTCGTCTACATCAGCCGCGTTCTGCAGTTCTGTTTGGCTATCTGTGTGGAGGAAGTCTCTGCCTTTTGGAGAGACAACTACCAAGGATTCTTCCAAGAGCTCTGTCTCAATCAGGATTCCGAAATTAGTCAGTTTTGTACCTTGTTCAATACATTAAGTCCATTTTCAGATCATCTAGCCAACCAGATTTGCAATAGTTTCAATCCAGAAAGTACCCAGTCCATGTTCGATGTGATGAGTCAAGCCATGGACGGGAACTACTACTCTTGACCGCGTCTTTCATCATCTATCTGTAGATATCAGTGCAGTCTCTTAGTCCCTTTTTATGACTCTGTCCTTACGGGTCTCGCCACGATTGTTGTCAAGTTTGTTCTCAACCGTCGGGTTCTTTCTCTCGTTTCCTTTGCTCAGTAAAGATCTATTATAATTGTAGTCTCGCTTTTTCAGAGGTATTGCGCAGGCACGATGGGGAAAATCCGTGAGGTCTCGAAAGGCAATTGTAGCATATACAGCTGTTTTTGAGCGAGTTAATGGTGTCGGGGGAATGAGAGTACTGATCAAGGCGAGGCTATGTTTAGCCGATAAACTCAGATGTAGAAATTATTGAAGATATTGACGGATCCAGCCGTACTGTACGCAGAAGAAATGTCCAAACCTTGAATTGACAAGCCTTGTTAGACTTTCAAATTGCTTTAGTAACTGTTTTCGGTCAGCCATTTCAGCCAGTTTGAATCCAACTCCGCTGAAGTATTTCCTATTCAGCATGTCGGTCCGCTTACGATGAGAGGCAGTTATGAAACGAGAACGCGAACCTGAAAAGAACAGCGAAATATCCGGCAAAATCCTTCTGTCTGCACTTTCCACTTTCGCTTGCAGTAATCTTTTGCTCCTGGTAGAGCAGTACAATTCATAGCTCCTAGCCCTTGTCCTGTGCATGTTATAGAAACACAAGAACTAGATTGCTTTCAACTGAATTCGGCTTCGTTTGCAACGAAAAGAGGAGTGAGCGTCTTACCAATCTTGTTCAAAATGCTCAAAAGTCTGTGTGTGTCCGAAGTCCTTATCGGCATTTTGTCACTTTGTGATAGCAATTACTCTTTGCAAGTCAAGCCAATCTGGAATCGTCTCCGGGAGAACGTTGCTCCTGTCAGGGTAGCTCTACTGGAACAGCATCTACCTGTCACTAGCCCCAGCGGGGCATCAGCCAAACTTGTGTATCTTAAGGGTAAATTATCTACATTCTTCTGAGCCCTCTATTGAATCCATGAGGCCTGCGATTGGTTTGTCAACGTGCCCCGCCTCTTTGGCTTTGAATCTACGATATCTCTGCCCGCCTCGACTGACTCCGCCCTCTTTCTCAAATCTGCTATCCGTCCTACTGATTTCCTAATTAATCAACCAGGATCCCTCTGTTCCATCCTTCACCATAAGAGGAAGACTTCCTCGAGTACAGTTATTGCCTTGTCAGCCAGCTTCTGATGTGCGAGATGCGTGCTGCACGCGATCGGTTTGAGAGTCGACGACGCGCCCTCAGAAAATAGATTTTTCCATAAATATCGTAATTGGAGACAACGTGGCTGTAACTGTACTCGGATTGCAACTTTTCAAGTTTGGCAGAATCCCTGACTTTTTCAATGTGAAAATAGGCTTCTATACTTACCGTAACCCTGCTCGTTATCTCTTTCATGTTCAAAAGACTCTCCAAAAGAATCAACCCGTCTCGTTTGCAGGTAACTGAGCATGTACGCTAGCAAGAGGAGGCAGAGGAACTTCAAAAGGTTAGTTTGGAGCAGTGTCTTGATACCATGACTCAGAAAGTACAGTGCAAAGACACTGCTTGTGTTCAGACGAATACAAAACAAAAGCTTCCTGAAAGAGACTACGGTAGTGCTCTCAAGACGACGGGAAGTGCCCGTCCAAATTGGCCTCTCGAATTCGGAGCCAAGACAAACAAGGGTCCAATTTGGTCCTTTTGTCAGTAGACCCATGGAGTAGGAGAAGTAGTGGAAGAAGGTCTTCTGTGAGCCTTTTGATGGAACAGAATGGGTCTGGGATGCGTGTCTCGAGTCACGAGATAGAGCGTGTCTAGGTGGATCCCTCCCGGAGCACGCCACAATGACAACCACGCCCATCCTTCATCTTTTTTCTGTACATCTTCATTCCTATTTTTCGGTGTTCAATCAGTCCGACCAGTCGCCAGCATCTGTTGCGTAAAGCTGTCTCTGGAGGTCATCCTCACGCATTATTCACTAGTCGAGATCATCAAAATTATTGAGTAATTGGGTCTCGGAAGCTCAAGTCTAGGCTACAATCAAACAAACTCCAAATTTTTATCACTCTACCAAGCTACTCATTGATCAGCCTGTCAACCCCCTCTAGTCTGTACCAACCAGTAGAAAATATTGTCTTTGTTTTTGATCATTGTGGTGCCCTCCATCAAAAACATAACGTTAAGCAGTTAAACTTCACAGACCTTAGGCTTCGATGACCAGGCTATACCAGTCGTCTACGACGACATCGCCGTCCCAAAGTCTTGGTTTAGCATTGATAACAGGCGGCTGCACCACGTCTTCAATAGCCTGAGTTGCCAGGTTTCCCCCAAAGCTGACTTGTCAACTAAACACTTCACATGCCTAGACTTGCCAGCTTTTTGCTCGTGATGACGCACGGTCGGACACCATTGCACTTTAGTAGTAGAGAGATAAATTCAGAAGGTTCTTCAATTCTCCTCGAATATGAATTCCAATTCCTTCCCTCCTTGGCCCGAAATTAACTCATCCGGTTTAATGTGTGGGTACATCTGTTTCATGACCAGCAATTCGGGCTCTGGCTCCTTGAATAAATAAGACACAAGGTGAGAGAGGACTAATTGCCCGATGAGCATACGGTACTCATAGCAGCTGTCAACAAGTCTCTCACAGATTGTACCCATCATTAATCGCGTGTTGACTACCCCTATCACAGTCTACTTTTTACCCTTTCAGTCATTTTGTAGAGTATTTCAATTAGATCTTTAATGGCAATATAAGACCAGAGCTGACTACGGTAGTCCCCTCGAAGGAATGTTTAATGGGGTTTCGGCGAGAGGAGAAGGAGCGAATCTCTAATGACAGCCTCTACCAATCGAAGACGGGACCCCCTGCTTAGAAATTGAAGAGAGTTTCAGGGTTCGAGAACCAGCCAAACCGAGTGCTTCGACGAATCCCTCGAAGAGACACAGAGAACGACTGAATGGCGAATTGGAGACGGTGGCTCTACTCCTTCCTTACGATCCAACGACCATCAGTCGACTGGACAAATTGTCTGTTCTTCGACTGGCAGTCAGTTTCCTCCAAGTCAAGGCACACTTCCAGGGTGAGTCCCAGACACCAATTATGACTACCGTATCTGTGTAAATGACCACCTGTCAGTCGAAGAATAACCCGTTCATTGGGTCAAGATCGGAACCAGCCGCTCTAGGCCCGTAATTATCATGTAGTCCCGGATTCTCCCACAATATTTGCATTGGGATTCTTTGTGAAAAGGCGGCGTTTTTGCTCTTCCTGTTGCGTAGTTGCTTTACAGACAGCATTGGGCAACAAGGAGCCAGTGACACGCAATGTTGTGACCTCTTAAGGTGTCAGCTGCAGCTCATTGACACCTGCATTTAGGCTGATAGGCAAACAGAACGGATCATGTCACAAGCTAACAAAAAGAGCTTACACCTGTTGTTATCACTTGATTGACTAGTACCAATTCTCGAGGACATCTGTCAGACAAATTGTGCCGAGGAAGACTCTAGGACCATCTGTTGCTTCTGCTGAATTATTGAGCCAGCAGATGATCTTGGACATGACTCTTGTTTACATTGAGAAAAGGTTGAGGTTTACAAATACCAAATATAAAAGAACAGTATTCCTGTCACGACGGAGATACAAGTACGTGCAGATTCAGAACAGAATTCTTTTAGCTTGTCTCCATAGTCTCAACTTCGTCTCTCCCTTCCCGTTACCGAGCCATCAGTACCCCTTCCAGCCACGACCGTCTCACTTCTCCAGTGTCCCAACAATTCATGAACCACTGTCCGGACAGGCTCTCATTGACCCAAAGGTGTGATTCTCGAGGAGCAAAAATTGTTATACTTTCAGGAATCAGAGTTTGAAACGGTGGCACTGAAAGCTCTCGGAGGTTTCGTGCTGATAATCAACGACAATGGGGACATCTACTACGCCTCGGAGAATATCGAACACTTCCTGGGATTCCATCAGGTTCGTCCCTACCTCTAACAAATAAAGAATATCTTGCAGTCGGACGTTCTTCACCAGCCCCTGTTCGACCTGATACATTCCGAGGACCGGGAAGACATCCGACAGCAACTGGATGTCACTTTTTCCCTTCCGAATCCAACCACTCCTTCTCAAGAACTTTTCAATCCAGGTATTACAGATCCTTTTTTTCTTCTAGTCTTTAGAAAACGCCCCCTATCTGGAGAGGAATGTCAATGCTCGCTTTCGATGTCTCTTGGACAACACTTGTGGTTTCCTGGTAAGGAAGAGGCTGTTTTATAAAATCTTACTCTGTCAGAGGATCGATATTCGAGGTCGTCTACTCACCCTTCATGGTCTGCCCTCTTCATATGTCGTTAATAGAAGTACGTCCGTTCCCGTTATGGGTCTTCTCGCGGTCTGCACGTGTGTTTTGATATTAATTAAATGTATCCATGATGTTCAGTCCGTTTGTGCCTCCATCCACATCTGACGTCGCGCCTGAAGATCTCATTCTCAAAACAAAACACCATCTGGACGGAACCCTGGTCTCCATGGATCAGAAGTGAGAACACTGTTTGCTTGATTACCAAGATCTCAATATGATCCAACTTTTCATAATTGGGTCTAGAGCAATAGATCAGTAGAAACATGAAGAGCACATTTTAGAGTTCACCAGATGTTGGAGCTATCGGAACACGATTTGCCAATCTCCTTCTACCAACTGATACATGCCGAAGATGCTGTCTGTCTGGCTGAGGCTCACAAAGAGGGTAAGAGACAGAAAGCAAATTCAATTCAGCCATTCACTTTCAGTGCTGAAGAACGGCTCTTCGGGTCTACTAATCTACCGTCTGATCAGTTTCAAAAATCACCGAACCTATTTTGTACAGAGCAGCTGTCGGATGTTCTACAAGAACGGCAAGCCGGAGTCGATCGGATTGACTCATCGTCTTTTGAACGAAGTCGAAGGGACGATGCTGTTGGAGAAGAGATCATCTCTCAAGGCCAAACTGCTCTCTTTCGACGACAGTTTCCTTCAGTCGCCGAGGAATCTCCAATCCACAGCTGCTCTTCCTCTTCCCGCGAAAGAAGATTTTTCCTCCCAGGAGGACAGTCCACGATTCCCGTCTCCACGAGTCAAGAAACGACGCGATGAGTTGTCTCTGCTCTCGGCTCCTTTGAAATTGCCTCTTGTTGGTGGTCAATGGCCAATTACTGTTGCTTTCCCACCTCCACAGCCCCATGGATTTGGACAGGGAGAACTGCACGGATACGGTCTGACTCCTGACATCCATTGGGCTCCCGAGGGAGCTGCTTTCTGGACCCATGACTTCAGTACCGGCTATCCTAACTGTAAGAAGATCCTGCTGCCTCAACAAATCTTATATTCAGTGCCCTATCCTCCTCCGCTTCCTCCACTCCCGGTCTACTCGACAACGAACATTGACTACACAACCTGGAACCTTCCTCGTAAGTCTATACAGCCTCGAAATGACGTAAGTATTCAGAGTCATCACTAGTGTTGCCGGAAATGGAGCATTGTCTCGAATTCGGACTCAAAGAACCGCCGACGACACTGACTCATTCGGCAGATTTCATCTCTGAGGTGGCCAACACTCTACTTTCACAGTAGCCATATCTCCCTGTGATCTCATATTTATTCAAAAAGGAATACAAATGTTCAAGTACCTATAGTGTACAAATGGTCCCGATTCAAGACAGACCTCAGTCGAATGTTGTCTTCGAGAAGTCGGAAAAAGGCTTGATCGCCCTGGACTGTTCCATTAATGTTGTTTTGAAGCTTGTCAAAAATTCGAGGTCGAAATGACGAATGTCCCCTTTATGCTGAAATCGGAACTAGTCATAAATGTAGAGAACACACCCTGTGCAGTTCATACTTCTCTACGGCCAGCTTGTGCTCAGTCTTTCTCTCACAGGTGTCAAGTATCGATTGTCCGAATTTGGAGGATTGACAGAGGTTTATCAGGGACTAATATCGCATCGGACAAAGTATTTTTTGATCCAACTTGACTAGACTTAACTTCTTGACGGTTGACTTCAAAAGCTGTGGAGTGAAGGCTGGGTCTTAAATTTCTTTGAGCATGTTTTCTGGAAGTTGGACTACTGAGAAAACGGATGAGAAATCGCTAAGAGATCAAAGGGCAAGTTAAAAATATGGTCAGTAGAAAGTAAAAGCAGTGATGTAGTGAGAAAAATTGAAGTGTTACCAGACCGATCAGTCTTACCATCAAACCATGTCTAAATCGTGCTTCTCTTATCCAGATCCAGAAAATGCCCGAAGTTCTCTCGAGTTTCTTCAGATGAATAAAGACCCTTATATGAGAGATTGAATTGAATAGACCAGTGTTTATTTTTCATTCTATTAGAAGACTATTCAAAGGAGCCTTAGGTCCTAAGCGCAAAAAAAAAACTTCTGAGAGTAGTTTTAAGAGTTTCGTCAAGGAAAAGTCTAACCCATACGGGAGTCGAACCCGAATCTTTTTTGGTTTGTAATCACTTACGTACTTTCATAGAGATAATAAACTGTCTTAGGCTCGCTTTCAAGACGAACAGCAGGACTTACAACCAAATATACGCCGCCTGTTCATATAATCTACCAATTTTATTCCCTTCAATGACCTCAGTATCTGGTAATTAAGAAACAAGAAGATTGGTTAGCTATGCTTCTAGCATACTCTGCCAGTGCTCCGGTCGTCATCTAATATGCAATGAGATGACCCTAATCATGGTCATTTCGCCTCAAACCCTCACAGCGCTAGTTGTTGATCTTTCCTCCCATATCATGAAGACTCAACTCTTCCTGGCAGCCATCCTTGTCCTATCTGCCGCATCTGCTTCTCGAAACTCTAGAGTAAGTTGTTCTAAGTCTATCGGGGATGCTTTTTTTTCAGAAAAGCAAGACTCTTCCCCAATGCGTCCAAGACGAAGACTGCCACGTCTCATTCTGTGCCTGTTGCGGCGAATGTACTAAGGAGACCAACTACAGGTTATTTTGAACCGATTGAAATAGTATAGGTGTTTCCAGATGCAAGATTCAATCCGGAATAGATTGTCAGAAGAAGGACATGCGTGTTGACAGAAAGGGTGACAACAAGATGACTCCCGAGGAAAGAGCTGCCGGCTCCGAATTTTTCAAGAGGGCTATGAGTTACATGAACGACACCACATTCGACTGGGACAAAGAAAATCCGTCATGAAAAATTTGATCTCGAGCTCACATAAAGATCCCTATTGTTGAAAATTTGTCCGCTTCGCCGAATTGTGATTTGCATAAGCCCTGTTACAGCGCAGCCTGTGACACCCGATCTTTTAATATATGGTTGATTTTGCCTTGACTCTCCCAAATGTCTATTTCACAGTCATGTCCTCACAATCTCATGCCAAATTCTCCTGTCTTTGCTTCGCAAAGATCATGCTGCGAAGAACTCATTTGGAAGAGGTTGATCTCTCTAAATCTATCTACCCCGAACTTTTTGCTCATAATATCCCCCCAAGTTAAGAGACAGGTTTCCATGTCTGTTTTCTAAGAAGCCACATAATAGTTCCCGTTTGTTCTATTTGTCACCCTCACTGGATTGTCTCTGTGAACAGCATCATGCAAAATATTGATTAGAGTCCCGTTACAGAAACAATGGGAAGAAGAGGGCACTTCCAAGTTACCGACCTTCATCAGGTACAGTGTGTTCTGAGTTCCATTTACAAGAATTCCTTGAAGAGTGGATTGAAACATGTGAACAGTCATGGCCTTCACTGGTTCAAGGCCTCGATATTCATAATTACGGACATGATGGGAGCCGGTATGGTGGCCCTCCCGGTGGCTATTTCCAACGGAGGTTCTGTTCTGTGTCTTAAAGAAAAGCAGAATCTTTAGGTATGATTCCCGGTACAATTCTGTTGATAGCTGGTGCCTTTTTCTCCTGTTTCACCGGAATACAACTATCCCAGAACTGGACAATAATGCAACGAAGATGGTCCGAATACCGAGAACACTGTAGACGACCATATCCTGAAATGGCTTTCCGAGCCATGGGAGTCAAGGCAAAGTGAGTCTGGCAGGAGGATCATAAGTGAACGACAGATATGCGATGGACCTGTGTCTAGCATTGACTCTTTATGGAGTGGTGACAGTATTCCTCCTGTTCTCGGCCAAAAACATCTCAATACTTTTGGAGGAGCTTTTCGCCCTCTATCTCGACTACTGTGTTCTTATTCTGATAGTCTCAGTAGTTGTCTGGCCATTCACCCTTCTCCACAGCCCAATGCACTTTTGGCAAGCCGGAGCTGTGGCTGCTGGTGCCAGTATAATCGCAGCCGTACTCATAGTAGTTGGGATCGCAAGAGATGCTCCTGTCTGTTATCAAGTCAGTTGTTGTAGAAAAACAAACACGGGGCCACTTCCAGTACGTCAGTTATCCTGAATTCAGCTGGACAAATCTGTTTCTGGCCTACGGGACGATGGTCTTCTCTTACGGGGGACACAGTGCTTTTCCGACCATACAGCACGACATGAAGAGACCTTCACAGTTTTCAAAATCAGTCGTTGTCAGCTACGTTGGTAAGAGTACAGTTGCCCCAACTGCAAACAAACCAGGCACCTCTGTGACACTCAGAATTTCTTAACCTTCAAACATATTGTCAGCCAGACAAAGTTTTTCAGACTTCCAGAGTTCTTTTCAGTGATCCTTCTGGTATATCTCCTCATTTCTCTCCTCGGATATGCCGTATACGGACAGAGCATCCGTGAGTCGGTCGTCCCTTCCATTCAGGTGTTTATTTATTTTTCTCACCTATTGTAATGTCCAGCTCAAATGGATTGCTGTAGCTGTTAACATTCTGATTACTCTGCATGTCTTGCCAGCCATCCTTCTCATTTTCTCGCCTCTGGCTCAACAGGTAGACGAGTGGCTAAGTGTTCCGCTCGGTAGGATCCATCTGTTCAGCTAACTGCTCTTAGAATTCGGATATAAGCGAGTTATAAGTCGAAGCGGGGTCTTTCTTCTGTGTGTCTTCACAGCGGAGACTGTTCCCAAATTCGGAGTGATCCTGGATTTGGTCGGAGGATCTACAGTAACCTTGATGACTATGTTGCTACCGAGCATCTTCTGGCTGTTTTTGAATACTATCGATAAACAGAGACGAGACGATATTCCGACTATTACCGAGTCAGGAGAATAGAATTGTCAGAACAGGTTTTTTTTTTCAGGATTTGGCTAGCAACTCCGAGAAAACTTCTTGTCCTCAACAGCGTCTCTCTTTGTGAGTCAAAGCGTCGCTGAAATACGAAGCATTTAGTGTTCGGATTGATTGGTGGAATCACGGCCACATTCACGGCGATTTCTCAGGTACTCTTCAGAAAATCTTGATGAATTTTTTCAGCTTTTCTCCTCTGAAATGGCTGCTCCGTGCTATGTTCAATGGTTCCATGAGAAGCCAACACCCGTGAGCAGTCTCTTTGGGGCAACCCATTGCTGTGGAAGATACAGAAACATTACTGTCCATTCGGGCATTTCCGACAATTTTTGTCTGACGTAACCCGTTAATTGCTCATAAAATCACGCATCTTTCTTCACGTTAATTTACAAGACAAACTTATAAATAGCAAGTTAATACCCATGCCAAGGAGGAAGGACGGGTCTGTACCGGTTACAAAGCATCGCAGATTTTACTCGAAGGCGATTGCCTAGTAGGAACAACCTAATGTTTTACAGACCGAAACGGATGGCGCTCTGCAGAAAGTATTGTGGCTATCCAATGCCTACGAGAGTCAGCTGGTACTGTCAGGACAAGCCAACCAGTTTGTTCAGCCCTTCGCCTTTACTTAGGATGTTCGCTCACCTGCACTTCGGAAACAAGAAATTGTCCTGGCATCATGGACAGCCTTTAATCGCCATCGCCTTTCCTCACCAAGAGAAGTGTTCCTACAAAGATGAATCGACGAAAATACCTACCCTGTGTTGCCCCAATTGACTCGGAAGAGGAAGTTGCTATGGTCGAGGAGACTATCTGAAATGGTCCGACAACAGAATGGACTCCTATGGATCAGCGAAGAGTACTCGGAAGACCTTTCTTCAGATGCGAGGATGACTTGAAGAAAAAGTGCGAGCGTCTCGGAAACGGTAAATCGACTGGGCGACGAGGAATGTCAGTTTGTGGAAGTATTGGCAGAGACTCGGGACACAAATAGTACCTTGCCAGTTGTAGTAGAGGTGACAAAGTTTGAAGGCGAGCTTCTGCTGTTGATCGGGAGTGACGCCGGCGAAGCTAAAAAGATTGGCTTTTAGTATTTCGGGTAAGTTCTGCCCTATGAATGAAACCAAAAATGATATCATTTCTATGGAAATAGCCACAACTACAGATTAGAACGGGAGCTCACGAACTTTTTCAGCCTCGAAGTGTGAAACATTCAAGGCACATAGCCTTCTAGCGCCCTTTTAGACTAAAAAATGCATCGAAACTGTCACCTGGCATCAAGCATTTTGATGTTCCAGCGCCTTTAAGCCACAACAATTTCTGATCAGACAATGAGAATAACGATATAGATTGGGAGTCATCAAGTACAATGAAGCCTGCAATGGATTCTGCACACGTATGATTCGTTCACTTTTCCATAAAGTTGTTTCAGAAGTGCTAGCTAGACAACAGAAAGATTACGGAGAAACAACTGTTTCAATGGGAGCTACTTCGAAAAAAAAAAAGTTTATAACCGTCGGAGGAAATGCGCGCGAATACTCCTTAGTCCACTATTCGAAGATAAGCGTTGCCTCTTCTCAATTTCCTAGCGTTTTTCGTTCTTACCAGTGGTTATACGATGCTCTTCGTCTAGTAGAATTTGTTAGTGGCATAAATTGATAATATTCTTCCTTCAGACATGGCTCATCTAGACGACCAGATTAGCCACTTTATGTTTTGCAAACGAGATTTTGTCCACTAAACTCACAAATACAGCTGCGTTCCCTTGGTGACCAAAAAGAAAGTACGTAATGCACCAACCATTTTCAATTAATCGCCTCCTGCAACTTCAAATTTCGACTGCTTTTCTCATTGGCGTCCGGCTATCTTTATTGGTTTTCTACTGTCAAACAACTAATTTTTCAGATATTATGTGTGACCTGGTAGCAGAAGGAGTGCCGGCTCGCGTTGTGATGGCGGGAACATCCACGATGCGTCTTCATGAACGGTATGAACTTTTCTTCTCCCAGTTTAGGCTCAGTTTCAGATTTTCTAAGCTTCCGTCTCGTAAAACTATCAAGAAACCCGTTCATTCGCTTCGTTATTCTGTTGCTCCTCGTCGTGTTGTTAGCTATGTAAGTTTCGAGCCGCTTTGCTGCTGTTTTCTACACATTGTTTATATGTTGGCCGATTTTTCTTTACCACCAGATAATTTGAACTAGCAGAACGAACTCGACTGTGACGATGATTACGATGACGATGCGATGGATACCGGCAATATTCAATACGTGAATCCAAAAGCAACTCGTTCTTATCCAGGCAAACGTTATCACAATCGCCCTCATTTTGGTACACGTCATGTTCCGATTGGTACGTTTACCTCTGCTACCAATTTTTTTTTCCAGAACAGCGCTTGTCCATTCCACAGCGTACTAAGGTCATCTACGTCAATCCGGTCAATCGAAGCGTCTCTCAGCCTCGCGGAAGAGGAGCTTATCGAAGCAACTCTTATAACAACCGATCGTACAACATGTACGTACTTTTTCTTATCTTTTTACCCATGAAATTACTTCAGGCAGTCGAACAATTCCCGTGGATTCCGTCGCGGAATGACTCGTGGATTCAGAGGACGCGGCTTTCATCAAAACAACGGACAGCAGCGCAATTTCGCGGAACAGAAGAAGACGGTCGAACAGCTGGATCGCGAACTTGACAACTACATGAAAAAGAGCAACGCGAAACATCAGAAAATCACATTCTAATAACCAGGAAACGTTTACGTTCTAATTTTATGCACAAATAAATTGTTCAGGTTTTATTCGCGTTGCATATGCATAGAGAATCACCGTAAGAGATAGGCCCGAAATTTAAAAGACTAACAATACGAAAAAAACTATAAATGCTTAGTCCTCGTCGTCGTCTTGAGCACCGGTTTCATTTTGAGCAGCTTCCAATTCGACCAATTCTTCACGTGTTTTGGCCAGAGTTTTGACCAAGAGACCAATATCCTCATCCCAGATCCAGCGAACAGCATGAGGAGCCCGAAACAGGTATGAGTTTGAAAATGAATAAAGGTTTACGTTGGATTTCTCGACGTTCATGTTTTCAATGAGAGCTTCCAAAAGTCGAATACTCGTCTCGTGTACTCGTATCCGCAACGGAAGCTCCGGTTCTTGGTCGTAATCGATGTTGTTCAGCACGTGAGTCCGATATTGGATGGCTCCATCCTTCGACATTAGAAGAATTTTGACGTTGGTTAAAAACTGCCAGCTCAGACTCTCATCCGACGCGTAAATTGTGCTAAAATAAGAAGCTTTTTTAGTAGGACTAGTAGCTGCACACCTGGGAAAGTTGATCTCGTAGATGGCGTTCTCATTTTCAGTACGAATATCGAGTCCGATGTGAACAGCCAACTCGAACAGTAAATCTGAAAACAGGATCTGGAACATAAAGTATGGAAACAACGTACAGTAAGGAATCTCGACCTTATTATTGACATTCTCCGGCAGCCGAAAGCCATAACAGAACCAGAGTCGAGCATTGGTATGTCCTCCGTAGGTCACGAGAGCCTGGTCTCCTTCCATCACTGTCCTGTTGGCTTTGACTAGATAATTCCGCTTGACCTTGTCCGTCAGGAAGACACATTGGGAGACGTTGTCATGGTTCAACATGTCGATTAAAGGAGCCACGATTAGGGTATCTGATAAAGTCGTGAATTGGATAAAACGGAATTGATACCATCGTCGGAATTATCGAGTTTCGGATGATGTCGGTTCTCATTGTAGACACATCTCGTGTAGACCACGTGCCATGCCCAGAGGAGTTTTTGACGTGGGATTTGTGGGAGAAGAGCCTCGATCTGGAGACAAATGATGCAAGAGACAAACTGGAAGTACCTTGGTGAGATTTTGCTCTAACTCGGCTTGATGTTTTCTCCAATGCTCACGCGAGGAGAGTGGTAGATCGTCTGGCGAGAAGTCGATGCCCAGATAACTGGGAGTGTCGAAACTCTTAATAGTGAAGGAGATATGGAAACAAATGGCTCGAACGAACCACTGGAAGTATTCTTAAATATGGTCCCCATTCGGAATCATCGGGATTTTCCATCGCAAAGAAAACGGTCAGCATTTCGAACGGGGTCAGAGGCGGACTGAATTTGCTTCTTCTTCCTGAAAGAGCAAGAAGAACTTACTCAGCCCTGTCGGCAATGTCGCTGTATCCTTCCATATCTGCCACTTTTCCTCCGGTTAGCATAAATTCGTCTGGAATTACAATTAACTTTTCTTCGGGTCGGAAATTGCGGGTGGCGAAGACTCCATATCCAGCATTCTGAAGATTGGATACGGTAAGGATTGAAAGACCAAATAGACCTCTCCAGCTGAGCGAACATCAATGCCGTCGAATAGCATTCCTTCTTCCCGACACCAGGCTAGAAACGCATCCATCTTACCCAGTTCGTGCTAAAAAGTTTAATATTATAAAGCCAGAAACAATGAAAGCAATAAGAACAACATGATTAGACAAGCTCGGCGAAAGAGGAAAATCGTCGCACCGAAAAAGAAATTAGACAGCGACCTACTCTTATCGGAATAATTGAAAGAGATACGATGAGACCGCTGAGAACGAGGACGAATCTAGAAAACCGATGTGTTAGAACCTTTATAAACTGTTTGCAACAAGTTATACCGGTAACAGGAGCCTTAGGCAAGAGCAAAATCTACAACTGCTAAAAGTGAAAAGGGGAGAAAACCCGTCGAATATCCGGATGCAAATACATTTGGGGAAAAGAAGACGCGTGGAGCGCGAAGAGCGAAAAAGCGTAGAGAAAACTACGGAAGTGAGCATGAATCATCGGATCTTTCGTTGGTCGTGTCAGGCTTTTTACATTTTTCAATGGGACATTTTTGGGAAGATTCGACAGGTTCAGGTGTTTCAGAACTTGAGGGGATATCGAGTACCGGGAGGTTGTTCGGATCATCTACAGACCCCGGGTCTTTAACAGTAACAGACTCTTCCAGCCGAGTGCTACTTTTCGTGTCGACTGGCCGAGAACCTTCTTCAGGATCACAAGCAATAATATCTTGTCCGCTGGTCCCGTCGTTTTCGGTGCACTTTTCTCGTTCCTCACAGAGCGTCTGCAGCATGGCTAATTTCCTGTAAGTAGTCAATTTGGAAAACAAGGCGAGATGAACAAACTCTTTGAAGGCTTCTGTGTGTTTCTTCACAGCTAGCCATGCCTCGCTCAGTTTAGGAATTGCTTTTAGGATAACAGACGAGCCGAGATCGATTTCTGTATCCTTGATCATCTGCGCGATTTCTCGGTTTCCTTGAACAATAGGATCGCTGCTCTTCTGGAAAGTTTTTAAACCTTTGTTTGAAAGACATACCTCTTTTACTGATTGTTCTTCGATTTGTAGCTCACAAGCTCCGTCGACAATTGAACAGATTACTTCAACTAAATCCTCCCAATCCTCTTCGAGTCCCCGCTTGTCCTGTTCACAAATCTTGCGGAAAGTCGAGCTTTGAAGAAGTTGATCGTCCAGGAATGTCATGTCAAGAGGTCCATCTGGCTCAAACTTCACGCTTGGTAGGGCCCGATAAAGGTTGCAGACAGTGCACTGCTTGTTATTAGGAAGACCTCCAATCTTCGATGTTCCAGCACCTAGACTGATACTGGAAAAAGAACGCAAACAGATACCTGTAGCGATAATGTCCGAAAACCGACCCCAATTCAAATGAACATTCTCGGTATAATAAATTTCCACCCAAATGTCGCGACAGACAAAATAGGCGTATTGATTGCACTTTTCGAAGTTGTTCCAAGTTCGTACTATCTGAAGAATTGGGAATTGAATGAGAAGGAACGGGCCAAACTTTGATGAAGGGGTTATCGAAGATGTCAATCGGGAAGCAGCGCTCCTTGCAGAAGTCGTCGGTCTCCGAGCCTTTGACACAGACGACGATTGTCACGTAATGAGTCAGATAGTTGCAATAGAAGTCAGCGAAGTAGAAATTGTGCTTGTCCGGGTCCAACATGACCTGAAGGGCTATTATTACATGTTAAAAAAGAAGCAACATGTCCATGTATAAGCATGCGAACGTCTCCGAAAGGAGAACTCGTAGGCAATGTTCCATCCGGTTGGAGACGGGCCGAGAAGAATAATCCTGGAAAGAACATTTGTATAAGAAATTATTTAAGGAAACTACCATGAATGTTACCGTTGATCTGATTGGAAGGCTGTCCGTTATTGTCTTTCACATACTTCTCCATCAAATCGTAATTTTGTCGATGAATGTAATCCCAGTAAATCTTCGGCTTGCATCTATACAGATATTGGAACGGATGCATCTTTTTCGTAGCAAATTTAGCGGCCTTTTGATAGAGCATCTCGTGTTCTGCCACACTCATACAGGCTTTGAACTCTTTCTCTTCTTGATAAATTATCTTTTTCGTCGTGAGATCTCTGACTTCGACGGTGATACTGAATCAAATGTTTTAATTAAAGCTAGACATGGATACTTGTAAACATTTCCTGGAGTCGTCGTAAGCAATTTTGATGTTTGTGTCCAAGATTGCTCGAAACTCCATCGCCGTCCTTCTCCGGACGACTCGAAATTACACGCCGAAGATGTACACAGAACCCCAACTCTGTAGTAGATATCTTCTGAATTTTGTATGTAGTGAATACAGCAAAGGATCTAACTTCTTCCTGGGTAAATGTCCCAAATCAGATAGGCTTTTTCCGAGGACGTATCGAATCTCAGATTCAGGGCTGTGGCCTTGGGACGATCCAATTCGGATGGATACTTCCGTTTGCCCTGTGGATGCACCGTCACTTTTCCTGGAGGGACCGCTAAAATAGGCGGTGAAAAGAAGGGAAGGATTACAAACCTGGGACGACAGGATACATTGCTGTAGGTTTATGATGTGGATTAGCGTAGCCATACGGATGACTTCTAGAAATGGTATTTGTTAAAGAAAATTAAAGATTAACCTGTGATATGGAACGGCGCTGGGACCCATTGTGCTCCATCCAGGACGAAGCGTATTCTGATGGAGAGATTGATGATACGGGGTGTAGTTGTAATTCGATTCCCAGGCGGGATTGGGCATCGGAACGGACCTGGAATAAAAAGTTTTTTATCATAGACGAAGGTTTTCAGAAACTAACTTCAATTGTTAGCTGCGTGAAATATCATTGTACACTTGAGGAATGTCTAAAGACATCACGTGCCATTGAAAATGACTGGTTCAACGGGTGAGGAAAGAAGTGGGGTTAGAATTGAGGAAGGTTTGTTGGCTACAAAAAATAAACAGACTGGATTATACTGTGAAAGGCTCCACAACATTCCAAAAAGTTGTTTCACAAGCGATCCATAGTAATTTTTCGACAAGATATGGCATGTCGAACTTTGTCGCCTAAATATGCTTCCTTGCTTGCTCATTAGTTCAGCGAATGACCATGCCGAGTAGGAGTTCTTAGTTAGTTCTCACACAAATTTTAGTAAGTAAGTCGGCTACGTCGCCGGCGATGGGTGGCTCTCAAACGCCCACGCCTCATACGGACAGTGGGGTTAGCCCAGGAACCAGAGGAACAGGCAGAGACGGTTCTCCAGGTTAGTTTTCTTTTTTTTCAAGAAAAAGGGAAACCTACGTCGGAGGCATGGGAAGAAGGGGTCTCCTTGATCGTTCTTGTTGATAATGGACTATCCATCGGTTGTAGTTCATCTCTTCTGATGAAGACGGTCTGCAAGACAATTTTCTGGAGAATAAACAGCCAAGAATGAAAAAATTTGAACGTATTCAGCGATTTCTGATAGTGAATTGTAAATTATGAAAACCGAATTTGACGCACGAAAAAACTGTGGCTTCGGTCAGCACGGCATTGAACGTTTTCTTGTTTTTGTTGCTTTTATCAGTTATTGTGGCGAGAAAATGAGAAAAGTGTTTTCGTCGACTTTGTACAAACATAAATGTCTCAATTTTACACTTCCAGACGCTCATCCCCATCAACGCGCCTCGTCCGACCACAAGAAAAGAAGTCCAGGTTACCCCAAACAAACTGGATACCCGGGATATCCGAAGACATCAACCAGCTGCGACGATGCTAAAAGACGTCGTGCCGAAGAGAAGATGCGTCGTGAAGATATGCAGAAGGCGCAAGGGTATTCGCCAGAGTCAGTCTCTGTTTTCCCGCAGTTCCTCACATTCGTCTTCAGATGTTACATTGGTTCCATTATTACTTCCTTCGTCGTTCTGATTTCCCTAGCTGTCACCACCATCATAGTGCTTGACCTGCCATTTCCCGACGACAAGGTTTGTTCTGTAAGGCATTCATTTTCGACCTGATTTTTAGGTAACATCTCATGAAACGTATGCACCGGAGACGACCCGCAAAGTGCTCGTCATTATGTCGGATAATCTTGACTGCTCCCTCTACATGAAGTAAGTTTTTTTCGTCTTCCCAAAAGCACGACTATTTGTAGAAGACAAGCTATGCAGAAGGTGGATCTTCGAGAAGTTATGCTGGCCGGACTCCAATGTCTTTTTATTAACGAACCTCACACCGTGGCCCCTGATTCCGCCATTTCGATGCTGTTTTACTATAGACAGGAACGCGAGCACATGGCCCACAATCTGGAACGCAACTTATTGAAAATCGACTGTAAAGTTGGCAACCCAGAAAATGCGAAATGCTCCCAATAGTGGGTTGCATGTCCACAGTAATAGATTTATTTGTACAGCGGTTTCCTGCAGTTGAGTACCTCGAGAGCAGACCTGTCTGCCCGTGATTTCATGCACAAGAAGTTTGCCACCGAATATACTATCGAATCGGACTACTACAACAAAGCCTACAAGGCGGCTTTTCGCAAATTGGCCCGCTTCGAAGATTGTGGAGAGGAGAATCCGTTCAAACAAGCCTTGTTCTCCACTGCATATAACAGGAGTTTGTTTAGATACATTTCTAATCTCATTCTTGCATTTCAGCCTGTCCGGAGGGACGCAAATTTGATCCGACAAGAGTTTTTCGCGTTTCTAGATTGATGGAGAAGATGCTGAAGACATACAACAACATCACTCAGTTCAAGGAGAACTATACCAGCGTTTTTCAAATGTTAGTTCTTTTATCATTTTTGTAACCATTGCTTAGCTCCGGAAAAACGAAACGAAAGGACAAAATCACCATCACGGCAGATGTCGCCCGAAATGTTGTCAACAATTTTCTCTATCAATCTTCGCCGAAGACTGGTATTTTGTCTCCTGGTTCACTTGAAGCTATGAGTTTCAGCGATCGAGAGCGAAGCTACGAAATTGAGACTCCGAGGAAAAGAAGGTCGGCTGGCTACAATTCCCTATGTGATGTACCATAATGGACCTACGCACTCGATTTTCGCGGCTTTTATAGTGAAGACCGTCTACAGTAGGCTCTTTTATTCACTCCCAATATTCATATACTTTCAGATCATTTCACAGTGAACTGGACTACCGAATATGCGGAAGATGACGTTATGGCTGCTATCATGAAAACACAACGCATGGCCTATCATTACTTCGTCTTCAGTAAAGAATGGAGTGGAGATCCGAATGGTGTCAGCATGATGAACAGGATCAGCGAAGCAGTTGATAAATTGGACGAACAGCACATCGATCCAGCCAAGAAATTTACCAATCTTGCTCGTCCTATCCGAGTTCGTTATCCATTCTAAATTGAAAACTCTTTTCAGAAAGACGTCGACAGATCCGCCTCGATTATTTTGTGGTACCGCGGCAACAAGGAAGAATTCCACATGTTTGGTGCTTCTCTCCCGAGACCGTAGATTCTTTCTTCTGTTCAGAAATCGAAGCTGTTTTTTTTCAGATTCAGATCGCTTCACATTCAAGACAGGACAGAACGTGGAGAGTTCAGTCGTTTCGAAGTGTCTGTAAACGGAAAGACGTATCGCAGCGTGCCCTTCATGTCCTACACTGGTCTCTCAGTCACCGAAGAAATGAATCAAGATCCCGACACGAATCATGTAGGTATATTTTCTTCTTCTGCCATCAAACTACCAATTTAGCCTCAATTCATTGCCGGTTGTTCGGGCTCCGTTCGAAATGTGGAGGCTGTGGCCACATCCATTCTAATGCAGATGCTCTTCAATCACACTTCTCCGGGAAAGGCTGTCTGGAATTCGAGCGCCTTCCTTGATGTGAGCGACGGAAAAATGTACTGTGACCACGGATGGAATGCAAAAGACTCTGATTACGCATCGAAAGTCAAGGTCAGTTTTCCTAAAATATATGCTACAACAATGAAGTTCAGGACTTCTACGCTAGAGTCGAGAAGAAGTCTGGCCTGATATGTAAAAAAATGAATGATACCAAGTTTGAGCATAAGGACCGTATCTTGATGTTGGCCAGTCGACTGGCAGAGAAGAAGGGCAAAGTGAGGGTGAGTCTGCTGAACACGAACGAATACATGGCTGGATCTATCGACCCCCGTGCTGAAGACTACAATTACGCTGTTGGATATTGACCGTTTTATCACATCTTTTTGTAATGCCTTTGTGAACTCTTTGTATTTATTAAATGTTCACGTTTGTTTGTTATCCTTCGTACGTGATCGCGTATTTCACTTTGTTCTGCTTCTTCCTTCTCATTAATTTTGTATCAAAAATAACTTGAGGATGATTTCTCTGCGCCTCCGTGTGTTTCCTCTGATCCGTACTATCTCTGCTAGCCGTCTTCTTCCAGTTTCGAATATCTACACAAGCTCAAGTCTCGGGAAGGTGCATAAAACTGAAAAGAAGAAGGTTACTTCTACTGCTTCTCGATCTAAACTTTGACATTCAGGCATCACAAGTAATTCATCATTCGGCAACGACTGATACGAATGAGTATGTGAAGGGAGCATTGAAGGAAATGACTGAAATGGAGACTATTCTGGTCGAGGAACTGACAAAACACTTTTCGCTTCAGGTATTCCTTGATTTTGCTTGGAAGAATCCATTATTTTAGGTCGATTTACGTGTCTACGAGAACATTATCGTCAAATTGGAGAAGGGAGATGTAAAGATGCAATGCTTTTTTTTTAAATAAAGCACATTTTAGGAGCACAAAATGTCGCTGCTTGGACGTGTTTCGTTGAAAAATGCTCAAATGGTGATGATCAATTTCGCGGACAACCCTACAGCCATCAAATCGGCAAAAGTTGCCCTACAGGTACTCTTTTCCCCTAATCAGATAACTGAAAATGAATTTAGAAGTCCGCATTCGGCCTGAATCCACAGCAAGAGGGCGTCGTTCTGTACATTCAGACTCCGAGAATGACGAGAGAACGGCGGGAGCAGTTGGCGAAAGACGCACAAGGAAAGATACTCAATGACTACAAAAAGGCCCTCAACGAGGTCGATCCCTGTCGTTTTCTGTCTAAAGTTATATCAGGTTTATGCCCGATTTGACAAGAAATGCAACCAGGAGTCATTGAAGCCCGATTTGACCAAGAAGACTCGTCAGGAGTTGCTTGAACTGAAGAAGGCAATGGAGTCGCGAGCCGCCAATATCGTGGAGAACAAAAAAAACGAATTGCTCAAGGAAATTGTTTAGAGTTAGGATTAAATTTCTATCTTTTTAACGTTGTCTTGAGGCAGCAAATCCGAGTTTCTGATTGCCGAAATCGTAGACTTGACAGAAGGACCGAACAAATGGAGAACCCAGAATCTGGTATTCAGACCAAGGCTGGTCGACTCCCTGTATGGCTAACTGACATGTTCCGCCACCGACCTGTAAATTTATATTTTTGTCGGGAAAAGACCCACCGAGTAAACAAAGTTTCTGGACTCGACTGTATAAGACCTTCCATTTATGAGAAAATTGATAGGTGCGCCTGCTTTGGAGCAAGGGAGTTCGTAGGCATCTTTATCGACGTTGTACTGAAACATAATTCTATTCTAATTTTGTAAAGTCACCGCAGCTCCGATCAGCTGTGCGACGCCGTCGGCCAACTCTTTCTTGAAGGAAATCTGTGAGGTCCCAGTGTCAGAAATAGCGAGCATCTTCTGACCATTCTTCAAGCGATATATTTGTTTTCCTGAGCCAACACCTTGCAACTAAATCGTCTTGTTACAAGAAACTGCATTAGAGAACCTCGAAGCTATAGTATTTCTTGTCAATGAGAGGAACAGTATCGATCAGAGGGCCACAGTTAGTACTGTCGACTCCTCCAAAAGTGAATACGCCTCCGGGACCATTGTCCCTACCCGGAACTGTCAGTCTTTCCAGATAGGCTGTGACCATGGGGGAGTCGAGAAGACCTAGAACTTGTCATTACAAAGAAGGTTTGATACCCTGATTATAGGCGTGGACCAGAGGAGCAGTCTTGTAGATGCCAGTATTGACCGACAAACCAAAGATGCCGTCCATTGGAATGTTCCAGAAGAAGTCTGCTAGACGAGTTGCCACTCCGAAGTGCGTATTCGGGATGATTAGTTGATTGGTTCCAGTTGCTCCAATCTACTGGACATTGACTACTGGATGAATTGGCTTACTCGGACTGTGTCCTGTACTATCTGTCCAGACGCATCTCCAGTCCCATATGCAATGAAAAAAGTTTGACTACGAGTGAGACTGGTAGATGATCTGGCCGCATTGTACTGATTTTTGCCAACACACGTCCTGGAGAAATGACAAGGTAATTCGGGGAAATAAGTATAACTACCAGCAGTTACTTCCTGGAACCCACAAATCAGCAGAGCCAGAATCGAAAAAGACGCTAAAGGACTGTGCCGGGGTTCCGATAGTGACGTTCCCGATGTATAGGACATCACCGTAGTTGACAATCTGAAGTATGACCCTTCTTTTTCTGACAAATCTGTACGGGAGAGGCCAGCCGACTAGTTGCCCGAGATCTGAATCTGTTGAGAGCTTGTCTTGAGCTCGGATCTAATGTGCTCAGTCTGAATCTTGTTTTCCTTCTGTAGAGACAGAAACTGACGATACGGGTGTGACTCTCTGCTGGATAACTACTGGGTAAGTCAGTCCCGACAGTTGTAGAAGTAGTAGTAGCGTAGTGATCATCAGTATCGGAACCTAACTTGTTCCTTTTTATTCTTTATCTTTTCGATTATGCAGAAAGAAATACCTTATTGTCAGGTTTATATACTGGTTCCTATTGTTTTGCTCGTATGCTAACTTGTTTCCGGAGTACTTCATATGAGGAACCAGATAGTTTCGAGTACTCATACTATTGGTCGTAGTCCTATAGTTTTAATAGGGATCAATGTACTGGAGCCATAGAAAACATCAGAGATGCACAATAGAGTTGTCACAAATCATGGTGATATTCTTCCGTAGACAGGCCTGGGGAAGTTTGTTCTGATTAACTCATTGTCCGACATCTTCAGATAGCGAAGAAACTGTCATAATAGGTAAATCTTTCCTCCTGATAAAAAGAATGGAATTCAGAATACGACAGAGGTCCAATCATCCTGTATGATACAGTCCCTTTGTGAGCCGATAAACTTAAGAAATTCACATGCAAACTATTATATCCGTGCTGTTCATTGACGAAGAAGTAGGTGTTGTAGCAAATATGCGTATCATGAAGTGTGAAAATCTTTCCAGTTAATCGAGACCACCATGCTGCTTAGTTTTTTTTTTGAAGCAAAGGAAATTTTAAATGTCCGCGTCACTAGTCTGATAAAAGGTGATGGCGCGAATGTCTGACCCCGTCTTGCTGCCATCGTATAACACAACCTGTTCCGTTTTCTCTTGGCTTGGTTTCGCTTCATTTCCTCTTCTCGTAAACAGCAATTTACACTTCCGATCGGATGTCTCTCTTTTCTATTGCTTTTTTCCGTGTTCACTTTCATTTTTCGTTACAGATGAGAGGCGTCTTCTACTTACCTTTTTTTCTAATCCCACTCGTTTTCGCCGCCAGCACTTTACCACGGACGGTTCCTAGGCCGACAACTACAACTACTGCAGCTAGTTTGTCTGTATTCCGCACTAAATTTTTTCGGTTTTTAGAACTTTTAGAAGATGAATTTGACTGGGAGTGCGGTACAGACGCATTCACCAAGTATATTAGCGAAAATCAGATCGATATTGACTGCCCCGAGTTGAAAAGTAAGTCATATCAGTTATATTTCCAAAAACTCCTCAGAAACGGTAAACCAATGCTGCATTAGCCATGACGATTGCTACGACAAGCAACATGGTCGGAAGTTCTGCGACGACACCTTCTGTGGATGTCTCGAAGTCAGTTTGATTCATTTCCTTCGATAAAATGAGTCCAGGTTGCCACAAAACCATCAAAAACGTGCAGCAAAGAAGACGGCCCTCTCTTTTGTAACTTGGTCAGAGACTTTGGAGCCGAGGCTTATCGTCGCTCAGGAAATTTAACGGTCGTCAGGGAAGAAGAGGTTTGTACTCATTCTCGTAATTACGAAACGGTTTAGACACCTTTGGTACACGAACTTGAACATGCGGATCATACGAACACTATGGAGGTAGACCACGATTATGAGGCTCAAGTGAGGTGACTAGTTTTTCTGAGCCAAACACAGAAACTTACCTTCAGCGCTCAAGCTGACCATCTTCATCGGCTCGGAGAAGTCAGTCACAAACTGGAAGCTGCTGCCGACTCCTACGGTTCCCGTTGAGATACTACTTTTTATTATTTCGGGTACATCATTCTTGCTATACTAACCTTTGTAAATAAATTCTTTGCACTTTCATTTGATCCTAAAAGCCTGTTTGAGTGGAATAAGAAGCCTGCTTATTAATAGTAATGATTTTTCAGAGAAAAACTGTTTTGAATGTGGCGTAAATTACTGGGAGTGTATTTACACCTCGAAGTGGGTTAGAAGAAGGTAAGTGGGATCAAACGATGGGAAACGGGTTGACAGGATGGGTAGTTCAACAGATGGGAGGGTGGGTTCAAGAAATATGAAGTGGGTTAAAAATGTCGGAAGTTTGTTCGAAAACTGAGAAGTAAGTTTAAATGTTTGGAAGTGGGCTCAAAGGATAAGGAAATGGGCTCGATGAGTGGAAAGATATGAGAGGAGGGAAAGCGGATGCAAAAAGTAAGGGAGCCTGTTCAAAGAATGGGAAGTGAACTCAATGGAATGGAAGAAGGTTCAAAGAGTGAAAAGAAAACGGAGAAAGAGATAGGAAGTGGTTTCCAAGAGTGGGAAGTGGGTTCAATACGCTAAACAAGTCCCAGTTTTTTACTGGAACTTTTTTCATCGACTCTCCGAAAAAACAGATTTTCATTCTCTGACAAAGCCTGCCTATAATACTGCTTTTGAATTATTTTTTTGCTGCAATATTACAGCTGAAGGTCCTAAAAAAAAAAATTTCCTTTTCGCTGTACGATTTCATTTTTTTTTCTGACCTACTCAAACGAGTAAATACTCCGCATTGCTTGTGAGAAATTGTCGATCTCTGTGCGTACGCAGTTAGGCGTCGCCGGAAAATGTTCAGTTTTGAATTACCAGCAGCTTCAGCTGGAAATCCGCTTATATATTTCGCAGTTATGGGCTTTGCTTGATCTCACCTACGTAATTCATCTTGCTAGAACTTTCCAGAGCATTTTCTGAAGCTCTACATAACCCTTTTTTCCTCGACCTTCTGAAGCTTTGTAATTGTCAATTTTCAGCAACTACCTCGAAGAAGCAAGGAACATTGGATTAGAAGTTTTAAATTGTACAGGTATGGTTCTTTTTTGTCGACTTCAGATGTGCTTCAGGAAATGAAATGTCGATGTTAGACAGGACCTCCTCGAAGACACCAGGCATATTAAATAATAAGGTCAGTTGCTTTTTCTGCCCAACTCATTTCTGTTTTAGCGGCTACACGAAAGCATGAACAATGTAACTCCGTCCAGCTCAAACGGTCGTGTCACAAGCCCAATGAAAAAGATTAGAAAGTGGGGCAGTCCTGAAGAAACTCCAGTTTTGAAAGTAGGAATTTTTCTGTCTCTGCAACCACCAATTTCAGCACGATTCATTTCGACGCATTATGGCCGACTCGCAGTACGACTTGGCTAATCATTCCGGAAGGGACTCGATTCATATTCCCTGCTACAAACAGAAGAAGTTTGTCGATAGTCCAGCCAAAGAAGATCCTTATGCACTGCCAGAGACGCCGGACAAACCACGGAAGCTGATAAGAACAAAGGTGCAGGTGTTTCTCGAATCAATATACCCCGGTTACAGGCCAGTTCAAATCTTTTCGGCAACTTTCCAAATATGAGTCCAAAGCACGATGTGACCCCGGAAATGTCCAAGGATCAGAGTAAAAGACGGCCGCCTAGTTCACCCCATCCAGGAAAGGATAACTTTTCACGGGGGAAGGTATGTTGCCATTTCTTTGCATATTTGTTCCTACACGCTCCACATACATGCACGTTTACAAAACGCACCTTTAAGGATTCACCAAGCGTCACCTCGCCACTCGCTTCACCTGCACGTGTGTATATTGTTCGTCTCCAGTCTTGCTAAGCATCATACCATTTTTTGCAGGATTACGAAGACGAGGTACCATTAGCAGGATTCAATTCCCTGTCCTCTCCTCTTCATCGAAAGGCCAAATCTTCAAAAAGTTGTGCAAACCTTCTCAAAACTCCTAGTTCAACAACAGTTAGTTTACAGCTACGGTTTATAACCAACCTATTTTCTAGACTCCTGTACGGACCCCGATGGGCTGGGGAAGTTTGCGTTCATCTGGTATGTCGACGTCTTCGCTCAGAATACGGCAGCCAGTAATCGTCGATTTGGATGAACAGGTACTTTTGGTCCATTCACTTTAAACAACTTGTACAGTGCAATACGACTCTTTCGAGCTTCTCAAGCTCTTCCCAGCTACAGACTCCGTCCAGACGTACCAGTCGGTCAACCGTATCGACTCCTCTCTCCTCATTGGCTGAATCGCCCAAGACACCGTCTTTCAGTAGGAAACGAAGTACGAGTGTTGGATCACTATCGAAGACTCTTCAAGAAAAGACACCACTTCCGTCGAGGAATCTGCGAGTAACTCCCGAAAGAACAAGATGTCGGAGTTTAGAGAGAAGTACAAGTGTGGACAGACTGGTATGTTCTTATCATTTCGCGCCAGTTGTCCGCATCGTTTACAATCGAAATGACCTTCGTTATTGTAGAACATCGAATCTGACAATCTACGCTCCTTGAGCCTACGGAATACGCCAGAAAGGGCACGATTCAGAAGCAGGGAATCATCACAGGTTGGAGTCTCATCACATCTAATCTAGTTGGTTCTTAAGGAACGCGTTCTGAAAAAATCTGCCTCTAACCTCGAATATATGATGAAAGCTGTCTCCACGAGTGCCCTGATTGAACGGAAACCGAAGCAATTCGAGGTTACATTGGTGGAGGATGCGGTAAAGTTATCTTCACAATCGCCGGTGGAAGAGAGACAAACGTCTCAATATGTTACAGCTCCTAATACACCAGCAAAAAACGATGTTGGTTTCTCCGTTTATTGCTTAATATCTTTCTTCACCGCTCCAGAGTCAGGATTCGTTTTCATCTTTTGTGCCCAACTCACAAGAGTCGGATGTTGTAATGGACTCGCAAGAAATTCCTTCCTCACCAGTATCACAAGAACTGCCGGCTCTTGAAGCCGTCCCAGTAAGAAGCATTCTACGGTATCCTCACTCTTTCTAACTATCTCAATCTCGTTTTAGGCCGAATAGCAGAGAAAAGAACGAGAGACGGATCCGATTTGACAAGCTAAACGTGTATTATTTCGGCCGAGCCCAGGGATTTGATGTTGTCCCCAAACATGGCGAAATTGCTCTTGGTAGCTTGATATTCTAGCCGCGAATAAGATCAATTTAGGCATGAAATATCATCATTTTGCGAATCGTCAGTTCAACGTACTTGAGACGAAACGGCCTAAAATCGACTATGACGATTCGGAGGACTCGGAACTGTCCGACGGAGAAGAACCCGGCTATAAATGGCAGTCTTTCTTCGAGAAACCACAGCCCGAACGGATCAAGATTCTCGAGGCTGCCGGAGTGCAGATAGATAAGGTTGTTTCTGAGTTTGCTAAGCTTAATAGACTCGCTTTCAGCAAAAAAGATTACAGTTGATCAGACAGTCCCGTAGCCAGTGTGGCTGTAGCTGTCGGGGCGGAGTTTGTAAACCAGCCACGTGTGAATGTAACAGGCTGGGAATCGGATGTCAAGTGGACGGACCTCGAGACGACGGAAGTACCTATCCATGTGTCTGCTATAACAAGGACCTTTGCAACAACGAACACGGTTCTCTTTTCTCTTTATCTTCAAAATAAACCATTTTTAGGCCGGATTGCTTACGATTTCGATCAAGTCAGTGAAGCTCGGAAGGCGACTATTCAGCGGTATCAAGTCGGTCTTCGAACAGTTCGTTTTCCTTCTTACTCAGTCTATATACATTATAGGGAATATTCGGTTCGCCAGTGGTGAAAAAGTTTGAAAACGTGGATGCAGACGAGGTAGCCGATTCCCAGGAAATAAATCAAAATAGCGCCACGGAGACTAATCAAGAAAAAACGTAGGCAGCTTTTTGAGCTCCAATACGAACAGCTGATTTCAGGAATTCTCTTCCAGAAAGCTCCCACAGCTGCAATTTTTTTCCGCCGTCGCAATCTCTTCTGTAATCTTTTGGTTTCATTTTCCAGCACAGTTGTCGATCTCTTATAAAGTTTTTCATTATCTCGTTATTCCGCATTTTTATTTAGTCCATGCCTTTGCTTACCTTGTTTTTTGTTGCTTCTGTTACTTCTATCTCTCTTTCCCAGATTATAGGTTAATGCAAATTAGACCCAGTGTATGGATTCACAGCTCAAGTTTGTTCTTCTTTTGGCAACCATCTAGAAGCGACTTTTAGCGATCATGATGAATGGCAGCTGCGGCTGGAAATTCCTGTGAAAAAGAATCCCGACTATAACTACCTCTTGGCTCAGCCAATTACAAGCCAGCTGGCCCTGCTCAAAAGGGTTTGTCTTCACCCCTTTCCTATAAATAGTCCGTTTTTAGAACCTTCAGCGCCACTTTAAAGTCGTCAATGTGCAGGAAGCTCTCGTGGACGGAGAGTTCCGAGACGTGGTTGAGTACATCATAACGGTATGCTTTTGTCTATGTTTTATATGAATAACTTCAGGTTCGAGCCGCTCTGAGCATTCCGGCCACCCTTGTCAATCATGTCAACTCGTTAAACCTCGTCCGAGCCATTTCCGGAACCCTTGAGGAGCTAAAGTTGCATAATACTTCCGAGTTCAAGGAGACCAACTGTATCGTGTATTCGTCGGAATGGTTCATCAGCGAAATAGAGTGATTTTCTTGCTTGAATCTCGAACAACATTCCGTTTCAGTTCGTGCTATCAAAATGTCTCTTTGAGCAGATTCGACTTTGGAACTTTCTTCCGCCACATGTTCAACTGTCACTGGCAGGTAAAACACCCTTTTTCGCTGTTAAACGACCCCTTCAGATCAAAGGAAACACCAATGATCGAGGACTCCCTGATCACGAAGTCGTCGTTGATTTCAATTTCGACCAAAGTCAGATCATCATCAAGTTCTGGAACAGGGAAGACGAGAAGACCAGAGATGGCCGCAAGGAAACCCACTGGGTTGTTTACAGAGTACAGGTTGGTTGTTCTTTTGGGGTCCGTCTTGACAAAGAAACACTTAGGTCCTCAAGCAGAACATACGACGCGTCATTTTGGACATTCACTCTGGCGACAACGATGCTATGTATCTAGACCTCATCCATCCGCCAATTGTCAAGAAAAGTTCACATATGCTCAAGTGCGAGGTGGAGAACAAGGCTCAGAAGAGGTATTTTCATGTTAGTTGGATCTCTATAACCCCGTACAGATGGGCCAGCATTCGCCGTGGACCCTTTTCCAACTGCAACAACCCAAATGAGCCATTCAATCGCAGTCCTCCCGGCAGTTCCGAGGCTGTCCTGGTTGAGAACACAACACTTCGTCTGGAATTCCGGAACAAGGCCCTGAAACAGGACAGTTTCTGGCATATTGTGTCCCGTCTCCGCTTCCGATGCAACATTCCAATCGAGTTCCAGTCCTTTGACGTATGATAACATTTTTTTTCTCGGTTAAACACTGAAGTTTAAGGCCATCAGCAGTCCGAATTTCATGTACAATTTCTTGGAATGTCCTTACTACAGCTGGATCCAGCCTCGTTCGTTTGTGATGAGAGGGCCGTATCATAAGGATTCGCCGGCCACTGACCCTGAGGATAGGATCTTCAAACATTTCCTGCACGATACATTCGGACCCCCGAAAACTGCTCGTCTCACGGATACGGTCGATGTGCAAACAGAGAACAGACTGATCATTCACTATCTCCTGGAAGCACTCATATCTCGGTATTCTATCAATTTGTGGTGTTCTCTACAGTCATTCTTAGCGGAGCTATTGTCAAAGATCATCTCTTCCTTCACTGCCAGGGCACAAACAATCCGTGGACCAAGTTCCTGGCCACAGTCACGGCTACCTACAAGCAAAACAACGGAGTAGTTTTTGAATTCCAACAACATACAGGCTAATTACAGCTATGCATCGAAACCCTGAAGCGTCTAATGGCTGCTGTGGACGAGGAGAAACGACTGTACAGCGTAGAAGAAGCCTATATAGTCCTCTTCAACCGACTTTTGCACTCTGGAGAAGAAGTCGGCTTGTCCGAGGAAAAGATAAAGGAAGGCTACATGCTCGTACCTAGAGTTAGCTGGTTTTTCTTTGACAATATCTACAATATCAGGTTGTCATTACGCCGACGAGAATCATTCGTGTGCAGCCGGAGATGTGCATGTCGAACCGTGTTCTTCGACACCAGATGATGGAAGATCCAACTGTCGTTTTGCGTGTCTGTTTCCGCGATGACAACAACAGACAGATGAGAACAACCAGTACTAGCGATGTCCTTCTGGAACGCTCTATCCGAGACGCCTTCGACAATGGCATTTTCATTGCTGGTGCTTTATCATTTCACTTTGTTGCATCCGTTCATTCAGGTCGTCGATACTTTTATCTCGGCAGCTCGAGCAGTCAGATGCGTGACTGTGGCGCCTATTTTATGATCGGCTGCAAGGAATCGGACATGAGTCAGTTCAGAAAACAGTTCCCGGATCACGACGTGCCAGATGAGCCGCGTATGAGTATCCTTCTTCTTCGTCACAATCTCGGAAAGTAGGACATAAATATGTAACTTTCACGATTCTTTTTTTTAGATTCCTGCAGTTGAAGACAGCTCCTAAGATCATGGCCAGATTGGGACAATGTTTCACTCAATCGCGAGAGTCTGGAATCGACTTGGAGCGACAAGACTACACAGTTGAAGCAGATATCATCGGCGGAATGAAGAAGTTGGCACCAAAGTAACATATTGCTTTTGTTCTGTTCATGTTCAACTTCAGCGCTGCCTACAATTTCACGGATGGGGTTGGTTCGATGAGCCCTGCTTTTGCCAAAAGAGTCGCAAACGATATGCGACTTAACAGCACTCCCAGCTGCTACCAGGTTTTTTGTCATAATTGTCTTGAGCATCGTATTTCAGTACCGATTCCGTGGCCATAAGGGTGTCCAAGTAGTGGATCCGATTCTGGAGGAAGTAGGCAAATGGGCCAAGAGATACGACATTCCGAAACCGCCCGACCACAAAGACATCAAGGGATCTTGGGACATTTCTCTTATCTTCCGTCCCAGTCAGATCAAGTAACCGAAAATCCTACTTCCAGTTGAAATTGTATCTCAGATTCCCCGCAAAGCGATTTGCTAAACAGGCCATTGAAGTAGTCAAATTCTCTGGACCGACGACTGTTTGCCTAAACAAGCCGCTTATCAACATCTTCGATCAGGGTAGTTTCTTATTTACCATTATAATTGTGTGGTTCCAGGTCTCAGCTAAGCAAACCTACGAATGTCATCAGAGTATCGTGAACAGAATCGAGAACCTCCTGAGTTTGCAAATCAGTAACAATGTCCGAATGCTGCTCGAGGAGCGTTTCTGTCGCACCAAATTGAAGGAGTTGCCCAGACGAATCGACATTGATCAGTTGAAAGCTACGGCTGGTTTCGAACTCTGCTGTGAGCCATTCTTCGCCTCACTTCTCCGTGCCAGTGTGCGCTACACAATCTGTTAGCCTTGATTCCCTTCTCCGAGAACCATTTTTTTCAGTGAAACAACTATACAAGGAACAGATCCAAATTCCGGCTAACCTCGGTCGCTCGCTGCTCGGCGTCAACGATACGACGAATCAGCTCCAATATGGCCAGGTCTTCGTCCAGTACACGAACAACACGAGAGACTATTCTCCGCATCCGAATGCCGCCAAGACTATTCTGACCGGTCCCGTCATGGTCACGAAGAATCCAACATCCGTCGGAGGAGATCTTCGTCTTTTCGAAGCTGTCGATATTCCCGAACTCCGTCATCTGGTCGATGTTATCGTCTTCCCGGTTCATGGTCCCAGACCGATGCCTGACGAGATGGCTGGTTTGTGTTTTTTTTGTGGTTTCCATTGTAAAAAGTGATTCAGGATCCGACTTGGATGGTGACGAGTACTCGGTCTTCTGGGACAAGGAACTGCTGATTGATCGCAATGTTGAGCCGGCCATTTACGAGCTGGAAGCTCAGCCGATTGAGACGGTGACCAAAGAGAATATGCAGGATGCCATTCGCGATGCGTTCATCGACTACGTGAAGAAGGACAATATTGGAACAATTTCAAATGCTCTCCTCTTCCAGTCTGATCTTTATGGCATCGACTCTCAGGTTCTACTCTTTTCCTTATCCATTCACACAATACCTTCAGGTAGTACAAGATCTAGCTAAGAAGGCTACAATGGCGTTGGACTTCCTCAAATCGGGAGTGGCTCCGGAACGGCTTCGTGACAAATGGATTCGTGCCAGTGACGATGATAACTCTGACTGGCTGCCACCAGAGAAAGCCGAGCGCTATCCTGACTACCATTACGGAAACGACTATTGCCCAATCTATCACAGTCCTCGTCTCACGGGCAAACTGTGGAGGTAACAGCATTTTGAGCGATCCATGAAATACGGATTCAGAGATATCAAAGTGGTTTCGGATGTGCTGCTGATGGTTGAAGAGACCGACATGGGAAAGGATCTGGAGCTCGATGCAGAGCTGGAGCACAATGGATGGAAGGACTACGAACAGAAGGCCAAAGAGTGTCTGGAGAGCTACAACGGCAAATTGCGAATCGTCATGGAAAATCACGGAATCCAGACGGAGGCCGAGCTCATTTCGGGCTGCATCTGTGAGATCAGAAGCAGAGTTACTGACAAGGCAGAATTCGTATTTTGCTCTCGATAATCTAGTATTTGTAGGACTCGGACGAGTTTTCGTATTACAACCAGCGAACCGTGATCGAGGCTCGTGTGACTGACATTATGCGAGAGGCCCGCGAGCAGTTCTTTGCCGAGTTCGGAGGTTGGCGTCGGTGCACTGAAGAAATGGACCAGCGCGATGTGGACAATGTCTTCCGTCGTACTACCCGCGTTACTGACGAGATTCGCAAGAAGGCTTCCGCCTATTACATGGTCAACTACAAGAAATTCAGTCAGTTTGATAGTCGCGACTAGAAGTCTTTCAGAAACCTTCCGTACTGGCCAAGTCAGAATGCTTTCCTTTGCCTGGTTGATGTTCGACGTGCTCTGTGATATCCGGCAAAGAAAAGTCTTCAATCTCGCTTACTTTGAAACGTTCGAACGCCCGATTCTAAAGGTACTCGCTTCCTTTTTCTGACACATAAAAAGCGTCTAGATTCTCCAACAACGTATCGAGGAAGTGAATCAGAAACTCGTCAACAAGAGAAACAACTTTGACTCTCGTCGCCGTCTGGATAGGGTCTTGCAAAAATACTGTACTCAATACGAAGGTTCGCTCCCTATCTCAAATGAAGAATAATTCATAACATCTTTAGGCCTGACCGACGTCCTTTTCGTTCTAGAAGAATGGGCTCGTTTCAACAACTATCTCACTGATCGTTTCTCCGAGAAGCATCTGATTTATTTGTTCATCCTTTTCGCCACCGGACGCCTCGGATCCGAGAACATCCAGTATGGTTCCCTCATCGACTGGGTGCTATTGTGTTCAAGCTTTTTTTTTAACAGTACATTTCAGATTGACATGCGTGCTACGGCAGCCGAGCTGACAGCCTCGAAGAGAATCATCGTTCCACGAGAGAAGGGCGAACTGGTTTTGGCCTTCTTCGAGTTCCTTGCCTCTCGAAGATTCAAGACCCTCAAGCATTTGTCCTTCTACGAACTCGGCATGAATTCGACGTTCCTCCGTGGAGAATGGCTGCCGATTCATCATGCCGGACTGAAGACCTACCTCACCGTAGCATTCTCCATGAATTTTGACGACTTTGGAATCACTCCGTCCGTAGAAATGCGCTCGATGGCTCTTCGAGAGCTTGATCCGTTTGTCATCGAACTGCCAGGTTTTTCTTTCATATGCATTTTGAATCCATTGTTCATTGTAGAGAAAACTGATTTGAAGGACATCGAAAAGCGTCTGAAGAGGGCTACTTCGGTTTCTGAAGTCAAATTGCGCCAGATTACTTCCCGTGGAAGAAAAGGTTGGATTTGACTCTATTTTCTGAGGTAAACGATGTACAGATAGAGCTATTGTGATCTGCCGAGGACAGCTGGAAGCCTGCTACAAACTGAAGTCGTTGGTCACTGTCCGACCATCTCTCTACTCCAAATACGATGAGAAGGAGCTCTCTGAAATCTTGCCCAAAATTACATTGCATAATATCCTCAAGGCTTCCGAGAACGCCATGGATAGTCTATAATCTGTAAATTGTTATTTGTTTTTCCTCCTGCTTTTTTTTGTTGTCAATTCTTTATCTTCAAAATATTACGGGTTACATCCGGTGCTCAATTTGATTCGAATCTCCGGTTATCTTAATTTTTGTGTCATGATTATAAACGATTCCAAATCATTTGTTTGCATATTGTTATATGCAGTTTTCTGCCGCTAGTATACATTGTATCTAATCACATTTTTGTCCAAGTTGGCTTATTTTAGCGCCTAAGTTACCACAAGTCATCCAAAAATGCAGGTTTTTCTTTTTTCCTGGAGTAGGAATTGATGACAAAAATTGCTTTTGAAATACTGATATCGGTGTGTTTCAGGACGACCAAACCCCCAGACGACTTTTTTGGCAGCGTTGTCAAACATTTCGTCCCGGTGGACGATCCAATTTACCAAAAGTGACCCCATTTCTTTATGAACTTCCTCTTTTTTTATAGGAAATATGTGGAACTTGAGGACAGCGAGGAGCTCGTGACAACACGACTGAAATTAGAGATCCCTCATGTTTATGAGAAGGACGGACAGTTCGATCAGGAATGGTTTACGAGCATCAAGACTAAACAGAAAGAATGTCTCGAACAGGTATATACTCTAGATTTCTCTACTGACAGCCTGTTTTCAGTGCCTGCTGAAGTACAACATTTCATATGACGAGGGCTACGAAGAACACGCCGACGAGACCAACTCGGAATGTGAGATGAAATACTGCACTTTGGCCTATAAGGTAATCTTGTCTTCCTGTTTCCTCATGAAGTTTATTCAGATCACGAGCAAGGAATTCAACAGGAGCCTGCTCAGAGCCACGAGAGACTTCCTGGAGATGATCCAGAAGGAGCGCTTCCCACCACAAATGACCCCACTCCTCAACTTTCCATCGCACGAATGTTTCGACCCAAAGCTCATCTCGTGCCACAACAGTGTCTGTCTAGGATCCGTGATGTGGGGCAATATTCAGGGAGGAACCTACTTCAATCACTGGGAAGTCTCGATGGATCGAGTCCCGACTAAGGCCTTCCGCGACTCGGACTGCATAACGGTCGATTTCGAATACGACAGAAACGACATGATCATGGTCAAATTCGCATGCTTCCTTAATGACAAAGAGGACAGAAACAAGCCGAACAGTCGAATTGTCAAGAAGAGAGCCCATTACAAGATTACAGTAATCTATTCCCTTTTCTTGTTTCAAGCCATTCAGATTACCCGCTCTCAAATCCGTCGTATTATCGTCGACAATGCCATAGACGACAGCTTCTGCCATGGACGGGTACGTCTTCATTTCGAGCTCAACAACCCTCCCATAATCAACAGGGCTTGGGCAGCCGACAAGAATGTAAATCATAAACGTAATTGCATCTTATGGCACTGTTAAGAAGCCGAAACTCATATACTTCCGAGAGACGACGATCAAGCGAGGTCGCAGAGAGAACGAATGGCCGAAAGACGCAGAGCTCAGCAACTGTCCTTATTTCACCCTGGAACTTGCTCAGAAAATCGAAAACAAGAAGATTTACTCGATTCTGTCGCGTCTTCGTTCCAGGATCGGTCTGCCAATCGAATTCGGAACCTTCCCTGTAGGCATTCAGCCCTTCTTCAACGGAATTTCTCATTCAGATGATAGACTGTTTCATGCAATTCGACAATCCGTACTTTAGTTGGATACAAAAAATCGAGAGAAAAGGAAGATGGGTCAAGCCGGATCCTACCAGTGATAAGGAGCCCGTCTTCCGTGACTTTGTCGCCTACGTTAGCTTCCTTTTGAGCACTTTTATACCTTCAAACTTCAGTGCTTCCCCGTCCCGGCTCATCGAAGAACGAGCGAACAGATGGCGGAAGAGAGGGTCAAGCGCTTCGTTCTCACCTACCTGATCGAATGCCTTCTTTCGCGAGGCGCCGTCGTCAAGGACCAGATCTGTATCACCAAACAGCACTGGCTCCGCTTCTTAAAGATTGTCGCCGGAAAACTTCGAGCCGATTTTGACGTATTTTATTCTATTTTTCAATAGTAGATCTTGTTCAGACGACGGAAAGAGCCCTCGAACGACTCATTATGATGATTGACGAGCGCAAACGAATAGGATGTATTTCCAGTGTTCGTTTTGAACTCTCCACCGTTAGAAAATTCTCTTTAGACTCTGACGAAGATTTTCGACACGCTCAATGCCGAAGACGCGAACCCGGCAGCTCCGACCATTGAAGAATCACGTGATGGATATCAGAGAGTCCGAAAGGTAGTAGTTCTCTAAGAAACAGTAGTCATACCGAACAATTCAGATAATTATGACCCCGACGAGGACTTTATACGTGGTGCCCGAGATGATGATGTCTAATCGTGTACTGAGAAAGTACGATCCTTACGGAATAAACATTCTTCGCGTCTCCTTTCGGTGATTCATCGTTCTTTTGGATGTATAATAGCGTTGTTATAGGGACGATGATGGTACAAAAATGCGAGAGACGAAGACGGGGAAGTTCAACGTGGATCAGGCGGTGAGAAACCGTCTCGTCAACGGAATCTTCGTCGGAGGAATGGATTTCGGCTATCTAGGAAGCTCCAATTCACAGATGCGCGACCATGGCGCCTATTTCATGCAGAAAATGTCCTACCAAGATATCAGAGAATGGCGCAGGGTAGAAGTTTTTCCAAGTGCAATGAACCTGAATTTAGGAGAACCCAAATGCTGGCCGAATGCCACCCACATCCGAAATGCGACAAATCATCGATGTCCGTAAGAGTCTGGGAAAGTTTGAGAAGATTGAAAGTATTCCAAAGTTGATGGCTCGTCTCGGTCAATGTTTCACTCAGAGTCGGGAGAGCGGCATCCAACTGCCGCTCGAGAACTGTGCCAACATACACGACATTGTCGGCGGACGCAATTCTATGGGGTTCCAACATTGTTCCATTCACTACAACAATCTAATTGCAGTGGTTCGTTCACATTCACGGACGGAGTCGGCTGTATCAGTCGCGAGTTTGCCAAAAAGATTGCCGAGGATTTTGGAATTTCTAAGGGATATCCATCCTGCTACCAGTTCCGTTATCGAGGAATGAAGGGCGTTCTAGGAGTAGACACGGCTCTCGATCATCACAATCTCTGGGCCAGGAAACGCGATCGAGGTCCGCCCAATGCGAAAGTGGCCAAAGATTGGATTATTCACGTCGGACTGAGGGACAGTCAGGAGAAGTAAGCACTTTTTGAAAATAAAAATGGCATGTTACAGATTCTACGGCGCGAGACAAGAGTACATAGAAATCGTAAAGATTAGCTCGCCGAGTCCGGTCGCTCTGAACAAGCCCTTCATCAACATCCTCGATCAAGTCTCGGAAATGCAGGGTTACAGTTGTCATAAGCGAATAACACAAAGGATCGAGCAACTGCTCGACCGACAGATGAGAGGTTTCGCCTCACAGATGATCGACGAGACGGTCTGCCGAAACAGACTGAAGGAGCTTCCTCGTCGTGTCGACATCGACAAAATCAGCACTTCGGCCGGATTCGAGATGAGCAACGAGCCCTTCTTCCGTTCCCTGATCAAAGCTTCTGTCAAATTCTCAGTTAGTAGGTTGAATTGTTCTTTCTTGTTATAATGTTTCGTTTACAGCGAAGCAGCTTCGGAAAGCCCAAATCCAGATTCCTTTCGAGAACGGCCGAACTCTTTTGGGCATCGCCGACGAGACTGGACGTCTGCAGTATGGCCAGGTCTACTGCCAAGTCACAAAAAGCATTCGCGACAGATTCCCCAATCCCAATGCCGCCAAGATCGTATTGAAAGGTTTGTCTTCTTTATGTAATCAGCCATTACAAACACTTCCAGGACCAGTTCTGTTGACGAAGAATCCCTGCATTGTGGCCGGAGATGTGCGAGTTTTCGAAGCCGTCGATATTGAGGAACTCCATCATCTCACAGACGTCATCGTATTCCCGCTGCACGGACCACGAACTCATCCTGACGAGATGGCTGGCTCGGATCTGGATGGCGACGAATATTGCGTGATTTGGGACAAGCAGCTGCTGCTGGAAAGGAACGAGGAGCCCTTTGACTTCGCCGTTCCGAAACGAGTAGATGAGGATGTGTCGATGAACATTCAGCAGAAGATGGCCGATTTCTATGTAAAGTACATGATGCAGGACGCCGTCGGAACCATCGCTAATGCCTTCCTCTGTGCTGCCGACATTTACGGTCTCAACCACAAGGTCTGTCTCCAGCTGGCCAAGAAGAACTGCGAAGCTGTCGACTTTACCAAATCGGGACAGCCGCCAGCTGCATTGACTACGAAATGGGAAAAAGGTACGTCTTCTTACTGAAATAAACCGTTTTAGACGAAGACGACGAGGAAATCCCGCCCGAAAAGTCAGAACGAATGCCGGATTTCCAAGTCAGCGACACGAATCGGCCCGTTTATCAGAGTCCCCGTCTCCTTGGCAAACTTATGCGCGAGATCAAAGGAATCGAGAACGTGATGAAGATTGTTGAGGACAAGGACGAGACTAATCCCATCGAGGTAAATCATTCATTTTTCTTACAGAGAGACTCGTGGACGACGATCTTATTGTATTGAATTGGTCGCTCATTTTGTCGTAATTCGTCATCAAATGGACTAAATCACGTAGATTATTTGCTGGAGAAAAACTGTTTAGAACTCACCGAAATCGCGCAAATCTCTTCCAAACTTGTAGCTCTTTTTGTACTTCTTGAACTCCTTTCCGGCCTGTTCATCCTCATCCAATCTGCTCTTCTTTTCTCAAATCTTCTTGGCGAATCGAATAAGTATTCTAGACGAACCGGCTTCTCCAGTCTCTCCATATAGGTACTCTTTTTTTCCGCCTTGCAGATCTCGAGAGTGATTTTGGTGAGCATCGTGACGATTTCGATTAGATGCTGTCGGAACGGAGGGGACCAGTTCTGATTGAAGCGGTCCTCGGCCATTTTCAAGAACGTCGCGTAGCTTCCCTTCCGGTTAATCATGTTCTCTGCGATGTTGCCACCAATCTAAGATACTTTTTTAAAGAATAGTACTTCTAACCCACGTGGTTAGCGTCTTCCCAGAAAGCTCCATTCGGCTCGATTCCCTTGAGCAGGAGAGATCGGTCGATATGTGCGAATGCCTCCACGTTTTGTGTGAATTGAGCAGTGATTTCGATCGAGTAGAGAACTAACCGTCGTGGTGTAGACCTTTGGAGACTGCAGTTACCAGCGGAATGACAAAGACGAACAGCAGCACAGTCCGTAGCATCCCCCACTAATGATTTGCTCTTGCAACTTTCCTAACTTGTCGATTTTCAGTTGGATAAGTATCTACATGTCGACGGATGGGAGAAGTACAAGGTCACGGCTGAAGAAGAGCTCTCCAAATACAACACTCTGCTTCGAGTAATTGCCTAATTATTGCTCTGCCTGAAAAGGAGATATTCCAGACAGTGATGGAGACGTATGGAATCCGCACGGAGGCTGAAATCTTCTCGGGATGTATCTGTGAGATGCGAAATCGACTGTCGGACAAGGACCAGGACGACATGAGCTTCTTCAACACAAATAACGTCATCGAGACCAAGGTCACAAACATATTCAAGCGATTCCGAAAGGAGTTTTTTGAGGTTCCTTTTTATTTATTTGCTCTAGAAACTCTTCATCTTAAATAGGAATTCGAAGGATGGATAGTGGCGACGGAAAAGGTGGAGAAGCCGTTCGCCGACGAGTACAATGTCTGTCATCGTGAAGTAAAGACGATCCGCGACGGAATGAGGGAGAAGGCATATGCGTATTATCGAGTCTGCTACGGTAAGTTCCTCGTTTTACTCTTTTCCTCATGATCAGATCGTGCTCGAGAGTCCGGAGAGCGCAAATTGTCCTTCGCGTGGCTGGCCTACGACGTCTTAGCCCACATCAAACAGATCCGAATTCGGGACGATCAGTCCTTCTCGGTCACCGGAAATCCTCTCTTCCAGCTGCTGGAGATAAGAATAGCCGATTACATCGAAGAAAACAGCGAAAGGTACCAAAAGTTCCGCAGTTTTGAGACCAGAAAAAGCCTCCAAAGTGCAATCGAGCCCCTGACGAAATACTGTTACAAATATAATGGTTTGTCTTCTGAATGTATCTTCGTTATTCGAATTTCAGGCCTCGACAAACTGCTGTTCATTGTCCACGAATGGGGGAACAATCTGCGCTTATTCACCACCCGTTTCTCCTCGGCACATCTCTCCCTTCTGGTCATCATGTACTTCACCAATGCATTCAATTCCCTCGATGGCGATGCCCTCCAGCTCATTCAACCGGTTAGTTCTGTTTTTTACCAGATTGAAATCGGCACTTATAGATCCCAGTTCATCTGAGACGCGACGAGCTGCAGCCAGAAGTCTTCGGACGTCTTTCCGTACTTCTCGTCAAATTCTTCGAATTCCTCGCCTCGCGCAAGTTCAGCCGTCTCGACTTCATCAGCTTCCGTATCCTGGGCGTGCAATCTCTCTTCAATCGGGGTGAATGGATGCGATATCACAGAGTACGCAGTTTTTTTTTTCCAGTCAACCCTAATAATTGAAGTTTAGGCTGCTCTAACGACCTATTACAACATGGTCTACAATTTGCGATTCGAAGAACTTCCTCTGAAGAGCGAGGAGAGGACCGTACAGGCCGAGATCATTCGCGAAATGGAGCCGTTCACATTCGAGCTGAGCGACGAAATCCCGGCCGACGACGATTATGTGGCGAAGAAGATTGTGGAAAAGACCAAATTGGCAGATATTCAGCTCCGACGACAGCCTAACAGTTGGTCTTTTTCTACTTGAAATTACAAAACATATATTCAGACAAGATCCTGGTCTCGGCCCGCGGAACCCTCGAATCGCTGGACGCTCTCCGTCGTCTGGTCACAGTCATGCCCCCAAAACACTCGTCGGTCCGCGGATTGGAGGTTCAGAAGCAACTTTTCAGTCTCGTCTTCGAGAAAATCATGAAAGACACGTTCAGCGACGAGCTGCTCGAATGCGTCCACTACGACGGCGGCGATATTTAACTAGAATTCCATATCGTATCCTTTACTACCGGTCATTTTTGTGTCATTTTAACATTCAATACAAGTATAGTTGTATCCACACGGGTATGTACATTCCAGTTTAATATATCCATTCTTTCAAATGAACACCTGCTTAAACAGCGAGTTCAGGAGGTCCATGGTAGCTGTGGTAACCTTGTCCTTGATCGACAAGCCCTGGAAGTTGTATTTTTCTTTCTGCTCATTATCCTCACTTACGGTGTATTTCGAATTACACTTGTCCCCGCTGCAGCAGCAGTATTTCACCTCTTGTCCTTTGATCGTCTTCATGTGACAGCCTTCTCCGGCAATCTGAACTAGTTTACTCTCGTCTGCTTCATTTCTCACCGTGCAACGTACGGTAGAACAGCCGACTTTTTGCATACTAGTGGGACCGAGAGAAGGCAGAGTGAGATTGTAACAGTAACTTTTTCGGCAAGTCTTGAGTCCTGTGGCTAACTGGTGACCCTGTTTAGTTATTTCAGATATTTTCTTAAAAATAGTTACCTCGAAATATGTCCATCCGTTGTAGCATTCGAAGCTCAGTCCCAAGCCAAAAGTAAAAAGAAGAGCGAGCAGCGTTTTTGTCATTTTTAGCTAGCAAGAATGACTAGCCTTTTCCGAACAAACAAAAGAGTTTACAAGAGTTTTTGTTTCGTTCTCGGCCTTTTTTCAAAAAACAAAATGGCAATATATTGATGGTATACGGAATAGCGAAAAGGAAGGGTTCGTTTGAATACACTCAAACACTTGAAATAGAAGAACTTTTCGAAAGACGAAAAGGTGACTCATGTCAACAAAGACTGTTTTCAAATAGCTTTATCCGTTATTCGCAGCAGCGGGAGCGGGAGTGGCATCGGCGCACAATCCACAGGTCCTTTTGCACTTTTGTCGCAACTCGCAATAGTTTGTATTGTCACAAAATTGGGCGAAGAGTGCACAGTCGTAGCAGTCGTCGAAACAGCCTTCGCCTGCATATCTTCTTCTCGAAAAAAAAACCAAAGAATTAGACTCACAACAGTAGTCACACACGCACGTAAACCCATCTGGACAATCCCCTCCAATACATGCTGAAATGGATGGAAACTAGGACGATATTAGTGAGAGAAACCCACGTCCAAGAGTCTGCTTCCCCTGTCCACAGCCACACCACGTTTCCCCTCTGTTCATTGCACAAGATTGGCTATGAACGGACGAAATCATCAGAACCACTGAATTGTTTTCTTGGAGAATTTATTGAAACTCACACATTGCAATAGACACAAGGTACATGCGTGTTTAGCGTACGAAAGGTAGTAGTAGTGAACAGTATTTGCTCAAGCCAATAAAGGCATTTGTAAGGCAGTTCACGAACTGGACATTCGATCTTTTCTGCGAACTAGGGACGCGGTAAACCGGGTAAGGACATTTTACGAGAAAAGGAGGGAACTTTGCAGTAAAGAAGAAATTCTATTTCTGTACCGCTTTCTGTTGGAAAAGAGTGAACAACCCAGCAATTTGTCCTTCTGAGCTTCGTCTCTAGTTCGTATAACAGCTACATTCTTTCATTAGACAAAAAAAAGAAGGTACAAGAAAGGAAAAACTGATTGAAGTTGATTGTGATTGAGGGGTTTCTTTCTGTTTGAACTGGCGGGCAAGCAATTATATACTGTATTCTTCCATGTACCTTTTTGAAGCTGCGGTTATTATAGTCTGTTCAGCCGCAAAGTTGAAACACAGTCTTTCATTCCAATCGTGACGGGACCTGTGTCGACGTAGCTACATTAAATACTCAGCCAAGCAGCCAAAGTTCTTTTCCAAAAAATTTTTTCACTGAGTATTCGATGTAGCCATGTTGTATATTCGAAGTCAAAGTGGATCCCGTCGTAAAGAAGGACTGTGTATCCCTTTTGCGGCTGAACATACTCTATTTTCTCTCATTATTTCGTCCTTTTTATTCCGTTTCACATTGAAAAGGCTGTAAAATTGCCAATCCAGCTTGCATCAAAACATATCCCTGAGGAAGGGATGACATTTTCGCACAAACTTTGTGTCTAAGACTCATTTGTTTCTTTTGCCGTCGAGCCAGGCTTTAGGAGACCAGCCTAATTGATTTCAGACACTCTGAACGTCTCTCTTCACATAATCTTCTTATTTCTGTGTTCAGATGGTCTTCGACCCTGAGCTCCTGGCCAAGATCGAGCAGAGGAAGAGGAGCAACCCGGCTCCTGCTGGCCGTGTACGTCCACTTGTCGTCATAACCAACAAACCTTTTCAGCGATTTTACACAGAGACCCAGCGCAAGCTGGCGTGCGGTCTGGATGTCTCAGACCGAAGCGCGGATTCAACTGACTGTAGCATCAACAATACGACTGTGAGTCGTTTTTGCTTTCCATCTGAAAAGTTACTTTCAGCAGGAGACTCTCTACACTCCGATCCGAAGTGCGGACCGAAGGGAACTGATATTGCGGCGGCAGGAGCTAACCAGAAGAGTTAGTTACTTTCTGTTCGGCTGTATTAACTGTTTTCAGACTTTCACTGCCATGGGAGGGGACTACAATCAATTCGAAACGGCCCCGCCCAAGTTCGAGCCCAATATCACAATTGAGAATACTGACGAATCCGACGACGAAGAAACTTCCATGGCCAGCACGCTCCAAGACGGTTTCCATTACTAGTATCACGTTAGTAACTTGCCACTTCAGAAGACACTCCTCCGACCAAGAAAAGCCGTCAATATCGCGAACCTTCGAGTCCTCTGGAACATAAGGCTGAATCAGATCAGGAGATGGAGGAGACGAGGGAACACGACGAGATCGTCGTTTCCAGCTACGAGGAGGATCAATCTATGCCAGGTGAGCGTTTTATATGGGGCTGACCGTTTATAAATCATTTAGTCGTTCGTTCCGGTATTCGCCCAAGTAGAGCAAGTTCTGAGCCTATGTTCGACGACGATGATGCTCGTTCAACTTCCTATTCTCTTTCGAGAAACGAGGAGGAGCAATCTCTTGACGCTCCTACTCCTGAAACTGGTCCGCGTCCACAGAATCAACACCAAGACGGTTTCCATTACTAGTATCACGTTAGTAACTTGCAACTTCAGAAGATACTCCTCCCACCAAGAAAAGCCGTCAGTATCGCGAACCTTCGAGTCCTCTGGAACATAACGCTGGATCAGATCAGGAGATGGAGGAGCTCCCCAAACACGACGAGTTCGTCGTTTCCAGCTACGAGGAGGAGTCATATATTGCAGGTGAGCATTTTTTTTTGGCCCTGACCTTTTATGAATCATTTAGTCGTTCATTCTGGTATTCGTCCAAGTAGGGCAAGCTCTGAGCTAATCTTCGGCGACGATAATGCTCGTTCAACTTCCTATTCTCTTTCGAGAAACGAGAAAGACTTGTCTCTTGATGATCCTGCACCTGAAACTTGTCCGCGTCCACGCAATCAGCATCGTTTCGGACGTCGAAGTATGTTTTCAATTCAGCTTCAAATGCTAGTTTCTTTCAGATTTCGACAATTCTACCATCGCTGACAGTATGACACCTTTTGTCGTGCCTCAAAGGAATCAGCGAAAGTCGAACAAGAAAACAGACGCAACGAGCACGTCTCTTATCGAGGAAGACGATGGAGAGCACATTGAAATGGTTTTGAAAAAGCCATCTCTGGTTGTTCCGGATAGTCCAGATGGCCCTCTTCGACGTTCTCAAAGAACTAGAGTTGCCCCGATGCGTCGCTGGCTCGGCGAGGAGCCTGTCTATGAAAGCAGCCCTGGAGGTCAGTTCTTTTCAGTCTCACAATATCAACTTTTTAGGTAGTCGCACTATGACCGACGTCTCGAGAGTTGTCATGCGTGATCCCCTATTCGTGAAGACCAAGAGCTCGGATATCGTCAAAGCCAACAACCGCGCCCGTCGTGACAAGTGAATGTGTTCTTAATGTGAAATGTACTTAGTAGACTACTAAAAATGTCTTTGTGTATGTGATCCCTTTATGATAAAATTTTATTATTTCTACACGTCTTCAAGACCAAATGGTACTGCCCATATTACACATTGTAAAAAGTCTAGTTCGGTAGAGAGTTATTCTTGGTTTTGTCCATCTTTAGTCGAGTGGCTACAGCAGCCACAAGGGCAGCTCCTTTGCCACTACCATCTTCTGACAACATCAATTTGTACTGGAATGTACTCTGATTTGTTTTTCTCCCATCAAACCTTCAAGTTCTGATCAATCAATTCTCCAACTTTCTGGTCGAGAATCGCCCCAAAGGTAGGATGAAATCGGTAGACAGATCCGTCGATGCCCACAGTTACTTTAGGCCTGTTCATTCTGTTTAAAAGACTCGCGACCCCGGCAGCAGTTATGTGAGCAGCTCTTCAATTTCTATTTTTAGACTCGATAGAAAGGGAATCTACCTGGCTGTCACCAGCTGGCAGACATAAGCCACATTGATACAATCAGCCTTTGTCACATTCGTTATTCCGATATCTTCAAGGATCTGTGACGTCTTGTGGTACGTCTCTTCCTCATCTGTTAGGTGCTCTCTAAAATAATTACAGGTTTACGGATCGAACAAGAAGGAAACAATTCGATTTCAGAGAGAAACTTGGTCGGAAAGCAGCCCTGCTGCGAGATAGCCTTATAGTGTCCGGAGAACAGTAGTTCTTTCCGAGCCAGGTGCTCCAAAACGACGCGAACAATTTCTCCCAAATACATCCCGCTCAGCATTTTCTCGTATCTGAAATGAAATTCGAACTGAGCGAGAGTTGACTTACACTCCTCTTCCCGGGAAGAGACTTTCTCTGTCCACCTGGTGATCCCATTCCGTTCGAATAAAGTCCATCGCTCCGTCGTTTCCGAAGCTTCCCCATTCCGTGTTGATGATCATCTGGAATTTTTTTTTTTGATTGGATTTACTATACGAATTATGCTTTGACGCTTTTTGGCAGATTTTCTCGAACTTGAGCCGTTATTTGACAACATTTTTTCCCCAAAGACCTCGTCATGATCCTCGTCGATAACCGCCACCTTCTCAATATTCTTCATCTTCTCCATGTAACACGCATTGGTACCAGTGCCGACGATGACTCCCATCTGGATACTTTGGTACGGAAACAATCATTAGAATACCTGGCAGTTGTTGTCGTTAAAAGCACAGGTCATTAGAGTCCCGACTCCGTCGTTCAGGAGAGCTACCACGTCAATGTCCAAAACGACATCAGTATCTTCTTCCAGTTGACGATGTTTTCGACGAGCACAGGCCTCACGAAGCAGTGTGACCACATCCTGTCCTTCAACTCCACTCGCATTGAAGCCCTTCTTCCACTGCATCAGAGTTCCTCTGTACCAGAGCTTTGTTTTTGACTCTCTGCCTACTCACTTGGTCAGTCCTTCCTGTCTGCAGGGGAAACTGAAGGTGAATCCAAGAGGCAGCTGCTTGGCATTAGGAAATCCATGTTCTCCGAGGAACTTGGCCATGCAGTCGACGATGTGATCAAAGAGCTGGAGGGAGTTTTTTGACGTGCTTAAAAAAAACTCACAGCTTCTCCACTGCCCTTCATGATAGTTTCCGGTACACGGAAAATCTTCCCATCCATTTTTGCCTTCTTGCTATCCAGCCGAATCAGTAGGACACGAAAGTTAGTCCCACCGAGATCGAGTGCGAGAAAGTCTCCGACTTCCGTCCCGTTTGGAACGGAGCAAACGAAGGTGGGGAGCATTGGAAGGACTCCCTCGTTTTCTGAAGACTGCGTAGAGTAAGAGAGTATATACCCACTAGTATGTTTCTTCAGTCCGTCGTCACAATACTTGTCAAAAACTTCCATCCATTGATGGATCTGTTCTTTTGACAGAATGAGGTCCTTAACCTCCTGTCTAATCTGAAGCAAAACTGGTTTCTTATTCTGAGAATTCTAACAAGCTGATTGTCTGTCAACGTATCCAAAGACTTCTTCCTTCTGGTTTCACCGAATCCTTTCAGAACGTCGTGGTAGATTGACAAAATTGTCGTCATTGCAACTGGAAGAGGAAGAGGTCTAAAGAGGGACTGAGCTGTGTTTATGAGGACGAATGTCTGGGCGGAACGGGGCAAAAAGGGCACTGATCAAATAATCTATTTGAGGCAAGAGCAAAAAGACAAGTTGATAATTGGGAGAGAGGAAGGCAGAGACCAGTGTTCGGAAGACAAGCGATCTATCACCGAATCTGATCGGACCACCTGGCTGACAAGACACTATGGAAGAAGAATCAGCTGCGAAGAGATCAGCTGTTTCCGCGTTGGTCACTTGGACAACAAAACGAACGCTGGTGAGAAAAAAAGAGTGGCTGGGCTGAAAAGGACGGGCTGGTAGATCAGAAGACAGTGGAGACTGAAGGGGCGGGGATGTCTAAGGCAATGCAGTTCACTAATTACTCTCCTTTTCACACCTAATTGTGGAAAGTATTGATCCTTCCGGCAATTGGGAAAAAAGATAAGAGAGATCGGGAAATCAAGAAAGATCTCGGTAACTCTGTACCATAAACGGGACAAGTGGGAGCTGACAAAGCCCTTCCAGGTAGATGATTACAGTTCGTCCATATTCGGAGGAGGGTGTAAAGCAAGAGGAAATAAAACTAAAATAAAACTAATGATCCGCACAGGTTCCGAAAAGTTGAATTGATCAGTAAGCTGATTGAAAGTTGAAAAGTAAAGTGGTTGACAAAACAGAAAGGGTTGAACAAGAAAAGGTTGGCAGTCTGGAATCTCCGAACTGGTTAGAGAAACAATAAAGGGCAACTATCCCTATTTGGAGACTTGTTGATCGCTCGGGAGGGTTCTTTTTAGAACTTTAAAATTAAAATTTAAAATTTAAAATTCACAAACCGATAAGATCTCCCCTCGTACTAAAACAAAGTTTTCTCACAATTACGATCATTTGTTTTCTTCCTACTTTTTCTGCAGGTTGCAGAAACAAGTGCCACCTGATGCCCAGTTAAATTGGGAGAAAACAACAAGGCTGTCAGCTGAGAACAACCAAAAGGTCAAATATTTTATATTTCATACAGACTATCTACACACTAGAAAGAAATCCCGTAATTGAACAAGTGCAAAGGTTAAAGTTCATCGTGTTCTATCGTTAAATTCGAATGGAATATGGCTGTGGACCCGTTGAAGGAAGGAAAGTCATGGATTTAGTTGGGCAGAGCCTTCTTCTCCAGTTTCATTCGAGTAGCGACCGCAGCCACAAGAGCAGCTCCACGTCCAGATCCGTCCTCAGACAACATCAGCTGATACTCTATGTCTCCCTCAATCAACTCGTCAATCTTCTCGTCCAGCATTCGCGGGAAGGTCGGGTGGAATCGGTAGACGGAGCCGTCAACTCCCACAGTCACATTGGTCTTCCTCATTCTGTTCAACAGGGAGGCAATTCCGGCCGCGGTCAGGTGGGCAGCTCTGTGATTATGAACTAGTAGACATGGTAGAGTAGAATACCTGGTACTAACGAGGCTGCAAATGTAGGCCACATTGGCACAGTCGGCATTGCTCACAGAACTGATTCCGATGTCCTCAAGGATTTGAAAGGTCTTCTGGAAGGTTTTGTCCTCGTCTTCCAACAACTCTCTGGAAACTTATCTTTAGAAACACGCTTTTTTTCTACAAGAGTACGACTAATCGCGATACAGTCATCGATTGCCCTTGAGGTACCATATCTGCTCATGTCCCACGATCATCCATCCGATCCCATGTCCTTGTAGATTTTGTTCAATTGAACTACTCATACCCTAATAGTGTAACTAGCAGAACAGACTACAATAGTAGTATAATTCAAAGTTCATAAGAAAGGTCCTTTTGTCGCTCGGCCCCTTCCCTCCCCCGTATAACCAATGCTATTCTGCGTTCGAGCTCACATCTGCTTCAGATTTCGCAATACGTCTGATGCAATGTGCTCTCATCGCGCAGCCTTTATTTCTCTTTGCATCATATTCTCATCGTCGTCGTATGCCATTGTTGCGAAATCCGTCTACTCACCCTTCAATTTCGGACAGATACTTGGTCGGGAAGCAGCCGTGCCGAGAGATGGCATCGAGTTCGCCATCGAAGAGAAGTCCCTTGCTGGCCAGATGTTCCAAAACGACGCGGACAATCTCTCCCAAATACATTCCACTGATCATCTTCTCGTATCTGAACTAGATTTGATTGGGAAAGGACAGTCGACTCACAGAGCTCGTCCAGGGAAGAGACTTTCGCGGTCGACACGTCTGTCGAACTCGGTTCGACAAAAGTCCATGACTCCGTTGTTGCCGAAGCTGCCCCATTCCATATTGATAATCATCTCTTCGGGCAGACCATCACCTCCGAGATTCTCTCCCTCGAGCTTGCCAATCTTCGATAGTTTTTCCATGTAGCAGGCATTGGTCCCCGTCCCGACAATGACACCAATCTGACAGCTGTTGTCGTTGAAGGCACAGGCCATTAGAGTTCCGACTGTATCGTTCAGAAGAGCCACCACGTCAATGTCGAGAATGACATCCTTGTCCTCGGTCAGCTGGCGCTTCTTCCGACGTTCACAGGCCTCGCGAAGTAGCTGGACCACATCTGCTCCTTCAACTCCGCTCGCGTTGAAACCCTTGGTCCAGTTGATCAGAGTTCCCCTGGTCAGACCGTCCTGTTTGCAGGGAAAACTGAATGTGAAGCCGAGTGGCAGCTGCTGGGCGTTGTGCAGTCCGTGCTCGCCCATGAACTTCGCCATACAGTCGGCGATGTGATCGAAGAGCTGGAAAGTTGTTGTTACTTCTCCTTCCAAGAATTCTCACCCCTTCTCCACTGCCCCTCATGATAGTTTCCGGTACACGGAAAATCTTCCCGTCCATCTTTGCCTCCTTGCCGTCGAGACGAATCAGTAGAACTCGGAAGTTAGTTCCTCCCAGATCGAGGGCGAGAAAGTCTCCGACCTCCGTTCCATTCGGCACGGATCGGACGTATGACGGGAGCATGGGCAAGGCTCCCTTATTGGCTAAAAGTTTCCTGTTTTAGACAAAGGCTATTGAAAACCTACTGGTCGACTTGGCGAGTCCATCGTCGCAGCACTTGTCGAAGACGGTCATCCATTGTCGCAGCTGGTTATCCGTGATCACGAGGCCTTTGACCTCCTCCTGGATCTGAAAGCAGAGCATTTGAATGTAAGGATATCTCGGCCCGCCCCAGCTGATGCAAAAAGACCAAAAACGCACTCTGTCCCTGACTGACAAATGTCTCACGGGCGGCTTTGCCAAAACGAAATCGTCCATCTGACGAAGCACACTTTTATAGTTCTCCATAACTGTAGACATGACTCTAGAAGACCAGGTTGATTGGGAGAGACAAGTTGAGAAGAAATGAGATATGGAATAGACGAGAGAGGAAGAGAGGGCGGGACTAAGGGAACACCTTGTGTGGGCGAGGAGGCACACGATCAGAGATGGGATCCGACCAGAGAGATGAGATAGTTATCAATCCAATTAGTCAGAAAAAAACCGCCGAGGGTTGACTAGAGATTCGATCACTGATGTCAAAACTTGGTCTTGTAGTGTCAGTAGATTGGAGTCGCACAAACGGAACGGAATGAGTGGCAATGGTTTTGGAATGTGGTGAGAATACAGAAAAGAGAAAACGTAAAGAATCGAATAAACCCTATGAATAGGCTGGACGGAATTGCTTGTTTGAGGCGATATAAGCGGCTGATCGAAAAGCGGGCATTGTAAAACTACTCCTGTTATTAACCAAAAGCATGAACTTTAAAGATCCTTTCAGTGGTGACTGGCAGTAGAAGCCGTCTGGTCTTGTACTCTAACGATATGCTCTCAGGTCACTTCCCTAAGAGTACAGGTCCCAAAAATGGCCTTTCCTTCCGCTCCTTTCCCAGCTTTCCCGATAAACATTTCCCAAAATCATTTGATCATACTGAATCAGTGCACCGGAGATTCATAGAAATAGGCGAACCATGTAAACAGGGATGATTCTACCCAATGCTGCTCCTACTCGTCCTTTTCCTGGAACCAGCTCTCGCAGAACGGAATAACTGTTACGTACGTTGAAAGAGTAACCCAAAGTAATAACAGAGTTTAGCAGCCAGACGACGACTGTTTTCCCGTGAGTTACTACCCGAAACCGCCGATGGGACCGAGAAACCGTCATTGGTACTGCTGTCCTCATTGGGGAGGGAAAGACTGCTGGTCTGGACCCAGAATCATCTGTCATCTACAGTCAGATAACCGATGCTTCTGTACTGTCAAAAAGGGACAGATCGAGAGTGTATGGGGAGTTAGGTTTCTATTTTAAACACTCTTCCAGTGTCCAGGAGGATGTACTCTTACATCGAAGAGAGGCGTCTTCCCCTATTGTAACTGTCCCCAGTGGGAGAATAATTGCAGAAACAGTGGTGTACTCGGAATCGGAGAGCATCATTGTCACTGGGCTATGGGTGGACAATGCCATTGCACGACGGACTGCAAGGACGAAGATGCTCCTTGGTGATCGACCAAAGTACATGAAAAGTTTCCTCTTGAGCGACCATCTTTCTCATAATTACAGAAGTTCTGAGAGTCAGATGAGGGTGGTAATTAGACACAGTTGGAGAGACTAACAACACGATTAGAATTAAATGATTAACAGATAGATCAATAAGCATTGTTTTTGCAAGATGAATTCATGGGATGCTAGTAGTAAAATGAACAGTGTGAAGAAGAAACCCGAAATTATCCCAATGCTATTTCTTTAGAAGGTTTCCCCTTACTCATCTGTACTTTTTCAAAAGTATTCAACCAGAAAAGCGGGTCTCCCACTCAACAATTCAATCCAGTCGAGCAGGCAGAGGCTTATCCAACCATCTCACTCTCTAAACAAGGAATGCTGCTCTTCTTGTGCTTTTTCTTATTGTTCTTTGTTCTCACTGCCCAGAGTCACGTAAAAACATTTGATTGCGATCATTGAAAAGTGTTCTAGAACCCTGACCCGGACTACTGCGTGGAGATTACAACTCTCCGACCCTCGAACTCAAAGGAATGGTACAGTTGTCCTCTTTGGATCAACATCTGTGTGCCTAGTCCCCTACTGAACTGTGAGGTAGTCGGTCTCGACTGTCTCTGTTCTCTCAAGCAAGGCACCAAGGTAAGAAACATTTTTCTTTCAATGAAGGACCTCCAGTGCGATGCGGGCTGTTCCCCTTCGGATAGTCATCACGGATACTGTCACTGTCCTTTACTGAACAAGAACTGTCACAACTCGGGGATTCTGTTCTGGAAGAGGCTCTGTTCTCCAAAAGAAGACGGTCAGTGTTACTGTGAAGGAAACAGTAGTCTACTGGATAACCCTTTTCATCACTAGTTTCACAAGTTCGATACAGTTTGAAATAAAAGTTCGGATTGAACAAAACAGAAGAGTTCAAGAGGTGAAAGAGACAATAAAGGAAGAGTAGTTCTCCCATGCTTATAGTCAGAGGACAAAGCACAAAGATAGGAACGTGAGACGGGTCTGGAACTGTGCCCAGTGACCACGTGGGGAGTGAGAATACGTCATGGAAGCAAGTTGCTGGAATGGAAACTTTGTACCCCTCGACCAGTGTGAAAACAGCCACCGAAAGCGGATTCGGCAAAGAGAAAAGACATCTGTGGGCTAGGAAATGATGCTTCTTTATATAAGTAACCGGGTCAAAATCAAAAGTTCAATGATCAGACGCTGGTTCCAATTCTGGATGACTGTTCTCTGTGAGAGAGTAACTTGATCTTCCAAACAAAGACGGCTGCAGAGGATCGACCAAAGGTAGACACAGAGAACAGTACAGTTACGATAAGGAACTGGAGGGGGCTTTCCCGAGAAAAGGTCAGAAAGACAAGTGTCCACGAAAGAGTCTTATCATGAATCTTTTGTATAGTCGCACTAATGTAGCGAAACACATCATCACGGATAAGAAGCAACTCTTGTACTGAACGGGAACTTCCTCTGTCTACAAGCCAGTGCAGAGCACTTCGATGTCGCCCTCATGGGAGCTGTACATCCCAGTTTAAGGTGGCTCTCGATTCTGAGTGGTTTCCCTGAAGCCTCTGGAATCTTGAACCTTCCGGTATGTTTCGGCTGTACTTTATCATGGTGGAGTAGACGTTTTTGTCCTGTTAGTCTAGAAGGATACTGATTCATGAGGTTGGATACGCTGGAGTCCAGGGTTTGTTGGCGGCATGGGACACCCTGTGAAATTAGGAGAAGAGAGAAAGTCCGATCCAGATTGATCTTTGAATGTGGACAGAGTGTCGCGGAAAGATGTCAAACAAAACTGCCGTAACGGAAGTGTTAGTTGGAACAGTTCCCACGTATCAAAGAGAAAAAGAATGAGAAGAATCTCGATTGTTTTCCTTTGGCGACTTCTAAAGGGCGTAATGATGTATACAAACCAGAAATAGTCTTATCAGTCAGACCAAAATAACTGGTCGGGACGGAGATGGACGAGTCTTAGTCTCCCGGTCTTCAGAGCAAATGTTTTTCGAATTCCACGGGGGTCAAGAGGGAGTGATAGGAAGATACTGGACAGAAGACAGTTATGGACAGATACCCTGTTAAAAGATGATAGTCTGATGGTGCCATCTCAAGTTCTACTGCTTCTCTTCAAAAAGTCGAAAGAGTACGAGTTGGTCGAGTTCTTACCGGATGTGTGTCCAGCCCCAGCTTATAAGAGACGCGACAAACCACGTGGTGATGACATCAAGTCGAGGGATTTGGCTAGCGAGAAGAAGAGACAACAAATTCTCCCACGAAAGAGTAGAGAACCGACCTGTCTCTCGACGCTGCTGTCTACATCGAAGGAACCCTTGATCGAGAGCTGCTTCAGACGTTCCAAAGGCGGTTTGACCTGTCCTTTCATTGACCCGCGTCTGATGAACTTCTGCACACGGTCTGGCATCTCCTATCTGAAAATGAGATTGACTACTGTCTGAGTCATCTGATCATTCACGACTCATCGGAATGTTTCCAAACAGTAGTTAACAAAGTGGGCGGAGTAAAACAATCAGTAACTCAGTGATAGCGAAATTTTCAAAGAATTTCTAGATGCTGAACACATTTGTTTTCAAAACTCGGGTTTCTGGCATCAGTAAGAGGACAAGAGATTTTGTGATGCTTAGCTCTACAGGACATTGTGAAGTGAAAGCCTCTCCCAAGTTTCGGAAAAGATAAGACGGGAATGAGTCTCTATTCGAGGAAAGGCGGTATTCCAAGTAGTGATAAACAAAGAAGAGTCTTGGGAAAGTATACTGTCATTTCGAACCGTTCTATTAGAGAAATGCCCAATAAAATGGGCAGATCTAGCTGGAAATCAGTTGACCAGGCCTACGGCCCAAAAAAGGAGGATGATTTGGAAGAGACTGAGCCGTAATCTGACTCATTTTGTCTCGATAACTTCTCGAAATACACGTCCCTTTCTCTTTGGAAAGCAAAATGAGATAGAGAGCTCTGTGCAGGAGAAAGATGACGCAAGTGAGGGAGGAAGAGAAGAGAGCGGAAATCCGATCTCTTAGCCAGAAAGGTGAAACAACAACCTGGAACAGATTTTTAAAGAGACACGAAAGCCACGGGGCAGAACACAAACTGTGGCCGGCGGGGAACAACGTTGGCAAACAATAGACGAGGATCAAAGCTGGCAAATAGAGAGAATAGTTCAAAAAAGACTTCAAAAATTCCTAGGGACTCTTTCTAAAAAAGAGGACAGGTGAGAACGGGTAGTAACTAGGAGAGAGGGGAATCAATGAGACGTTCGCATATTGGATTCTGCGCGGCTTTTCATCCCGTGTTTCGCAACCAGAGACTGAGTGACCACAGCTGTTTACTCTCCTCTCAGAAACTAACCATTTGAATGAGTCGATGGATTACATTTGGCAATTTTGTTAATTGGAAGAAAGAAGCAAAACTTTTATGATGTCGATAACGAGAAAACAATCTGGAAAACGTGGAGAAGATAACAACGAAAACAACAACAAATCAACAAGCCTAATAACGAATAATTTTGTCGGGCTCGCTCAAGCCGAGCTCGATTTTGACATTCATGGCAGCCAACTCGGCTACGAGGTAGCGGAAGACACGTGGGACCTGGAATTTATTATTTTTAGAATCATACAAACTTAAAAATACCTGTATGAGATGAACATGCTCGTGCGTACTGCAATTGAGGCAGATCTGTCGCTCCGAATAGTCGACAGTTCCTCCTTCCGGTCGCATATGACGTTTTCTGACAAATTCCGTGAATTTGGCCGAAGTCGAGGAGACGGAGAGCAGAGATCCGCAATTTTTGCACGCGTAGGCGACATCTCGATCCGAGCAGTTCAGAAGACGATCCTGGAGGACAAAGGCTGTTCCGTGAGCAATAATGGCATCTCGTTCCATCTCTCCGAAACGAATACCTCCTCCCTTCTTGCGTCCTTTCACCGGCTGATGGGTTACTTGGTCGACGGGGCCAGTTGAACGGACCTAATGTTGCCATTTTGCAAATAATAACAGCTGAAAAACCTGGAATTTGTCGGCAATCATGTGACGAAGACGCTGATAGTAGACAACACCGAAGAATATCTGACATTCCATCTGTCGACCGTCTACTCCCGAATAGAACGTCTCGTTTCCGTAGTAATTGTAGCCGGCCTTCGTCAGAAGCTGTCCGAAATGATCGATGGCCGTGTCCTTCTCACTAAACATGGCTTTTTACACATTTAAAAAAGAAATCTCACTTGAAAACGAAGGGAGAGGCGTCGTATTTGTCGCCATGCATAGCGGCAGCTTTCCCTGCCATACTCTCAATCATCATACCTGAATTTTTCCACTCATCATGAATATAAAAAAAAGCGCAAACCAATTGTCATTCGACTGGGGAAGCCGTGAGGATTGAAAATGATATCAGGAACCATGCCACTTTCGCTGAAGGGCAGACTCTCTACTGGCCACAAGAACGAGTTGATTCCCTTCTGTCCATGTCTCGAGGCGAATTTGTCACCAATGATCGGATTTCGCTCGATTCTCCACTGGATAAGAGCGTGCTGAAATCATACATTTAACAGAAAACACTAAAACATACTCGACAGCCATCATCGGCGTTATCATCGTGAACAAGACGTACAATTCCACAGTAGGCAGGCTCGGCGTAGTGGAACTTGTGGCTCTTAAACTTTCCCGTCTCCTGGTTGTATGTCACGTAATAGACGTCGTCTTCGAAATAACGTCGTCCAGGAATTGGGAGTCCATCTACGCCGACTGTGGCTATTGGTTCCTTCGGATCCATTCGGAAGAGGGTCTTCTTCTCAGTCTGACTGACCAGATTCACTCGTTCTACCTTGATGACCGTTCCGTGACAGAATCCTCGCTGATAAGAGGACTTGTTGATGGTCATGGCGTCTTCCATGTCGTAGCCCGTGTACGAAATAACAGCCACACAGGCATTCGTCCCGAGTGGGTATTCGTCCATCTCATAGCGCTTGTAAGCGTCCAACTCGAGCAGCGGCTGCTGGGGAAACTGGAACTCATGTTTTATGAGGGAGACAGTATAAAAATACCTGTAATCTGTACATCTTGTTATCCGCGCGGGCATGCCAAGCATGTACTGCCGTCCCCATGGTCTGCTTACCCATTTGACACTGGTACACGTTGCTGGAATCCTTTAATGAACGAAAAATCACATTTAGAACAAACCGTGGAGACTGATTGTGATCAGGGAAGGGAATCAGATTGCCCGCAAAGGAGAAAAGAGCACTGGGATGTTTTTCCTGATGCATCGTGACTCCCGGATCGGCCTCATTCGGATCGATAATGACTGACAGATAGACCTGCTCGTAGGTGCCAATGTACTCGTCTGTTCCAGTAGCTAGATTGGTGACTGGACGAATTAGACGAGCTGGATCAGTCAGAATGTAGATTCCAGGGAACTGTGTGATGATATTCTTCGGATCTTGGGAACGATGCACTAGGGCAATCTGAATTGAAATTCGAATTGAAAAAAGGGAGCAAAAAACCTCGGAAAGATAAGGCACTCGCGAGTCTCTCGTATCCACCTTGGCCATTCGAAGATGTCTCTCCATAATTCCAGCCTTCTTGATGGGAACATAGCCCATGAACTGGCCATCACATGTTACTGGATACAGCTAAAGCTTGTTTGTGATAACATGCAAGATTAAGAAATCGGACCTCTTCATCAGGAGGAGCCTGTAGAACTGTTTTGTGATCGTACATTCCCAGCTCGCCAAGAAAGGCGGGCAGATCCGTTTTGTCAGAATAGTGAGTGACTACTCGACATGAAGCTGTCACGTGATTCAATAGCCCACAAGGAGCACCTAAACTTAGAACATTTTAATAAAATGACCATCAAACTAACCGTCAGGAGTGTGAACTGGACAGATGAATCCCCAGGCCTCGGGTTTGAGCTTACGGACGTCGGTAGTCCTCATTTCCATGAAGAAAGCTCCTCTGTGGATGGCGCGGAAGTGGGAGACAAATCGGAGTTGGTTGATCCGTTCGGCAATGACCGCGAAGCCGTTTTCCTAGATATTTTGCTTTCAAAAAGTAATTACAGAAGTTAACCTGTTGCAGAGCGAGGCCGATCTTTGTGATGAGATTTCCTGTGGCGAGGAAGTATTCCAATCCACGAGTTATCTCTCCTCCCGAATGATTCCCAAGTGCTTTTAGTAGGGAATTTCTGAAAAACTTTATATTTGGAGAATGCACAAAATCCTACGAGTTCATCAGGAACGACTTCTGTTTATCGGTTTGGGAGAGGTATTCGAGCTTTTTTCTGGCCTTATTCAGAATATTCTCCATCCTTTCTCTCAAAATCAACAGAATAATGTGGCCGGAAACACTGGCTTCTTGGAACTGTGGGTTATCCGGAGTCTCCGGGGCGCATTCCGACTAAAATAGACTTTTGAAATGAATGAGGATTGCGAACCTTAACGAGAGCGACAAGCTTTTGGGCCATATAAGCCAACATGTTGACCTTCTCTGCGTCGCTCTCCAAATGAATCAGAATCGTGTTCCGGATCAAAAATCGACCGGCTTCCTGCAAGATTTATGATACTGTTGTAACAAAAACTACAGTACCTCGTCAGATTCCCATGGACCGACTCTGTCCGAAACAGCGACTCGGAATTTGCTTCCGATTGCCTTCAGAGCTGCGCTCTTATGATAAATCTCGTCATCTTGTGCTAGAAGGAGCATGTTATTGATACAAGACGACCAGAAGGCGTCGCCTTTTCGGATTCTGTAGTTTGAATTGAAACCAGTAAGCAAAACTCTTACCCTCTGAGCAGATTAGCTATTTCGAGGTCGTTCAAATCGGTCAGCGCCTTTATGATGAAGATCAACGGGACGTAGAAGATTTCTCGTCTAAACTGGACGGCGACAGACATGGCTCCGGTTTCGAGGTAGTGGATGGTCATAATCACGGCGGTGTGATTCTCGCGGACGCATCGCATCATCACACCGAATTCCGTGAAAAGATTTCCTTTGTTTTTGAAAGTTCTTCGAACGAGGGCGATTGGAAAGTTTCTCCGGTTGGCGATCAGCAGCCGAATAATCTAAAACCACTTTCAAAAGTTTCTCGCAGAGAAAATACCTTTTCACTACCTTTACAGATAAAATATCCTCCTTTCTCGTTAGCTTCTTCTCCGGCCTTCATCAGCTGTTGTCTGTTCATTTTACTCAACGGACAAAGCTTTGACTTGAGCATTATGGGGACCTGTGATCTTTTTTAACAGAACAAAATAAAGACTAACTTTTCCGATTACTGTTTCCACTGTGTCCGTCCTCTGCCCATTTACTCTGATCTCGATTCCGACCTTCAAATTTCCAGAATAGGTCAAACCACGTTGCCTGCATTCGGACGGTAGGACTAGGAGCTGATCGGCACCAAGAAGCTTCCCCTAACAAATGGAATAAATAAAAACTAGGGAAAAATAGAAAACTAACCCCTTTGTCGAGTGTAGGCGCGGACAGTTGAGCTCCGGTATACGACAGCTCAATAGCATCGCCGTTCGCAATCCGGAATTTTTCTTTCGGCACATCTAGAGCTGCCAGATGAGCACCTTCGTCGATTATATAATTGAAGGACTCAACATGATATGAGGCTATATCGCAATCCATGCCTGGAAAAGTTGGATAAGGAGGTGTTACTAAAAATTTGCAAGGGATTTAGATGAAAGAGTGAACAAAAAGGTACTATGAAAGCACTGGATCATCTCAGAAATACCTTTTTTGAACGAATTTGGGAAAGAGCAAAGTAAACTGAGAATACGCAGTTTTACGAAAAGACGTTTTCATTTAAACGCGACAGGTGCTTTTGCACGTGAACAAACGGATACAAGACAATACGTGTTGTTGGCCTGGAGATGAACCTGAGCAAAAGAGAAAACATGGAAAGAATCGAAGAATCTAGTATGGATAGCTTAGTTTAACCGCTTCATGTTCTGGCCTAGCCCAATTTTTTCCATTCTGATCTGTTCTTCAGTTTTTTTCTACTCAATTTTAATGGCTAAACTACAAAAAATTGACAGAGAAATGCAAAACAAAGAAAAAAAACCGGAAGTTGCTGGATTTAACGATTTGAATGTGCGCCGTTTCCTGATTCAGGGAAGCTGTTGAAATCGACTGTTAGCAGTTTGGGCACCGCCTCCGGAATCTTTGAAGTTTTTTATGTCGATACACGTGTGCTTGGCGTATTTAGTTCGCGATTTGTTGCTCTTTTATCGTCTCTTCTTGTGCTGCTCCTTATCGACACGTCTTTCAGAGTTCGCTCAATAATGGCAGCTGAAGGAACTTCGGCCGACGTGAAGGTTGAGACCGTCAGCGAGGAGAAAGATCCGGAGGTTAAGAAACCGGAGGATGGAGAGGAGAAGCCGGCTGACGGCAAAAAGAACAATCGAATCACCAAGGTTTGTCTAGGTTAGCATTCTTGGAAGATGAATGAAATTGAGGAATATTCTGAGGAGCGTCGTCGCGCATGGGAAGAGACTCAAAAGCTCAAGCCTGTCATCGAAACCGGCCTGAAAGGAAAAGTCAAGTGGTACTCCATCAAAGGCAGATACGGATTCATCGACCGTGAGGATGGAAAGGGCGACGTTTTCATCCACCAGAGCGTGATTGCCAACAGCCACACCCAGAAGTACTACCTCCGTACTCTTGACGGCGGTGAACGTACGTTATATATTGTAGTCTAATATTTCTATTTTCGCATTGCAGAAGTTCTGTTCGACGTGGTGCAGGGCAACAAAGGACTGGAAGCCTCCAACGTCACCGGCCCGAACGGCGACCCTGTTCAGGGCTCCAAATATTTCTATGTTCTGCTCAAAAATCGTCGTCGTCCTCGCCAGAACAAAGCCGCCAAAAAGAATGACAACGAATCGGAGAAGTTGACCGAGAACAAGGACAATGGCGAGAAGAAAAAGAAGAAGCGTGTTCGTCGCCCCCGTCGAAAGGACAGCAAGAAGAGAGATGAGGTAAGTCCTTCTCAGTATCATCATTGGCGTGTTGTTTAGTCTGCCCCTCCGAAGGATGAGAAAGACCCCGTTTCTAACGATAGCGAGAAGAAAGGTCCGCCGCGCCGTCGTCGTGCAAGTTCAACTGCTGCTGAGAAGCCGAATGTCGAGACTGCCACTAATGAAACGCCCAAAGGAGCCATTTTGGGAGGCGGAGATGCTAGTCTCGGATCTGCAGGCGCTGTAGACGCTCAGATCTAATTTGTAGGCCACATTTTATTCCAGTTTTTCAAACTGCAGTTTTCTAAATTTGTTTTGTACCATCTGTGTACTGTACACGAGATCCCCTGTTTCTGTTGTACCATTGTTATATCTCGTTTACAATATTAAACTGTCATTGAGAACCTTGTGCTCAGAGCTTCATCTATTTCCAGTTGGTCAAAATCACATGCTTTCTCACGTCACATTCTCAATTGAGGGAGACCTCCGAAGCCCTACTACTCCATGGTAACCAAAGTAAACGTCTTCTGTTATGACTGATATGCCTCCGAAATTGATCAATACAGCCTTTTCGAAGATGCTTTTACCGTAGCTCGAGATTTGGGTGGTCTCTGGCCGCACCTCAGCAGTGCTCATACGATCGTTCTTCCCAGCAATCCACAAAAATTGAAACTTCTAGTTTTTCCTAGCAAAGTTTGGATAGTCCTCGAGTATCAGAAAAGACGTTTCTTCCATTTCCCCTGACATGCATCGCAAACTTGGCCGAAATTTCTGCGTCGGCTAGGCCAGACCAGGTTGCAGCGCTGTTTACAAGCTTGGCCTGGCCCGGCTGGCCAGGTAGGCGATCCCTGCATCTGGTCTTCTTCTTCTTCCTACAGTGTCTAGGCACACCTCTCCCCATTTGAAGATGTCAAATTCCGGCAATGCCCCTTGTGAGTTTCGTGTATAGGCGGTCAACCTTTTCACCCAGCTTCAACCAAAACCTTGATTGTTTATCGAAGTAACTAATTCCTCCATCTTTCCTAAGTACAGTGATCTTCCCCTCTCAAAACACTAGTCACTCCACAAAAAGATCATGAGAAGAAGCTGTTATGATCCAATTACGAGCAGTCATCAGAGCTTTGCCAGAGTGAAAAGAGGCCAAATCAGGTCTCTCTCCTGCCAGCTGGAAATTAGCCATTATGCGTACTGACTGCTGCTGCTCCCATACCCGTATCCCATGACTACATTTGTTGACAGCTTCTGTGTTCCTTTGGCCCTGATTTCTCTCATTTTCAGTACTCGTCAACCTTCTTTTTAACTCTCGACCAGATACTACAGTGGATGGTGAGTCGTAACGAGCATGTAAGCACAGCCATGATCAAGAATCTCTTCTGCTGTAATCGGAACAAAGTCGACGACGACAAGTCAACTGTAGCCGTCACGAGTGGAAAAGATGCAGTTCCAGAATCTTCTAGAACTTACTGAGACTCCCATTCAGGTCTTCATTTTCGTCTCATCCAACGTCATGTGTCGAAGTTTGCTCGGCTCCTTCATCCAGTGTTTGGAGAAGAGAGAACTCTTCTCGGCTAAGATAGAATTCAAGACTGCAGATCCCGACAAATTGACTGTAGGAGGGAAAGACAGTCAAACGAAGAGCCTGTTTAGAAGTCAAGCATGTTCAAAGGAAAGCTGAAAGAGCCAAAGTTCAATTCTTTGGGACTTTTTATGCTCTGGACTGGGGATAATGCCTTCGGTAGGACGTCGGAGGTCATTCACCGCTTCGGAAACCAACATTCTATACCTAAAGGTTCGTTTTCTTGGCTTCCGTGGCATACCTACCTGAAAGATATCTGACTAACAGACAACATATTTTGCTTACCAACAGAACGATATACCAACACCGATTGAACAAAACACTTAACAGTTAATTCACTGTATTCATGTTCTTTTCTGAAATCTCGGAACTAGAGAGTCCGTTCTCTCGTGCACTTTTCTCCAAGTTCCCAGTAGTATGACATTTTCAGTCGACATTTTGTACACACACTCACCGGCGGAGACGAAAAAGGAGTCTGAGCTGTGGTTCGAGTGAGTTCTTTGCCCCCGATGAGACACAAAGTAATCAATATAGAAGAGAACCACTCCCGGCTGTCCATCCGCCCCCGGCTGCAGTTGCAGCTGTAGTAGCAGAGATTGTTCCAGAGGGAGATGTCACGATAGCTGTTCCTATCGAGGTTGTCCAGAGACACAGTCCTTTAACGAACCAAGAAATCAGGTACCTCCAGCAGTTCATCCGGAAGAACCAGTGCCGACCTATGAGGACAATGCGACTGCAGAGGCCGAGGTCCATCATCAAGAAGCTCCAGTAATTGTGGAATCAGTCAAACAGAAGGCCAATTAACCCCGAATGTACTCCTCCCAAGATATCACTTGTCTCTCGCCCGTAATACGAATGTTATGTGGGAATGTGCTCCACGATCAGTGCTTATCCGCTAATTGCCGGATCGAAAGGCTTCGGAGGCCGAGTCAATCAGTCGTGAATGCCAATTTGCAGACAGAGAAAGAGAGGGAATAAGCCTTCCAGTTAATTGTTTTTATGAGGTCAAAACTGTTCTACTTGGGTGGGATACTGGTAGCATCCGTGTCGCAGCCCATCTCATTCTTCAGCTCTCTGCCCGCCTCTTACTCGATGTCGTATTCGGCTTCTCAGCAGCAGTTGAACTTGCACGACGACGGCGCGGCGGACCTTTCTTCTCGCTATCGGTAGAAGTGGGGTCTTTCTCATCCTTCGGAGGGACAGACTGAACAACACAACACAATGATGATACTGAGAAGGACTTACCTCATCTCTCTTCTTGTTGTCCTTTCGACGGGGGCGACGAACACGCTTCTTCTTTTTCTTCTCGCCATTGTCCTTGTTCTCGGTCAACTTCTCCGATTCGTTGTCATTCTTTTTGGCGGCTTTGTTCTGGCGAGGACGACGACGATTTTTGAGCAGAACATAGAAATATTTGGAGCCCTGAACAGGGTCGCCGTTCGGGCCGGTGACGTTGGAGGCTTCCAGTCCTTTGTTGCCCTGCACTACGTCGAACAGAACTTCTGCAATGCGAAATAGAAATATTAGACTACAATATACGATAGAGCTCGGAACATATCTTGTCATTTATATGGGTGACTCTGTTATTGTACTATGATTGTACCACGGATTGTACTTTCGGAAGCTTTGCTATGAAGTTTCTGTAGTGAATACGAGCACAACCATGAGAGAGACTTCAGGTCAAACTGTGGTTACTTCTGGACAGGAATTATAGAACTGGTAGCCTGCATAGTAGAAAATTTTGTCTATTGCTTGTCACTCTCTCCCTATGACTCTCTTCTTCATGGCCCTTTCCTCCAAGCTTTCAAAGAAAGTGCAATTGACATTAGTCCAGAGTAAACGGGCGCTGACCCGATAGATAGGACGCTAGAGTTTTGGCGCCAATTCGGGACGCGACAGCCCAAAAACAGGGGGCGTGGTCACGGCTGAGACGCCCTTATAAGAGTCACCGAGCCATCAGACCCGCAAACCGTCACAAATGGCTCGTACCAAGCAGACCGCTCGCAAATCGACTGGAGGAAAGGCTCCCCGCAAGCAGCTGGCCACCAAGGCTGCCCGCAAATCCGCCCCGGCTACCGGTGGAGTCAAGAAGCCTCACCGTTACCGTCCTGGAACCGTCGCTCTCCGTGAGATCCGTCGTTACCAGAAGTCCACTGAGCTCCTGATCCGCAAGCTGCCCTTCCAGCGTCTTGTCAGGGAAATCGCCCAGGACTTCAAGACCGATCTCCGCTTCCAGTCGAGCGCCGTCATGGCTCTTCAGGAGGCTGCTGAGGCCTACCTCGTCGGTCTCTTCGAGGACACCAACCTCTGCGCCATCCACGCCAAGCGTGTCACCATCATGCCCAAGGACATCCAGTTGGCTCGCCGTATCCGAGGAGAGCGTGCTTAAGTGCTCGTGACTCTAATTTGAAAACCCAACGGCCCTCTTCAGGGCCACATTTCGATCGAGCCTCTTTGAATTGTTGTACATAAAATCTTTGAATGTGAGAGAGCGGAAACTGCTGAGATGAGAGGGAGTTTGGCAAGATAATGTGATCTAGAGTATTGTGTTGGGATTTGAACTGAACTTTGAGAGTTGCTGCACTGAAAACAAAGAACAGACCAAGATACTGTGAGCAACCTAGATAATGCTCAGGGCAGACCTGTCATTTTCCCTCATGCCAATTGAATTCTGCTGTCGAGTTCCTATAAGAGAAGAGGTGTGCCCCGGAGTGTTACTGGTTACTAAAAACCGGCTAGCTGTAGAGCGGAAACAAACTATCGTTGTTTTACAGGAGTTTCCACCATCCCTCATTTGAGATCCGTAGTCACATGTATTTTTGTTGGCATTGTAGTCGAGACAATTTGAGACAATTTGGTCTGTCCTTTGCCCTGAGAATTGAGCTCTGATGTGGTCGGAACTGTTCTTCGTGCTCCCCTCAAGGTATCCCGAGACTATCCCTTCTTAATAGACTCCTTCTCTCCCACGCTATCTCGCTGGCTCTCAGCCAGCGTCCTCACCGATTAGAGGTTACATTGTAGTGAGAGAGTCCAGAGTTTTGGCGGGACGTAAGGGGCGTGGCTAACGGAGAGCACTCGCTATAAGAGACAGAGAAGGGAGGGATCCTTACCACTTGCCAAGTGTACTACTGACCATGCCGCCTAAGCCGTCCGCCAAGGGAGCCAAGAAAGCCGCCAAGGCCCAGAAGGCCACTCGTACCGGAGAGAAGAAGAAGAGACGTGGAGGACGCAAGGAGTCTTACTCTGTCTACATCTACCGTGTTCTGAAGCAGGTCCACCCCGATACCGGAGTCTCCTCCAAGGCCATGTCCATCATGAACTCCTTCGTCAACGACGTCTTCGAGCGCATTGCTGCCGAGGCCAGCCGTCTTGCCCACTACAACAAGAAGAGCACCATCTCTTCTCGCGAAGTCCAAACCGCTGTCCGCCTCATCCTGCCCGGAGAGCTCGCCAAGCACGCCGTCTCTGAGGGAACCAAGGCTGTCACCAAGTACACCTCCAGCAAGTAATTCTCTTTACTCAAGAGTTCAAGTCAAAACCCAACGGCCCTCTTCAGGGCCACATATCCAATCGTTTTTATTTGGGCCTAAATGAATGAAATATGCAGCCAAATGGGTTGGGAGAGACTAATACTAATAGAAAGTGTACACAACTTGCTACTACACTATCCAGGTTGTTACACTGCATATCAAGCTCAAGGTGTCTGCATTCAAGTTCTTGAAAGATAAAAAATATGGGTACGTGAAGGATAAAGAACATAACATGTTTATGATGGTACTGCTCTGAATGGTAGAACTAAATAGTTTTGAAATTCATAGCAAATGGCATAGCACATCAAATGAAATGGCATCTGGTCCGAAACTGCTCCGGCTATCGAAGTTCTCTTCTTCAGAATTCTCAGGGTTGTTTCTTTCATGCTCCACCTCACATAAAGGAAGAGTATCACTCCTTTTAGGAATCTTTCGAGAGTGTTATTCAACAGAAGACTTTCTAAAGATCGGTTCAACTGTTTATCCTTTCAGTAGTTACTCTTCGATTCTTCTTCTAACAAATTTCTTTCTTTTCCACGTTTGAAACTTCTCTTTCCCGCCCTATTTTGCCACCTTGGCACTGTTCCAGTATCTTTGACCGGGGTCTCCCCGCTCTGTTCGATTATAGCACAGTCCGCGACGCGACTGAATAATTAGCCGCGCTGTGTTGGCAGATAGGGAACGCGTGGAGATTGGCGCGCTTTTGGATGGGCGGGGCTAACGGAGAGAACCCCTTATAAGAGCAGGATTCAGCCCATTCGGTACGAGTCTCACACTCAACTAACCGCCGTCAAGTCGTCATGTCTGGAAGAGGAAAGGGAGGAAAAGCCAAGTCTGGAGGAAAGGCCAAGTCTCGCTCGAGCCGTGCCGGACTTCAGTTCCCCGTCGGTCGTCTGCACCGTATGCTCCGCAAGGGCAACTACGCTCAGCGTATCGGAGCTGGCGCCCCCGTCTACCTGGCCGCCGTCCTCGAATACCTCGCTGCTGAGGTCCTCGAGTTGGCTGGAAACGCCGCCCGTGACAACAAGAAGACCAGAATCAACCCTCGCCATCTTCAGCTCGCTGTCCGCAACGACGAGGAGTTGAACAAGCTTCTCTCCGGAGTCACCATTGCTCAGGGAGGAGTCCTGCCCAACATCCAGGCCGTCCTTCTCCCCAAGAAGACTGCTGAGGAGAAGTAAACAGCTACTTCGGCACATTTCCAAACCCAACGGCCCTCTTCAGGGCCACAATCCAACTCGTTCTTACATTACTTGCATAAATTAGTGGTCAGACATCTTATTGGGTAACAAGGGTCGTAGGTAGTACAAATGTGAAGGAACTTCGAAATTACTCCGTCTTCTCATTCCGAGCAGAAGCTTCTAAAAATCATAGAAGTATTTTCCGGCCCCCTTTCAAATCCAATGGCTGCCAAAGACATGGAAACGATATTTCGGAGACTTTACAAATTACTCCTTCTCTGAATGTCCGTATTTAATAAGAAAGTCGGCCAAACTTGAGCACTTTTCGTTTACGCAGAATGAAAGGTCGTGTTAAAGAGATAAACTATATTATTTCAACGGAAAACAACTATCACATCATGTGCACAATAAACACCCGTTTACAAATAAATCACTAACAAAAACTATACAGTCAGTTCCAGGGCTTCGCGTTTCTTGGTCAGCTCATCGTACAGTCTTCGCGCAATGTGGTGACGATAGCGGAATGGCGCCTCTCCGTCTTTTTCCAGATATTTCAGCTCCGTATCCATGCCTTCAGGTAGGATTGTCGGAAAGACGTCGACCAGCTCGTGACGCGGCAGTACATCGTGTAGAACCTGGACTGTCGAGTCGGCTATTGGCTGAAATTTATGCGTGTTTTTATGAAGAAAAGGAAGAGCAGAGGATTCTCGCTCTTCGCTCGCTCAATTGGATTTCAAAAAGTTCAAGCTTGCAGATAATAGACGGTTGAAAGTGAAAAAACGCACGATTCCGAAGAGAATAATGCTCGAGATGACTAGCGGCATGGAGATCTGTTTCCGATGCTTGCGGAAGAGCTCCCTTAGTCCACTGCTATCCTCATCGTCATTCTAAAGGACTTTCAAAATGATAAACACGTCCATACCTTCAAAAACTCGAACAGTTTCCTATAAACCTCGTTTCTTTTGACGGCGTTCAAGAGCTTCTCAGCCGACGGTTCCTTGGCCAATTCGACCCATTTTGGGTTCAGTTTTGTAGGGTTTTGAAGAGCATTTCCTTCTTTCCTACGAGGATTTAATCACATATCTCTAAAAACAAACTTACAATAATACTCTCTGCATGTTGATGTCCGTCTCCATAGTTCCTGCATCCTTATGACATTGAACGGCCTCTGAATAGTGTCCAAAGAGCTCGGCCAAGACGCCCAGGTGTGTCATGAGGCTCGAACTGGAGGTCGAACGGGTCTGGTTCGAATCTAATGTCATCTACTAGCCAAGAAATTAAAAGACATACAGTATATGTCGAAAATCTCGGGGAAATCGCGAAGGACACTAGATGTGTCAAAGTATACTCTCGTCCTGTCCATATCTTCGCAGACAATTCTGGTGAACTTTGTGACAGCCATCGGCTAAGAAGGGAACGTGCTTTGAATGAAAGATAAAAAATACCAGGGCTTTTATGATGAGAGACTGTCGGAACATGGCTTCAGCCTCTTCTCGAACACCTTCACCTTGAGCCTTGGCTGCCCAGCCGCACCAAGCTTCGGCTGACTGCGGATTGTATTTGAGAGCCGTCTCGAAAGTCTGATGAGCTTCATTCTTCTGAAAATTATTCTTCTAACTTTTGTTCTTCGAAAAAGCACCTTTCCATTCTCCATAAAGAGTACAGCCAGTCGCAGCCAAGCCTCATCGTTAGCCTTATTCAGCTGAAGAGCTCGCACGTAGCAGTGCTGTTGACTGGCTGGCGACTGCTTCATCAGACGTCTTGCCTCGCCCAACAGACTCCACAGGACCGATTTTGTCGCTTCAAAGTCTGTCAGCTGGATGGCTTTCTTCAGAATATAGGCAGCCTGTTGTGCCGGAGCCGTATCGTTCGTCTGTTGGGCTGACAGCAGCAGCACTGTGGCCAGGTCACTCCAGGCGAGGATATTCGAACGGTAGAGCTGGAGAGCCATCACGTAGAAATCCGTCGCCTTTTCCAAAATGTTCGTCGCGGTTATCTGCCAGCAGGGATCGAGCTGTGAAATAAGCATCAGTACTATACAATACTCACCTCGAACGAATCAAAATACTTATGGTGATGGCGCGAGACTTGAAGAAGAACATCTCCGATCAGTTTGTAGGGAAGAGAATAGTTCGGCTCCTTGGCTATGACCGGCTTCAGCAGCTGTACAGCCTTTCGTATGTGGTCCATTTTCTCCTCTCCAAAAGTGATCAAGCTAAGACGAAGATTAGCCAGCGTCTCCAAAATGTCCATATAGGTGGCGGCATCAGGGCTCTCGGAGCCAATCTCTCTCCAAGCCGCACATTTCTCCAGAGCTTCCTCGTCTTTTCGAAGACGGATCAGGAGACCGACTAGCTGGAATTCAGAGACAAACTTGGAGGAAAAGGATAGAGGTTACTGAGATGTAGTGGTCCGTCTTTGGCTGCAACTCGAGAATTTGTTCATAGGCGTTGACCGCTGACTAGAAATACACTTCATTGTTTTAAACTGGAAAAAATGCTCACATTTAGATGACCTTTCCTCGAATAGGCCTCGGCCAACTTGGCCCAAATATTCGTATCGGCTGGGGTTTCTCTCAGCAGGCGTTGCAGCTCGCTCGTCGCCGTCTCCAAATCGCCGGTGACCAAACATAGTTTGGCAATGCGCTCTCGAGCCCACCGTGGTTTCACCTTCAACGGCTTCAAACAGGTCAGACGAGCAGCAGCATCAGCTCCTTCAGCGGTTAAGAGATCATCCAGTTCGCGGACATAATCCAAATTCGAGGGACGGACCTTGACAGCTCGTTCGAGACAGCCTCGTGCCTTGGCCGGATTCTTGGTCCGAAGAGCTCGGCCGAGCATGTAGAAGACGCGCGAAGAACGGGGAGCCAGCTTTGCGGCCTGAATTTACTGTTTCGAGAGAAAAAAGAGCGTAGCCTACTTTCACAAGTAACGGAACACAATCCTGTCCTACAGCGAAATGAGCCTCGGCCATGGTGAGCAGATCGTGCCAGTTGGCTTGTAGAAATACACCTTCTGCGATCGCTTCAGCATGTTTTCCAGCGTAGAAAAGTTCAAGGAATCTGCAAAGTTGTTACTACATACTTGCTTACTAGGAGACAAACTGACGAGAATGGCGCCAAGACATACATGAGCGAATAGTGGGAAAACTGACTTTACTCTCTGACGATCCTCATCATTCAGTCTGTTCTTCCATTCGTCCCTCTTCTGTGGTCCAGTTTCCAGCAATATTCTCTCCCGAAGGAATTCCGAAGGGACTGTCTCAGCCGAACAGCAGCTATCGATCAGTCTAAATGGAAACTCTGCACCCAAATTAGTGAGGAGAACTAACAAATTGTCCGGTATAGCCCCATCTGCTTCGAGATATCCCTTCACGAGGAGCCAGTTCTTTGTCGAGAGAACCTCGGTTGTGAAGGAAGGGCGCTTCGGGACAGCATTGAGCACCTTGACCATCTGTTCCCAGTTCTCAATTTCGACCAGAAGACGACTGGTTATGAGACAAGTCGGATAGGCTACCGTCTGCCCATAGGTCAGCTGATCGAGCAGCTCTAGAGCCTTGGTCAGCTGTCCGTTTCTGATTTTCTGGGGTATCAAAACACAAAAAGATGTTACCTCAACTCCAGAAGAATGGTATAGGCCGGTCTGATCAGTTCATCAATGAGAGATTGGTCCAGCTGGCTCCAGATTTCGTTGTCGGTCAGACTCAGAGTCACAAAGTAGTCTGCAAAAACAATATCCGTTCTCTAAGCACTCGCCTCATAGCTGACAGAAACCCGAATAAATGCCACACTTACCTTCGGCCAAAAACTCGAGAAGTCTATCGAGAAGCCACTCCGTTTTCTCAGTAGTACTCTTGCAGTAATCCATGACCTGTTCTCGATAAGGCTTGCCACCGTCGAAGAGGAAATGACAGTACTTGAGCTGATATTCACGTCGATCCGAAAAATCCTGGGCAATCTGCTCAAATGACGTCTCCAGAAGACCCTTCTCCACATCCGTTGGCTGTTTCTTGCTGCTAATTTTGTCAATGACAGCCTCGATGAGCTCCAAATCCGTCCCGAGATCTTTCGTCAGCGGCTCGTACAGACCGAATTTGAGCCAAATTCTTCGTTTTAGCGACTGAGCGGCGAGTTTCTTCTCCGCATCACCACTAGAAAATAGGTAAAACAGCGAAGACAAACGTACATTTCGAGGATTTTGTCAGCCACTTCGAGTCCTCGCTTGTCCAGATCAACGTCTTCTGCATCGTAGAGTTTGAACAGTCCCATCCAGGCTGGAGGTTTCGTGTTGTCGATTTGAATACCCTGGAACATTGCTATTTACTCTGAGAACTTCTGAAAGGACTTACTTTTTCGTAAAGCTCCTGTGCATCTTCGTAGTACTCAAGGTTGGCGTTGGCGAGAGCGGCAAACGAGAGTAGTAGATAGTCTTCAACCTCCCGGTCTAGAAACGGCTGCAAACGTGCGTGAAATTAGCTTGTTCCAAGGAAAATGACTAACCTGCAACAAATCAAGAGCTTCTTGGCTTTTTTGTGCAGCCAATAGCTGCTTAGACTCCTTCAAAGCCGCTTTCAAATCGGCCATTCTGTTTTTCATCGAGTTTTTAAAGTAAAAAGTAGATGTAAATAGAAGAAAAGGAAAGAAACCGGTAGTTACATGGAACAGAGCAAGAAGCAAAACGCTTTATCTTTTTTACAGGAAAAAAACGGATCTGTATGATCCTAGAGAAGCAAGAAGGCGTCCTCATCAGAGATCTGAATTTGGTGATTTCGACAGTAGAAAAAGGAAACTTACGAAGAGATGAAGCCGACAGCTTCGTGTCCTTGGCCCGCTGTCGAATGGAATTACCCATAGCCTGGAAAAGACGCGCATAACGAAGTGATTATATTCGATAGCTACTCTATTTTGAACCTAGCATGCCTCCAAAATGAGATTACTAACCTTTGAGATCCTTCTTGATCACTTTCCCATTTCCACGCGTGTACTCGACGTCAACGGTGACAAGCCGAATAGTTCACGTCCCGGAGAAGTTCAAATATCGAGATATGTACGCAATTTTGTAGGCAAGTGGCTAGACAACGGACGAACTTGAGATGGAAGTTGTGACTGGAATAGTTGGTGATCTTCTGATTTGATATCATCGACGATACAGTCGAAACTGACCAGAGGCTCTTCAAACGGTAGAACATCTCCCTCACTGCTTCCTGGTAGCATTCTCTGAAATAAAGTTCAATAATGGGAGTTCGAAAGTGAAAAGAAACGAAGTGTTATTTCTGCCAACTGTTACAAGAGGTCTTGCAAATTAGAAACATTTTGTTTTCAGAAACTTTTAATGGAAAAAACGTTGTGTATATCTTTTGGAAAATGCAGTACCTGCAAGGCAAACTTGCGCGTTCAAAGAAATACCTCTGGTGTAATCCACAGACCAGTTCAAATGAGGCTTTTGAGAGTTCATTTGGGGTAGAGATTACGCTGAACACAGGACGAACGAGAAAAAAGCCGCGATTGATAACATATACGTAGTCTTCTTCTCTGCTTCCTATTAGCCCCATTTTGTCTTTGAACATGCATCGGTTTTACTAGAAAGTAAAACATATTTTGCCTGGATCGTTTCGGTTAACCTCTATCTCAAACGAAAGAGTACTATTTCCCAAAAGAGGTCAGATTCTTGGCGGGAACGCACCCTGGACCGCTGCCAAAAGCAGAGGGGCGGTCTTTCGAGCCAAGAAATAGTATGGATGCGATAAGAGAGTACCATACATTGAGGAGGGCGCGGTGAACCCGGGAGAGACTATATAAGCCAAGGGAAGAGGTCAGTCCAACACATCGACTCGTCGACTCAACTGCTGATCATGTCTGGCCGTGGAAAGGGAGGAAAAGGACTCGGAAAGGGAGGAGCCAAGCGCCATCGCAAGGTACTTCGTGACAACATCCAAGGAATCACGAAGCCCGCCATCCGCCGTCTCGCTCGTCGTGGTGGAGTGAAGCGTATCTCCGGACTCATCTACGAGGAGACTCGTGGAGTTCTCAAGGTCTTCCTCGAGAACGTTATCCGTGACGCCGTCACCTACTGCGAGCACGCCAAGAGAAAGACCGTCACCGCCATGGACGTCGTCTACGCTCTCAAGCGTCAGGGCCGCACTCTCTACGGATTCGGAGGATAAGTCTCTGTGTCGGAACTCGCAGCTCATTTCAAAACCCAACGGCCCTCTTCAGGGCCACATGCAAACTCGTCCTTTTTCTTTTGTAATAAAACGTGTGAACAACTATCTTGTTGTAGCGATATTCGACAAACGCAGCAATCTAATGCAAGGGATCTGACCTAGTTTTTCAAAAAACAACGTCGCTCCTCTCGCGGAAAAGTGCTCACGAAACTGCAGAACGGTGTTTGAGAAGAACGAACGATCGGAGAACGAGCAGAGCTCGATCATAACGACACCGAAATGAAAGCACCCCCGAAATCCAGACAGAGAAGACTTCACGCAAAAGTATACAAGTTTAAAGAAAAGTATATTGCGCAAATAACTGATTGGAATAAAGCAATTAACTGGATACAGGCCTATGTATCTGCTGCCTTAGACACTAGAGTAAAGGAGAAAGAGTAAAGCACATTTGCTTGCGAAAAGACGAAATGGAAAAGGAGAAAACGATCGCATACATGCGCGACGATTCTGGGAAGAGAAGGAAAACAGACGTAGAAATTAGACGAGTTATTAGGTGCTTGCCTCCTGTCTGACTTCAATTCGTTCGACCTAAAATGTACAAATTTAGATTGTTGTAATTGAAGAACTAACCGAGAACTCCGGGTTGAGTTTGGTGGCCTCCAAGATGGCAGCATTCAGTTCCTAAAAACAATAAAAAATTGAAATGGATAACAACGTACGGCGTCATGATCTATGGGGACATCGGAGTTGATTGTAACACGATGTTCGACGTATGTTTCGACCTCTCCGCCACGCTCCGCTTTATAAGTGATGGTCTCAATGGTGCGATTTCCGGACGTGACGATCTTCGACGATACGAACTCTCCCAGGCTCTGAAAAATTTGTTTCAATGTTGAAGTTTTTCGAAGAAGCAAATGAAACAAGAACTGACCTCAGGTCCTCCTCTGGAAGGAGAAGTATTGACATCTGGATGAGGAGTCTGCAGCTCGCAAATTTGCTCAACGATAGTCGACTGAAAAACACAACTCTTATACGGAAAGAAGTGAGACTGACAAGGCGACTGAAAGGCAAACTGTAGCATTAATCCCTGCTCAACAGCTTATATAACAGTGAGAGTGCTGAGTGGTATCAATGCGGGAGAGCACCAGAAAGATGACAACCAGGCAATGTAAGAAACTCAAAACCAACCTCGACCACCTTGAAACCAGATTCTTCGTCGCTGCTGGATGAATCGCTCGAGTCCTTTCCGTGTTCTCCCTTTATCTTCTTTCCCTGAAAGTTTCCAGATAAAGTACGTAGGGTCGATAATAAGCAGCTGAGTTGGGCGATTCACGAAGCTTGGGAACAAGCTCTTCTACACCAAGGATAGCACTCACCTTGCCATTGGTGGATCCAGCTTTCTTGCTACTGGCGATATCGTAAGAAACTCCAGGCTGAAAAACAAAGATTATCAAAGGAATCTCAGTGACATCTTCTAACAAAGTAGAAGTTTTTGAGCTTTGTCATGGAAATAAATAAAAAAGAACTCACCGAAGAAGGCTCGCCATCACGTCCGAAGGTCTTTTCAAGAACTGGATCGTTTTCTTTATTCACTGAACTCGAATTATTAGCTGGCAATAGAAGACAAACATACATCCATGATCGAATGACTGGGTCAAACGGGCATTCGTAGATCTGGGCACAGTTCCACCCTGGGAATTGTTGAACATCTGGGAAGCCATCTTCGTCTGGAACTGGGTACGCCCACTATAGCGAAAGCGAGTCGAACCCCAGCGGAAAAGTCCTCCCTTTGGCTTGATCTCTGGTTGAATTAGCCTATAGTTCTATTTGAGAGATCAGAAAGGAAAACTACCTGAAGAACGTGTGATGTTCGACTCCACACTTCCAGACACGTTTGGCAGAGATGTAGTCGTGGACCTTATAAGTCAGAGTGATTTCCTTCTTATTGTGCTCTCCTTCTTTGATTTTGACTGAGAAGGTGTTTTTTCTGTAGCTGATCTTGACAATGTTCTGCCAGACGAATCGGTGCACGCGGATAGTTTCCTTGTAAATGTTTACACCAGTGGCGCAAATTCCGATTCCAACGTTGCTGTCATCTTTATCCTGATTACAAAAATATAGCTACGTGATATTAAAACACGAACCTTAGCATCGAAGACGAAAACGCCATACATGCTGAGCTGCTTACAAGCATCCAAATACTTGGACTGGGCATCAGATGCTGTGAGTCCCCTGGAATTTATATTGGTGAACAGGATCAAAATAAGGAGAACTCACTTATGTTCGCGATGGATTTCCTTGACTCTGTCCAGCAGTTGCATCAGCTGGGAGGGATCATTCGAATTAGGAATCTTCAGCGAACCCTTCAGTTGTTGCTCGTAATCGGCAGAACAGTCAGCGTCTCCGTACTCGGCCTGGGCAACTAGAGCTCCTAGTAAAGCGTGGGTCGGAATAGTCGCCGGCAATCTAAAACAACCAGTAAATATAGGAAATAAAACAACACTACCTTCCCGAGGCAACATCTTTCCTGAGCTGAAGGAACAGGTTGTAGCGGGCGTTGTCGTCGCTCAATGTGGTAGGCTCGGTCGGATAGAACTTGACCTCGTAAGAGAACTCCCAGGGAAGGCCCAAAAAACTGAGGTATACGGGAAGATTGGAAATGCTACCTTTCAGTTGTCTCAGGATTTTTTTATCGTTGTAAAGCCAGTGTCTGATTCCCTCGTTGTCGTAAAAGCAGAGCGAGAAGTAGTCACGTTCCTCGATGGACAGGTCGGCGCTAACCAGATTGAAAAGGGCATCACCATCAGATCCACGCTGAACAGGTCAATAAGGCAATGTGAATGAAAAACCTACATGGAGTTCGAAATCTTTACTAGTTCCAATCGGCATCTGGACCTTGGCTGCCTGCATTTTCGGGTCTTTTGGTTTCGACAAAGTCGTATTCACGGTAGCGTCTAGATCACCGTCCGAGTTTCCGTATTTACCCATTTGCTCTAAAACAGTGAAAGATTGAGATACAAGAACAGCTGTTCAAAAAATTCAATCAAGACATTCAAAAAGCATTGTGGGCCAGTTTTGAAGCTCGACGCAGAATGAATATCGAAGGTCTATGTTTGCTAACACTAGACAGTTACATGCTGTGAAATGAACAGGTGTCTCTGAAACGGTCAAAAATATATAATCAGGTTGTACGGGGCCATTTCGTCTATAAAATGAGTCTTTTCCTGTTGCAAGCATTGTGTAGCGACGGGAATGATTCAGCAAATCTCGAAAAAAAGCAAGACAAGGCGCAAAGAATGTGAAAATCGTGTAAAAAGGAAAAGAAAGTTTTAGGATTTGAGAGTGGTCTGAAGATGGCGGTTGAAGGGATACTGTAGGCTCCCGTCATGATTGTAGATGAAAATGCGCGCCAAAGTCTAGTTTGTGTTGACAATGGAAAAGTATGCTTCATCTTTGCAATAGCTCCAAATAGATACCAAACAAAACGGAAAAGGGTCCAGATAGTTACCAAAAAACTGGACGACTAGGTCAAAAGACGCAGCAAACAAGAGTCTTCTTCTTGAAAACGTTTTATTCAAAGTACTCGTCCAGCCTCTCTACTGAAACATTTTGTCGGTTTTGAGAGAGCACAAGTCGAAATCGAAAAAGGTGTCCGTCTGTCCATCCAAGTTGACGAGTCGCAGATCCGAGGACCTCGTGTCACGAGTCTTCTTCTTCCTCGGTCTCGAGATCTGAGTGTCTTCCGAATCGAGAAAGACGAGACTGTTGATGCTGGTCGTGTCGATGGGGAAGTGCCTCTCATAGATGGAGGACGAGACTGGCAACAGATTCGGTCTGTTCCATTTAGCAATCTCCCTCTCCAATGGTTTTTTCTTCCTCCTTGAATCGAATCATTATTGTGTGTCTAGGTATTTCCACTTTTGTTGAAACTCTACAAGTAGCTTCAGATGTACAAGACTGAAGGGAAGCAGCGCAGTCCGGCTCAGAGCATGCCGTCGAATACGTACGAGGACCGCCCGATGGACGTGATTTTGCTGTTGAACAAGAGTCTCCTGACCAAGGGTGGCTGCCAACACAATCTGCTCAGCAGCAAGCCTTTCCACGAGAACACGATCAGTCTCCAGGAACTCACGACTCGTTTTCTTCTACTCGAGGACGGCAAGACGATTATCTATGGTCTGTCGGGACAAGAAGGTCTGAAGCCAGATCACGAGCTGCGTCTCTCTACCAGTCCATCCACTTCCAGTCTCGGAACTGCCAGCTGTGAAACATCTCGAATCTCTAATATGACTTCCATTGCCTCCCGTCAGACTCTCATCGAGCCTCTTCTCCATGAAAGCACCTACAGTTTCGGATTGTCGGACGAGAAGGCCGCTCTCCTCGTGGGAGACACGGAACACGGAAAATGCTACGAGCTCGGAAGTGACTTCCAGCTAACGCTCTTCGACTCGAACAAGGATTCCGCCCTCGCCATCTTCAAGGATCTATAGACATTTATAATAAACCTTTCTTGCGTCTTTGTTTTGTCTATTTTGATGCTTCTCGATATCAAGAGGACTGTCTTGTCTTTTTCAGCGGACTGTATTCTTCGGACAGTTGGACAATAGCATTGGAATCTCTGGGAACTCTTCTCGAACTACTAACTACTACTGAACTACTATAGCTCACAGGAACCGATCAAGACGCAGCAGACACAGAAGACGGGATCAACGCCTCGCAGCTCGATGGAACCAACTATGGACATGGAGAAGAGGGAGAAGACGGTCAATATGAAGTCTCCGAGCACTCTGACGGCCAAGACGACCTCGAACGAATCGCTCTATCCGAAAAAAAGGACCGAGGAAGAAAAAGACCCACAGCCGATACTACAAAATCTACGTCAATAAAACTTCTCTTAAACACCCTGTTCTCTTTTTTTTTTTATCTCATCGGCCTTCTTCTTGTCTCTCTGATTCTCTCCAGAGGTATCCCAAACGATTGACTGTATGTTGAAAAGAGGAGCAGCAGTCGATTGTCTGCCCATTTGGTGGCTGTCAGTGGTCGTCCAGCTGTTTCTATTCAATCCCTTCCACCACAAAAATCACCTAATTAGCATAGTGTGATGGTTTTTGATGCGGACCGCCGCCTCGGACACCTGGTGCGGCGCGGAATTGGCGCACCACAGTCTTACTGTAAATCAAGGAGATATTTTATTGCACACATGGAATAACCCGTGGGGTTTGAAGTAATGGACGGAAATGCCTGGGGAATACCTGAGTAAGTTTGAATGGGAAACACGTCTGTTGGGGGGCCTGTACACGTGACTAAAGCTGGATCCAATCTCGGCATATCACTCGAACATTTGTCTTATTTTGACCCAGGTTTTCAAACTCAAACAAACATTTTCCAGCTTAGCTATGTTCTGCGAAGTTGTACAGTTTGATCTAATCTACAACTTTTCAGAACATCACCAAGCCAAATGGGTGTTTGGGCACGACAAAGATGGTCAAAGTGAGCCAATGAGATTCGAGTAATTACAGTAACAATACAAATATAATTGGAATTCAAACTGAAATGTCTTCCGACTTGACCTGTTGAGAAGCAGGGGAAGACATGGCTCGGCCAAGGAGCATCAACTGGATGTTGGCCATCTCCGATTTCATCAGAGCCAGCTGTAAATCACATTCTTATTAGCATCGATCAAAGTTTACGAACCTGTGCCTTCAGCTGGGCATTCTCCTGTTCCAGATGAGCTGCTCGTCTCATCGTGGCCTCTTCTTTCTGTCTCCTTAGATCTCTCGACCGCTTCGCCGCATCGTTATTCTTCCTTCTCCGTTCGAAGTAGGCCCCATCCTAAACAGTTCTCTCAATTAGGCTCTTATCTCACAGCCAGGTTAGGTCAACACGTCCCCAGTTATGTAAATAGGGAGGCCCACACAGAGTTTCTTTTGAGGAGTCGCATGACAATTTAAGGGAAGAGGAGGTATCTGATTACCATCGGACAGTGTCGGCGTCTCTCAGAAAGAACAGCTGACCTTACAATAGGTCAGTTGCTTTTTGCGACCTGACCCCATCCTGTTGTGTAAGCTCGTCTCGATGCGTAATAGTCGCACCTGTCTCCTAACTTATTCATTGGGAAACAATCTATTGGTTAATGTGACCGTGATGTCTTTACCGTACTGTCTTGTATGACAAGAAAAGTCAATTCACGAGATAATACGATCATCAGAACGGCATGAGCGCATTTCTATGACTTCAACGGAAAACCGAGAACCGCATCATAAGCTAGGAACTGTCAAAACTAGCTCTCAAACTGGTCATACCAACAAATGGTTATCTCGTACCCCGTCGCAACAGTAGGACTACGATGGTGATCTTGTTCTTCTGAACAAACTGGAAATTTTCGATGGCTTATAGTCTAAGCTTCATTAACCAAACAAAACTATTAAAGAATCTTAAAAAAAAAAATATGCCACCTACGGTTTCTTATACCCAAGGAGTCCCTCTCCCAAGAATGGGACACAAAAGGATTAAAGACTCTAGAGAATCGCCCTGCCTGTCCCCCCTAGCGGAGCGCGGTAATTACGGTACGGTTGAATAATGGGACAGACAGGCAACAGTTGGCCTCCACTGACCCAAAGCACAATTACCGGGGATTTGAAAAAAAGAATACGTAATTACCTTTTTCTCATCAGGAATCGGCTGGGGTAGTTTGCGTCGAGGTGAGGAAATTGGGCTGGTGGAGTGTTGACTCGAAGAGACAGTGCTGCTACTCAACGGACTCGAACTGTCTTCTATCCTCGCCTGTAAATCTCTTTTCTTGAAAGTTGAGACCTATTTCTACCTTTTTAGGGGACAGCGCTTGGTCGGCGTATTGTGCAAGAAGAGGCTGGTCGAGAGAAGTCAGAGTCAAGAGGGGATGGAACGGAGAGATCCCGTGAGCTGGTATCGGACGAAGAAGCGAGGCCAGCGCCGCCTGGATGTCCATTGCTGAAAAGTATAAGATTGCGTAATAAGGTGAAACAAGGGGAGAGATGGTTGGGAAATTTGTGGTATAAAGTAATTGAGAGAGACTGAGAGATAAAAAGAATAGGACGTTGTACCGTTGAAATGGTTGTAAACAGTCAGAGAACAGTGGCTACCATCAAAATTTCAAGAAAACATAGTCAAGAGAACAAAAAGTATCTGGGTGACCTGAGTGTGACGTATCCTGCGGTCACTGGCAGTGCTCAATGAGCATACAAAGGCGGGCAACAGGCTGGCTGTGACCCTCGGTGACCCCAGATGTCCCGCCCTAGCCTCCAGTGAGTCGAGCCGACGAGAGCACAATTCCGATGCCGGTTGCGCAACTGTCGGCAGGAGGTCGGTACCCAGCAATTAGCACACTTACAAATACTTCCGGAGAATCGGGTCCTTTTTCAGAAAGCGCTGCATTTGGGACAGCCAGATAAGAACAAAGACGATCTACACTTTCAGAAGGAAACTCAAGCTAGTCAGCGTGAAAGGGCACTTTCAAAGATCCTACCTCCGCATACCTCTCACAAACAAAATGACGGCACCTGTTATGATACTCGAAGGGAAACTATACAGAACAGCTTTCCGCTCTCTCTCAAAGTGACCGAACTGTGTAGGAATGGATAATGGAACGAGTGTCTTCCATAGTTTTGTCGGCTTAGAATCGTGATAAGGATGAATATGATTGTGAGAGAAGTTGTAATTCTCACCCGTACTGTATAGGCAATTCCTGTTTGCTCCAACCAGATCGAACTATCCCAGTCCGCCGTAATATTACGCGCAAGAAACCTGATTTGGGAGATTGATCAGATAAGGTACCGTAATCCGGTAATCCAAGGCGTCACTTTATAATAGATCTTGCTTCCACCCAGTCTGTTGTTTACGTCAAGAGGGAACTTGACCCAGTCTTCGTCTTCAACTCCCACAGTGATTGTATAAACTGAAACCTGGCTCTCGGCTGCCAGCTGCGCAACAGACGGTCAGCACGTGTGGCGAGACAAAGAACGACTGGGATATAAACAGTTTTGAAGGAACTTTCAGCTGAGAGATTTTCTGTCTAATGACCGGAATCAAATTTGTTTAAGATGCAAATATGCACTTTGCTTCAAGGAGGTGCGATGTTTGGGGCAAGGGTTTGTAGAAACGACGAGACACGAATAAAAACAGACGATGTTTGTAAAGAAACAGATGGAAGCAGAATGTACGTACGATACACTTTGCTCTGGAAGTTTCAAACTATCAGATGCGATGAGACTCCGTCAGAAAAGCAAGTTATCTGGGAAGGAGACCGTCGAAGTCTTCTGGAATTGGAACTTTTGGTACTTTTATGGTTTATGTCATCTGGCCTTTGGAGGATTAAACTCTCGATGTTATACAAGAAACTTCGAAGAACATGTTAGGCTTACACGTCTTCAGTTTTGTGCATATTTGACTGCCCATACAAAATCCAAAAAGAAGCTCATCTGATTTCTCCGTCTGTCTAGAGCCATTTGAAAAAAGGGCGTCCCGGGTCAATGACCCGAGTGTCAGTTGCGGTCATTGTTTGTGATCACTCACAGACTAGGCGGGTTAATCGCATGCACTGTCTTGGGCAGATGCACTCACAGCCCATTAACACAGGGGAAGTTTGATCAGGGACAATTAGAGTTCACTCGAGAACAGCCATCAATCATTCGCGCCCGATTAGTGAAAGACGTTACGGTAATCCGGTTACCCGATACCGTAGATTCTTTGTCGGCCGAGTACTCGAGGTGCCGCCTAAGAATTCCCTCGACAGATGCCTCGGAGACCGAGGATAGCACTTGGGGCGGATTGGAGGAGTCCTGCTTACCGCAATAGAAATAAGCGACAGAAGGAGGGTTCTGTTTACCGATTGTTCCCACGTGAGATACTTTTTTGGATAGGTCTGAGCTGTCTTGACTCTTCCAATTGCTCTCAACAGACTCTTGAGTCAGCATCTTGCCAGACCCCTAGACCTTCAAAGGGTGTTGTAAGGAATAGGATCTCCGATTGCGTGTATCCAAGGAGCACCTCACTGGGTCACAGCTGTTTGTTCTTGTCTCTTTGCCGGTCCACTCCGCGTCCCTGTTTGGTCAAGATAGGAGCTAGGTAACTACGACGTAAGACTCTCTCACGGTCTTAATCCGGTTCAAGCTATGAGGGCATTTCGATGGTTACCCTTGGATGACCACGTATCGTATGCTAATGACCAACAGGTTTTGCCAAGGTTGGACAATGTGATGGCAAGCAGGTACTGAAACCACGGATCCCTTGTCCGAAAAAGTGTGAAATGATCACCGTGATCCGCAGTTATGGCTCTCTTTTTCTGAAGAAGCCATGTGGCAGCGCGGTATGGGAGGTCTTTTCAATGAAACAATTCCTGCATAGGTGATTTGTCACTAAAGAATCCAGAGCCCCCTCCTCGAGAAATGTTTCGAACGAATAGAATGCATGCTCGACGTACAAAAAGCACTTTTGATGATCGTAGAAGAGACTTTGTCAAAGCAGCCGTGACCGTATTGCACAATAGGAGAAAGTCGCCTCGGGGGAAAACAGGCTCGTTGCCAAATGTTGCGAGGCAAATGCAACAGTTTAGAGATGTTGAATCTGCCTACAAGAGTCTGCTCTGCTCGTTAGTGTTCTTGGTATAGATAGTAGTCTTAAGAGGAAAATTTGATGGAAATCTTGGAGAGGTGCAAGCTATGAAACAAACATTTGAGCTGTCCCTGTATGCAGGCCGATGACCGGACTTGGGAACATTGTAGAGAACTGTCATTAGGACTTATCCTGTATCCACTTTGAAATACTCTTCTCTTCTTACGCTTTCCAATAAAGTGATTTCAACTGTTTAGAAGTTTGGTTTGTAAGATTCTGATCTCTTACAAAGTGTTCATGAAGTTGTTCGGCCAATGTTACGTAGGTTTAAATAGTCACACAAAGCTCGGCAAACGAGAACATTTTGAAAGAAAAACTGCCACTAGAAGAGAGCTAAGCGGCGGCCCCAAACAGTCATAAAGAACATCCTCCTAGTTCCAGATCAGAAAGTCCATTTCGCAGTAGTAGCTTCATGTCTCTGCCAGTTGTCTACCACTTCCCCTCTCTCGATCCTCGCAAATCTCCCCTGTCCATCCGAAAGACTCTCTTTCTGGCTTAGAGCCAACAACAAGTTTCTCGTAGTTGCTTCTATGTCTGCGTAATCCTCCGTCATCCGCGTCGATCCTCGCGCCATTGCACAACGGCGGCTATCAGGAGGACGACCACCGGATTCCGATTTCCCTGGGCGGAGTTTCAAACCTATCGACAGTATAAAACTGATTCTTGGCAGACAGTCTGCCATCTTCGCCTTCTAGCGTCCCAATGGTAGGTCCTCTCTCCTCTCTCTCTCTATCTCAACCCTTGAGAATTCTTTGCTTGTTCTTTTCGTTGTCGTCTCTCCTTCGTTGGCCTGTCTCGGAGGAGGTGGTCTTCTTCCTGGACTTGGGTGCGGTGGCCCTGTCGGCGGGTGTGCTCCTCCGTAAGTCAGATCTTCAAGAATACACCAATACGTTTAGACCTCCGCCTCCAATTGCTCCGCTCGCTTCGCCTTGTGCTGCTCCCATCGGTTGTGGAGCTGCTCCAGCGTAAGTTCTCATAACATTCTGCTAACCACAATACTCTCAAAAAAAAAAATACCAATCACTTCTAGACCATACGCTGCTCCTCCTCCGCCTCCTCCAGCTCCTGTCTACGCTCTTCCTCAGCCAGCTCCGGTCCCTCATGTGCCCCAGCCTCTTCCTCCAGCCAATACTTACGCCGTCCCAGGAAAATAGACTCTTCATTGAAACTACACAACATCTGTCTGTAAATATGTTTTATCGTTTTGAGTTTAATGAATCTCTGTTCAGTCGGGGCTTGTCTTTCTGTCTTGAAGAGTGCGCAAACATTAACGGGAAGCACTGTCTCCATGAGTCAGCTGGTCGACAGACTTTCCTTGTTCCATGAAACTTAAGCTGTGGGATGAGTTGCGGAGAACCGAGTGTCATACGAGAGTCTTCGTCGCCTGGCTTCTCATATCCTCGGCACTTTGGTGGGTCTAAGACTCATTTTGGAAACCAACGCTTACAGTTTTGTCTACGCGATCGTAATCTATGCTTCTCTGGTGAGCAAGAATGTCCTTCCATCAGATCCAGGACCCGACTTTGTTCCCTTTACCAACATCCCGAAGAGATACAACGTGACTCTCAACTTCGAGACCAGTAGCAACCATTCGGTTTCGGTATAATCATTTTCAGAACTTTTCATTCAATTCTAGTACTACTCAGGTCTGATGAGACTCGGATTTTTGGTAAGAGAAACAAGCCAGAGAATTTTCATCCAAGCTGGAAGCGCAGTCAAAATTGGAAAATGTTCTTTGACTGACAACTCAGGGAACTCGATCTTCGTCCAGAAGGGGGTGTACAATCCGAAGACAGAAATCCAGACGCTGATCCCACAAGGAAACCTGACTTCTGACCTGGACTACTTCTTGGAAATTGAGTTCACGGGCCGGATCAATCAGCCACTGGGTCCCTCTTCTTTCAGTTACATTTCAACTGCCGGCGACAAGAGGTGGTTGTTTCTATTGGTAGGAGTGCTAACTGTCACCTAGATACGGCTTGTACTTCTCGTCTCCAGCCGGTGCTTCAAAAGGGCTACGGTATCTGTTCCCTTCATTGGATTCGACCCAATTCCCGGCCAATTTCGACTTAGCCATCTACCACAAGAACAGTCTCCGAGCCATTTCCAACTTTGCCGGTACTACCAATACACAGTTAGCAATCTATTTTACTCTCATCTGCAGTTCTTAAAGACCTCACAACTATCTGATCGATAATTTCGTGGCCAGTACTCGACTTTATCCAGCCCAAGTCGGTCTGGTTCTTTGTGACTTCCCCTTTCAACGACAGATGATTAACGGAACACAGGTAACTAGTGGTCTACTGCTTTGGAATTAGTTCAGGTTACAATCTACTATCGGGCTGATGTTATCCAGAAGGTGAGTCTTCGGCGACTCCAGCAGTTCATGGACAAATCATCCTATACTGTCGGAAAGTTGGGTGAGATTTGGATCAAATCTTTACTGGAAAGGTCTATAGATGCTGTTGTGCTACCGTCTGCTACCACAGTTCATCTTCCAGGCGTGTCTCTTCTGAACGAGGAGGAAACTATCGCGGAGAACAATGCTATCAACGGGTTGAACTGATCTTATGTTGGAATAAATTATTCGATGAGTTTAAATTGTTTTTGGAACACTTCCATAATCACAGGAAGACTGAAACGTTATCACATAACTAGTAGCTCGGCCGTCCACTCAAAACCATTCAGACTATTTTGTGTCTGAGTTTGTTCCTATTGGATTAGCTAGAATTACTCTCGGAAAAGATAAGTCAGAGGATAACCATTTTATTGTTTTATGCTAAAATTCTAATAATCCCCATGCCTGAACGGGCAATTGCGTACACGCCTCTCCAGCCAACGACACCAAATATCGACCGTGACCAATTCTAACTCTCCTGCTCCTTTCACTCTTCTTTTCCAACTTACCTATTTATTGATTATTTCAAGTATATAGGCTGGGACTATAGGGAAACCAGAACTCGTTGTACACAGAAAATAATATTTGACTGACTTCCAATTCAATGACTGGCCGTTTCCGTAACATTTTCGCTCTTTCGAACCTAGCAAGGAAAGTATTCAAAACTCTGTCTTTTTGGAGAGGCAGTCTTTATTGCTGACCAAATTAGAGTCCTAAAACGAAACAAAAAGTTCAAAAACTTGCTCGCTTTCTCCTCTATTCAGTTGGAAAGTTTTGTTACCTAGAGTTCTCTCATCTGTCAGCTGTAATCGCTGTGCTTTTCAACTGCTAGGTAGGATTTTCTTCTTTCTTTTCTCCTTCCCGTACCATCTAGTCATCTCTTATTTCCAGACAAGATGATGCACTTTATGCTTCTCTTCAGTCGACAGGGCAAACTTCGTCTGCAGAAATGGTATACCGCCTACCAGGACAAGGTAAGTCTCTCTCTCAAAGTATGTCATACCCTCGATTCAGATGAAGAAAAAGATCTGCCGCGAGCTGATCACCCAAATTTTGACGAGGAAGCCAAAGATGTGCGCCTTCTTGGAGTACAAGGACCTGAAGATCGTCTACAAGCGCTACGCCTCGCTCTACTTCTGTTGTGCCATCGAGCAAAACGACAACGAGCTCATCACTCTCGAGATCGTCCATCGCTATGTCGAGCTGCTCGACAAGTACTTTGGAAGTGTCAGTTTTACTCTTACTTGGGAGGGAAGGTAGACATATCTAGGCTCATTTCACTGGCTCCATTTGAGTTATCATGGGAAGAAGACAGCTGTGAAAATACCACTTTCCTTTCGTTTAACTTTTTTAGACATGTAGTTCATGTCTGGATGACACCAGTAGTGGGTCACTTACGGATATCACAAAACGAGCCCCTCCTATCGGTGAACAGTACCGGTCATAAAAACGTCTGTCTCTCTTGACTTGACGAGATGTTAGCTATAGTTCTGAGGTGGAAAATTTTCTTTGATTTGTGGCTGATTGATCCGTAAACTCCTAACTCCGTTAAAATCAGAGATCCCAACTTATTTAAACGAGCTTCAGGTGTGCGAACTAGACATCATCTTCAACTTCGAGAAGGCCTACTTCATTCTAGACGAGTTCCTGTTGGCTGGAGAGATTCAGGAGACGAGCAAGAAGCAGGTCCTGAAGGCCATTTCCGCACAGGACGTCATTCAAGAGGTACCTCTTTTTTCTTTTGTCTGTTTTGAACTCGAAACTTGCAGGAAGAAACTCCACAAGGCTTCTTCGAGGATCACGGTCTCGGATAACTGCTCTTTCCCTCCTCCCACTTGAACATCTGTGATGTACTTTTTCCTCTCTTATTGTGTTTTTGGAAAAGTAAAGGTTTTAATCAATCTGGTTTTACGCGGGGTAATGGCGGGCGGATTTGATATTCTACCACTCTCGTCATGAGGACATCCCCTGCCTTTGTTGAAAGATCTCTCCTATTGATTGGTTCGTTTTTTTTCATATTGCAGAGACATTACTTTTAGGATTCCTATTGATATTCTGGCAACTAATTAGGATACGAAGCGAGCTGCAGACGAATGAAATTGTCACGGAGACTATTATGGAAAAACCAGGGGAGGAAGTGGTCTGTAAGGAGAAGGCGAAAGTTTTTGGAGAAAAAGAATCCTCTATTAACTGATTTCAGCCATTTCCAAAGACGAACTATTTCTTGTCGTCAAGATATCATGCCGTAGTCTCTGGAGGAGGCCTGGGTGAGTTCAGAATGGTAGGAAAGAATAGGAATCTCGACAAAAAGAAAACACAAAAAGGCATTTCCCATGCCGGGAATCGAACCCGGGCCGCGTGGGTGAAAACCACGAATCCTAACCACTAGACCACATGGGAGGTCGGGCATCATGATTGCGCTTTGCTAGTTAATAGGCATACGTTTTCCTCGTGTTAAATCGAGATATGTGACCATTCCTTTTCCAGGAAACCAACTTTTCGAGCTTATTTCTATAATTGGACTAGCTTCTCAATTGGGAAGAGCCCCTTTGATACAAGCAACAGATACTGTCTTGGTGAAGGAACTGGTGAATGGTATCCTGGGTAGATATCCGTTGATCTTGGAGCAGTTTTCTGTCAAGCTGGTCGCGGTACATGCAAATCTGGGATAAGATTTGGAAGAGATTCAGCTGGCTCCCTTTTACGCCATCCCGTTCAACGAAAGAGACTGTTGTCGAGCTGGAAATCTGACAGCTCTCGAACAGTACAATGAAAACCAGTTTCTGGACCTGGATGGCTACTACTTTCAGGTTACTCTCTTTCGATTCAGGCGATTATACCATATTCGAACAGAGCTTCAAATACTTTCATCACATTCGCCCGTCTGTCAGAAGATGGCTAACTCCATTGCCGAACCATATCAAACATGCCAACCGTCATCTCCCCGATGTGAACAAGAAAGACTTCGTGTGAGTTTCTTGTCTCTCCCTCTAGAACAGTAAAATACAGAATTTGTACTCACATTCGAAGAGGAGACTTTACTGAAGATGGCATGCACAGGCCATCTGACCCGAACTTTACGAGGTCACTAGATTAAACTAACTCCCAACCTGTTTTTCAGAAAAGCGACACATTCATTGGCGGAGAAGCGTAATAGTATAATCACTACTGCAGAATGTTTGTTTCAGACTCGAAAGGAGGTCGGAATGTGACAGTTATTGTTCTCGGAAATGACCCACTTTGGGCTCAAACTATCTTTAGGGGTGAGTAAAGCCATAACACTAAATTATGAGCCCTTCAGACAGAGTAACAGTTGTCGATGGGTTCACCATTTCGAGGAAAATGGGAAGAGATAACTTTTACAATCTAGTGATAACTCCAACCCTCGCTCCAGAAATTGATCTGGCATTTTCCAGAAAGTATTGCGACGCTGTTCTGATCACAGGTTAATCACTGGAATTGACGGCGGGACTGTGCTTCCTTGGCGCAGTCGGCAGCGCGTCAGTCTCATAATCTGAAGGTCGTGAGTTCGAGCCTCACAGGGAGCAACCGTTTTTGCTTCTTTTTTTTTTATCCGGATGAAAGTATTCTTTTTCAGCTCCATCTTCGACTTTTGGGTGGTGGCTGGGGTACGTAGCAAAGCCAAAAGCAGTAATTTACTATCGTGACATCAAAGACACGGAAGACAGTGTGTTGGAAGAGATGAATCCGGAAGATTTCTACCCTCCCGAATGGATCAAACTCTCAATATAAATCCAGTATTAAAATCTTTATTTTCCAAGATGAATTACATAGAAACCGTTTCGTTTTGGTAGGCTTAAAAATTTTAAAACACGGGGTATACGAAGACTATAAAGGAGTAAACACCGGTCAGGATGAACCCTTTGGACTAAAAGATAGAAGGAGCCACTCGTCGACTACCGTAATGCCACACACTCGGGAAGAATGCCACTGGGAGATAGACTACCGTAAATTGAAAAAACAGCCTAGCGACTTGGAAGGCGTGATAATTAATAAAGAATCAAAATTGGTGCCTAGAAAATGTTTTTGGACCGATCGACGGCAGATCAGAATAGATACATAGAAGGTGATAAATATTTGGTTTTCTTGTACTCTTTTGTCTACAGGCTGTGTTCTTAGGAAAGAAAGGGAGACTAGACTTTTGGGGGGAGCAACTACCAGCTGGGGAACTATATCGCCGCGGGCGAAGGGAAAAGAATAGGGAGAGGATACAAGTATACAGAAGAGGCTAACAAGCCGAACTACATTAATTGGCCGAGCATATGATGGTCGAAATCCGAGAGATGAAGCATGGGGTTCATGCCAACAAGGTGTGGCTGAAGCTGTTGATGGCTCAAGGAAAGAAGACCAGTTACAGCGTTGGATTGGTTCGAGGTCTGATCAGTTGTGCATGGATGGTCGATCACTGGCTTTGTCTAAAATAGTTGTTTGGTATGTTTACTATTCCGTTACCTCGACGCTGGGTCGGATCTCTTGAGCAGCATGGATGTGGGTTGCTTCGTGGCCCATCTGCTGAGACCGTTGGCGAAAGGCACTGGAAACGAAAAGTAAAAAGTCTAAATCCAGCTGCTACAAAAGGACAAAAGGCTGGCAACACAGAAATAAAAAAAAAAATATTTTCCACAATAGCCAATAATAACCAATAATAACCGGGAGATCTTGCCTCCCGGCGTAAGAGCGAAAAGCGAATTTGCTTATATAACCCCCTGTCCGAGCTCAGCCGAGGCAATACGGGTGAGACAGTGCTGAGTTGGAAGCTGAATAGCCCGTTTTACGTGTTTTTGAGCGCTCCTGACTCATTTTTTGCTCTCGAAGACAAGTTTTCGATGCTTACCGTCCACAGAGGCCACACTGAAATGGCTTCGCTCCCGTATGGATTCTCTCATGCTGATCGACGTGACTCTTTTGTGTGAAGCGTTTCGTACAGTAGTGACAGGCGTAAGGACGATCGTTATTGTGGATCCTCATGTGCTGCTGGAGACCTCCTCGAGCCTGAAAGTCTCTTTTTTGAATGGCTCCATTGGCCTACCTTGAACCGCTTCCCGCATTGAACACACTCGTGAATACGTACTAATTGGCACTCCCGCATGTGTTGTTCCAGCTGAAACTGTCTCTGATTGGCCTCTCAGAAAGCTTGCAAACCGTTGGAGGAGTGACAAACTTCTTCGGACAGAACCCACACTTGAGCATTCCCTCCGATGAGGATCGACTTTTCCGTTGCCCAGGCTGATGTTGGTTCTCGGAAGAGCTCGGGCATCCGAATTGGAAGAGATTCTCTGTCGACATCTGATCATGAATCGGGGCAGGCAGATAGTCGTCCAAGGGCTCCTGTTTCATCTGCTGCATCATTGGGTTTGTATCCAGGGCTAAGCCTGAACTCTTTGTCTTGTCCTTCTTGACATTCCCTTACCATTCTGCAGAGCTGTGGCGATATTCTCACTGGACGACGGGGAACAAGATGAGGAGCTGGCGTCGCTCGACGATGGAACTCGAGCATCACATCTGAACTCCATGTGAGTTTCATGTTGGAAAAGACGCGACAGTTTCTCACATTCGGACATTGATTGAGAAAGGCGCGACACGTACCGGTTGGACATGTGCTGCTGCGTGCTGCTACCAGGTGTCGCATGGTGTGGAATAAGCATCTTCGGCTGCCCGAGACGCAACATTTCACTCTCCTGAAATCTCTCTAGTTTGCTACGTTCAGTCATTTTAGAATTTAGGTTTTGACCGGAGAATGATAGAATCTTCTAGTATTCATTTCTAGAAGCGTAATGGATGGCGAGGATTGATTGTTCTATAAGGAGTTTTAATAGAATTTCTAGATGAACTTATTGTCTATTCAAGCCTTGAAGAATGTGTTTCGAGTTCATCATCTTTATATCGAAGAAGAGATGACCTACCTAACTATGCTCGTAGTCATAGTAGAAGAACTCGGACATATCTACAAGAGAAGGCGTGAATGAAAAGGAAAACTGTTTCGAATTAACTTCGAGAATACAAATGAGTTATCGAGTGCACACCAATTGAGATTCAGCATGTTGATTCTTAGGAGCTCTTCTAAAAAAGAGCCGGTTTGGGTCCCGGGAAGTTACACTTTACCCGCTCGGAAGTTGCAACTTTCAGTTACTGTTGCGACAATAGAAAAAGAGCGAAGAATGTGGAACTGGCTATAGAAGAAGGCCTCTGCCCACGGACCAATACTTTGGAGCCCCCAGTGCTCTTGAGGAATCAAAGATTACGAACGGGGCCACCCTGCAGAAGGCTGGACTATTGAAAGGACCGGAAAGGAACACTTTTTTTTCAAACCGATCGTTACTCAAGCGTGATTCAGAAACGGCTTGATAATGTCATTTCTTCCTCGACAAGATCAAAGGCACAAGACAAAAAGGGCGACGCATCTTAACCAGCTCATCGCCTAACCATGTGTGTCTCTTTGGGGAGAAGAGGGACCCGTGTTGACTCTACTCTGCGCCTTTTAGACTTTGAGCAAAGCCACCCGAGGCGCTGGTCAGTATGGTTCTCGCATTATTGGGGAAAGTCTCTCTAGCTTGTTTCCAGATTTGAATATTGTCCAAACTGTCTCGAACTCCTAAAGAAGGCAGCCTCTATGGCCATCTTTTGGATTCGTACTGTCAAGGGGCTAGGCTGGAGTCTGATTACCATACTCTTTTACGAAAAAGGTTTACTTCAGAGCGCGAACACCTATCCAATATCTGACTGAATGAGAGGAAAGTTTGGGTCAAGAAGCGACCCCTTGGTCATTCCTGAACAGAGTACATTCACCCTCTTCTCACTCTCACAATGCGTATTATTTGTTCTCCCCGTGTAACATTTCGGTTCGAGGAGTTCGGTCGAAATTGGCCATTCCGGTTTTTTCTTTGGAACGTAATCCCAGAGATCGCTCAACCTCCCGTCTTGGAGGAGTTCCAAGCTCGAATTACCGAGAAATCCTCATGTGTTATGCGTTGCACGAAAGCACACCCGTGCAACGCCTTGTTGACTCTCATTTGGGTGGGGACTTTTTCTTGCGTCACAGGAGAATAAATAGAAAAAAAGAGGACCTCCGCACTTATGGGGTGGTCTAGAGAGAACGCACTCTCACATATTCCGACCGCACGTAATTAGATCTTCCTCGAGCTTCTACACATGATGAACGTTGTCCGGGCCTTTTTGGTTCTCCTGGGAGATAATTATCCGAGTTCTGGGTCTTGACTACCTTGTCTTTTAGATCCTATTGTGTCTTCAGAGAGTCAGGAGGGAAGATGGAACGAATGCAAATTGCTGATGCTAGAGATTGGGAGGAGGTGTTATTTCCACATGGACGGGAATAAAAAAAAAAAGAAAGAGGTAAAGGCGAGTACTCTAGCAAAGGACAGAGCAGTGCTCTCGCCGTCCGAACGCACACACAAATGCCTCTGGACATGTGCTGCCGATGGGATGCCCGTGTGGCTCCCTGAGAAAAGGCCCCACACACATGTGTGTGTTCTCTTTTTATCGATGCTGGAGAGTCCAACAGTGGGCTCGAATCTTCTTCCTACCTAGATTACTATAAACGGTAGTCGGACAGTAGGCTATTGCATTCAGTTATTATTAGATGGTCGGAAAAAAAAACCTTGACTCTTCTTGAATGAAAAAGGGAATGAGGCAAAGGATACCGTTTTAGCTAAGTAAGACTCTGACCACTATGACTCTTATACTGTTCATATTAGGCTTCCCCGTTTCTAATAATCCAGGGGTAGCTGTTTAAGACGTGGAAACGTGAGCATTGAGGGCACAGAATAAACGAAGTAAAGTTGTCCAATGGGTCCTAGTCATTGAAGAGAATGGCCCTGGCAGAGCAGTGGGGAACACCGCTGGAGGCTTTAGTGCAGCCCGAACTTCCTCTAGGCCGTCACTCACACTCTCTCGAAACCAAAGTTCAGAGCTAGAGACAAATATAGGTGCTCGTCTTTCTTCCGGGGAATCGATCCCGGAGGAGAGAGACAAAAAAGTCTGGAAGAGAGTCGAGTGAACGCCGTTCGTCCCCGTTTTGGTTCTAAAGGACATATAGCAGGTTTTTGCCCGGATGAACACACGCGACACGCTCCCGTTCAGTGGTCATTTTGGAGATCCTGTTTTACAACCGCGATTAAATGTTGCGAACGCTGGTTGTCAAAAAAGGCGGTCTGATTGACACTTCGATAATCAGACCTGCCACTCTCATGACTTCGTACGGGTAGGAATAGGGAGAGAACATGCTCATCTAGTATTCATGACTCTCTCGAGTGCTACATGAAAATGAGCAAGAGAGGCACCTGTGGAGGTCGAAAGGCGTCCTGGGTCAGCCAAGACGGCAGGGTGCGAAGATGATCATCGATGGACATCTCCGGAGCGGAAGCCATCGGAGGAAACGATGGCTCATTAGCTGTTCGGTCACCGTTGTTCGGCTGAAAATTGGCAGCCACAATTAGCTAGTCTCAGGGTTTCCATGAATTTTCTGTTGCGGTTGACGATTAATACCATGGATTGTGTCAATTACTGTCATCTGTTCCTTTAAATCAACTCGTCTGCAATCACGTAAACAGTTTCTCTCGCTCGTTATTGGCGTAATTAATAGAAGTCTGCTGCAATTTCTAGGAGTCAAATGGTCTTTTTAAGAAGTAGTTTTCGGCTGACTTTCTATATGATATTCAAGCAACAACCATCTGTCTCCTAAATTCTAGAGAGCTCTATGTCTTAGTTCTAGTTTTAGTGTCTACAGTACAACTACTATACTCTAACAGAAACCATTTCTTGCCTTTCTAACAACCGAATAACACTTTTGTGTAAATTGTGCTATTCGTTTCTGATAAAACGAATTACTGAAATTGTCAGATCTCATGAAGCATCTTACTCACTGTAAGTCATCTTTTATATACAAAAACTTTTGAACTCACCGTCTGCTGTTGTCGTGCTACCAAAAGACCGTCGTTCACGTTGCCGTGAAATACAGGATACATGCGTTGCATGTAATCCCCTCGTATCTGAACGTACTTTTCTCCATCGTCTGGTCGAATCTGAACCCACCTAAGGCCGTCTCATTCCATAGTCCACCTGCCTCCTTATTACCGCGGACTGACCTGAATCTCACGTGGAAAAAAACAATAAAGTTTCTTAGGTATCTAGTCGTATATACAAGCATTTTCTGTGTAAAAATGAAGCAGAAACAACTCTTTTCAACAAGAACAATGTAACAATGTAATACAAAAAGGGAGAAGTTAGAGTCCCGAAGTTGCTGATACGTCGAAGACGTGCTCAGGAACCTCGACGGCCTCTTTCCGCCTTCTCTCGTAGGCTTTCCTCATCGAAGGTTTCACACGAGCAAACGGACGTTCCTTTGTGGCCATTTCAGCCTCTTTCACACAGAGAGACTGGTAAATTATCCATTCCTCAAGTGTTACTTGTGCTACCTGAACTCTTGATTGGGAAAAAAACAGCATGAATCTCTGACCTGTGACGCAAAGTGCTCATCATTTGTGTCGAGAATGCTTCGTAATGAGGGATTTTCCATTTTTAGTTGCGGATGCTTCGGGTCAGGCGTTCTGAATCGGCCGCATTTGACTAGGAATTCGTGGCGTTGGATGATCTCCTCCAGCGACATCGAGCCCCATTTAGCACAATCCGTGAACTGTTCCCCTTCCAGACCCATCTTAATTGATAAATATTGCTTTAAAAGAAAAATAAACAAACCTGGTAGAAAATGTACTCGTACTTTTCTTCAGTCTCGTGAATGCTCTTTAGAAGGACATCGGGACATCGTTGAATGATCATCGAGATCTGGAAATGGCGGTGAAAAGAAGATACAAAAGTCTTATCTGTCTTACTGTAATGGCATCAATGCTCACATGAGTACATAAACAAAAAGGTTTCCCCATGTCTACCCACATCTGCATAATTTGCATAGCCAATCTACAGAATGATCTTTCAAGTATTTACCTGTTTTCTGCTAAAGAAGTCAGCCAATCCCTGTACTCCCTTCTTCAGCTCCTCTGGTTCTCGGGCGAACAGCAACGGCGGACATCGTTTTACCTGAAAATACAAAGTTTACACCTAAATATAAACAAAACAAACCAGCGAGCCAAGACTGTGTCCAGCCGGAACGCCGTTGACGATAAGAGCATCGAGAGCGAGTCGAATCGGCTCGACGCCGTCGGCCAAAACCTCCGGATAACTGCAAATTTGATGTTTGAAGCGGAAATTGGAGCAGATGTTTCGAATGATTATCCTATTGCAGAACATATTCAAGTTTTGTACGTAATTTCGTACTGGATCTATAGGAGGCACGCCTTGGCAAAATAGAGTAGGTGCAAAGAAAGTCGTTTATTATTCAGTCGTCTGGAACGTCATTCGTAAAAGAAATTAGACAGAAAATGATGGCAAAAGACTCGAACCGGTTCTATGCGACTAGGGAGAAACAGTTTTGGGCATTTCAGGTAAAACCGCATGACGTCACGACATTGATAAATGTCGTTATTGGGGCTAAGATTCGAACGGATTTCCGGCATCACTGCATGGATAACGTTCTCTCTGGCGAGAAAAGGAATGAGTTCAATCGTGCCTAATGGCTTTGCATCTGACTGATTGGATCACAGGTGTGTAAGTAATAGAACAAAAAAATGGGCTGGAGATGACCAATAGCTCCTGGCTATCGGCGAGAAACGAGGTCTCCGGAGAACTCGTGTGCAAACAGAAACGTAATCGCAACCCACTAGCAGCAAACCACGCACCGTGCGCCGTCAAAGTCGAGGCACTTCTATTCAAGGCATTCCAGGACCAATTCATTCTCCATACGGTCAGTATTTGGTCGGGGATCAAAAAGAAACTCGCACTAATGTCTGAAAACAAGGAAAACAAAACGAGAAACATGAATAAAGTGGAGTGGGATACGGTAGGCAGAGAAAATGTATGCGGATTTCAGGGGACTAGCAAAGAAGAGAAATAACTTGAAGAGAAAGGGATAAGCTATGACTGTAGCCTATACGCAAGTTTTGTTTATAAACTAAGTTCGATGAATCAGAGCTACCGTAATTGATAAGCGCCGGTGGAAGTTATTTTGATGGTAGAGGATAAGATAACGGAAGAGACTCGTTATATTGTTTCAAAAGAGTAATAGTTCGAAAATCAACTGCTACTTTCCATTTTTAGGCAAAAAAGAAGAGTTCTGGAAAAAGAGATGAGGAAGCCGGAGAGCCAATAGTACATAGTGAGATCAGGGATTCGAATAAGGGGCTAATCCCTAGGCAAAGCTACATCGACGTCATGAGAAGGAGCGATAAAAAGAGCTGTTGGACAGACCCAATGAGAACTTTCTGATAGTGGCTGGCTGACTGACAGCTGTGAAGGCCTCAGAACCAAGATAACCCGGCTGACGGTCAAAAACAGGACACGAACCTTGAAATGAGTCGAAGAGCATCCTCGTAGCTAAGCTGACAGATCTCGACCAGCGTGGACAGGGCCTGAAGTCATATTTCTTTAAAAAAGGAATGACAAACAGTAATAGTGTCCTCACACTTTGAGACGAGCAGTTTGAAAAGCTGAGGGCGGGCAATGCAGCTCCGGATCACATATTCGGGTTTTACACCTAGCATGTAGTTTTCAGAGAGTAAAAAAATAAGTTACCTATGGAATGAAGACGTCTGAACGGCTCGAGAGCCTCCTGAATGGCCTCCTCTCCTGACGGCAGAATAAAGGTCGTTCCCGTCTCTTCGATGTCCTTCAGTATTCGTACCAACATTGGCCGACTCGGCACTAGTTCTTCTGGAGCGAACGAGATCGTCGGCTCATCGATTTCCGCCGAGGGAACGGCATCTGGCCTAAATGTGAGTGCCCGTTAGAGTTGTAGTGAAAAATTGGATTGAGAGGCCAATTGTATTCAAAATTAGTCGCCGCGGCGACGAGCAGCTCGAAGAGAATGATAACGAATGGCAAACTGAATTCAGTACATATGGAGTTAGTGTGACTCATTAGCACATTTTAAGTAAACCATAAGAATGACGAATCTTCACATCAGTTTACCATTTCAATGACCTTTCCCTAGTATGAATAAGAGCAGCTCCCTAGACACAAGCAGATACTCAAGAGGCTTCGTCAATAGTCCCGCTGACTTTTTAAAATGACCAACCCACTTTTCTCGTTCTTGCTTGAAATGTCTCGTTCGATTACGGTATCGAGGACCATCGCGACGTGCATCTTGTGCCAGCCATCTGCGGGAACCGGATCCGTTCAAAGCCTGGAATTTGTTATGTATTAGGTCAAATTGTTTCATTAGAGTATGTAATTTTTAGAAAAAGATGGCTGTTTTGACTGAAGAATAGTAGTGTACAGCGTGGTCGAGCGAACATTGACATAAACGGCTACTCGAAAATTAATTTGCTCGAGCGGAGTGCCAATAATTGATGCAAGTTTGCCAATAAGCACACCGAGATCGTATGTTGTCAAGAAAAAGAGGGACATGCCTGGAAAGGGCTGGCCGGGTCACGGTAGACGGGAATTGTCGAACTGGTAGTCAACGACAGCGAGGGCGCAATGGCACGTCGGGCAAAAAGTCGCAACGCGTTGATGGAACGAGTGGGCATGGGGCCTGAAATGGACGGCAACGATTACTTCTATCGATTCGAACATTCTCGTGCTGAAGATAAAGAAACGTCATCGTCTTGAATTATTACTAGAATCTACCGAGTAAATGCAATTTCATTACAATAAATACATAGGAAATGGTAGAAAAAGAATGGCAAAATTATGCGACGATGAGATTCACAACCGGCACCCACATTATGCGAAAAGAACACGTAAATTCGTGGAGATTGTGTGGGGATAAACAAAAAAATGGAGAGAATGTATAAGGTGAACCGTTTTCACTTCATGCGCAGCTGATATTCGCCGTTTTGGGTGATGTAGCGGACCCAGGGAAGAGCCTGATAGCCGCTCTTCTCGATGATTTTCAGATATCGGACCTGAAATTGTAGTTTTGTCAGAAATGAAACAAAATACCTGAATTCCAGATGTGGTAAAGTAGGGAATCTCAAATTTGACTTTGATCGGAGGACGTCCTTCGGCTTCTTCTCCGGATACAGAGGGTAGAGAGAAGTGAGCACTCAGCAGATACTCCTTGCCTCCTGAGACTTGTTGTTGACCTGCAGAGAAAGGTAAAAATACCTGGGAAACTCTTGATATTCCAAACGAAGGCACTCTGCTCCGGTGTGTACTTGACCGAGCCAATACTCGTCTTGAATTTGGGCGAATCGGCGTCCGAGGGCACAGGAATGATTATCTCTACGTTGTTTGCAGTGGAACGTCTCTTGAACTGCGATTTGGCCTATATTTTTGTCGCGTAAAGTTATTTAAAAGAACCCACCTTGATCATGAACTCGACTCGCGAATGACTGTGCCGCTCAACGTTCGTCTCGATCCAAATTAGCGGCTTGACCACGGTCGTCAGTCGATAGCTCATGAGTTCAAAGGCTCCGTCGGGTGGAATGAACGAGATGGTGCGATCGTTGTCGAATCGCGACAGACGGACACATTGATGGAATTTCACGTCTTCGAGCTCTACCGACTTGCTCTTGCCTCGACCACTGCCCTCGAAAAGAACCTTGTCGTTGAGTCCGAGCCGCAGTTCAGGCATTCCAGTCAAGTAGACGCGCATTTTTACACTGCCGACAATCTCACTTTGCAGCACGTTTCCATTGGCACTAGCCTGGAAAATATGAGGGTTTTTGCGTGTTTGTAAGGGGAGACTGACCAGCATGTTGACACTTTCGACGACATCAAGAAAGACTTCGTTTTTCCTGTATTTGATACCTTCTGAACGCCAAGAGACGGCATTTGTGACGGCCATCGGCGGTCGAGGAGCTGCTTCCAATTTCTGACCTTCTTGTGTAATGTATCTAAACGTGATCCTATTAGATAGTCGAGTAACAAAGCCTACTCTTGTAAAATTTTGCTTTCTGTAGTCTGTGGGAAGCCGAAATCCATCATCTCGTCTAGCAGCTCGTAAATTATGACAAAATTATCCCGAATCGACTCCTCTTCGACATCCTTGAAATATTCCGTAAAGACCTGAAGTATATGGTTTGGAAAGGCTAAAAGACGAAGTTACCTCGATCAGTTTGTAGAGAAAAGACATGACAAGAGCTACATTCACATTGGATCGACTCACGGCTACTACTGAAAGAAGAATCGTAAAGAAACAAAATCTAGACTCACGATAAACGTTATTGTGCTTGACGAAAAGAAAAGTAGTGTCGCCATGAGTAAATACAGGTGATATTTGTGCTTCCTGAAAAAGAATCGCTGCTTATGAAAGCCAAACGAAGAACAAACCTCCTCTCGGTCCATTAGAAGAGTCATAAACTTCTCTATCACTCCCATGTCGACATCTCCTCGGTAGTTTCGGGCGATTATTGTCTGAAAATGTGTTAGTTTTGATCGAAATAACTTTTTATAATTAATTCCCGGTAAGGAAGAAATCCAGCCTTACCTTTCCTTTGAGATCGAGTAGAAAGAGGGCGGAGGCTGACATTCTATATGTTCTTCCTCTAATCGTCAGTACATCAATGTCTGAAAGACGACAATTACTTGAGAGAAGATCGATAAAGCGAGCAAGGAGACAGAGAGGAGGAAATCGCAGGAGGAAATGAACAGGTAGCCGTCGTGAGGAGAGAAACAGTCGTGCAATGCGTATAATCGTTCAAAAAGTGCCCGTTTTGGAACAGCAACCGTTGTTTACAATATTGGAAAACAATGTCCTTTTGTTATTTTTCCACAAACCGTGTCGAGAGAGACATTGTCGTTTGGAAGCTGGTGAGTTCAATCAGTTTCTATTGCCTACAAAAACTGTGAACAGAAGGCGGCACCCCTCTACATTTTCCAGCATTACAAGGAAGTATCAGTAAAAAAAGAGATGAAAAAGTCACATTGGTGCAGGAAAAGTTGATATAGTAAGGACAGAACTTTCACTCGAATACAGTTGTTTTGCTATGAAGACCGTGTTTATCCTTCTTAGCTATTTGTAACACAGACTCATGCTAAAATTGTCGAAGAATGATGAAAATGAGGAAAAGAGTAGATAGAAAGTCGGATTGTGTGACAATTTCGCGCGCTTCCATATTCGAATTTCTAAGTTCTCGCCCGTACTTTCTCGGAATTCTATTCTCGGAGAGACACTGTTTTCTCTCTTTGGTTCTGCCTGACTCGAGTACAGCTTCTCCGTCCAAAGAAGCGAAGTCCTCAAGCACAATAAAGTTCCTTTCCAAAGTTGTTCCAACTTTCAAAAGCTTCTGGTAAACTCCAGAGTTTCTACTGTCTCATTACTCGCTTCTATTGATCGGAACTAATAAAGAAAGAGCATCTGCGTCTCAGTTCGCAGAGAGTCTTCGCAGCAAATGGTTCGTCTCTTCTAGTTAAATGGGCAACGACACGATTCTTCTACAATTCAAGGATCTCGGCATTGAGACCGAGAACATCGATCCGGAAAGAGTAAGTCAACCCAACGATGAATCATCCAGTCTATTCCAGGACGACTTCTGGATTCTCTTGACGTCTCTGGTCCTCTTCGTCCTTTGGGTCACCTTCCTGACTCTCTACTTCTCTCGTTTAGTGGCTCTCTTCGTCTCTTTCGCCCTCAATCATCTACTCCGCCTGACCAAGAATCCCGGCCATGTCAAAGTCGGCAGCTTCTCCGTCTCTCTTCTCGGCGGGAAAGTCATGTTCAAGGACCTCGTCTATGGCAACGACGATTTCTCCATTTGTATCAACGATGCCTGGATCATTTTTTCTTTCTGGAGGCCCATTCCTAGCAGGGAGATCAACTACAACGAGTAAGTCGAGTCTCTGTCCTTTTTCTAGCCAAATTTAGTCAAAGTTCCCGCCTGCACATCTCGCTCAACGGCTTCCAAGTTCATTGGTACAACTGCATTGACAAGTACAAGGAGATTGCTCAGCAGTTTGGACTGGAACGACTCTTCCCGGGAGCCGAGTTCAAGAGGACACAGCCCCAAACAACCGAGCCGCCTCCTGGATGGTGGGATCGCTGGTGGGCTCTAGTCGGAATCATCCGTCTCGACATCTGGTCCGGCAGAACAGTCGTCGGAAACCGTCTTCTTCCTTACATGTTTGTACTCTCTTGGGAGAACATGCAAAGTAGGATCCACTTATTCCTCATCCCATAGCTTGAACTTTAGGCAAGATCAAGCTGTGCGAGTCGACCAACGACCGTGCTCTCCTCTCGTACGAAGGACAGATGGAGTCGATTCGTGGATCTTTTGAGAAGCATCCCGACTACGATGGAGAGCCGTACAGAGAGCCGCCTCGAACCATGGGAGATGGCTTCGCACTAGTCCAATCCGCCAATCTGAACTTCTTCTACCGTCAGGATTTAGTCGGCTACGAAACAATGGACGAGCAGAAAAGGGATAAAAACAGTCGTCCAATCTGGGAGTCGATCTTCCGCTTTGGCCCGAACACAGTCATGAGCTACGGGCCCTGGGCCGAACAGCAGCGTGTCCTCATCTGGAAGTTCTTCTTCCCTGCTGACTACAAGGTATTCCCCCCTTCTCTTCGTTCTAACTTTGTTTATTAGACACAAGCAGTGACAGAGATGTCGAAGAAGGGACACCGAAGAAAGCAGATCATGCACGATGTCCGGATCTCGCTGCTGAAAGAGTCCTCAATCGACCTGTGGTTCATGAATGGAGACCAGCTGGAGAGCATCCACACGCGCTGTCAGGCTGGGAGCACAATCGACATGAGTATCTGGTGGATCATGAACGAGGAAGGCTTCAACAGCACCTGCAATGTGTCTCTTCTGAACGTTGTCAGCACGACGTCTCTTCTCTACCGCAAACTGTTCGAGTGCGAGACGCTCCGAGTCGACGGTATCTTCCAGTACCCGCGCTTCTTCAACGCCAAACAAGTCTGGAAGTTCAAATACAACATCACAAAGGCCACAATGTGGTTCGTCTGGGACCACAAGAGATTCTTCACTGATTTGATTAATGAATGGCTCGGTGAGGCGCCGGCCGATATGCTGGAGTTCATTCCTTTCGAAGTTCATACGGATTTGTCAGTCAGTGACGGCTTTGAGGTTTGTCCCATTCTCTTTATTTGCATATATACGAAATTCAGTTCATCATGCTGTTGAACAGCGGAAACTGGGTGGACCCGTCGGAAATGCAGTCCGAGAATGTGGAGTGTGCCATCGTCGGACAGAAGTTGACCTTCACGACTATCATGTCCTTTGTGGATTTCCTGCCCGAAACACATCTGATGAAGTACACGATTATGGGACGGAATGCTCTCGCGATGAGAATGAAACATCCGATGAATAGTGCTACTGCTCCTCTTCTGGCCATGTTGACACGAGCAGCTCATCACACTCCGAACGCGCCCAAGAGCAACTATGGAACCTATTCGAACTACGTAAGTTTTTTCTTGAGACCTTTTTTTTCCTGTGTGTATGTCTACTCTGTCTCTTTGATGTTTCGGCTATATTCGTGTCGGGTAGGAAGCACGATGAGGGAGATGGGGCGGACTAGATTGGACAGGGATAGAGCTGAGAGTAAACGGTCGACAATGCTGAATAAGCCGACAATTGTACAGCAGTTGAGCCATTTGGGTTTTTGACTTTTTGACATAAGCCGGGTAGACCATTGTTCTCTTTTGGAACATAAAGTAGCCATGCTCTCCAATAGCCAAGTAGAGACTGACCACGACGACAAAAGCAGCAACAAAATGTTCCCTCTTGAGCAGGTCAAAGCCTCCACCTTGACCACAGAGTCATTGTAGACTGAACATCTGGACTCGGCCACAATCCGCTGGCCACTCTGTTTGGGATTTTCCACAAAAGATTGTCCTGTAGCGGGTTCTCCAGCAGCTGTAGACGTGAAGACGGGTCTCACAGTCGCAGGCAGTTCGTTATGTAGTCTTCTTTCCAAACGTTCGGAGTTTTAGAAACATAACAATAGTAAATGTTGATGAATTATTTGAGAAAGAGTCTGGTGGACACACTAAACATGCAATTTTAGGAAAGCTGGCATGAATGCTGGAGAACGGAGAGCATCGACATGATCTTCGACTACAAGATGCATCCGTCGGTCGTCAACCAGGGCGCTAAATCGACCATCCCGTTTCAAATATCACACGGTTGGCTTCCGACCAAAGTAGATCATCCTATGCTGCTGGCCCCGGACAAATTGGACGTCTTTATCGATCTCGAGGGTTCGGAGATGCAGATGACCGGTCTTCTGATCCGCTTCATACTCGATTTGAAGAACAACTACTTTGGCTTCTACGACAGTATGACGGACATTCATCAGGCCGAGAAGATGTTTGATCCGAACGAGCGCATACAGGGCATGTTCAACAAGATACCAATCAACGCGCCGGTCGAGAACTATCGGCCCATGGATGTGGATGTCGAGCTGAGAGTACACAATATTCGTGGTCATTGCCTACTCCATTCAATGGGAGGAGCCGAGCCCGAGCCATGTCCGGTCCTCTACACAGAGGAACTTGTGATGGAGCTGAAGAAGACATCGGACGAGATGATTCTCCAGGTGGCTGTTGGACAATGTGGAGTTCATTTCGAGAGAGCCAGCATCTTTCAGCCAGACGGTTTTTTGTCTCTCAGCGGTCTTCAGTTCAGAGGACAAGCCCTCCTCTCATCTGTCGACGTTCCATGGGATATGGCCATCATCGAGTACGCCTGGCAGATGGAGATCCTCGTGGGCGAGTTGACCGGCAGTCTCGAAGTTCCCAGTCACTTCTTCGCTCTCTACCAGTTCATCGAGACGCTTCTGCTCTTTGCTCTGGCCAAGGACGACGAGACGATAATCCCAACCCGATTCAGTGCCTGTCAGCATGGAAATCTCGTGGCCTCGTGTCCGAAGAAAGCCGAGAAGGCGAAGCAGTGCGAGGGAGAAGAACGCCTGAAGTATCGACAGATCCGCGTCTGTGTGGACAGCATCAAGTTGGCTCTTTGTGAGGAAAAAAGCATTCTTGACGTGAGTTTTATATTTATTTTGGTTCCAACCAAACTGATTCTAGCTGGAAGTGGCTCATGTGCGTACAACGGTCTGCAATGGACACGAGGGCCGATTTGCGGAACATCTCTGTGTGAGGATTCCAAACATTTCCGTCCGTCAGCTGTTCAAAGAGGCAGGAGAGTCGCAGGAATGGCTCGAAGTGGCCAAGGTGGCTATCAATGGAGTGAATCTGGACGTGGAGCTGCCGCTGCCCGAAGACGGCGAACATTTAGAGAAGGCCCGTCTAGAATTTGTGCGGAAACACGATGTCGCTACCAAGAGACTCTACTTCCTGTACAGCGAGTCTGGAGCTTGGAGCTGCGCCTGTTACGGAGAGACGCGCTTCTTTGGCGTCAAAGACACTCTGTAAGTTCTTTTCTTTCTTCCGAATCCAATGAAAGCTTCAGAGGAGAAGGTTTCTTGTCGGAGATAAATAAGGACGTGAAACTGTACGTGCCGAAAATCAACGCCACCGGTCAGATTGGTGTCCATCAGAGCATGTTCAAGCCGGGACAGACCATACTCCGACACGAGCAGCATTTCGTCTACCCGACTGTTAGAAAAGTCAGCAGTGAGACGTCGTTGGCTGCCTCGCCGACAGACGACACGCCCTCGTTCCATTCAGCCTTCTCCCAGCAGAAGGAGACCCGACCCTCCCTCATTCGCCCCCTCATGATGGCCTACAGCTCCTATCTGTCCAAGGTCAAAGTCGTCAAACCAGGTACTTTTTTCCTTTCGTTCATCTTTATACATTCTTATTCAGTATCCGAATCGCCAGAACTGAAGAGACCTGGAGCGCTGTCAACCTGGGCACAGGGCAAGGTCGTTCATGTGGATGTGATCCAAGACGGGATGAATGCTCTCCAGATCCACGCTCCGACTCTCCATCCCATTATCTCCTCGGAAGCAATCGGTATCGGCGGGAAAAAAAGTGGCGATGTGCCGTGGGATTGTCTGGCCATCCGTGGAAGTGTTGCCGAGAACTTTAGCATCTTCGTCACGCCGCTGGCCATCGAAGTCTTCGAACGACTGACAAATTCCGTCTCGAGCTGTATGCACAAGCTGAATTCGGCCTTTCTTATCCAACACACATATCTGGGCTGTGTTCTGAAGGACCATCGCCAGCCGTTGACCGAGAGTCTCTTCCATTCGACTTCGCGTAAGATCCAATGGGAAGTCTCGCTCGATTTGCCGAAGATCCATGCCTCTCTCTTCCAATGCGGCTCCATGGATCCATCGAATCCTCTACCCGAGTCTGTCTCTTCGAACATCTGTCTCATCATGATCGACAAGGCCACAATCGCCACGACAAAGAGCATCGAGCAAGTTGGAGGCGTCAACCTTTCGATGAACTGTAGAGTCGTCACCTCGCAACTCCTGCATCTGGTAGACAAGGCTGACGCCGAGTTCCTGGCCGCCCGGACCCCCTTCCGATCGAAAGTCAATTGGGATCATTCTGATGTTGGCCGGCGTCATGCACAGAAAGATCTCCGTGTCATTATGGACCTGCACATTCCGGACTTGATGATGAGTTACGAAGACTCGAGGCCACTAACCATCCAGGAAAAGGGCGTATCAAATGAAGGTATTATAACCAAGGAAAACCGAATCAAGGTATTGTCATTTTACTGTTTTGATCTAGGAAGAATTCAGGTGACAATTGGAACTGTACGCAACTTTGTGGTCATGGCCCGGCCGCTAGAAAAGACGGCCAAGCACGAGTTCCCTCTCTATTATGCTCTCAGTCCAGCGATTACGGCCTGGCTCAATGTGGCGCAGAGGCTTGACGCCAAGATGGACTGTCTGGTCAACTCGATGGATCAATGGAACGATATGTCGTTTGCCCGGATGATGAAATTGGCTCTCGATTGTCCGGAGGACTCAATTCTTGGAGCCAAGGGCAAGAACATGATGGATGCTGTCAAGCTGCTCGGCAAGCATCAGGCCTCCTGTCCCACGTGTCTTCTGCTGAAGGTTCTGATGAGATGGTATGCTCTGCCAGAGACGGCTCTCCAGCTCCATCAGCCGATGGTTCTGAAGAGACGATTCGACGACGACAAGTTGCGGAAGACGGCTCTGATGGCGCTGCTCAGTCATTGGCACCCGGACATCTGTCAGATGGTAAAGTTGGCTTCTCATACAGAGGCTGGACGATTCCGCGCCGACCCAGGAGAGAAGAAGGAGACGCGAATTAACATGGAAGCCATGGAGTCTCGTCACAGACGCAATGGAAGTGCTGCCAGCAGGAATCTGCCCAAGGAGGCACAGTCGCAGCAGCACAGAGACAGTCATCCGAAGCTCGACCTCTATAGCTACATTCGATCGGCCCATCGGGAGCTGAACGAGCGAAGAGATGGCAAGAAAAAAGAATCCACTCTGCCCAAGGACTACGTGAACCCCATGGACATCATTCCGCAAGCCTTCTTCTACAGTTTCTATCGGGTACCCTACTATCTTTTTTAATATATCACTTCTTTTTAGAGCCGTCGTCTGAACTGGACTCTTCTGGACGGTCTACTAAACCAGCTGAACAAGCTGAAGGCCTCTTACGAGCTCACAATCAACGAGATTGCTGTCGATCTGGTCGAGCCGAAGTTACTGTCCTCGCCAGCCTCTGCCGACTCCAATCAGAAACTCTTGGCTCCCTGTGTCCATCATCTGGTCTCCGTCTGTGACATTGGCGTCAAAGGCGGCCTCACATGGAACATTGAAATGGACGAGAAGAATCTGATGCCGGTCCGTGGAAAAGGCCATCTGACCTACGAGGGAGCGATCAAGAATGTCCAGTTCGTGCTGGCCATCGCTTCGGTTAGTCTCGTCAAAGAAGTCATCCTCGTGGCCAAGTCGGCAGCAGATACGCTGGCCGAACTGAAGAAGAACAGTCCCTCGAATCCGATGACGCCGCTCTCTGTCGACTCGACTCAATCCGATGAGGATATTGAGCCAAGACTGCAGAGCTGGGACGAGAAGGTCTTCGACATGACAAAGGACTTTGAGAAGAATGCTCAGCGGGCGGGAGTCATGAGTCGAGGAGACATCTTGAAGGCCGTCCATGGGAAGCTGAAACTGGAGGACGTTTGTCTGGAGTCCCGACTGACCGATCTGTACGTCTCGTTCGACATGAAATCCATCGATGTGATGCAAGAACACAATCCAGTCCCAGTTGGCAGAAACACGGCCGTGCCGCATGAGACGGACAAGCTGAACGTCATGCTCAGGTACCCTTTTCTCTATTTTTGAAGTACAAGAAGTTCTTCAGAAAGGCCAAGCTGAACATTAGACAGTCGCTGTCGGGCGGAAGCAGCAAATCGAACGAGAGCAAACCCATTCTGCTGTGCGTCCTCAAGGAGACTACGGCCATTCTGAATCACAAGCATCTGGTGATGAACGGACTGCCGCCAACCAACGACACCTCGCTGTCCATCGATCTCGGTGCAATTGAGGGAGAACTGCCCATGTCAGCCGGATCGCTTCACGAAGTGGTCATGAAGCACGGTCCCCAGTTGGAGATTGAATTCGATCGACTGAGCGCTCAGCCACACGGATTGACATGGGATCAAGGAGCCGGCGGAGCTCTGACTATCGATGTGTCGAGTCCAGTTGACACGAGTGCCTGGAATCGAGGAGTTCCACTGCAGATGAAGGGACGAATGAAACCGGAGTCGCCGATCGTCCGACTACAGTTCAAGATCAAGCTGGAGAGTATTGAGCTAAGTGCGAGGATATTGCCGAGTCTGCTGGCCAAGTATCGGATGGGTAGAGCCACAGCTCACGGAGAGACGGGTGGAAAGGCTAACTGGAATGTGCAGTTGATGAATCACCACGTCGAGTTCCACGTCGAAAAGGAGACCGTCAACCACGTCGAAAAGGAATCTTTCAAGTTGCAATTGCCCTCAATCGATGTCAATGGACAATATCTGGCCGAGGAGCCGGAGTACCTCGTCAAGGAGTTGCCAAAACCAGTTCAGCCGGAGAAACTGCTTCACAGAAAGGGAGGCTATCTGAAGATGGAAGTGGCCCTGGGGCATGTCAGCTACAACTTTTCGACCGAGCTGCTCAACCATGTGCTCTTTGTTGGGCAGTCTTTCCGCACGGAGATACAGTCACTCGTCTCGAGAATCCAGTCCAAGGATAAGAACGCGACTGAGACACCTCCTCTGATCTCACAGTCAGCACCGGCCATTCCAACTGGGACCCGAAATGAACAGCTGCATGCTCCTCCTCCACATCACTCATCCTCGTCCGATCGAAGACATCTGCTCTTCCAACTGATCATCAAGGGAGTCACCAAAGCCGCAGCTAAGGAGCCATGGCTCCAGTTGACAGCTGCCACTCCGACGGCCACAGCTATCCGATTCACCTTCGACGAACTCCAAATGGAGTTGACTAACCTTGTGGTGAGTCTTTTTGATTATTTGAGTACAACAAGTCAATGTGCAGGTAGTGGTGGACGAGCACACGTCGCGTGAGAAGTTTGTCGGCCGAGGATTGATCCAATTCAGTGCCAAACTCGGCCAGCTGGTCAAAGCTTCGAGCTATGAAGAAGAGGCCTCAGAGCTGCAGGAATACGCCACATTTATGACGATGATTCGGGTGAGCAACGAGGAGAGTTCGCAACAGACACACAAGTACCACATCTCGCTGAATCGACCCTACATGATGATCAAGTCGTCGGCAGTGGACAAGGCCATTCTCCTCTGGCTCAACTATAAGAACACGTATGACTACTGGCGGGCCGAGAGAACCAAATACGAGAAGTCGCTGACGGAACGACAGAAGAGGAACAGCATCAGTCAGGCCATGTTCTCGCCTCAGCTGACCGCCAGCCAGGACTTTGATATCAATCTCAGTTTGTCAATAGTCGGCGGAATGTATGTCTGTATGCCGCTGGTCAGCTACGACATTACTGACGGAATGCCTGCTCTCGTCCTCTCTCTCCAGGTTTATCTCTTTTCTAATCTAGCTAATCAGTTTAATTCAGAAGAGTGAGGTATCGGTGTCGATCAAGAAGGAGCTCGCCTGCCAGGCCCAGTTCACTGGCTTCAAGCTGAACTTCATCAACAACTTTGACGAACAGTCCCTGATGAACTTTCAAGAGTCGACGGCCGGCGAAGTGATGTCAAACTTCTTCTTTTTCCCCCAGGGCAGCTACAAGCTCTGTTCGAAGGCCTCAAATGATTTGGGAGACGCCAAGTGGGTTCTGAGTATCCGCAGTCACATGAGAGGAATGGTCATCGATCTGGATCAACGGATCGGCAAGCTAGCTAAAATGCTCATCAACACGATCAGTTCGCTGGGAGAAGAGGACCACTATCACGATTTCTACGACCATGCTCATCATACGGATGAAGACGAGGCCCTGATCGATGGAGCTCATGAACTGGGAGAGCTGTCACTGATGGAACAGCGGATTCGTTGGATGGAGCAGAAGATGCACGAGACGCTGAGAGAGCTCTCGGAGTTGACGATCAAGAAGGCGAATGAGGTGACATTGGAAGCCGCGAGGAAGAAACTCCGACAATATGAGCTGCTTCGATTTAAGGAGTTCCGGAAGACGATGGTCGATAAGTTGAAGAGGAGCAATGACAAGGCTGGCTCGAGACGACAGAGCACTCTCTCCCTTCTCCATCCTCCATTGGTCACAAAGAGTTCGAATCCGCGGACAAGCTCTGATGATGGCGGAGAGACGAAGAGAGACATCGTGAACATGCACATTGATGTCCAGGTTAACATAGAATCCGGAGCCTGTACTCTTCGAACTTCGCAGAGGGAGCAGCAGACCGCTTTAGCCAAACGACCTTCAACACAGAATCTCCGAGCGGCCAAGCATGTTCTGGCTCCACAGGTCACCTTCACCAAGTTCAGCATTCCCAGGTTCTAACTTTTTTTTTTACCAATTTAAAGCAATGTTTTAGTGTCGATCTGAAGGGCTACTATCAGTCATCTGGAGCTGCGATGTCCGTCCAGCAGGCTTCCTCTTCCTCGTCCAGTTCGTCTCGATCGGATCGCATCATAATGGCCAAGAATCCGAACCGAGGCTGTTTCTATCTCTCACTAGGATTGGCTTCAATGCCTTCGGAAACGGTCGTCACTCCCCATCTGGCCGACTTCTTGGAACAGGTAACTATTCTTTATCTTTCGAAGGCAACTAGCTCTTAGGTCCTGGAACCGCTACCAATCTCGACAGGAGCTCGTTCGGATATTAGTGTGAATACGCTGGATGATGGGACGGAGACAATGAACAACATTGTGGCCATCGACACAAGTGCTCTGCCCTTGGACTTCATCTTCCATCTCTCGGTACAGAGCAGTGTGATTCGATTCGACGGTCAACAGCAGAGAAGCAGTGCCGCCGACTGTATGCTCAAGTTGCCGAGTCTGACTCTGATGGGGTCGACGAGACGAAATGACGGAGCCGAGTATCCGGGCGGAATCGACATCTCGGCGACTCTCAGCGCCTTCTCGCTCAGTATTTACAGTCCACATCAGCAGCAGACAGCCCACGATGCCCTGTCTCTCACTCTCGACCATCTCTCCTTGGTCATTTCGCGATCGAAAAATAGCTCCAACGAGGCGGACAATCGGGTTCGGTTCGTGCTCACGTCAAACATTGGAACGGCCAATTTCAACTATGATATGAGGCGTCTGAGCGAGCTGCTAGCCTTCCCGAAGCCCTGGTTCCGAAAAACCATCGCGAGACGAGTCTTCTTCGGAGATCAGACCGGCACACTGAAGACACCCGATGCCAGCAAACACTCGACCATTGCTAGCACAAACTACCATTCTAACAGGTATTTTTCTTTGTTTACGTGAACTAATCAGAAGTTCAGGAGTGCTCCGGACGTACACGAGAAGCCCTGGTCAGCTACCGTCTTCCTGGCAGTTCAATGGAAGGAGCTGAATGTGAATGCGCAGATGTCTAACACGATGGGCACGACGAGTTGGATCACACGGAAGGGGCTGCTACGCTCCTTGGCCAAACTGGACTCTCATCATCAGCGAGACATCACTCTGACATTCAAGCTGGACGGAAGTGAACTGACAGCACACGGAGGAGCCATCAGTGGAGAGGTCACGTTGAGCGCGCTCTCGCTCCAGCTCAATCACACGAGGGCCGAGAAGCAGGTACCGAGAAACAAGGCCCAGATCCAGTTGGGTTCTTTCGCCACACGAGTCGAATGGATGAGTCGAGCTGTGTTGATTGGACAGTGTGAGAAGCCGTCAATCCAGTTGAGTGACGACTATCCGGAGACGATGAACGCCAAGGGAGAGACGAATCGTGTCGGTGTTCTACTAAACATCAAGGGCTCGTGGGAGGATCTGCAAGTCGTCATCACAAAGGCGACCTTTGACGACTTCCAGAGGATTGTCCAGAAATTGAAGAGCTTCTTCACGGAGCAACTGAAACATTCGAAGAAGGCCTGGAGCTTTGATGACGAGACAAGCGTGACGAAGATGACCGCGGACGAACACGAGGAGGAGGAGGAAGACAGCCCGAAGATCAAGCACTGGGAGAAGGTTCTCGATCTGGTCACGGAGATCCAGTACCAGCTGAAGTTGCTGCCATATCCAGCCGGTGGAGAGACGGTCGTCGGCGGAAGCGTCGAGTTTGAGGCTGGTCGCATCTCGGTGGCTTGTATGAACGGAGAAATGACATCCAGCAGCTGGGCACTGTTCAATCTGCGCAGTCCGTCGATTCTGTTCAGTCCCGAGGCTCAACTCTACTACGTGAACAAGGATTCCGGGACTGTGGGAGTCACCTGTCGACAGCGACTCATCATTCGCATTGGCGATGCGACGGGAAAGATTGATCCACGACACTACGAGACGACGGTGGCGAACATGGGCAATGTGTGTCAAGTGCAACAGGCCAAAGGACATGCGATGCGCCAGAACGCCTCGATAGCTGCCAGTCTCGACTATCTGATTGGAGACGTGCTGAAGGAGAGTAAGCTGGCCCCGTTGACCACGCCAACTGGACCGGACACCGTCAAGAGAGCTAATCACGAACTCACGGTCCTCTTCCATTTCCCCTCGCTGGAAGCTGCTCTGACCAGTGTGCAAAAGATGGAATGCGATGCGGACGAAGGTGCAGCTGATCCAGTGGTTCATTCGTCCTTCACGGCCGACTTCTACGGGGCTGTCCATCTGAACACGGACTTCAATAAACAGGTCCAGTTCCTTCCGAAGCTCATCCAACAGTACACTAAAGCTGTAAGATCTTGTTACTGTTTCTCGACTAGAAAACTTTAGGGACAAGGTTCGTCAACCTCTGGTTCGGCGGAAGAAGTTGAAGAGAAGAAGGACAATCGAATCTACCAGTGCGAAACGTGGCACTTTTCTCCGAGCATCAACTTCATGGAGAAGGGACAAGCCTGGAAGCCACCTCTCGTCGACGACATTTTGAAGAAGCTCAACGTCTACGATCATCGACGAACCATTCCGAAGGTTCTCCAGAGAGCGATGTTGGACACGCTGGATATGTAACTTCCTGCTCTTGTTCTTCGAAAACAGATAAATTCAGGGCCACAGCCAATGGACTTCTCCAGATACTGAAGCTCGTCGACCGCAACGAGGAGAACAAGATGTAGCTGTACAAAACGAAGAGACTAGTCCAACACGAGCTTTGAACGACTGTGATATTGCTGCCCCATAGAATCTTTCAACAAATAAACGGCTATTCAGTTTTTCTGGTCTTCTTGTTGATTTTGGCAGTTGGGGGAAATTTGAGAGATAAGCAGCTGTAGAAACTAACAAATCTACAGTATCCTACTAGGATTGTAACATGCAATAGTTTCGACCTCGTTTGAAAAATTCGGGACGCTGCGAACATTTCTTGCCATCTGATACGTTTCCCTGTGCTTGTTTTGTGAACATCTAAACAAAAACCACTCTTCACAAAACGTTTCGAAAACAGGCGTATTTTCAAACAAGCAACTTGCCAGCCATCTCCGTTTTGCAACTTTTTCTTCTTAAATCTTCTAAACCTGCTTGGCTCTTGCGGGAAACAGCTACGACATTGTTTTCATCGGAACGCGAGGCCACCTTTTGAATTTCGTTTTAGTATTTCATCTATTTGCTCTCATGGCTGTTTCTCTTCAACTCTTTTACGAATGTATATATAAACTGTTTCAGATGGGCTCACTCTTCAACGATATTCTTGGCCGTGCTGAAAAGTTGAGCTCCATCAACTACCAGGAACAAATCGGAACCGAGGCTTCAGCTTCGGGCGACCCTCGAGTCAGTTTTTCTATTTCTTACACTTTTTACGTTTGCTTTTAAAGGAAAGAAGTTAAAATTTCAGCCAACATGGATGAATTCTCAGACGCTGGACAGTGATTTGCGAAGCATTTTCCGCGCCAGTGAAAATCTATGGAATAATGCGAAAAATCGCTCGTTGCAGGTGAGGATTCTCTTTGTTTTGGTCACATTTAAGTTCAGAAAGACATTCTGTTCGGAGAAAAAGGCGTCGTTTTCGGAGTTACCGCTCCCGTGCTAGAAGAATCGGTCATGCCGGCAGCCACCACGGCCGAAGACGAGGAAATTGACATGGACGTGACTCGCGTGAAGATGGAGGCGGAACGAGCCTTCTTCAACCATGTTCTTCTTTCCAAGCCGCACGCCACTCTCAATCCCGCGAAGAAAATGCAGAGAAATGAGACGATTGCCAACGTAACTCAGCCAATATTCTCTGAAGCTATCACCAATCGACGAGAGCTTCAGCTAGGAGACAAGATTAGGAAATATATCAAGAGTAAACGCGGAGTAGGTGGCTTTGTTTTCGTATAATCAATCCGTTTTCAGAGAGAACTTCCCGAACTGCTCAATTCAATAAACGCCGATCCGAATACTGACACGACCTTCGTCTCAATTTGGACGGAAGCCATCGCTCTGATCAATCAGAAAATCAGCTCTGATCGAGACGACCTTCAGACGTGTCTTCAGCTCATCAACAAGTCCTGCGATTACCTTCATTCTCAGTATGCTTGGAGATTTTGTCTGAGAGCACCAGATTTTTCAGATATGTTATTCACATGAGCGAAATAGTCGATCGCAATCGCCAAGTTGCCGAAAGAGGCGGAGTTCCTGGCACCGCGAGTCTCGTCTCGGCCTTCCTGAAGCTCTCGCCCGATCATCCAGAGGCAGAAGACGGCTCTCACAACAATCTGCCCATCTGGGAGGTTACCTACAACTGTTTCCGTGCCGGAGAACTTGCCTCCGCGAAAACAGCTCTGACCCAGCTGCAAAGTTTCCCCCAGTGTGCCGTTCTTGTTCAAGCTTTGACTCATCTCACGAAATACACCACGTTGGTGGTTCTTTTGGCGTTGAGTAAACAAAAATTTTAGATTGGATGCCGAGGTCAAGAAGAAGCTGAAGGTTGAATGGCGTCACAATCAAAGTATCACTAGGGATAAGTTCAAACGCGGTCTCTACATCGCTCTTCTCGGCGGAGACTCCGTTCTAGCTGACACGATGGAAAACTGGTTGTGGTTCAAGCTGATTACTCTAAAAACCGATCCACAAATGACTCCGACTCTCTACACTGATCTCCAAAAGATGATCTCCATTGACTACGGTAATTGAATCTACAGAGTGTTTCACCAGTTGCTTTCAGGAGAGGACTACTTCATGAAAGACGGAGAGTATCAGTACTATTTCACGGCTCTCTGGCTCAGTGGTCAATTCGAACGAGCCATCGATACTCTGGCCAACAGTGGAATGGTCTGTGAGGCGGTTCATCTAGCCATTTTAACCAACGAGATGGGCTATCTACGCTGTGCTAAGGATTCCTCTGCTGACTTGCGTATGCACACGATTTCATTCTTGCTTAATAGTTTAAATTCAGTCTCATTCGAACCGTCTGCGCCCACGAAGGCCTTCCTCAATCTGCCACGACTCATCGTCGTCTTCACGAAAGAATTCGAGCTGGCCGATCCAGCTCGTGCTATGGACTATTGTTTTCTTTTGCGCGGATTTAAGACGCCAAGTGGTTCGGACGTATTCGACAAAGCTGTCAGTCGCATCGTCTACCTCATGGACAATCGCGAATTTACAAATCAGTTGCTCGGCTTCTTGGAACCGAACGGAATGCGGAAGATGGGACTCATTGATGAGTAAGTTTCGTATACCTTGTCACTTTTTAGAACATCCAAATGTTTGCAACGAGAAGCTTTCAGATACTTGGATGATCCCTCTTCGGTCATTGAGACTGTCGCCCATGACACCGAGCTGAGTGGACAGTCTGATGATGCCGTCTATATTTATCTCTTGGCCAACCGACCGAATCGAGCCGTCAAAATGCTCTCCGCCACTATTAGCGAAAGCCTTAAGTCCGTCTTTAGCTTGTTCTCCTTGCAAAAGTGGTTTTAGGACAAATTTGGAGAATGCAAAACGTCTTCGTGACACTGCCAAGCAATGTGAACAGCTCCTCGCTGGTGCTTCTGGCAGCGAATTTGCGACTCTGGCCAATCTCATCGATATCGTGAAGATTTTCGAGGCGTGTGAGCAGGGACAGGCCAGCAAGGCCTACAAGTGCGTTCTTCTTCCACCTTTCCAATGCGAAATCTACACATTTAGATGGTCGCGTGAACTGCGGATCGTCCCGACGAGTTCGGATGCTGTGCCGGTGATTGTGAGAGAATTCCACATGGTTCCTCAGGAAGTTCGCGAGGTGATTCCCGACTACTGTCTGACGCTAATGAAGTGCCTAGTCGAATATCTCAAATTGCACAGGGAACCGTCGTTCGTTGAACAGGTAAGTGCAAAGAGCCCCCTTTCGATAAGATAACCTCGTGAAAAGCACGATAATGCCCAAACAATTTTCAGGTTCGAGCAATTGTTCTCTACGCGGCCACGGTCCCCTACAAGTTCCCCCAGCACATCAATTCCGATATTCTTAAATTGCAGGCTTCTGTCGCAGTCTGAACACAGTTAAATTATTGTTTGCGTCTGAGTAAACCGGTTTCTGTGGGTTCTGGTGATCTTTTAACTTTGGTTCGATTGACCTAACTATTTTGCAGTGATTATACTAAACTTTTCAATGGGAATGATCGAATGATACGTGCCAATACGGGGAAAGAGGTCGCACACCGAATGCCCGTCTTTTGCCCCTCAGTCTCGTCACGTCAACAACGCGGCTTATTTTCCCGGAAAACATTTGTGTGTCAAATTGAAGTCGGCTCTTTTGATCCGTGTTTTTAAATGTATCTCTGCTTCTTTTTCGGATCACTTATTGCTTGGAGTTTTGAAAGAATTTTGAAAACTACTAATGTTTGGGTAGAATTATGGCAAGAACGATCCCGACGAACACATCCGCTTTACAGCAAGATTGGTGGGAAAACACGGCTCGAGAAACAGGTAACAAACAACAATAAGATTCTGGCTTCGTTGATCAAGCTAAACCAATGTGCGGGTTGTTCTTTTCCATGTTTTTACATCTGTCTTTGTTATTCCAGATGAATGAGGAAGAGTACAAGAAGCGCATGCGACAGAGCCATCTTCGTCTACAGTTCAATCTCACCAATATTTACAAAAAGTACAAAAAGCTGGAAGAGAATGGAGGCAGCGGTATCTTGGTTAGTTTATTTTTCAACACTAGTTTTATTAATAGGTCAATTTGGACTCAAGCAAGCCGTTTTCCATGCCTCCCTACAAAGCAAGCAACAAGAGAGCTCAAAAACGATTCGTTGCTATGGAGGAAAACTTCTCGAAGACTGTTCTCTCTGCTCCTTGCAACGACAAAGTCGGCCTGACGGACTCGGAAACCCTGAGGCAGTCGAAGAAACGCGATCAAGTTAGTTTCATTGTATTTCCTCGCATCATTCTTTTCTTGAAATTCAACGAATATCTGGTAAAATACGGTGAAGATGCCATCATCAATCTGGCTCCAGAAGAGGAACTCCAGTCTTGTGCCAACGAGGATTACCGTCCCGTAGCTGATGGAATCGAAGATTCTTTCGGTTAGCCTTTTTCTGAGTTTGCAAGTAGATAAGCGTTTTCCAGCAAAGATTTTTGAAGAGATCGACGCCCGTAGACAGCCGGAGCCTCAAGAGGAAGACGGTCCTCCGCAGAAGAAACGATCTCGAACCATGTAGATTTTCCATTTGTCTGTATTATTTCTTTCTCTTTCTTCATTTTGCTCACATTGTCCTCTATACAATCACAATAAACTAGCCTACTCCCGAAAATCGATAGCCCACAAAAAGACAGAAAGCGGTGTCTCCTTTGATCTCTAGCAGCTTTTTTCCAAGACAACCAATCATTTTCAGAACTGTTGAGTCAACGAGTCGTACAAGGAAATGAGCGGATTGACTAGAATCCGCTCAAACGGAATCCTGACCAGTCAGGTCAGGAGTGCCTCAACCCGACAAGCCTTCGCCTGCATTCTCGGAAGTGGAGTCGCCGGAAGTTCCGTGGCCTATCATCTGACTAAGAGGAATGTCAAGGATGTCCTCTTGCTGGAGCGATCGAGTGAGTTCGAACTTTCAAATACGACAGTTTGTTCATAGCTGTTTTGCTTCGCATTTGTGTAGTAATTTTTACAATCCAAGTAGTCAAAGAATAGATCAAATGTTTCAGAAGTGGCCGATCCTTCGAGCACGTCCTTCCATTCGCCTGGCCTAATTACGGGTTTGTAACTTTTGTTCACACATTTTTACGTAACTGGTTACGATATACTTAGTTTTGTATTGGGATCCCTCAGGAAATGACGTAGCCAGTTATATTTTTGCTAATAAACATGGCTGACTCCTAATTACAGCAAGCCACCCTGCTCATCGGTACAAGCCCGTTCTTGCCTACTCCATCGAGCTCTACAGCAAGCTGGAACAGGAGACCGGAGAGGTACGAAAAGAGGGAGATCTTCTAGTAGGCTGAAATTATAGAAAATCAACTTCGATCCCACCGGATCGATGCGTCTCGCTACGAACGAGACCCGTCTGAAGGAGTTCCGTCGCTATACGGCTAGAGACTACTATCGGAAGGGAGACGTCTGCAAGACGACTCTGCTCACCCCGGACCAAGTGAGAGTGATCGCTCCGGGAATCGATACTTCACAGGCTAGAGAGGATGGAAACTGAAAGATGGGTCAATTTCAGATCTTGGGGGCTCTTCACACGACCAATGACGGAACGATCGATGCGAAAGGACTTACAAGGGCTCTGGTCAAGGGGGCCACAGCTGGCGGAGCCGAGGTCATTGACAATGCCATTCCGAAGTTCATTCGGTATGACAAAGATAAGGGCATGTGGCTGGTGGGCCTGGAAGACGGGACTCTGGTCGAGACGAGAAATCTTCTCAATGCTGGCGGCATCTGGGCCAATGACATTGCTCGTCTCTCGGGACACGAGTTGCCAGTGGTTCTCGTCGAGCACCAGTACGCGATCATCAAGCCGAACAAGCCGGCTGACACTCGCCCGGCTATCATCGATCATGACAGCACTTTCTACATCCGAAAGAGTGGCGACAATTACATTTTCGGAGGCTTCGAACCGACTCAGAAGGTCGTCTTCCGCGAGGACTGGTACAAAAACGGTGTTCCTAGCGGTGAGTCGAATGGAACTACCAGTGAAAAAAAAAATCAACTTTCAGAGGGTTCTATTGTCGTCCAACCGGCTTTCGAACGTCTGGAAGGAGCCTACGAAAGAGCTCTGAACCTCGTTCCTGCTCTCCGAGAGGGAAAAGTCGAGCCGCATGCCGCCGTCTTCAACATGACTCCCGATGGCTATCCTCTGGTCGGGCCCTTCGATAAGAACTACTGGCTGAACACTGGCTTCTTGGACGGAGTTAGCAGTGGAGGAGGAATCGGAAAGTATTTGGCCGACTGGATGGTCGATGGAGAGCCACCGAGAGAACTCTTCGACACCGATGCGAGCAGATATGATCGCTGGGCTGACAGGAAGTTCATCACAGAAAAGTCGCGTGAGACATATTCGATGTTCTACAACTGGTCCTACACTGATCGTCTCGGAGCCAGGCCGACGGACAGAGTCAGTGGAATCTATGGTCGTCTTCGTCACCAGAAAGCCCAGTTCTCTTTTAGAAACGGATGGGAGGTAAGACGGTCTCTTACAGTACATAATTCAAACTGTAGGTTGCCCAAGTGTTCGATGTGGACGAGGAGGGTCTGCTCTCCACTATCTCTCGTGAGTACGAGAGAGTCGTCAACCGTTGTGGAGTCATCGATCTGTCATGGAAGGGCAAGATCGAAGTCAAAGGACCCGATGCTGACGCTCTGATGGACTATGCCATTGCCAGTCCAGTGCCTGAACTGGGAAAGATCGGTTCGGGAATGATGTTGACCAGAGAAGGGCGTCTTCTTGCTCCCCTGATGGTCTTCCACCACGACCGTGCTCGTTCCTCCTATCTCTGTCTGACCGAGCCTGAACGGGAGAGTCGCGACCTCTACTGGTACCTTTCTTTTGAATCCAGAAAAATATTTGTTTAGGCTCCGTCGTTGTGCGGCCGAGAAGAATCTAAAGGTCCAGGTGAACGGAGTCTCCGAGTACTTGGCCTCTTTGGCCCTTGTGGGACCGAACAGTCGAGCTCTTCTGTCGGAATTGACCAAATCGGATGTCAGTGATGCCGGTCTGCCTCAGAGATCCACTCGACTCATGAGACTTGGAGCTGTGGCCGTCGTCTGTGCCAGAAGTTCGACCTCGACTGGTCAGTTGAGTTACGAGCTCTTCCACAACAGAGCCGACTCTCTCAAACTCTATGAGGCAATTATGAACGCTGGTCAATCTCACGGAGTCGTCAACTTTGGTCAGGCTACGATGAACATGATGCGTTTGGAACACGGCTACAAGTTGTGGGGAAGAGAACTTACTCTGGACACGAATCCTTTCGAATGTGGTCTTGGAAATCTCATCGATTTCAACAAGGGCGACTTCATTGGTCGTCAGGCCTCGGAACAACTGAAGGACAAACAGTTCGATCGTCGTCTCACCCTGCTCACCTTCGATCCGGAAAAGAACCAGAAGATTCCTCTCGAATGGAAGACTCTTCCTTTCGGCAATGAAGTCATCCGTCGACCGGGACAGGAAGAGATGATCGGTCAGATCACCTCTGGATCCTACAGTGTCCGTCTTCGTCGTCCCATCGCCTTCGCCTGGATTTCCAACGATATCCGTAACGACGAGGAGGTAAGTCTTTCCCTCTACATGAATAAAAGTACTCTTTCCAGCTCTCGGTCGATATCGGACTGGAGAACCGACTCACTGCCAACATTCTGGAAGAACTGCCACATTCCCCGACCCATTAAAGCTTCTACTACCAGTATTTGTATATTAACTGCCCTTTTTCTATAGCTAGAATTCTCCTACCGGTAGTAGAGCGCATTCCTTCCTTTTCCAATACTCTCTCACTTTACGTGCAGTTTTCTAGTGATACCACAGTCGAATAAAGAGTTCTCGATTGTGGGTTTTAAATAGTTGGACACAGTGGAAACTGTGAGAATATCTTCTTTTAGTTTTACTAACAACATTATCTGTTACAACCATGCTTCATTCAAGCTTCGAGATTGACACAGGAACTTTTTCAAACAGCCCGAACTAATGAATTTGATTTGAACCAGACACAACGCTTTCTTGCTTAAATCGATAAAAACTAGTTGAAGTAGCTTAACAATCAAATTAATCTTTGCAGAATGTCTCCGGAACCCTCTATAGACATGTTTCGGCCGAATCGGCTTCGGCTCAAGTTCAACTTGGAAAATATCTGTTCAAAATTTGAAAAGATTAAAGAATGTGGAATTGAGGTAGTCTCTTTGGTTTAACATCTCATTTTCTCGTATTCAGATGAGTCTGGATCATCCAGACCCTCACAAGACGACCTTCTACATCCCGCAGGGAATGGATCCTCGCGAGGTTTCGAAGCATAAGCAAAAGTTTTACGCTGTCTCAGAAAACTTTTCGTGAGTTGTCTTATTATTTGATAAAAAAGACGGGGGTGCGGCCCCATTCGAAAAAAAGAGCCTCTTCCAGACTGGCCCCACTCTCAGCTCGCCTGAATGACGACGAAGCTCTTGATTTCAACGAGAACCTGAAGAGGAAGTGTGAGAAGAGAGACCGCGAGTTCAATGAGTGCCTTGCTCTGACCCCGTACGCTCCGAATGAGACTCTGCAGCCTGTTGAGAACAAAACTTTCAGACTGAGAGAGACGGAGACGGTCGGTAGCCTGAGAGACGATATAAGAGTAAGAGTTTAGATTCGTACAATATCGACAGAAGGAGTGGCTCTGAACGAGTTGGAAGCCTACGTTCAAAGCATTCATCCTGATGGAGAAATCGTCTTCAGTGGTAGGTCACTCTTGAGCTTAAACATATACATGTGATAGCGGTCGAGAACAACGTTTCCATCATAAAGATCCGGCTCAAGAAAACTGTCTCTGTTTCTAGTGATTCTCAAACAGAGCAGCTGCAGATTACTGGAGGAGAGAGTTTGTCAGAGAGTCAGTTATCACATTAGTCTTCCAAAAGACTGTTCAGATGACTTCGAGAGGGAGTACAGAGACATCCAGAGACGTAGTTTGACACAGCTAGCCATTGAGGGCCCGGTTGAAAAGACTAAAAATGAAGATGCTATCTCAGTTCGATCAGGGATCATGCCCTTTTCTCAAGAAGAGGGTCAACTTTCGGAGAGATTGGTAGACTGTACCGAAGAGTCTCTCAACGAAGAAGATGAGAAAGATAGTGTTCACTCAGAGAGCGTCTCTCTGAAAGAGGAAATAAGAGAGGATTCTGCACAACCTTCTAACACGGTACGTTAGAGTTATACCTTTTTAAGAATACTTCTTCAGTCAAAGACTTCTGTCCCAATGAGGAAGACACCAGCAAGAGCTTGCAAGAGCACGACCAATTCTCCAGCTACTGCCAAGGTTTGTTCAATGCAATTTGCCGCGACCGATGAAGCTCAGAGCAACAAAAATTCCGGTCTATCGATCAGGACAAACACAGATGTCCAACCTAAAGGTACATTAAGAAGAAGTCCTCGAGGAGTATCACAGACAGTGACTCCAGCTCCATTGACTGTAGCCAGAAGGCGATCTGAACGAAGAACATCGGGTCTAATTGAACCTGCTGAGTCTTTTGAATCAGCGAGTCAGACGAGTCTGCCAGAACTGTTCGGCATAGGTATGTGTTCTTTCTATCTGAAACAACTCACTTTCAGACGATCGGGTTGAAGAGGAACTTGGTCAAAGACAGGATGTCGAATTTGACAGACAGTCAGGACCGATTCCTCATTCGGAAAACTACTTCTCGGCCCCTGAAGAAGTGGAAAAGGATCTTAGTGACAATACTCAGCAGGCCAGGAAGAAGAAACGAAAGGCAAAAAGACTTACGCAGAGAAAGCAGAAAAGAATTAGACAAAGACATTCTAGCAAGGTCTCCCAGACGGCCGGATCTGTTACTTCTGGTAGGAATGCTTTGTTTCCAAACTAACTTCTGTTCAGGGCCTATCGGGAAAGACGAAGACGGTTCGGGAACTGTCTACGATGAGGTTTACACTCCCGAAGCTTCTTTTCGAGGAGTTCAACCCGAACCAGGAGAGCTGACTGATCAGAAGGGAATAGACGAGGCGCTGTTCCAGATTCCAACTGTTTCCAGTGGTCGGAAAAGACCGGCCTCGCTGCTAGTCGGGGTCTCCCCAGTCTCGAAAAGGTCCCATCAACAGTGAGTTTTCCGTGATATTTATTAGTCTTTCTATGTTCGGGGCCTACTTTTTCTCCTTCTTTTTCTCTTTTAGCTTGCTTTTCTTCCTTTTTTTCGGCCGTCGTCGCCGCTTCGACCGGCTCGTCTGTCGATCTCTTCTTCTTGCTCGGTTTCGTGGCCTGCTGCTCGATCGATTTTAACTCCTTCTTCGGCTTCTTATAGTCTATTTCGCTCTCTTTCAACTTCTTTTTCTGATCCAGCCTCTTTTCGACCACAGACGGCTCATCGAACTCACTTGCGATGACCCCTTCCGAGCCCTTCTTCCGCGGTCTCTTCTGCTTCTTCTCCATCTCGCTGCTGCTCTTCTTGTTCTTCCTCGATTCTGGAATCGTGGTCATATCCGTCGTCAGATGGACTGAGCGGCTCTCATCTCCGTTAGTAGGTAGTCGGAGTGGCTTTGACTAGGCGGCGCCAAGATCAGACTCTGTTGCGGAGCGCTGGTCCCTATTTCGACAGAGAGATAGCATGAACGGGAGGAGCACTGAATTAAAGTTAAAGATAGAAAAGAACAGACAGCTTACTCCTCCCGCCATCGTTGTTGAAGACAGACTTTTATATTCTTTTCCGAGCAGCAACTTTTCTTTCAGAAACAATACAATCTGTCCGAGCAATGAAGAGCTTTTGAGTGGATTCTGGCAAGAGGTAGGTTCCGTTAGAATTGAAGCTAGAATATTTTTTTTTAGGATGGACAGAGTTTGTTGAACGAGCTAGTAAAAACTGGACCCTTCCAGTCAATGATGGGAGTGGCGAAGGACTGGCTACCAGTGTGAGTTCTTGCCTTGATTACCTGAAAGCCCATGTCGTAGCGTCACAACCTTTATTGTAGACTCAGATAAGAAAACGTGGCTCAAGCGGAAACTGTAGGCTTACTGATTCCCATCTTCCAGATACTCTCCCATCGACAAGCCTCTAATTGACCACTGGGCCGAGGCTACAGTATACTGGAAAGAGAACAGGTCACGGGATTTCACAAGGTAGGAGGGAAGTCAGAAACTCTCATACACTTCTCGTTTTCAGCGGGTTTCAAGACTTCGAGGGTCGACAGCTCATCAGTGCTGCTAAAGCACGCAACAACAAAATGATTCACGGGTTTGATTGTACATAGGTTGCTCACAAATAAACATTTCACGACAATGTTTTTCCATTTGTCCTAGCGGCTTGTCCTCTTCCCCCAGACAACTCCCTAATTTCTGTATTGACAGGCAAACGCCTAATTAATGTCGCCAAATTCAAATACTCTTTGCACTGTCCATTTCATTTTTCATTTTCTGTATTCTTCCATCTTCACAATTACAAAGTGTTTTCAGAGCAGAATGAGCTGGAATCTTGACTGCACGCTAGTCGAATTTGTTGCCGACGACGCAGGCATTAGCACAAAAGTAGCAGACAAGGTTGTAAATCTTTTTGAGAGCGGAAAAGAGGTTTATTTCCTGGATATATTGTCCAAAAAGTTTACATTTGAGATCGCCTATGTATCAAGATATCGAGTTGATGCTCACGAAGGAATGACTTGTGAGAAGATTCGACATGTGTACGAAACGCTCCAGGCAGGAAAGTAGGCCCATCTTCTTCTATGAAGTTTCGTTATTTTTATAGACATCTCAACGAGAAAGTGGCCAAGGCAATCAAAACGGTAGAAGCCAAGGCACCCAGCAGAGATGTAGCTGTCTACGCAATTGACCAGCTCCGAAAAGCCAGAGACGGCTCTGATGTTACCGAAGTGACCAAATCTTTTGCCACGGCCCGGAAAACAAAGGCCGACCATGCCAGGTTTCAGTTTTTATGCTTCGTTCAGTTCAACAGCTTTTTTTCCCAGAAATCTCGGATTAGAAGAAACCGCCCAGCGAATCTATACAGGACATGAAGTAGATCTTCGTCACGTCGTAGACAAGAAGAAGCCAGAGTTGGCCTCTATTGAAAAAGTGGAAGAGCAGCTGAAACATCTGTTGGCTGACAAAATCAATAATTCGGCAGAAACATTCGAGTTTTGCAAGAAATTGTGAGTTAGAATGGTTTTTTCTAACATCAGTAATGCTCAGGAGTCGACTAGAAGACAATATCGTAATTTCGATTCGCTCAACGGCTTCGAAAAAGGCCAAGGCCGAAGATATTCGTCATTTTGAGCACTATAACAATCTTTTTATCAAACATGCGAGGAGTGTTAGAAACCATCAGGTCCTGGCTTTGATGAGAGGTGAGGAAAAAGAAGCTCTCACATGGACTGTGGTCGTTGAAGAGGCGGCAATTGTCAATAGACATCCGGCGAAGAAACACAGGTATCTTCGACTGTTTGCAAAACCTATTCAGTATTCAGAGTAGCAGCCAATCATCGAAATCTCTACGAACAGACCTTCTCATACGCACTTTCTAACTCCTTCATCCCAAAAGTCAAACGATCCGTGAAGTAAGCAATGGCTTTTTATTTCAAAACAAAATAGTTCAGAAAATTCCTGATCAAACGAGCCGAGCTTGGAGCGATCGAATGCTTCAGTAGGAATCTGGAGCAGCTGTTCAGACAAGAAGGGCTTCGAGATCATTATGTGGTCGCCCTTGATCCAGGCTACAAGTTCTGTAAAGCAGCGTTTCTTGAGCCAAGCGGTCAGTTCAAACTGATTAGATGTTCATTTTTCAATTTTAGGCAACGTGATCTCCACAACCCAGCTGCATTTTAATGGAGGAAAGTTCTCGTCAGATGCCAAGAAAAGGCTACAAGATATGGTCGAGGAGGCAAAAGGACGTGTTGTGATGGCCGTTGGAAACGGTTCTGCTTCGGTCGACACCCAGAAGGCTGTGCAGCAAATGATCAAAGAGAATCTCTTCAAAAAAGACATCAAGTTTTGATAGCTAATTTTCCTTTTCGAGTTATCAAAGAAACTTTCAGTGTCGTCCCGGAAGATGGAGCCTCTAAATACAGTATCACCGAACTGGCGGAGAAAGAATTGCCCGGAATTCCGGTAACGGAGAAGAGCGCCGTTTCGATTGGTCGACGTCTCATTGATCCCGTCTCCGAATATGTTAAAATCGAGCCGAAACATCTGGGCGTCGGCATGTATCAGGTTGATACAACTTTGTTTATGATTGAATACTAATTTAAGCATTCGGTCAACGAGAAAAAACTGTCCGAAGCCCTTCAATTGGTGGTCAGAGACGCCGTTTCTCTTCGCGGAGTCGATATCAACACGGCTTCTGTGCAACTTCTACAGTACTTTTTCCATTTTCTCTCCTAAATCTTGGATTCAGACAAGTCTGTGGCCTGAACAAGAAGACGGCTGCTGGAGTCATTGCTCTTCGCGAGAAACTAGGCCGAATCACGGCGAGGAGTCAGCTGCACGATGTGAAAGGTCTAGGTCCTGTCGGATTTCAGCAATGTGCAGGCTTGTGATCTTTGTGTTACGTAAAATACTGTCATAATTCAGGGTTTTTGATGGTCACACCGCCGAGCGAAGAGGATTCGGCTCCTCCTACGAAAAAGAGAAAAGGCGCCGAGTACAACCCACTGGACGGAACGACTGTTCATCCCGAAAAGTACGAACTGGCTGAGAAGATTCTGAACTCGACTGGAGTGTCAATCGACGAATTGCAAACTGACAAGGGTCAGAAGAAGCTTCAAAATATGAAGGTATGCCTAGCTTTCAATAGTCCAGCAAGCTGAGCCTAGACCTCGAGCAGCGAAGAACGTCTAATCGTCGACTTGTTGACAGCCAAAAATACATTGACGCCGCCTCCTCCTCTCTTATCGGAAGTCCGCAAAATAACATCGCTGAAAGTTGGAGAAGAAGTTATTGGACGAGTCGCGAACAATACCGACTTCGGAACTTTTATCGACATTGGCGTCGAGAAAAGCGCTCTGGCTTCTAATCATTCACTTGAACATGCTCTCGAGGTAGTTTTATCACTCTTTTTGATATAAAAATAAGGATTTAGGTAGGAGCCCAGGTGATGGTCAAGGTTCAAAGCATCAATGTCCAGAAAGGACACATCCGTGTTGTTCCGTGTTGATAGGTTCCGATGTTGTAATTACTTTTTATTGAGTTTAATAAATGTATTCCCTTCTGAGAAGCTTAGTGTGACCCGATCGCCCCAGCTGGGCCGCTGCAGCCGGTCGCAGCCTATTGATTGTCGCCGCGACCAGCCCCGAAGCCCGCGTCTGGCCGATTACAGCCTCTTTCTTCTCCTCACTTACCTCAATATATCTTTCTAGACGATGGATATACCTCCAGCCCCGTCAATGAGTCAAGTCCAGGGAGAGGATGCTACGGCCTTAAGATGGACGAAGAAGGCCTGGAGCCATCTGGGAAATCTGTCGAGGGAAGAGACGATCGACTTGCTGAGAGACAAAGTCGTCTCTCAGAAGAGACGGATGCTGGTCAAGGACTGTGTTCGGATCATCTACTACTGTCAGGTGCAGAGAAGCACAGGCTGTAAGTACGAGATGAGTCTCTGTGTGCCTCTCAACCCGGAAGAAAAGGTGAGCCTTTCCTTCTGCTCTCACTCACTTGAACTGCCTGTACCGAGAAAGACACATGCCGTTTTCAGTCAAGAAATCAGACATACCAATGTTTAACTTTTGACTCGTTTTTGAAAAAAATCTTTGCGTAGGTCTTGAAATTCACATTTCGAGAAAGAAAAGGTTAGAAGAAGTGCCGCGATATTTAAATGACATTCATCTGTAGTTCCAAGAAGATATCTAAAGGAGACTATTCCTAATTAAGATTAGAGTGGATGAATGCGGAAAACATACGTGTGACGTGGAGATGAACAGAAATCGTCGAAGAGTCCTTCCCCAGCTGGAAGATTTCGATCGACCAATAGAGAAGCGAATCAGGAGTGGGACCCATCCTTCCGGGTCGAAGAAAACGGAACAGGAGAAACACACTGAAGAGGAGGAGTTTCTCCAGGAACAGGAAGGCAAAACAGTGGAAGAGAATTCGATTGAGAGCTTCCACGATCTGCCTCGATCAGCTGTCTGGACAACAGTTGATATGGAAGTTGTCGACTTGACGAAAAAGCCAGATGACGTCTATAAGTACATCCTAAACTGTACGGATCAGGCAACACGATTCTCTTACGCCATTCCATTGACAGACATCGCTTCGATGACGATCTCAAACGCTCTTCTGGACATGTTTTACCTCTTCGGACCTTCGGAAGAACTCCAGATGGAGCAACAGTTCTTGACCAAAGGACTGGTGGACACTTTGAAGAACAAATTTCCAGGCCTTGTCCTGACAACATTTGTTCCAAAGACGAACAATGTAGGCCATCCTATCCCTAGGTAAGTGACACTTCGATCCAATAAGAACCAATTCAGACGTGAAGCTCAGATGGTCAAGGAGCGTATGTTTGCTTGGCTGGTGGAGAACGAGCGTTCGAAATGGTCAGCCGAGCTGAGAGCCATGAAGTTTGCTCACAATTCTGAATGGATTGAGGAGTTGGGTGGAACGCCAATGGATCTCTTCTACAGAAGAACTACGAGGAACTTTGCCGAGGGAATCGAGGCGGAACATCTGATGAACGATGTCAAGTTTGAGATGTGCAACGAGTAGAGCACTACTCGTTATAGTACTACCGACATTTTTGCAAGGATTTTGTAAATATCTCGTTATAACTTTATGACTTTAGGTTTCACAAAGATGCTCGTGTCAGGCGGGTAATGTAGTCGCGGTGCAATGCAATTGGTCTCAAATGAAACGTTAGCGATTCTCAGTTGTTCCCGGTCACACGGGTCACAGACACAGTCGTTCGTACTTCGCGACCATTCTGATCGACCAGATCTTCTGGCTATTGCTCTATTCCCAAAGTCGGCCCACTAAATATTGTCTCCATCCAGACCTACTTACCTTTTCCTTCCTTCAATTCAACGTGTCCAAATTCTCTGTATCTCATCCTGCTTGCCAAAAAGACAGAGATCTATTCCCTCTTCCATATTTGTCTTTCCGCCTCGATAAGAATCCGTCTCCAAATGCTTAAACCATCAAAAGAGGCGCATGACGTCTTTGTGATAAGAAGGAGGTAAGACCTCCTTCATAACAATGGCTGACTCCTCCACGGACAGCTGCAGCGACGAGGTTTCTCTTTTCTCTTTTATTATCTAGTTCAAATGTAGCTCAAAATGCCCAAAAGTCTCTGCGTGTCTGTGTGTCTGAAGTCATTATTGCAATTAGTGTGCACTACTTTGTGCGCATACTAGTTGTTGGCAATTCAAGTCAAAGTCGAGTCAGTTTGGAAGATGCGTCTTTGGGAGAACGCTGCTCTTGTCAGGATAGCTCGACTGGAACAGAGCCTACCTGTCACGAACCCCAACGGGGCATCAGTCAAACTTGTTTAAAATATAAGTTACAGAGTTTTGTACTTTTGGATATTTGGGATATCAGCAGATCACGAATGGGTGATAAGGAACTGGCTGCTTTGAAGAGAGTCTGCTCCGAGGAGGTCTTTCTGGGACAGACTAACGTGACCACTTTCGGGCTAACTAAGTTCATAGAGGTTCGTGTTAATTATTTATTGGTAGTCTCTTTACGGAATAAGTAAGAGTCAAATTTGTTCAAACAAATAAATCAAGCAGCTAAAAACAATTTCAAGTATGTCCCTTAGTCTATCCAAGATTAGAACAATCCTCACGAGGAAGCGTAGAAATTTCCGAGTTCTATGATCCGTGCCTCGTTCCGACAGAAGAAGCATTCCAGCCGCTTGCGTATGTGCCGTTTGCGTAGAGTCGATCCGCCACCAACGCAGTAGCAAGGCAATCGCTGGGAGTTATATGCCTTGAAGGTCCCACGAATCATTAGGAATGATTTTGTGCTATTATCTCGAGAAGGGCACGGATTCGGTCAAAACGAGAAACCAGACGTTTGGAAGAATCTGATGACTATCGATTGGTGCCAAACTTGATCTTGTGTTTCCATTGAAAATATTCTATTTCAGGAACTTTTAAGCGGCTACCGTACCCTTCTCTTATGTACGCTCTTGATCTCTTCAGCCAGTTGCAATCTCTACTGTCTAAAGCGCAATGGCTTCTGTGGGGAACTGTTTGGATGTTTGTCTAACAGCTATAGCTTATCCATGAATGAGGTGCGCTTTACATTGAAACAGTTTGTAATCAAATGGGTAACCTAAGAAAATATGACTAAATGAGATGAGTAGAAATAGGAGAATGTATAGCCAGTGATAGAACAGTACTGACGATTGTGACGATGTTAAATTGAAACATCCCTCTGGGGGTTAAGGGAGAAAACGCATCTTCATCTAGACCATTGCCGGTCCGTTTAGGAATAGAGCTCCTTGTCCCATACTTCTTAGATCTAGGACCAGTGTGCTATCCAGTGAACATCTTCCAAAAAGCCAAGAGCAAGGAGCGGATGGTCATGTTGTTTTAAAAACTCAGTCATTTCCAGCTGAAGATATCCTTGCGATTAGTTTGAACTCTTCAAGCACGTGGTAGCTACTTCTTCATCTTCAAGCCCATTCCGTTGGTGCAAAATCCGTGTTGAAATCTTCTTGGTCTTGGTAGTAGACTGTGGTTTCGAGCCATCATCGCTAGCGCTGAGGTTGTCGACAACTGGGATCGGCTTAGGAAGTGGTTAGAGCCAGTCGGCTGACTGAATGTAGTCATATACGTAGTCATTTCGCAGCGTAACTGCAAGTGTAGCACCTAATTTGCTGTCAAACTAAAGCTACACAAGCAAAAAAGATGACGTGGATTACCCCGCAATTAGCATAGATCAGGTGTGGGACAATCGCAGAGGCTTATTCCTCCAAACCACAGTAAAAAAAATTTCTTGCAAATATTTCAAGAAGGAGATGGAATTTAGTCAAAACGAGTAATTAGACTGTTGAACAGACTTAAGGGGGATTCGATTGGTATCAAATGTTTTCCCGTAGTTTTGAGTGGAACACTCCAATTTCAGGAGCTCTTAAGCGGCTACCGTACCCTCCCCTTGTGTACACTCTTCGTCTCTCCAGCCAGGTGCAATTTAACAGCTATCGCTTTGAGTTTGAAGGCCAAATTCAATCCGAAAAGGTAGTGTTAGTGTCGCAATAAAAAATAAAGTAAACTTTTAGCAACGAGTACGAGATTCATTCGAAAGTGGCCTCGGTTTGTCTGCTCATCACTCGCGGTGCTCCCAAAGACTTTGAACCAATAGAACTCCGAATACGAACAGTCTAATAAAATTTCATTTAAGCTACTGTACACTTTTGGAACTTGGTTCCATCCAGATGAGAATAGACGCCTGGAGCGACAGCATTCCACAGTCCGGATCCACGAGAGAGGGAGAGATGGATAATCTTGTTCAAAGTCTCATCTGTGGCAGAGGCGTCTCCTAATCGGAACTAAAAACTTTCTGTCTTTCGTTTCAGATCAGTCTTACCTTCAAGGCGTCTGGGAAATGGTTGAGGAGTCTCTCGGTATAAGTCTGGACCGGTCCCTGATTCGTCTCCTGGTTGTTTCCGTTCACGTTCTCCTGAATTTTTTATATTTCTCGCTAATGCTTCATCTCACCTTGATAGGACTCTTTTCCATTTCGGCTGAAGAGAACAGCTGATCCGAGCCGATGAAAGTGAAGTGAATACCTCTCTTTTCACAGAAACTGGCCAGTTGCCAAGGAGGGAACAGAAGGCCGTAGGTGTTGAGTTTGATACGTTCGCAGGGAGTTCCTTCTCCTTCTTCTATTGCGGAAGTACAGACACAGAGCATATGGGAGGGAGCGGAATGGTTCAGCTCGTCCAAAACCTCCTTGTCACTATTCCAGCCTTTAATGAAGTACTATCTTGAATGAAACCACCACCCACCTGGCCAAGTCTTGCCTTCCTCGTGTTCGACTCCCTTCTTTCCAAGCTGCTCTTTCAGTTTGTCATAGATTGGCCCACTTCCATAGACCAGAACCTTCTCCAATCCTTCGACCTTTTTTTTTACTTGACTTTCAGACAGAACTACATTGGAGGCTGTGAATCCGAGCTCTTGGGTAGCCTTAGCCGTATTGAACTTAGTAGCTAGGTTCTGAAGACTATAAACGCTTAGAGAAAACAACGTACTGTCTTGGTCTCGAAGTCAAAGTCCCTGGGTCCGACGATGTTGTAGACAGTGGCTGGAGAGCCAGCCGTTGAGGCGAGAACTCCTTTCGCGGCGTCAGAAGACGAGATCAGATTGACTGTTCCTTCAAACATGGTTAGTCTTCTTGAGTTAGACAGCCTTACCCTTCAGTCCAGTGCTTCTTTCAGCGAGATAGCCAACTCTGGCTGTCACCATGGGTAGTCGGTAGGAAATCACGTAAGAATGGAGCATCGCCTCAGCTGACATCAGGGAGGCCAGACCAAAGTCTCCTGGACACAGAGGCTGGTCTTCGAAAGGTCTCTGTGGTCGACTGGCCAACACAAAATGTTTGAGACCTTTGTGAGGACGGACAGCTTCCAGCAGATGAGTAAAGTTCTGAGACAATACTAAGGTACAAATAAGAGAGACACCTTTAGGACGTTGGCTGCTTCTAGGACAGTCTTAGGAGCTGCCCGACTGCTACAGTCGATGACGGTATCGACGGAGTGTCTCTCTATGAGATGAGACACGAGTTCCTCATTGCACACGTCGCCACGATAGAAGTTGACTTTCGAGCCGAGAGATCGGACATCCAACTGAACTGGAAGGATGACCAGTTTAGTACAGAAGGAACTCACAGTGGGAGAGCTCAGATTATCCAAAACAACAACAGTAGATTCCGTATTCTCAGCCAAAAAATGAACAATGGCTCCTCCCAAACCACCCATACCACCTGTGACCAGAACTGACGCCACCATTTGCTGAAAACGGAAGCTGAAATCGGAAGCATAGAGCAGACAAATAGACAAGATGGCAATCCGCAAATAGTCAGGATAAATCGATAGCAACCGGGGGTCGGGATCAGTCACTACGAGAAAGAGTCGGGGGAGAAGTAGGGTGAAGGTCAACTGCTATCTGATCGGGAGCGTGACTAGGTTTTTAATCGGGAGGAGAAGAAAGTAGGTCCTGGGTGGTCTAGAGAATGGAACGGAGAATACGTTGTGAAATTCAGGGTTCACGAATTGGAGACACTAGACTAGGGGACATGAGACATCCTACGGAATGCAACCAGAACTCGACAAAACTAGCATGGGCTAGAGGTATCACAACAAAAGACAAGACAGCATACAGGGCTTTTACGCCTGCAGTCGAAAAATCGCAACAAAGAAAAAGAAAAGTTTTCAGGAGAGTGGATCCGTTCGAACCAACTGAATGCTGGACAAGAAACATCCGAATATTGTGATACTGTCAGGCTGCGATTTTTCGACTGCAGGCGTTAAAGCCCTGAATGCTGTCTTGTCTTTTGTTGTGATACCTCTGCCCTTTGTCCCTTGTAAAGTGACCAATTCCAGAAACGCGGGGTGATGCGACGTTCCGAAACTCGACTAACTGTTCTGTTATCACTGGTAATAAGACAAATAGCCTCAGAACCTTTAGTTCTCAGGAAAAAGGAGAAAACTTTGAAGTGGACGTTTCAAAAAAAAAATCAAGAGAGCTTCTTTCTTAATCCCTTCCCATAATCTCATTACAACTGTCTCCAACTGACGCATTCCTAGTCAACTCTGACTCTGAATAACAAAAACACTGAGAGCGAACCGATTCATTTTCATCCAACCGTATCTTCTCCCCTCATTATCCGCTCTCTACTCTTTTTGCCTTTTTCAGTAAATCAGTATCGCGGTGGGTCTCGTCCATTGGGCCGCTGGGAATTCTGCTCTCGAATAGCCAAAACAAGGCCTTCCTTCCTTGGCCATTCTTCAATTTCAGAGCCACAGAACTATAGCCACTAAAAATAGGGTCGAGAGGTTCAGAGATCCTACTTCTTACTGCACGGTTGTACCCAATTTGCATCTGTAAGTGGGTTTCTGTGATCGAACTCAGTTTCCTGATCCTTTCTAATGGCCAAAAATCAAGTATTACTTGCCTTCTACACGCACATTTTCCCTTCCATGTACTCATCTCTTACCCAGAGTTCACTCTTTGCAGGCAGAAATAGTCCGTGGTGTCTATCGGATAATCGGTCATGATAATTAGATGACGAGAGATTTGGAAGCAGCGCGATAGACATCATTTGCATCTTCGGGGCAGAGATTAGAGAGAGAAGAAGCCTTCCCAGAATAACTTGGTAGTCATTCCTACCGTAAACCACAACTAATTCCCAGCTAACTCTCGCTGATAAGGTCGCCTGGAAAACAAGCCGATTTCGGAGAGGATCAGCAACTACATTTTCGGATAATGCTTCTCTGGAAGACGGAATACTGTAAGGCGTTTTCTCGAAAGAAGTTTGAACCTGAAGGAGTTGATTCTAGACAGTCGTGACAAGACCCCGGAAAATTTCCAAAGGGCCGAACATCCTCCATTGAGTAGTCCTCTCTCCTCTTTCTGTGTCTATTTTAACACGATGCTTTTTCCAGACACATGATGGTATTACTCAAATCCTGTTGTTTTCGGTCGTGGTCTTATCAGGAGGAGTCACACCCTGTATAATACCGTAATCCAAAACACTGCTTTCATTCCCAGAGTAGCCTCTTTTTAACATACCAAACTCTGAACTGACTATAGTCGAGAGTCTCTCTCAGGCTTATACACCTCCCCAGGGAGGAACGGGTGTTTTCTGAGCCCCCATTACACCCTTCAGTCCACTGACCGCCCAGTACTCTTTGCCTTCTTCGAAGCAATTCGAGAAATGAGAGTTTCGTAGAGAAGAGATAAGCCGGATACCTGTGGTCAGAAGAGGCTTTGAGAGAGACTAAGAGAACGACGCGACAGATTCTAATTGCCTCCTCCACCTCGTTCTCTATTCCGTCTGTTAATGCCCGTGGGCTTGCCTCCCTCACTCTCTCTGTGGGGGTGGGCGCCCTCCCGCAAATCGATCGTTCCATTTGACTCGTTCTCAATACATATTCTTTCGTCTTTTTGGCACAATTATGCTCTCTGTCAACTCTTTCAGTTGTTAGGCAGCAGCAGCTCAGCACTTTTTTCTCGATTGACGCGATCGAATCCTTTGAGATCTAATCAGTTGGAAGAAATCTCTTCTTTCCTTCTGCGTCTGCTGATTCTTTGTTAATCGACTTTCATCCTGAGCGAACTCTTACGAACACCGTGAGAGGGTTCTCACCCGGTGCACCAGCTTCATTTCCAAAAAGAATATTTCTAGATCAAACTGATATTTGGAAGTGCCAAAGGGCCTTTGTCTCTTTCCTGTTTCAAGATATTTTCCCCCATTCAGAACAGAACGTCTCTTACCTTTCTTTGGAGAAATGAGCTTTCCTCTTGAACACAGATTCATTGTACTCTTCAGCTTTGTCTGCACTGGTTTGGCCTTTCTGTCTTTGTCTGAAGTGGGGGTAGAGCGTCAGAATTGTAGCCAGTCCAAGTTCATACCCGTCTTATCCAATCCGTTACTTCTTCTCTGAGTGAGTCGAGTATCGATATGAGACTGGATGACAAACTGATACTATATGTTTCGCACCAGTGATCATCTTTCTTTTTGAAAACCTGTTTGAATTCCAAAAACATTGACAATCCCCCAGCCATTGAACTCAAGGATATTAATGAAGAATGCGATTTTAGAAAGTAGCACACAATGAACGATAATTGTCTCCCTAATACATCGAATTATAGTCGATCTTTTTGTCTCGTCTAGCCCCTTCGGACTCCGAAAAACGCCAGATTTTGACCCACACAGACGATAAAAGCAAAACGGCAATCAAGAGAGTAGGTTTGGCTTATATGCTACGTAGCAATCCGACCAGGTCTCTCACTCTGTTAATCTCCTGTTCCGACTGCGTGGCTCTTTCCGGATCATCTACTCATTTCCCCCTCACATTTTCTCCTCTGTCGCAGGGGAATAGTTCAATTATGCGGGCTGTCCTTTTAAGCGAGGGGGTGGGGTCGCAAAAACATAGCTAGGATAAACAGAGCGAGCGATACTCTTCCGGCTCAGACTAGGATCTTTTCTCATTTCAAATGGAGCCAGGAAATTGAGTCGGCTAGCAAAAGTTCTTTCTGTTTACTCTCACTTACTCTTACTATTCCATGCGAGTTCAGCTTTAGATTGATAGTCAAGATAAGATTTTGCCGAAATTTCCAAGAAGAAAAACAAGTTGCGGGTTCAAAATTTGTATTGCCGCTCGTTTTTCAAGTACAGAAACGTCCCCGTCCCGCGAAATTCGAACGCATTGAAGTGTGATCTTCTATTGCGTTTTTTTTGGTAGTAATAAAGGAGGCACCACGGTACGACTTGACGCAAAATTCCGGTAGAGTCTACTGTGACAACTAAAGTAAAACCAGGTCCATGATCATCCTCTCTCTTTTCCTATCTCCTGGCTGTTTAGCAATTCTGACACGAGATTATCCGGTCTATTCGGCTCACTCCGTGTCTCATGCATTACCAATTACGAGAAAACTTTCTCGAGGACTGAGGGTGGATTAATAAATTCTTACTCCTCCGAATCTAGTCTAATCTTTCCATTTCGGCTGATGGATGTTCCGAGTCGGTCAGGTGACCTTCTTTGAAGCAGAACAGAGAAGACAGTCATTTTCTCCCTCCTGAGGCTCATGTTCAATCATCCACGCGCACACACACGCTTGGCTCGTTAATAAAACCACCCACACGGGGCCTGGACATATCGCGTGAGGTCCATGCATCCTAAACGGTCTCTCAGAAGGAGAAAGTGTCGATTGTTCTAAGTCTGGTCCTTGATTAATAGTTATGGAAATTACCACTAGACAGAGGACATATTGGAACCAATCCATCTCGAACAGAGTCTTCTATCCTTCTTCCCTTGGAACAGTAGATGTTCCAATAGTTTTTGCCTCCAAGTACACCGACCAACTAATTTCATCCATGCTGCAAGTTTGGGGAAGCCTTGTGGACACAATGACGGGCTTAAATGTGGCTTCCTGGAGATCAGCAGCACAAGTTTTCACAGAAAAAAATCGTAGGAGTGGGTGCAGATTAAATGATCAGTTGTCTCAGTGACTAGTCAGTGCTTCAACTTTCAGTAACTTCGTGGACTTTCAAGTGTTATCTTAGATTAAAGTTGGGGCAGAAGAGAGTAATAGTTTGTGTAGAAAATAAAGTGAGTCGGTCCACCAAGAGCGTAAGCGTCTTGTTATTGTACGATTTGAGAGACATGGCGTATCAGAAAGGTAGCAACAAATAAACCGTAATCATTGAAGGGTTACGGTGATTTTGTAGGTTGGGACGACTGGAAAACTCCCAATACTGTAACTGAAAGACCGTCGAAACCTTTCTTGAAACGCCTACCCTCAAAAGGCTTTATCTCGAAGATCTTTGTGCCTCCTGTTCTCCTTCTTTCCATTGAAGAGCTTCTGATTACGTCGTGCCATTTAATCAAAGCCAGATTAGCAAGGACGCCCGCCGGCTCATCTATTCTCCTTTCTCGCCCTTGTTTTTCTCGCGCCTTTTCAAGACAATCCGACAGTTCGAAAAGAAAAAAAAACTGTCGGCTGACCTCATGTTTTTGAGTGATAGATCTCCCCTCTCTCTGCTTTGCCTCTAATTACCACCCACATGTCTGATGACTTTGTCTGAATCGAGAGTTAAGAGCAGCTGTGTCAACCTTTAAATAGCTACCAATTGGGACTTCAGACATCACTATGGTGCTTTTCGCAAGATTGAGATGTCGAAAGAATCTGAGATCAGGGAGACAGCGTCGTAAGCTTCTTTTCCACTGCCACATCCGAAGGTAGAGCCGGCTCAAGCCGGCTACACTTTCGAAAACGCTCTTCTCGAGCCTCACAGTTTCTGTGGAACCTTCTTACTTGCGGTAGACAGTTTTCTCAAACAGATTCTATATTGGCCTTTCGATTGAAATTTCGAATTTCACTTGACGGTCAACTCATATCCAAGCTCTGAAGATAGATAGATAGATAGATGTCTTCAAGATCTCTGTGAGAATCTTAGTTGTTACTGACAGAAGTCTAACGAGGGTAGTAGGCTGTTAGAGTTTAGAGATCATAATGTATGAGACTGTCTCTAAAACACAAACCTAGCTCATGTCCATCTTTCCGTTATCAAAGATCTGTTCAATCCAATCCTCTTCGTCTTCCCACGACTGTCTCTCATTGCCTCCTCCTTCCTCTCAGTCTAATCCTCAATTTACCAAAACTCTAATCCTATTAGTAGTCGTGGGGCTTGTTTTGAGCGGACTCGGCTTCCCCCACTCTCAATCGGATCACATCACCCGCCAGCTGAAACCTGACTTGAAAATGAGTAGAGAGAGTGAACCCAAAGGGGCGGTACGAGTCAATTCGGTTCTTTTCTCGTCTCTTCTGAACTATTTAAGATATATCAATTCCAGATTGGTTTCCACAAAAAGAGAGTCGATATGAATCTGTCTCCAGCTATGGTGGCGGGTGAGTACCTTGTCCAATCAGAGCTCTCTTCTGTTCTCTTCCCAAAAAAAAAGATTTTGTCCTTTCAGATATGCCACTGCGTCCCCCAACCCTGCAACTGCCAACAACCCTGACTACCTCCCACAACACCACCCACAAGGTACTGTTTCTCTCTGCCTCTCTCTCTCTCTCTCTCTCCCTCTCTCTGTTGGCTCTGTACTGTAATACATTTGCGTCACTAGAGGATGAGCCCTTGGCTGTTGCATTTTCCGACGTCAATCGGTCGAGATTCAATCCTTTTTGAATTGTTTAAATTGGGGACTTGTCCATTCTGTCAGCTGTGTGACCCCGCTCTCCCGCCCGAGGACTCTCAACCATCAGCTGACCCGATTGATTCGAACAGCCTGCTTTTGCTCTTTTTAACTTCCAGGACAATCCACTCTCACAATTCGCTCCAGATGACCGTTATATTCCTTGAAGTTACCAGCCTCGCTGCGCAACACCTCCTTTTTTTCCCTTTGGGACCTAATATTGAAACATCGCCTCCTCTTTTTGATTGCAATACCCTCGTGGATCTAGGCTAATCTCTATGTATGTTTAGGATTCCAATGCCAACAGAAGGGGGTCCACTTCCCACCCACTCTGCTTCCTGTTCCAAAAAGTTTCACATTTCAGCCACCGCCGTTGATCTGCGAACAAGGTCCGTCAGCGCCGGCTTCGCCAGTTCCGTCTCCCACCTCACCTGCTACTCGACTTCGAAGACTTTGTCCTCCGCTCTCCTCGGAAGCAATGAGTCGCATCAATTTGGTATGTTCGAGTCGAAAAGTTCCTGGTCTCCTTGCGACCAGACGGGGGTCGGGATGAAACACATGTTACCCTTTTCTCTTGATCTGGGGCTGCCACTGGTGAGAAAGGTGTAAAATGAATTTCTTTCAGTTGACTAGCACGTATGGACATGACTTTGGAAAGTTGTCCCCGTTGTTGTCCCCCAACTATGCGACTTCTGATCTTGGATCATCTCCCAGAAGCAGTATCTCTGTTCATTCCAATTCGGGACTCGGGCCCTGGATGGCTTATCGAGACCATCATAAGAGCAGTTTTGATCTCGATGACAAGGTTTGAACAGTTTCCGAGTCCCTAAAACACAAATATTCAGGAACTGAACTCACCTGGTTTCATGCTCTCCCCCGCCCCATACTCTCCCTTTTCGGACGGAGATGAGACTCCTTTTTCTGCGTTTGCTCGATCTCCCAATCTCAGTCCAAGTGTCCATTCGGCATTTCATCACTTCAGGTACTTTTGATTCCCTCGTCTTCCAACTCAAGATGTTCAGTTTTGATCCTATTCGAAGCAGCAGCTCGATGAGCAACCGTCATCATCTCCTGGTTCCAAGCACAAGTCTGGACGAGCAGTCTCGGGAGAGAAGTCGCTCGGACTCGGACATGTCTCCTAATGAGGAGAAGTTTGCACCTCACTCCACGATCTCCGTGCCTGTGGCAACTTCTTCCGGACAGTATAAGAAACGTCTTCTACAAAAGTACCAGCAGGAGGCAGATCAGAAGAGACATCGGAGCAGCTCGAGTCCTCCTCCATCGACTACCGGTTCCGAAGCTGATGAATCCGAATTTCGAAGCGTCTCCAGAGCCAGTCCACCTCTTCCACCCACCCTTCAGTCTGTCCTTCCAGCCACCGCTGTCAGCGGATGGATCGAGAACCAAATGACTCTGCTGAACAATGTTCTCCTGCAGGTATGAGTTTCTCATAATTCATTACAGACCAACTCTTACAGATCCCTCGAGCCCCGTTGATTCTGCCAACTGATCAGTCTTCAAAGGCTTTTCAACGACAAACAACGATCGATGAAGGAGCTGGTCCTTTGAAATCTTCGACACTTTGGCGCCGATCACGTTCCGAGACGGACGTCTCTCGACAGCAGCAGCCCATCGCTCACAATTTTGCCAACGGGGTCTTTGCCTGTAGCTCTTGCGGAGCTGTGAGCCTTATCCATAGCAGGAAAACAAAGTATTTTCAGGGATTCTCCTGCCACGATCGTCTGGCGAAGCACATTGCCTCTCGACATCGAGATCGTAGTGCGACTGCCGCTCTGGATGAGGGAGCCAAAATCCACAAGTGTACTCAATGTCCGAAGAAATTTACTCGAAGTGACATGTTGACGCGACACATGAGACTACATACTGGAGCGAAGCCTTACGAGTGTCTGGTATGTGGACAGGTCTTCTCCCGGAGTGACCATCTCTCGACCCATCAGAGGACTCACACGGGCGAGAAACCATATCAGTGTTCCAAGTGCAACTATACTGCTGTGAGTTTCCCATGACTAACTGTTTAATGACCCCTATTCAGAGTCGTCGCGACATGATCACTCGACATTTCCGTACCCACGATATTCGAGAAGGGGATGGGTCAGCTGCACTGGGTCGACTGTCTCTCAACTCTCCCAGCCCAATCCCTCCTCTTCCAAATGGGTTCCCGGTCGGTCTGCTTCCTCCTTCCAGTCCTTTACCTCTTCCAATGGCTCTGCTCTCCCTGAATCCGGAGTCTATACCCATGCCAATCATTGGATCCGGAGAGAAGTCGGCCTTTGCTCCTCCGACCAAACTCTTGGCTCCGCCGACCCTGATTCATTCGCTCTCGGTCCCGTCCAGTCCATTGCTCTCCCGTCAGAACAGTCTCTCTCCGGCTCTCTCTCGACAATCTTCAGTCGGAGGCTACGACCAAGGAATCAGTTAAGAGAGCACTTTGTTCCCCTGTATATACTCCCTACAGACTATTGCCAAATGTACACCTCCTCCTAGTCGTGACTTTGTACCGGTACTATCGATCTTGTTGCCCTCCTCCCTAAAATCCTAGTAGACTTCCACCTTCTGTCGAGATATCTCCTCGTCTTTCTTTCCCTCTTCTTCCCCTCCCACCAACACAGATTGTTCACAAGCTGCACATATATACTGGTCATCCCGGTTTGTATTTTGAGCTGTTCTAGATTCTACAGAGTAAATGTACAGATACTATTCATTTTGGCAAGGCAGGACAACCACTATAGACCATTTTGTTGGCACAAACAGGACTGATAAGTTGTTTGATCTCATCCCGAATGCTACAACAACATGTTGCCATAACAGTGTCCTAACCTCAGTCAATCCTTTTTCCTGTTCCGGATGACAGTCTCTAGTAAGTTTTATTCGGGGATCGTTCCAATTACGTAGATCTGCTTCCCTGTCACGGAACCCTCTTCCCAACTGTTCATTAGTAAATTTTCTACAGAGAGTAGGCAACTGACACTGTGTAACATAAATTTCAGTACTGCTACTTTAATAGAGTTACCAGCTGCCGGCGACAGCTTCGCAACCCTTTGGCCTTTGCTTAGAATTGACCGCAGGCGGCTGCGCCGCTTCCCAGTAGCAGTTTCTGGCTTGTCCCCTTGTCTCTTGACATGAAATGACTTGTCAGCTTTTTTGGGTCTAAGTGTTGACATGCAATTGTGCGGACACCATGACAGACGGACAGATAAAGACGTCTCCGATGGCTTCGCCGTTCTTTTGCCACCAGTTTACATTGGCGGCTGCGCCGCTTCGTAGTTACAGAAATGTCTCATGGGCTCACCGTGAAAAAAGCCAAGTTCTATAGCGCACCCAAAGTTGACTTTCAACCAATTTAGGCAATAACTGTTTTTGAACAACAAAACTTCTGGACAACTAATTGGCTCGCTTCTGTTTCGTGACCACGGACAAACAAACAAACAGACAGAGTCCTCCACAGAAACCATCGCGCTTTAGATAGTAGAAGATTATTGTCTTGCTAGTTCGAAGTTGGATTTATTACAAGGTAGCAATAAGGGAGTTGCCTGTCGAAACCTATTTGGCACAAATTTGGACCACTAGAATAGTTTAAATCTTTCACAGACGGCTGCTACTCTATCTCTCTCTCTCCTCTTTGAATCTGTCAAAGTGGCAGTTCTTCGTCATCTCCCCAACATAATCCAACTGTATCGTTCGAGCGACAGTAGAGTTTTGAACAAGGCCCATTTTCCACCTGAGCAACGGATATGATAATTCCCTTTTTGGTCTACTTGCCCTCACAAATTCACTTCCGGCCTGATCTGCACTAGCCTTTCCTCTAACGCAACTAGTGCAAGAATCAGCTGACGATAGTCATCAATAACTTAGCATCCGTTAATAATTTATATTGGTAGTTTGTACCGTTCCTTATCACAATTTGTCGTTCTCTTTTTTGATCGAGATAAGAATAAAGAGAAGGGAGAATATCAAAAACTTCTAACTATGTGAACCATAGATTGACTCTTCGGGGAAAACATGTGATTATGGAAATGGGGTGTTCCTTCCTCCTGTCAACTCACTGTTTGTATATCGCGGCGAGCCAGGAAAGAAAACGGAGCATATAAACCGTTTTTGAAATTATTGCACTCTGGTTTTATGCCTTATCGCGTCCTTTTTACGCGATCGATGCCGGACGATCGGCGGCGTCTCCCGCGAATTATGAGCGCAGGAGACACGGAGGACAATCTGCCTCCGGAAGAGGGTCCTTTTGACGAGGATGCTCCCTTACTCGGTCTCGAAAATCCAGAGAAACAACACAAAAAGTATCTGGCCGCTGCTGGACTTCTCCTCCTGGTTTTTCTTCTTCTTATCACTACTGTCGCCTTCGCAGCACTCTATTTCCATCTCCTTCGAGTGAGTCTATTTTCTGCCTTTGTATGTTGACTTAGAATGGAGCTCGATTACCAAAATGGCCGAAACCCTCTCTGAGCCCACTGGGGAAGTACTCAAAGGCCGCGGTAGCCGCTGATAACGAATACTGCTCGGAGATCGGACGGTTTGCAACTCTTTGCCGTTTTTTTAACAGCAAAATTCAGAAATGTCCTTTTGCGAGGCGGGAACGCTGTGGATGCCGCAGTGGCGGCTCTGTTCTGTATTGGAGTCATGGACAGTCATTCCGCTGGACTTGGAGGTACTTTCACTTTTTTTCTTCACCAAATACTCTCCAGGCGGTCACTTTATGACAATCTACAACGCTAGCACCAAGACGTGTACAGTAGTCGATGCAAGAGAAGTTGCTCCACTCGCTGCCACAGAAGAAATGTATAGGGATCGATGGAATGAGAGTCAGTTCGGTATGTTAGAATCTGAATTGGTTCAAATTTTTCAAATTTGGTCTAGGCTGGAGGGCAGTAGCCGTTCCCGGAGAATTACATGGTCTCTGGACAGAATATGAGCGGTTTGGTAGTGGAAAAATCGCGTGGAGTTCTCTAATCAGACCCACGACTGAACTTTTGGAAGAAGGATTCCCCACCTCACATGCCTTGGCCAAAGCTCTTTGGCAAAAAGAGTCTTGGATTCTAAACGAGCCGACTATGAGAGAGTTTGTCAATCCAAAGTCCCAGAAGGTTTATCGAGTCGGGGAACAGATCAAGACCAGGTGAACTTTTCTTCAGTTAGCGGTCAAGCTCTTCCAGACAATCCCTCTTGAACACTCTCCGTCTCTTGGCCAATTCCTCTGACCCGGTTAAAACTTTCTACGATAGTGAGATGACTGCCAAAATGGCGGAGGAGTTCAAAAAGAACGGAGGTCTTCTGACTGTCGAGGATTTCCAACGCTACAAGTCGATTGTGAAAGAGGACGGCGATGTGATCTACTCGACTCTCAGAGGCGGCAGAAAAGTCTGTGGAGCTCCTCCTCCGGCTGGATCCGCTGTAGCCCAGGCTATTCTGGCAGTCATGGATGGGTCAGTTGAGTAGAGAATACTTCCAAGATGATTTGGTTTAGATACAACTACAATACGAAGAGTTTCAAGGAGATTGCCACCTTCTACCACCACTTTATCGAAGCTTCCAAGTTCGCGTGAGTGTTCAGGTCAATATAGACATAAAAGCTCCTACAGATACGCTGGTAGAAGCTGGATGGGAGACCCGGCCTTTGTCCAAAATGCCACAGCCGTCGCTCAGAATATTACCAATCCCAACTGGGCCGAACATGTCAGGTTTGTGTCTCAATATACTGGTTGCTCCTTCAACTTTGCATTTTGTCTTATTGTAGATAGTTTTGAGCGGACGCTTTTGGTGGAACTAGAGCGAAACTCTGACCAAGGGTCTAGCCTGTCAGACTCTGGCCATAGGGAGCATTCTCGCCAAAGTCTCAAAATCTCACTAAAGAACTTCTTCTAGATCCCGGATAACTGACACAACTCATCCGGACGCCTACTACGGTGGTAACTTCGAAGCTCCTCCAATTGACCACGGTACAACTCATATTTCTGTAGTGGACAGCAAAGGAAATGCCGTCTCTGTGACCTCAACCATCAATCTCTAGTGAGTCAAAGATACATTCAAACCATTCGACTCTCCAGCATGGGGGCAATGGTAACTTCCGAATCGACTGGTATCCTTTGGAACGACGAAATGGACGACTTCTCGACTCCTGGACATCCAAACTTTTTCGGATATCCACCATCTCCGGCTAACTTCATCCGACCTGGCAAACGACCGATGTCTTCTCAGAGCCCTTTGATCATTTTTGGAGGAGAAGGGGACAAATTGATGGCTGTCGGAGGAGCTGGAGGTTCCACGATAATCAGCGGAGTTGCCGGGGTTGCTCTACAAGCAATGTGGCTGAATGCCGATGTGAAACAGGCGGTCGACGCGCCTCGTCTTCACAACCAGCTGCAGCCCAATACAACCCAATATGAACCCAATTTTCCGAAGGTGAGGATAAGAAAAAGATTCAATAAAGAGCCTCTTTCAGGAATACATCAACGAACTAGCTTCGAGGGGACACATCATGGTTCCAGCCAACAATCTGACCGTGGTAACGGCTGTGGAAAAGATCCGAGAAGGATTGTTGTACGCCAATTCTGACTTTCGGAAGGGAGAAGAGAGCGCTCCGGCAGGGTACTAGGAAGATTATCTCCAGTGATTCACTTACAACGGGTTGTTATTGTGATCAATTGTTACAAAGATCAGTATGAAATTATGTCTTGGCTCTGAAGAGTATTTGCAAGAGGGTAGATACAAGGTATTCGGCTTGGTCTCTTTAGTTTGGCGTAGACTTGTCAAGGGGTCCAAAATGCTGAAGAAAATTAAGAAACGAGTAATAGTTGTTATCATGTTTCCATATAAAAGAAGAGCCAGATTTTTTGAATTGCTGCTCTTTTTAGGCGTATATTTTGCTATTTTTTCAGTTTTGTTTATTCTTCATTGTTTGTTCCCAATTTTGTAACCTGTTCATCAATCTAATTTCTCTACAAATGTAATGAAACCATTTGTAGCGAAAAAGCCATACGGTGCACACTTTTCTGCAAAATCAACGCGACCGAGATGGCCGGTCCCAGTCCTTTAACTTTTCGACGCCATTTCTTTTGTAAAATCCATCTATTCACCCATCTTTCTATTCATTTATTACCGATTCTCATTTTAGCCCATTTCTGAATAAGGCCAACGTTCGGTTTTCCTGATAAACTACGAAAATAGTAAGAGAATGTTGCGGAAGAGCAGAAAAACGTGCTGATGAACATTATTGTTTCAAACACAATGAAGTTGTCTCTATTTCCAACAGAAACAACTCTTTATTATGTCCACCAACTTTGTCAAGCGGAGCTAATGTCATTTTGTGCCAAAACCAAAAAATACGTTCATTGATTGCCATTTGAACGATCTTCTTGTGAATCGTCACAACTACTCCTTTTCTTCGATGAAAACTTGCACAATCTTGTCTTTTTCAGGTAATGGTGGTCAACAAGATTTACGAGGCCGCCAAGTGGACCGCCGAAACCGCCTGTGGCGCTGCCAAGGTGAATATTTTTGCTCATTTAGTTTTTAGCAAAGCATAAATCTAATATTATACGTTTCAGGCGGTGGCCAACACCAATGGCCCGGTCCCGGCCACAGAGCTCCATCCCCGTATGATGGCCAGACCTTGGTCCGCCCAGGAATACGTAAGTTTCACTTTTGTGCCACTTCCTATGCTTGTTTTACAGCTTCGAATGTGGTCTTGGCGTCACTGCTGGAAGTACTTGCCCGTCTTCCGCTTCTACATCTACTCCGGTGTCATCCTCTACGGAGTTTACAAGTTTGTCCTTCCCATCCAGCCTCGTCACCGCATCATGTACCACAAGGGCAAGGAAGACCATCATCACCACGAGGTCTGATTTTAGTTTTGCTAACTTCTTTTCTTGACAAAAGTAGAGTGCTTCGCTTATTTCTTGCTGGAAGTTTCAAATATCTTCCTTACAAAGTCTGCAACAGTTCTCGCTCTCTCAAAAAATGGTATTTTCAGGTTGAGCACTGGTACGGAATCAGACAAAAGCTGGCCGATAAGGAATATTTCAAGAAATACAACCCGCTCAAGAAGGAGGGCGAAGCCGACGTCGGAGGTCATTAATTCTCGGGCCTGTAGACACGTATGAAAGATTTTAGATAAGTGATTGTTGTTTCTATTCCCACGAACACATAAATAACTAAATCGTAAGCTTTTACTCGTCATAAAAGAGCAGCTTTTTTATTGCTTCCGACTAAACATGAGACTTTTCGACAGATACGCTCACAGATCTTCCGGCCAGACGATGTTTCTTCCTTGGTCGATCCAGACCCTCGGCGCTGACCGATCTTCGGAGCTGAAAATGTCTTTTTTTCTCAATCTAGAACCCTGCGAAGAACCCCGTGCATCACCACGTCAGCAGCCTCTAGGTCGATAGCGAGATGAGGTCGACGAAGGTCTCTGCAATGAGGCCAATGAGCTCGAGCGCATTCAAAACATACCGCAGATATCGCCAGCAGCCGACAACGATCGAGATGAGCCACATTTGGATGGCAGACATCAAAAGAAAGGTGCAGGCTCGGAGCCATAGCGGAGCAGCTAATTAGTTCTGTTTTCCTGGGTGAAAGGACTTACTGTCATCCCCTTTCACATAGACCCCAAAGTTCTCTGCCATCTTGTAGTCATCACAGCTCGCCATGTAGACGAAAGCGAAAGTGAAGAAGAAGGTACTGACGAGGCCGAATAGCTACCGGAATAAGGATTGGAGGCATTTTCAGACTACCTGTACGAAGAGATACGGTAGAAGGAAGGCTGATTTCGCGAAACGAAGAGAGATCATGAGACAGGCGGTCAAAAATCCGCCGAGAAGGAGATTGATGCATGTGGAGACCGGGGGCTGCAAGAATTTTGAGATATTTTGGAGCCCGAATGTAGTAAGAGGTGGAGGACACCATAAAATCTTAGTTTACCGCGAACTTGCTGCTCTTCTGATAGGCTATAGCTACGCAGAGTTCGTAGAACTCGACAATGAGGGTGAATCCGAGGAGGCAGATGACGAGGCGGATTCCTGTCTACAAGCCAGTTTGACATTACATGAGAAAGGAACAGACCACGCAGTGAGCATGTCCACAGAGACAGAGATAGCGGTCGTCGTTCGGGTTGAAGATGACCGGTTCCTCTCCGAAGACGGTCGTCTCACAGATGCTGGTTTGAGCCGACGGCCAGCTTCGGCGCTCGCGAGGCATTCAGTGAGACTGACGATCAAAGTGGCCTTATAAGACGAGAAGCTACTCCTACGCGGGTGGATCGATTCGTTTTTGGAAAATAATTTACTCTGGAATATACAAACAGGGCCATATTCTAACGACAAGTTCAAGTGCATGTCCCGTCGATGTTTTTCGAGTACAACCGATCGTAGGGATATCGACAGCAGAGACTTTGGAAGTTGTAGGATTGAGGAGTGGCTTTTCCAAGCGCGTCACGAATGTAACAGCAAGACAGATTGGCATTTTTAGGCTGGGCTCCATCACAGCAGAACTGTCGCTGACTGCTGTACGCTTCGAAAGAGCGGTTGTTTCGCTCGCAACACGAGTCGAAACTCGTCTTGTCAAAAACCTGAATATCTTCTGTACCGTTTCGAACGAACTCTTGCCTGTGCTCCACAGCAGATTTGGTTCCTTCCACCGTCGAAGACCTCACCGCCACAGCAGATGTCTGTCGAACTGGAGGTCCGAGCAAGAGTTCCATTGCAGCAGAGGAAGGTGCTCTCGGCTCTAGTGTAGACGGCCTTCCCACAACAGTCTCCGTTGATAACATTATGCACGACTCCGTCACAACAGGTCTGATCATAGCGGAGTACCTGAAGGATAGTTTAGAAGACTTTCTGGGCACTGATTCAGCTTCGTTCTAACAGTAATATGTGGATAGTACTTCCAGAGTGACCCAAAAAGACATCGTAATAACCCTTCCAAGATCTGACTACCTCTCGGATAATAGAAAAAGTTTGAAAGTTGAAAAAAGTAGAGAGGCTATAGTGATTTGTAACTTTAGTCACTGTAACTATGTATCTCGTCATCTGAAAAGAGTCGTCTGATTTCGACAGAATCTGACCAAGAGACTAATAGTGCGTACAGATCTCTACTATCTAAAGCGCGATCTTCTCTACTATCTAAAGCGCGATGGTTTCTGTGGCGGACTCTGTTTCTTTGTTTGTCTGTTTGTTTGTTTGTTTGTCCGTGGCCACGAAACAGAAGCGAGCCAATTAGTTGTCCAAAAGTTTTGTTGTTCAAAAATAGTTATTGCCTAAATTAGTTGACAAGTCAACTTTGGGTGCGCTATAGAACTTGGCTTTTTTCACAGTAAAGCCACTAGGAGATTTCTCTAACTACGAAGCGGCGCAGCCGCCAATGTAAACTGATGGCAAAAGAATGGCGAAGCCGTCGAAGACGTCGTCTGTCATGGTGTCCGCTCAATTGCATGTCAACACTAATACCCAAAAAAGTTGACAAGCAAAGGCCAAAGGGCTGCGAAGCTGCCGCCGGCAGCTGGTTACAAATGGAAACTTCTTTTCTAGCCAATTTGCCGAGCACACGTTATACAGGGTGCCCCAAAATTACGGTAACCGCGCGGAGCGTGCCGATATGCGGTTTTTTTGTCGAGCAGAGTCCACTACAGTTTTTACAAAAAGAGATTGGAGATAACTGAAAAGTTCATTTCTCTGGAAGAAGAGAGAGAGAGAGTAACAGACACAGTCTTTTGTTTTGATTACCCTAACTTTGGCTTAGGCTTCCTAACAGTAAAACTTTCTCTAAATGACTAATCCTTCTCTCCCCTTCTGAAATCCGAATCAATAGTCATCCCCGAGCGGTCACCTGCTCAAACAAAGACAACAAAAGTTCCATAAAAAGATGGCTCATCCAAAGAAGGGATTGTCAGCTGACGAGACTGTTTTTGCAGGAGTTCTGTACTATTCGCAGAGAAAAACTAACCTCTGTGCCACAGCACAATTCAGCTATACTTCCGCCACTTCTCTTCTGCTTGACCGTCCCAGCACAGCACAAATCGTTGTATGTATTGTAGGGGACATTTCCACAACAGGCTGTCCCGAAAAGATCCTCTGGTCGAGTGAAACTTGCGCAGTTCAAACCACAACATGCCTTGATTTCTACAACAGTTTATTCGTATCCATGAAAGGATGGCAAAAATACCTAATTGAGCAAGCGGGAGACAGGGCAATAGGCCGAGTAAAATAGACAGAACGACGAGCATTAGTGACCCGTGGGAGAGAAGCGGGCCTGGACTGACGGAATAGAGGACAGCTGCACAAATAGGGAGAAAATGTGGGGGACAGTTCAACCCGAGTAGGAAAAGATGTTCTTGTTCGTCTCTTCTAGTATACACTTGTGGAGGAGTTCGGGATGTGAGAGACGGGACTTGAGCTCATCGAATAGGTAGATACAGACGTTTTCCGATGTGCTCACGTGGTCCTGAAATTAAAAATTCTTACATACTTTGGGAAAATCTTGTTACGATTTTCAGTGAATGACCAGCTTTCCTATCCAGGACTCGTAACTAAAAAAAAAACCTTGAAATGAGGGACATCCTTGTCCAAGTTCTTGTGATCCACAATGTCCATGACCTCGGCCATCGCCTTCTTCAGCTCGGCCAAGTCGAAAACCATGCCGGTCACTGGATCGACCTCTCCTCGAAGTACCACCTACAGTTTGGACGGACAGAAAACTCAGTACTCACTCTCCAGGTGTAGTTGTGACCGTGTCCATTGGGATTGTTGCACTTTCCGTACGTCTTCTTGTTCTCCTCATCCGAGAGCTTCGGCGAATGGAGACGGTGGGCGGAAGAGAAACATTCAATCCGTTGCATGTCCATTATTCGGGACATTTTCACTGAAGAATAAACTGATGAATGGGGGAAGAATGAACATAAATCATCCGAAATCGTGCATTTTTGAAAGAAAAAATGAGGCAAGATGACGCTGCTTATCAGCAATTGTCATGGAATCCTATTCACAACAAAGAGTAAGCTATAAGGGTCAGAAAGGCGAGAGATCGATGCGAGATTGCGTCTGAGAGAATAGGGGAGAGAGTGGCATCATAATTACACACCTTCTCGGGAAAAACATGGGAGGAGATAAGAAATGAGGGGACAGCAGGTCAAGAGTCTGGAACCTTTTGGATTACTTGGATAGGGTAAGACTACGGATGAATAAGCTTCACTCTTTTCAGGATCTGACCAGAGATGTTCAGAGAGTAGAGAGAAACTATCAGGTGGTTTTTTTATTTTGAACTCTCCAGAAAACGCTTCTTTATTCAATTTTTTGAATAACAACTTTGTGAAATTGAAGCAACCAGTTACTTTTTACACAACTTTGCAGGGTCGAAACTTTGCTAATTAGGTGAACTTCCAATAAAAAATACTCGATCAAGGAACGCTCTCGCGGGAAGGATGGTCTTCAACGAGGACGACTTCGAGAAGAGGACGAAGCCGAGAGTTCATCTGCCGAAGGAGACTTTCCTCGTCCGATGGCCGATCGCCCAGGCGGAATTCGAGAAGATCGATCAAGCCGGAGTCGAAGTAACAGTGAAGGAAGTCGTCCCCGCTACTCCTGTCACCACACCGTCTGGACAGAAGGTTGATGTCAGCTATCTCGTCAAGACGGCCAAAGGAGGACTCATTCCAATCGCATATCTGCAGCCGAGAGCTCCCTATGAGATTCGAACCGATCTCGAGAAGGAAGTCGTGAAGGGGTTTGCCTATCAGGACTGGCGTCTTGGAACTGGCAGGTAGGGTTTTCTTTGAACAGTAGGGTACAATAGTGGAATGGTAGTCTACGTTGTCCCTGCTCCTGACCCATGTACACCTTAGCCACTTTGCGCCCTAGCTCTGTTGTTTCACGCGTACCGCCTTATACATGTAATAGAACACAGCACTGTTCTATGCGTAATCATGGTATATTGAGAACAGTTGGTCAGGCCAAGCAACCTTTCAGACACCCTTGTTCGTTCTATGGGCAACAGACTTATCTCAAAGTGAAGCGCTTCTCAATCTTGTTCTTCCAGCTGGTGGCTGGGCCGAGTTACGCCTCCGGAAGCTGCTGGAGTCTTCAACGCTGTCAGTTGGCATCATGGCGAGTATGCGGTCTGTCAGCCTCCTGAATGGCAGAAGGAGAATGAATGGTCCGAGCTGTGTCTTCTCGTCCGTACCATGACCGGCGACATCGATCAGATCTGGCACGAATGGCGCGAAACGGAATACTACAACATGCGATTCGGCAAGACTCTCGGACACGAACGTCGGCAGCAGTATGACATGTTGCCTCTGCAGCCGGCCTGTCCTCCGCATGGATTCCTTTACTTTACGATTCGTCGTTCTGAGCAAGGCGACTTCTTCATCGAGAGCGGCAAGAAGTTCAATTCGCTGGAGAAACTGCTCGACTACTACTACACGAACGCTCTGCCAGTCAAGGAGGCTCCGGCTAAAAAGAACAAGGCGAATCTGGTGCTTCGTTTGCCGGCCGACGTGAACATGACGCCGTTCAGTAGTCCGAGACCGATGCTCTACCCGATGAAGTGTCCTGGCTACAAGCTAGAGCCATTCAAATTGGTTCTTGGACAGAAGGAAGGCCAACCAATGACTGCCTACCATCCGATCAAGTGGAAGATCCAGGTCCAGAGACGCGAGTTCGACGAAGGTGCAGAGGGAGCCAGTAAGAAAGGAGAATCGGCCAAGAGAGATATCACCAAGAGGGCCTACTTTATGCTCGATGGTTGCTATAGTCCGGTAGCTGTGAGGGTGCTGATCAAGAATTTCAACAGAAAGGCCTTCGAGAAGGACATGACGTGAGTTTCCTTTGATTTTTCATTAACCAAAGTAATACAGACGTATTCATTACGCCGACGGCTCGAACTACGTCAAAGCACACAAGGAGGTAATCAAGGCGGATCTGCAATCGACCAAGTTTCGTCAGGGTCACAACTTTTTGGCTCACATCGTGGCCTACGGCGAGACGGACAAGGAGAACTGGATTGCATACGAGGGTCTGAACGGCATCCCTCTGGATCGTCTGCTGATGAAGAGACGCTACGACGACTGGTGGATCTCGCCGAGAACTCGTCTCGAGATTGCCTACCAGGTGGCCGGCGGCATGCGCTTCCTCGAGGAGAACTTTCTCTGTCACCGTCATCTCCGTGCTGCCAATGTTTGTGTCTACGCCGAGCATCTGGGCACGATGGCTGTTAAGATTACCGACTACATGATTCCCTACTCCTTCCTGGACCCGGAGTTTGTCGGCTATGTGGACATGACGGATTTCGAGTGGCCTTGGTGGGCTCCCGAATGTCTTCGTTATCGACACTTTGACATTATCAGCGATGTCTGGGCCTACGGCTGTCTCATCTTCGAACTCGTCCACTTTGGTCTTCCTCCGTACTCTTTTGAAGAGCCCAAATTAAACAGTGTCTACGATCTGGTTAAGTTCTTCGGCTCGGAGCGCAAAATGAGGACGGCCGAAGGCGACGAGCTCGAGACCTATCTGGACGACATGATGCAAATGTGCTGGAGGACGGTGCACGAGGAGAGACCCACCTTCGACTATCTGTACTCGATGCTCCGTCAGCTGCTCTTTGACGCGACCATTGGACCGGAGAAGACGATCGAACAGTTCCTGGCCCAGGATGCTCCGAAGAAGTTCACTCACAAGTGGACTTGTACCAAGATGAAGAACCGCGTCATCGACAAGGATAACAACACCGATGCAATCTTCTGAATAAACTATTGTTAAACGCGACATTGACTAAACTGACTACTGCATTTTTTCTTGTCAGATTTCGTCTAGAGATCAAACTAAATGAGGTTTGATGTTCTACCAAAGCGTTTTCGTGCAACTGTAGTTTTATACTCTGGCAGTTTATCCAATAAGTTAACTTCCGTATTCTGCCTGCTACTGGCTCCAGCCATAAAAAGTGTACTTGCGACCCCGGAAAAGATACCAATTACCCTTATCAGAAGCTCTTTCACAATGCTCCCCGTGTCATTCACGTTCTGTTGATGGTCTTTCCCGACTGGCCTTTCCTGACCCACTAAATTCATCCCCACAAGCATGAGACTCAATTGCACTGTACAATCTGCTGAAGCCTAATACAAAGAGATTGAAAGTCATCAACATTTGGCTCACCATATACGTCCAAAGGATCGAAGTCCAGATAAGCAAGTACAAAGGGGATCTCTAACGTCAGCCAGTCAGTCACCGTTGTCTAACTCCTCCAACTTCTAGTCAGGCATATTAACTGGTATGCCTCTCCCCTGTCTTCTTTACCCTTTCCACAGCTTGTTCCTTTCTCCTTACCTTTTGCAATCCAGTGTGTTGACCGTCTCCCATCTCCCCGCCCACCTCTGATAACTTTCCAATCTTCTCTTCAATAGCTCGTTCGTTCTAGCTCTCCCTTCATTTTTTCGGTCCAGACATTTTTTTTTCTAGGCGGCAAATCGATCAGCCCTTACCTCTATACGCCTCGAGGGTGTTCGAAGTTCGGCTGTTCCACAAACATAAGATCCTCACTGGTCATATAGTTATTTCGTACTATCTATATAGAGGAGTATAAGAGTCACACCATAGACCAGTGCGCCTCTCTTCCAACTCTCTTATCTTAAAAAAATGTCGATGAAAAGCTTCATTTCTACGATCTGTCGTCTCGCGATAACCGGAGCTCCCAGTCTGTAGCAAAATGTCTTTTCGTCCAGTCTTACTGACCTCATAGTCTCTTTTTCATTTCTTTAAACTCTCCCTCTCTCTCGAGCAAACATAACTTTCAGCAGCTTCCCTTCTCTTTCCTTCTTCTTTGTTCGTCCTTTCTCGACCTCCAAGTGCTGTGAGAGGCTAGGGTAGAAGCACCCTCGCGTCACAGCTCACGAGGGTAAGTATTCTGTTTGATTGATCTAAACAAGGAATAGGTACCACATCGCAACCATCCAGGTGCGTAACAAGAAGTCGTCGGTCGAGTCGGTTCCGCCGCGTCCGCCCTATTCTCTTCTGTTCCTCTGGGCTGAAGATATCCCTCCCAAGACTGAACGTCCGGAGTTCAAGCACCATCTTCGCTGACTAGTAGAGGTCAGTAGAGGCAGAAAACTGGGCAAAGAGAGTCATTTGGATCTACCATATCGTAAGATGGACGTGTAAAAGGGAAAGGAACAGTAGTCAGATAAGGAAATATGTTGTTGTTTATACACAAAATAGTACGTTCACCACACAACAAAGTCTGATAGAGACAATTCGGGAAGACCGTATTTCAGGATTGTATGGGTCCAGGAGCTGAGACCCTCATCCTCGTTCTCTATCGTCGTCCTCCTTAGCGGGTCCGAGTCCTTCATTCCTCTTCAAGCCTTCTTTTGATCTTCTTTCGGTTGATTCTTTCCTGTCAAGCAGAACAGAGGTATCAGAACAGAATATAACAGGGAACGAAAATGTTCAGATGACTTCCGTGATCGCCACCGAGACTGTGTCTTCTGTCGAAGAGTACTTCTTCGAGGGAGCCGAGAAGCTCCTCGAGCTTTGGTTTACTGAGACTGGCTCCGGATCTCTTCGTGACATTCCCCGTCACAAAATCGATTCGATGCTCGATGTGGCCAGATGCAAGATTCTTCATTCGGCTCATTCAAAGGGTCTGGACAGCTATGTTCTCTCCGAGAGCAGTCTCTTCATCTCGGACCGTCGTCTCATCATGAAGACCTGCGGTACCACTCGTCTACTGGCGGCTCTCCCGGTCATTCTCGAACTGGCCAGCACTTTTGCTGGTCTCGAGGAAGTCGAGAGTGTCTACTACTCGCGAAAGAACTTTATGCGTCCCGAGCTTCAGCCAGCAGTTCATCGCAACTTCGACTCCGAGGTCGAGTATCTCGACTCGTTCTTCGAAGGCGGACAAGCCTACTGTCTCGGCTCGCTGAAATCCGACCGTTGGTATCTGTACACCATGCACAAGCAGATGCCTGCCAACCGAAAGGTGACTCCGGACGGAACTCTCGAGATTCTGATGACTGATCTCCACCACGATGTCCTTCGTCTTTATACTCGAGAGGTCGCTGACGACGGAAAGCATTGCACCAAGGTGGGTAATCTTTTGAATTTCTTTATTTGATCGCTTTATATAGGTCGAGTTGCGAAAGTTAACCGTTATTCGAGTACAAAACCCAATGCGATCTTACGTACGACAGAAGACAACGCGCAGCACCGAAAGTTCAGGATGTTAGGAAGTGTTCCAATGTCTATGCAAGCTTTCCTTTCGTCTTTTTCTCATTGAGAGCAACAAAAGTAACACCAAACAAGACCTGCAATAATTATATTCACTCAAAACTGAGGTTTCTCCCACGGAACCGATTATGAACAAGAGATATCAAAGATTTCAGATAGCTGGGATCGACCAGCTGCTTCCGAAAGACATGTCAATTCACGAGGAGCTCTTCGACCCATGTGGCTACTCGATGAATGCTTACCGCGACGACGAATCGGACCACTACGCGACCATCCATGTTACTCCCGAAAAGGACTTCAGTTTCGCCTCCTTCGAAACCAACCAGGACTCGATGTGTCTTTACAAACAGACACAGAAAGTCCTTCGCTGTTTCAGGTCTTTCAATCCCCTATTTCTCAGAGAAAACAAAAACTTAGACCTGGCAAGCTGCTGATGACCGTCTTCGCCAACAACATCTCCCTTAAGGGAAAGGACGCCCAACAGCAGTTGTGGGAGCGTGAACTGCCGGGTTACCGCCGCACAAATGTTCAGTTCATTCGTCTCCAAGAGGAGACTCTCGTCTACGCTCATTTCACCCGCAAAGACGACTGCTTCGACTCGTCTGACGACGACGAAGGCTCACGTTCCGACTAACAAGAGGACGACGATATACTTTTTTTTGGGTTTAGTTCTGGTTTTCTGGGTAATAAAGCTCTTGTAACAAAAAAAACTTTAATGGCAATAACACAAAAATGGTCAACGGCATTTAGAGAAAAGAATATAATTATAGTTCACACGTTACCCGACTTTGTGCGTTTCTTTTTGAATAATTCTCACGTAGCAGTGTTCTATCACAAAGCAAACCTATATACTGGGAAGGAACTCGTAAGAGAAAAAAATGGGGAGACCCGTAACAAAATGATGAGACGAATAAGGACTAGAATGAAAGGAAAGGGAACCTAGGAAAGGGGAGGAGGAGGTACAGAAGACGGTGCAGGAACAATCCTGGCCAAGTTGGGCATTGGAGGTGGTGGGGCCAAGGTGAACGCAGGTTTGACGTAGTCACGAGGCTTGCTTGACGAGCCCAATCGAGGAATTTGAATGTGATGACGATGATGATGTTCCTGCAAGATTCTGATTAAGAAATATAGACAAAAAGAAACTACCTTCTTCCTTTCGTCCTTCTTCTCTTTCTCCCTCTTTTTGTCCTTATGCTTATCCTTCTTCTCGTTGTTCTTGTGCTCCTTCCCCTCGTTCTTGTGTTCCTTGCCGTGTTTCTCCTTCTCCGTCTTTTTGTGTTTACTATGTACCATAGCGAGTCGTTTGTACTTCTCGGCCAGCTCGGCAGCATCGGAATTCGGAATGAAGCGAGTGAAGAAAATCCAGAAGTAGTTGTACCACTTGCGGAGGTTCTCATTCGGATTTCTGTAATTGGTTACGTAGATTTATTGAGAAAAAGAAGTCTTACTTTTTAATGAGCACTTCGAGTTCATCACAGCAGTGGTTGCCCATCTTGAGCAGACAGCGATTGTACTCAGTCTCATCAGACGTAGCACATATCTTCTTAAGATATTTACCCACGGGCTTCATCGCTACCACACATTCTAAAGAAGCCCAGTTTTGGCCCAATGAAAACGAACCTTTGAAGGGCAGAGAATTCGTGTCTGAGACAGTTTCTCCATACATGGACTGATCAATGTGAAAAGAGACCAGCTGGTCACTGAACGGCCTTTTTCCTTCCTTCTCTTTCGACTCTGATCGACTGATCTCCGGCTTGTCCTTCTTTTCTTTCTTCTGGAAATAGTTCAGTAAGTTATTTGTCTTCTTCTAAAGAATTTTAGTAACAGGACACTGTTAAAAATGGTACCTTCTCAACGGCCGGCTTCTTCTCTTCTGAATGCTTCCTCTTACGGTCCTTCATGTCTTTCACCGGCTTCTTCGGACTCGTCTTTCTCATCAACTTCAGAAGATATTCCAGACGGGCCTGTACATGGGAACGTTGTGGCCTCTTGCCCTGCAAAGCGAGTGTATAAGAGAAAGGAAGTATAGGGCTAGAGAAAGAGCAGGCGGCGCACAAGAAAAGCCACTGTGTACTGCCAGGGCATTTGTTCCGCTCTCGTCAAACAACCACCCACCTCCTCCTTGGAGAAAATTTTGTCGGCCAAGCCGAGTTTCGGATCCATCTTGACCGCATCCCAGCTTCCCATTCCGTACTTGAAGGCTCCTCGAAGGATCGCCTCGTCGTCAGCTGCTTTCCATTCGACGCTCCAACCCTGAATTTCCTTCATATTTCGGGGAATGGATTAACGAACGTTTTGTCCTTTAGCCTTTCGAACAGCGCTAAGGGGAGCTTGAAGATTGTCGATCAAAACATCGTGAAGGGGCTCCAGCTCGTAATGAGTACGTCGAATCTGTTTGACGTTGACATCGACTCCACCGAATTTAAAAACCGGGCCTTTGGCAGCAGCTTTGTCCCTCTTATCCTTATCCTTATCCTCCGACTCCGTCGGTTTCTGCTTCTCAAATTCTTTCTCGGCCTTGACACAACCTTCAAGCATGGCCTCTACGACTCGTTTCATCTCGGCCGTGCTGTGATCTTCTAACTCGGCATCCTCCGCGATGGCTTCCAGACTGAAAATGCTAGTTTATGCTAGAATAAGAGCTAACCGTTCTTGAGGCTTGGCGAATTTCTTGAAGGAGCGGACCAATCTCTTGATCTCGGCCGTATTGAACTCTCCCCAGGACGACTTGTTCTTCCTCTTTTTCTTCCCGCCGTCTTCCTCGTCGGAACTTCCGTCGCTGCCAGAAACGTCATTGCCTCTGTTCGTATCCGCATCGACGAATTTCCTGGCTCTGGGGAGCAGATCGAGTTCGGCTGCAATTTTGCGCTTCTCTTCGTCTTCAATCTTCTTCCTATCGGCCTCGGGAATGATATCGTCCCATTCGGCAGTCTGTGGATTGGATGGAGAACCATGATTCGCGGCAGCAGCAATATCCTTCTCCTCGTCAAAGACAAAGTTGGCATATTTGAACGAGTTGAGAAGATCGTTGCCCTGTTCTTGTGCTTCTTCGGCATCACGAGTCTCCGCTCCCATCAGAATACGATCGATATCAACTTCCGGCTCCTTCTCCTCGCCTTCTTTCTCCTGGAACAGTTCGGCGGCTCCGAATTTGAGGATGTCATTAAGCTCGGACTTGTCGAAAGGAACAGAACCGGTGGCTGGGGTCTTGGAAAGCACCTAAAAACTGTGAATGGAACAAATTTGAGAAGGAATAGTACCGTTCGACCGGATGTATCCATTCTCTGAATGACGAGATGGTCCAGAACGAGCTTCCTTTTGGCCCTCTCCACAATTTCCTCTTCGACGGAAGCCTTGGTGACGAGACGGTAGATACTAACAGTCTTGGTCTGTCCGATTCGATGAGCACGACTCATAGCCTGCAAATCGTTCTGGGGATTCCAGTCCGAGTCGAAGATGATGACTGTGTCAGCCGTGGCCAGATTGATTCCAAGTCCGCCGGCTCTTGTGGAGAGAAGGAAACAGAAGTCGGTCGAACCTTCAGCATTGAAATGGTCCAGTGCCTGTTTGCGAAGATCACCACGCATGGAACCGTCGAGTCTCTGGAACCGAATACACAAATATAGCTATGGAATCAGTTGAACCTGTGTGGGGAATCTTCTCAGCTGGAGGTATTCCTGCAGAATGTCGAGCATCATGACCATTTGGGAGAAGATGAGCACACGGTGTCCGGTATCTTTCAGGCGACAGAGCAGCTTGTCCAAAAGGATTAACTTTCCCGAAGACTTCAGAAGTTGCTAAAACGTATGTTTTACAAAAAAAGTGTAAGTTCGAAGAACCTGAAGACGAGCCTGGGGATCATTCTCAAAATAGTCGTACTGACGAGTCAGAGAGGAATGATTACAGCACTTTTTCAGTTCCATGCACAGATTGATGAATCCGTTAATAGATCCCTTGACTCCTTTCGATAGCTCGCGATAGTTCTTCGTCAAAATCCACTTGTAATACTGCTTCTGTTGGGCCGTCATGTCCACACGAAGGATCTGTTCCGTCTTCGGAGGGAGACTCTTCTCCACATCCTTCTTTACTCGTCTCAGCAAGTACGGTTCCAGCTTTCTGTGAAGGGACGAAATTCCCTTGTGATCCTTGTCGTTATGGTCTGCCTCGAACTCTTCCCAACTGTTGAATCTAAACGGGAGATATGAGCCAGAAGACACAACGGCATACTTTTCAGGCATAATGAAGTGAAGAAGAGCCCAAAGCTCTTTGAGTGAGTTTTGTAGAGGAGTTCCCGTTATGAGCATGCGATGATTTGTGTCGAAGGTGGATAGACTTTTGTAGAGAAGAGACTCATCGTTTTTGAGTCGATGGGCCTCGTCGACAAGGAGAGCGGCCCATTGGAAGGAGCCGAGGAAGGGCTTGTCCTTGAGGAGAATTTCGTAGGTGGTCAGACAGGCATTGATCTTCATTCTTTTGTTGCCAGGCATGTACCAATCGAACTGACGGATCTAAACGGAAACTTGGTTTAATTTCATGAAAAAAATCCATACCTTGTCTCTGGCTACTCCCTCTCCCATGTAGGTGACCATATTCAAGGACGGAGCCCATTGGGCAAACTCTTTCTGCCAGGCGGCCATTGTTGACAGAGGAACGACTACGAGGAAGGGACCGGTTAACTCATAGCGATGATAGAGCGTGGAAAGGAACGAAATACTCTGGATCGTCTTACCAAGACCCATCTCGTCGGCCAGAATACTAAAAATTTCAGTGAACAAGTCGCAGCCAGATACTATTACCAGGAATTGCCCTTGCACCAGGCATGGAGCATCCAGTTGAGTCCCTGGAGTTGATAATCACGAAGGTCGAAGCCTTCTCTGCCAGGGGGAAGCAGGAAGTCGGGAGTCTCCTCGAGTTTGACAAACTTCGGACGTCTCTTCAGCACTGGAGCACTTTTCATAGGAGGTTTCATGTTTTCGACGCGGTTGTGGTATTCGGCCACCTTGTCCTGCGGAATCATATGCTCATCCTCCCAAGTACAATCGGCATAGGACAGACCACACCACTTGATCAAGTACTCCTTGGCTTCGGAACCGTCAATGGTTCGGTCGCGAGAGACCTAAATACACGACTGGTTTTGTTGGCACGAGAGAATATAAACCTGGTGGGCAACTATCCGTTCAACGAGTTTGTACTGTTCGAAGAGCTCCTCACTCATCTCCCTTTCGCATTCGAAGAATTCGACGTATTCCTTGTCGGCTGACTTTCTCCAGAGTTCCAGCTCGGCCTCCTTCTTGAGATAATTCTGCAGCTTCTTCAATCCTTTAGCGCCCATTCGAGTTAAGGAGGCCTCTGACTCCCATGTATTGTGGAGATGACTCCATCCGACCCATCTGAAATGATCAATCATAGAAAGACGAAAAGAGAAACAAACTTTATAAGAGCTTGTTCTTCTTTGAGACAACCTTCCATCATCTGGTTGGGATCGCCTTTTTCGGCCACGTTGTAGCAGGTCGTAGAAGATCCCGTTGCTCCAGCCAGACCGATTCTCAGCTTGACAATCTTCTCTATAGTTTCCGTGTTGGAGGTGCTGGTCTCGGCTGGATTCGTGTCTTCTTCTTCCCATTCCAGGACGTCTTCCTCGTTGTACTGGAACTTCTGTTAACAAGCAAAAATGGTTGAGATCTCACGTCATCGTCGCTCTTATTTTCAATGTAGTTGACCTTCTTGCTTACGACGGCGGCCCGCTTAACATAACGATTCTCAGTCTGCTTCTTGGTCTTTGTATTCCGCTGAGCATTCTTCTTTTTCCTTCCAAGGTCCAGGTCCGAGTCAGAGCTGTCGGACTCCTCTTCCTGAGACGTGAATTCAAAAAATAGGAAAAACAGTGCTAACAGCAGAAGAATCGATCTTCTTTCTGGGCTTACGTGAGGATCTACGCAAGTAGTTGTTATCTTCGAGTAGGCGAATCGTCTTTTCATCTAGCTTTGAAGCTCGTCTTTTCTTCGATGAATCGTTGGAAGAGCCAGAGCTCGTCGTGCTGCTACGACTCCTGCTTCTCGCCGGCTCTTCTTCGTCAGCACTGCTCCCAGGAGGATCTTCTTGGGCGGCGGACTCGTCGAATTCCGATCCGGAGTCGCTGGATTCGACAGACGGCTGAAACCCATACGTAATTGGGAAAGGGCGGGGAAATGAAACGACAGGAGCAAGGCTCACCTCCTCTTCTCGTCCAGCCTTGATGATTTCGTCATCGCTGTTCTCTGATTCCGACGATTCGTTTGAATCGCCTTGCCACATTTGAGTCCACGATAGTTCAAAGTCTGAAAACGCTCTATGGCTAATTTCTCGACGGCGCATAGAAAAGATAGGACTTCAAAAAAAAAAAATGCCTCATGTTCAAAATTCGAAAGGTTTGGGATTGAATTTCTTCTGGGATTGTTCAAGAACGGCGAGAGACATATCCAAGCGTAGAAGAACATGAGGCATTTTATATCTATTAGAGACACTACCAGTCAATGCGACGCCTAAGGTTTGGTCAAACATGGCCATTGCTGAACAGTTTCATTATGTGACGGAACCCTTGTGTAACTCATAACCGGACAGTACTGTATCCAAAACTTGATTGGGTATTCGTTGATTCCATGCTAAACATATCCCACGAGGGGAAGGTAAACTTGTAAAAGGTCTACTTCCTCGTTTCGGACAAGGACCTCAAATGTACTCTAGTATGATTCTGGCCCTTTCACTGGACAAAACAAGTCCAAATACTATGTGCATGGATGGACATTGGCCTAGGAGCAATGGTAAATTGAAAAAACTCCCGTCTTCCAAATTGGAAAAAAATTATGCATATTCGGCTCCACAGGTGTTTATCTGAACACCAAATCAATCTCATGAGGCTTGAGAGTATCTACAGCAGCTACTGATGCTCACTACAGATGAAAATTGTGAATGAAAAAGTAAAAAAAGACAAATATGAGCAAAGTGCACCGTGTTGGCTTTGGGCCAAGCCTAATCAATAGCGAGAATTTAAACCGTTTCTACAGGTTCTAGAGGCTAGATGAAGGCTACGAGAAGAGCTTCTTAAAAAAATCTTATGGAGACTGATGATAATGAGCAGAAGTGGGCCCTGAGGACAAAGTGAAGATAACGTGAAGGGCCACCGAGACCGAGTGCCGCTTGCGCATACGCCCGCCAGATTCTTCTCGTCAGGACCCAACCCGGTAATTCAAACTGCTATTTTTCCTTTCTTTCCACCGAAAACTACCCTAGAACAATTTCAATCGAGTGCCAAAGTGTAAATAAATAATTTATAAAGCATCTTACTGACAAGAGTGAACAGAAATGTCACAAAGGCAGCTTAAAACACAAGGTAATCACACGAAATGAAACCTAAAAGGCACAACAAACAAGCCCAAATCACTAGAATAACAAGAGAAACCGTAAAAACCATGAGTTCTGGGATACACGGAACGATTGCAAAACGGGTATTCAAGAAATAAATATCACAATATTTAGAAGAAGGTAGAGGGAGGGGACTTATCACAGCTGCTGCTTTAGAGTTCAGACTTCTTCTTCTTGCCATCACGGGTGTAACCCTTGAGACCGTCAGTGGAGTGCTTGGCGATGAACTGCACGAAGTCCTTCACTTCGCGGCCACCATTGTAAGGTACGGGGTTACTCTTGGCATTCTTGGGGACCCAGAAGAGAGTGGGGAATCTGAATAGGTCGAATTAGATTTCAGAATATAGATTGTAATGAAAAAAGAATCGAAAAGATTACTCACCCACGAACTTCGAAGAGAGGAGGGACATCGTTGGCGGTGGCATCCATCTTGGCGATGATGACGTCTTCCTTGGAAAGCTGGAAAAATAAATTGGTTGGGTCGACAGAGACATCGAATAGAATTGCGATGAAGAAAACAAAGGATTACCTTGGCTCCGAGTTCGTCGAATTTAGGAGCTAGAGACTTGCAGTGTCCGCACCTGGAAAACCATTTTGAATCAATGAATTGCATGAAAATGACAAAGTCGAAGATGTAAGCACAACTGAACTTTGAATTGGACACAAGTCATTTGAGTTCACAAAGAATGTCTCTAAAGCAGCTCTTACCAGGGAGCGTAGAACTCGATGAGGACGTCCTTGTCGGCATCCTGGATCAGCTCCTTGTAGTTCTTTCCGACGACAACCTTGACGTCTCCCTGTTCCTCGGGAATGGGCTCGGACTTCATGTAAGGTTCGGCATTTCCGGCGAGGACATTGTCAACAAAGGCCTTCAAGTTGTCGATGCTGAAAGCAATTGGTTCGAGCGAATGAAGTGATTGAAAGTACCTGAACTCCTGATCCATGGGGAATTTTCCGTCGTTGGTGATCATAGCGACAATGGGCTTGTCAGAGTCCTTACGCTCTCCGAGACCGTTCTGCTCGATTTCGGCGGAGAACTCTTCTTTACTGGAGACGGAGAAGAACACCTTGCGTTTGTAGTCGCCAGCAACTTTGAGGACACGGTTACGCCAGTAGTTCGATCCTAGAATTGATCGATTACGAATCTCATTCGAATTACTATTTACCCTTGGGGTCCTTGATGTAGTCAACGTTGTAGTAAACGACAACAAGAGGCTTCTGCTCAAACTGGAAGGAGTTGCCCTGAGTACGGATTCCGGCGAGACCGACGCTAAAATAACTCAATATTTGACGAATAAGGGACTTCCTTACGTGTCGTGAACGAGGAAGTGCTTGATCTTGTCGGTGTCGTAGTTTCCGTCGTACTTGAACTCTCCAGACTCCAGTTTGTTGTGGAGCTTCTTGGGAGAGAAGACAACAATGTCGCTGGAAAGAATGATATAAGTCATGTCATGAAATCGAATAGAAAATGTAAATGTTTGAAACTTACTCGGAGTATCCTTTCTTCTTGAGAACTTCGGCGTTGGAGGTGTATCCGAAAGTGAAACGATCGCGCTCAGTGTCGGCAACCTTCAGGAACGAGTCCTTCAGCTTGCTCTCTCCCTCGAAGAATCCTGTAAATGCATATTGCTGCTGTTATACACTCTAGATCAGTGACAATGACGTCATAGTCAGAAAATCACTTTACGAGCTAGATGAGGTTTCTTCGCCAGTTTTTCATGATGAGATACGGCCAGCTAGAATAAGAACATACCAATAACGACATTCTCGTCGCTGGAGACGAACTTTTCGAATTCGGCAGTGGTCTTGATCTCCTTGGCAGAGGGTCCAGTCTGTCCGCGCATGAACTTGATAATGCCAGCCTGGTCACGGGGACCATCGTAGTCCTGAGCGTTGACTCCGTTGCGGAAGATCTTGAGAGTAGGGAATCCCTTGACTCCGAACTTGTCACAAGCCTCCTTCTCAACAGTACAATCAACCTTGACGAGAGCGACGGGAGGATCGTTGGTCTTCAGCTTCTTGGCAGCAGCCTCGAAGTCGGGGGCCATCTTCTTGCAATGTCCGCACCTAAAATCAACGAGTTAGACTTTTTTTTCACTATAACAGTCTTATGATTCCTTTTGAGTGCAATGCAGAACCTCACAACGCTTCCCTTTGGGGGCTGCTGGGTTATCATGCTGAACAAATACCAATGACCCTCCGTCTATGGGCAATACTTTACTATCCATTGAGTACACGCAGCTCTCGCCACGTTCCAGATAAGGACAAATTACAGTCAGCAGAAAAGTACATGTTTTTAATGCTGGAGTCGTTGTGCTCCGTTCCGAAAAACGCTGAGCAGAGACGATATACGCATGCAAATTTGGGACAAAACTTTTTTGGCTTAATGGCACAGCAATCAAGTCACAAAGCTACATCGTAAGTACCTACCAGGGAGCGTAGAACTTGACGAGGGCGACTTCGTGTGTCTTGATGAGCTCGTCGAAGTTCGCGTCAGTGTATTCGAGGACGTCTCCTCCGGCAAAGACAGCCGCCACGAGTGGAAGAACCCAGAGAAGACCCTTCATCCTGGTCTGGAAGCAAGAACATGAGTTTGGGCTTTGTAAAGAAGGAAGAATATGAAAGAGCGAAGTGTCAAAATAACAATGAAATCTTCGCGAAGATCTCCACCGACAAAAACAAATACGGGACGGGCGACCTAATTACTGTCTATCTTCGCGAGAAATAGTATCAGAAATGATTGGAGCGAAGGAATCGCCGCAACGCAGCCGCTCGCGGCCCATATTTTTCGGGAACATTTTCTGCACGTGAAAGTAGAAAAAAGAGCAGCATTGTACAGGGACAACTATAGTAAGGCTACAAATACTGCAATGGAATAGAGATCTTTGCCGTTTCGTCAACATCACACGAGAGAACTCACCAGAGCTCCGGGCAAACAAGTAGGAAAAAAACCAGGAAGTACCAGGTACGGAATAATTTGGAGGTGTACAAGTTTTTCAGCAAATCTTTTGACCACAAAAATGTTTAAAATAATGCTGTTAGAGAGACCGATTCATTAAAACGAGAAAAAAAAACGAAGACTAGGGTCGTAAAGAATCGAAAATGTTGCCCACAAGCATGTCAGAGCAAGTGAATAGTTTTAGGTAAAGTTGTTGCAAAATGCTTGTGATACGAGTGGGAGGATTGCTTTGACAAAGTCTAAAAACAGCTCAGTGAAAAAGGAAAAGAGGATCATTGAAATGCACAAGAACGGAAAAAAGAACTGAAACATTAAGAGAAGATTTTTACAAACTACTTCACAAGTAACTCGGAGAGCATTGTGAAGTTGTGAACGCCTTTTCTATTAAAACTGCCCGTTTTCCTTATAACAAACATAACAAGGCAAGGATTAAATGCCAGCTACGCTCTCCTAATTCCACAAATGTCGTCGAGCATTGCAACTGCGCCGATCTGCTGGCAATTAGGATTGCGGTGATTTTCGAGATTACAAAGAAAGCTTGGGGGAGATGAAACCGGCCAATTTATATTCGGGCGAGCGCAATATCCAACGTGGCCTTCGTGAGCCGCGGGAGAGAAGGCCACGTCTCTTTCAGGTCTTCTCGTGATTGGTTTGCCCACTTTCGCCCCGCCTTTTTGATTGTCAGGCCATTCGTGACGAGACCCAGCCTTGTTGGGTACTGTAACTAAGAGCGTCAACGTCAAATTTTGATGATCATTTCACATTCTTTCATTTTTCAGTTTTTCGAACAATCAATTTCTTCCAGTTTTGTCACAAAAAGACTTACGACCAGATTTTTCAGGGAATATAGACCAAGATGGACGACATTACACTAAAAATCAAGTCTACCAGTCAGAGTTTCGACGTCTCTACTGCGCCCAATGCTTCGGTAGCTGACGTGAGCCACTTTCCTTTCATTTTTTCACGTTTTTGAATCTTCAGGTGAAGGGCATCATTCTCGGCAAGCTGGAAAATGTGGCCAAGGAACAGCTCTGTCTGATATTCAGTGGAAAAATCCTTAAGGACCACGAGACTCTGGACGAATGTAGTGAGTCATTTTCATATTGGTTTTTTAAACAACTGCATCCCTGGCCAGCCAGATGAAAAGCCTAGTTATTTCTAACGGCCAAAGGGATACAGACTGTTTTTCAACTGTAGAAACACTTCGAAGGTTTGATTCAAAAATCAAGAGCTGGTACTCTTCCAACTTTTGGTAGCAACGTCACGTCCTTCGTCCGCCCTAATGCTAGTAGGGTCTCTAGCAACAACAGTTTTCCTAGGCCTCGAAACTGATTTTGACCGTAATCTGGTTGCTTTTAAGAACATAACTTTCAGAAATCACCAATGGAATGGCACTTCACCTCGTCGTTCGTCAGACTGGACCCCGACCAGCTCCCACCACGGCTACCACTTCCACACCTACCCCTGCTCCTGCTTCACAGCCGACGGTAGGTGTTCTTCCACTTTCTTTTTCACAAGCTTCACCTCTTTAGGCTACCAATGAGCCCGCTGCTCTACCCAATCTGGCCAATATGTTCGGAGGTGGTGGAATGCCAGGAATGGGAGGCAATCCGGCGGTAAACGCTTCTTTTTTTTTATTGCTAATTTGAATAAAATTCCAGGCTATGGCCCAGATGATCCAGCAAAATCCCGACATGATGCGACAGATGATGGATTCGCCGATTGTTCAGTCCCTTATGAGCAATCCGGATATTATGCGTTCCATGATGGCAAACAATCCACAAATTCAGGATCTTATTCAGGTACGCATTTTGTTTTTAAAAGATCTACTTTCTGTTTAGAGAAACCCGGAGATTGGTCACATCCTGAACGATCCAGATGTCATGCGCCAGACGATGGAAATGATGCGTAATCCGAATATGTTCAACGAGATGATGCGTAATCACGATTTGGCTATTCGCAATCTTCAGGTTTGAACTATTTATTGCTGCTTTTTAATCCGGTTTCAGGGAATTCCCGGCGGAGAGGCGGCTCTTCAAAGATTATATCAAGATGTACAGGAACCGCTGCTCAATAGTGCCAGCAACACTTTCGGGGGTAACCCCTATGCCAGCTCGGGAAACAGCGATGACAGCGGTTGGTTTTTGTCAAATACCGTTTTTTTTACCCCAAAAAAATTAACACAATCTTTCAGGTTCCCGAAGCCAACGTGCCGGAGTTGAGAACCGCGACGCCTTGCCGAATCCCTGGGGAAGTGGAGGTAGACAGTCGGCTGGAGCTACGGAAGCTCCCAGATCAACTGGACCTCCTCCTTGTCAGTTTTTCATTCAGAAACTTTTATTTTCAAATATTTCAGATGGTATGGACGCGATGATGGGACAAATGATGAGTGATCCGGCCATCATGGCCTCGTTGACCTCTCCCGAGATGATGTCCATGATGAATCAGCAGATAACTCAGAATCCTGAACTTTTCAGTCAGGTTAGCCTTTCCCTAATTCAATAGCACACAATTCCAGATTATGCAATCGAATCCTATGGTCCAGGGCAACCCTCAGTTGTCGGAGCAGCTTCGACAGAACATGCCTCATCTGATGGGGATGATGAGTCGTCCCGAGGTCCAGCGAGCCATGTCGAACCCGCGCGTGATCGAGGCTCTTCAACAAATACAACGAGGAACGGAGACTTTGAGACGAGAGGCTCCGGAGCTTCACAGATTGTTCATCATGCCTCAACTGCCTCTGGACGGAGGACCGGGAGCCCCTCAACGAGCTCCGTCGAGCACCCCTTCCTCGGCCAACAATAACATGGCCCAGATGATGCAGATGATGCAGACGGCCTTCGGAAGTATGAATATGGCAGGAGCAGAAGGTGCCGAAGTAAGTCTTCTGTTTTGTTCTGAATGTCAGTCCCGCAAACAATTTCTGGTCATTGTCCCCCTCGACGTCTTGCCTAATGCAATTATCATCTCGAATTTCTCCATAAGCTCCTTATGTGTGTTTAACATTCTTCTGAATGTGTATCTAATTTCGCTTCCTCTGTAATGTCGTCTCGCGAGAAATTCAATATGTTACTTGTAATCTGTGATTTTTGAGAAGACCAAGGATCTGTCCTTTTTTCGTGTTTTCAACAGAGTCCATAAGCGTCTGCCATAATGTGACAGAGACACGAAATCGGTTTCGACATCCTTTATTGACCATTGTCATGTGGCTTTCAGAATTCATTAGTGTTTGTTAGGCATAAGAGCCCCTCTTTTCCTATGGAAAGACGCCACCCGATCAAAACGATTAATTTTCGGTAGGGGATAAAGATAGTTACATTTGCATATGGCGCGTGAGAGAATGTACCAGCTCGGTGCCTTTTGTACGTACAGCTGGCTATCTCCCACGAACAATATGTCTGCAGGCAATTTGCTGAGCGATCTTTCGACAAACAGATCTCTTTCGTATATTGAAACTCTTGCAGGGTGGAGCAATTTGCTTCGCATTAATTTTCCGCAACTTTATGGCGATTAGAGCTGGTAATTGGATAATAGCTCGAGTAGGGGGAGATCCCCTTCTCTCTCCTCAATATTATGGCAGTTGTTGGACATAGTTGGCAGTTTTGAGTCCTCGACAGTTGTCATCGGCGGCTCCTTTAGCTGCCACTTGCCGGCAAGTGTTGCTTTGTTGATATGTCAAATGAGCGGTAGTCTCTTTGAAGGGCAAAAGTGATAAATGATTCTGGGTCAGGTGCTATAAATTCTTCCTTTTTCAGGCAGCCAACCCCAACCCTAACTTCGAGGACCTCTATTCGACACAACTTGAGCAATTGGCCAGCATGGGATTCTCGAATCGAGCTCAGAACATTGCTGCTCTTCGCGCCAGTTTCGGTGACCTGAACGGTGCCGTGGAACGTCTTCTCAACTCTCCCTAAATCATCTCCGCCCGATCAAAACATTTGTTTCTTATTTATTCGCTCTCTCTTGCTACACCAACCCCGAGTTATACTGTCCCATCCTTAGCCTCTCTGTGATTGTCGTCTCTTTTTCTCCCCCAACCACTCCATTCTCTAATTCCCGATTGACTATGTACGAAAAATGAATATAGAGACCCTTCTTACGATGACAATGTTCCCATATGATCTTGGAGGTGGTTTTCTAGGATTAGCGGGAGCATGGGAACGCGACGTTCCCCCTTCAAGGAGTCATTGACTCGAGCGAGCCCTTATTGTGGAAATTAAAATGAAGCAGCGCCTCAATATAAGCGGCAGATGACGGGCTGATAGGGCGATGATGAGAAACGAGGCGAAGGGCGACTAGACGACGTGAAACACTACTTTCTGCTTCTAGATTCATTGTCAGAGGGGGAACCTAACTGTTGCCAAGAGTTGTAGAGGAAAACGTGGCTCATAAAGTAAGAAAAGACATCCTTCCAGAACTTACCCGGAGCAGGGGGCTTTCCCCTGGTCTCTGGAGTAAAACCAACTTTTCACATGCATGTTAGACTCTCACTTTGATTCAAGTTTGCCTATCCGAATAGCCACTTTACCTGCCAAGCAATGATCTATGTTCCTTTAGTGCAGACCAGACACCTTTGCAGAACATCCGCAAACTGGAAAGTTTCTTCAAAATGATAGAAAAAAAATCAAGGTTTAGGACGCAGCTACTTATTTTTAGTGCCTTACAACTGTTCTACTGTGTGCTCAGCTGCCGTAGAAAGTAACCGAGGCTTATGGATCCAGTTCAATGGATTTTTTCATTTACTCTATCTGAGTAACAGTAAATCATCGCCCCCGAGGACTTGCCGGTCTTCTTCGCGCTCTCCGGTGTGATTGCAACAGTTGCTGCCCGTCGGATGAATAAGCGACGTAATACAGCCGAGATTTATGGCGAGAGTGGATGTTTCGAATCAGTGGAGGAGCTGCTCGGTCATTGATTGAACTCAACCCATTAGGCCTTATTATAAGGAGAAGAGTCGCTCATTAGTATGCCGCAATTGTGGCGATGAATTGCTGTTGGCCATGCGATGCCAAAACAATCAGATGTCAGAGAGACAACAGCGGACATGATGGCCGACGCTTATGAGATTAGCACACGACATCGCCATGGGGTGAAATTAGGACAGAACTTCGGATTGGATTGGTTAAGGGAAATCTGTGATTTTAGTGATAAGAGCACGAACTGCCTCCTTCATGCTCTTCTCTGATAACAGCAAAAGTTGAGTTGGTCACAAAAAGTTCTTGATATAAAATCTCTGAGAACAAGTTACTGATGTGTCCTGTAAGACGAAGTATGTTGAAGGAAGGTTGATTCAAAGTTAGAAAAAAAGAGGTTGGAATGACTGAACGCAGAGATTGAAAGCGTCGAAAACTCCCGGTGGGACTCTTTCAGAGCTGTTATGAACAGGCTGCTATTCGAAGAATAACTGATAGTTGGGCAAAATTATACCTGTAGCTCTATTTCCGAACTGGACTCTGTTATTTAGACAGCTCTAAAACCGATTCAGTTCTTTCCGTTCCAGTATCATGTTCTCTGAGCACAATATGAGTTATGAGCCGCTGTCTTCTGATGGCGGAAGTGGGCGGGCCAGAGAAGAGATTTCGGATGAGTCGGGCTGTTCAGTGTTTCAGAAGTCGACTACGTTTCTTTGTTACTTTCTCTCGAACCTAAGCGAAAACCCATCTATGACTCTTTTCAATCAGAACCAAAAGTAATTGCACAACAATTGCACCCATATCTCGACGATCTCCAATCTATTCCAACTCTTCTCTTCTGCTCATTTCATCCGCTCCCTCCGTTGTGATGAATCGCTCTGTCCATGTTTCTCCAAATAATTAGCCATGACGAATTTGCGACTGTTCTCTCGGCGACAGATTGATGAGGCTGGCGCATTGCTCCGGAATTATAAGGCAGCTGTGACTGACCCTAATGAGACTTTTTGATGACCGATTGGGCTCTGATTTTTGGTGGTGTAAATAATTTAGGCGACAGACAGAGAGAAATGGAGCTACGGTAATATCTGACACATACGAGTGGGACAGATGGTTTTTCCATGATTGAAGCCGAGTGTCCCAAACTGATTTCTGTTCACAAAGAATCTCTAAATGGTCCATCTCTGCTCTCTATCTACGGTTTACCCCATCGCATAAACTACCTAGCTGTTTTTTCTGACACTATCCCTGTGGCTCCTCTTTCCAAATTTCCATGGAAGGAAGATTTTTTGATAACGCAAAAGAGCAGTCAGAAGTTACTTAAGTTATTAAGGATCATCCCTCGGAATTTTACACAAATCTTGCTAAAGAGTTAGAGATAGGTTTTGTACTGTTCGAAGAAAGACTTCAGGCCAATTCGGTTAGCAGATCATCTGTCAAAGAGACAAATGAATTTAGGGGAACTGTGGGTTCTATAATTCCGACCTCTTCCCCTGTAACTTGATTCCAGCTTCTCCTCGCATTTGCATATTATGAGCAACATTCGGTCAGCTCCTCCCACATTCCCTCTCATCCAGCTACCGTAGTCAGTTATGACAGCTTATTATTGGCCGCCCCGGCTGTCTCTCCCCCACTCCGATTAAGTCCCGCGGTATCTTGGTCCCTTTCTCTCGGTTTCATATGCAGCAAAGTATCGACATGGCCTTTTTATCGCGCGGCACAAAGATGAAAATCGCCGTCAAAAACGAGGGCAAAAAGGGCAATTGTGTCCGGGGTCCGGCGGTGTTTTCGGCTGTAAATCGACGAGGTCAGTGGCGCTGCTCCTGGTCGGGAGAAGAGGAACTTTATGACTCGTGGGCCAGCTGGAGCACAGGATCTTCTCTTCGCTAAGCAGGGGTTAGAATCAAACAAGCCAATAACAAGTTATCATAACGATTCGGGTCAATATGATTGTCTAGGCTTCGTCGATTCTAAACAGTATCAGTTGATAAGAAGGAGAATCAAAATTTCTTGATGAAATCAAGCTAAAAAGGTTGTTCCCACACAGTAGATCAGTCAACAAAATGCACTGGCTGAAAGGACCTGTCCGAAACACTTGAAAGTCTAGTAAGCTACCATAGGATGCTAATTAGAGAATGACAGTTTTACTTAAAGTATGTCTCTAGGTTTCCTATTGGGATCTCTCCTCTACTCTACAGTTCAGTCTCCTCGAAAAACCCTAGCTGTTCTTTCGCTCCCTCCGCGTCTCCCCCCGGACGCCTCGACCAAATCGCAACAAACTGTCGTTAGTTGTGGTGATAAATTTTATAGTTATTACCTCGCTTTCATTGGCTGCCGTCCGTGTCTCCGTCTCTCCATCGCGCAATATATTTCCTTGTTTCGCGATCTCTTCTCTCCGGTCAGACCATACTCATTCGGCCTCAAATTCTTCTTGTGTGCCACCGTTTCACAAAGCAGTCTTTCATGTCTCACAAAGGCCGTGCCGAGGAGGCGGAGAGGACCGCCACCAGTAGCCAACTGTGAACGATAACTAATGATCCTCCACATCTGCTAATTGCCAGTCTTCTTTTCGGGTACATGCATTCGGAAAGGGAGCTTGAGATATCGTCTCAACAAGTACATTACATATGTATAACTCACGAGTTAATGGCTGGAAGCACTTGACCTTCCAGTGGAGAGATCTACTCTCTCCGAATGACTAAGTGACAGTGTGAGTGGCTACCTCTGATCGTTTAAAAGCAGAATAGTCGTGTGCGACAAGAAGCCAAGGAGTAACAGGTCAAATGTTGTCAATCCAGTTCTCAATTCGAATGGAAGTACAGTAATTTGGTCTTGTGGTATAATTCTCCAGATTTCATGGTTGGTGGCAGCTGGTCTTCATCGAATTCGCAGCTGTTTTCCAAAAAGAGTCTGAATGATCCATACTCTCCAAAGATCTTGTGTGTTTTCCTGTTCTGTTGGCTCTGTACCACTCTTTGGCTTTGAACTGCTCCTCGACCCAGTCTGGTTCCTTCAGATTACGTCAGCACACATGAAGTTTGGGTTTTGGAGGAGCTATCAATTCTGTAGTTTCAGTATCCAAGTCTCGAAAAACTAATAGACTACAAAGTCCTCTAGTTTGAGTAGAACTCTTGGGATGGAAGTGTCCGGGCTGTCATTAGACACATCTTGTTATTCGTCCGTTTTGGCAAGGACTTGTCAGAGTTGATGGATGGCCACAATATAGCGACGATGAGCGAGAATTAATATCAAATGAGCATGTTACCGTAGCCTCCTAGTTTTGATAAGGCGACCCTCGTCTCTTTCGCTAATGATTCAGTTCGGAAAGGCCACAATGCTGATTGCGTAATTTGAGAGGCGCAGCCGGCGAAAGGCAGTCATAATGCGCGAATTTATTTCCCAGGGCCCATCTCGCCAATATGGGCGGCGAGAGAAAATGCTCATTATATGGGAAATGAGCATGCCTCAGACCACTAATCCCGGCCAGTCATTTCTCTCGTCAAGAGACAGATACCGCCTGTGTGTGAGAGAGAGTCATAAGCTCACTCGATGAGTTATGACCTCAATTGGAGCTCAGATTGTAACTCGGGGGTCTTCTGGACAAGAATCTTGATACTCTTCGGTGCGCTTGCTCTCCTAGCCTTCAAGCTTTAGAGAAGAAACGTACATGTCAGAAAGTCAGCGAAATCAACTGTGCCTAGGGTTTGAAGAGACCGAACAGGAGCTCTACAGATTCGTGTCAAGAAGCACTGTCAAAATGGCACGAGCTTCTGGAGCCGACTGCGAGCATCAATAAACCTGTCGACTCTAGAAGTCTGAATACGATTTCACTCGAACAACACCTTGTTTGTCATCCCTAAAGAGAATGAAGACATTTGAATTCTCCTGTCAAGAAAGGAATATTACACCTCGTCTCTAGTTTTTTACTGTTCAAAACATTGTGAAAAACTACCTGTAGAGACAGCCTCCTTCTCGCCCTCAATATTCGCCTTTTGGCCTCTTTGATAGACCCTCCGATTCGCGTAATCCCTTCTAATTTGTGCCCTCCCGGAGAAAGTGTCCTTTTGTCGTGCGACCGATTACAAATGAGGAGAGACTGTCTCATTCGGGGAGGGTTCAGACTTGTCGTCCCTCCGGCCAGCCCCGCCCCTCTTTCATGATAATTTTCTTGCTTTTTGCCTTCGCCGCTCATCCAGTCCTCTGTGCTACTAAAATATTCAACTGCGTTCCCATTTCTCCTACCGTAGTCTGGAGAAGACAATAATTATACAGGTTGCGATTGCTTCTTGAGAGACGTGTTGCGGTCCGTTTAACCTCTGAGGGACAGGTGTCCCGTCTTCAAGGCTTTTTCAAATCGCCAGGGGGCTCTCGAGCAATTAATTTTCCTTACACTCACAGCCAGTTGCGATTTGAGCTGACGCTGAGCGGTTATGCGCAGTTACACTTCGAGAGACATCTTTCCAGATTGTATGGGGGAGACCAAAAGGAAGTATTTTGAAGAGGATAGGGGTACAATCTGTTTACGGTACTTCTCTACCAGACAGTATCCTCAATGCCGAGAAAGTAAAGAGTTGTTAGGACCTAAGTTCTACAATCTTCCTCGGATACCTTGTACTGGTTGTAAGATTTTGAATCTTTTGGTCTTATGAGAGAGAACGAATAAGTTTGCAATGGGATCATCGAACTGTTACCCTGTCTTACCAGCCATTTAGCATGCTGAGGCTCTAATCAAGATACTTTCTCATAAGAAAAAATGTTTCTTCACAAACCCACGCGACGAACTGCTTGCCCCGTACCCTTTATGAACAGTAGCGACCATATTTCAGCCGTAAACCCATAAAAATTCGCGGAAGTTCGGGGGTGTGATCTCTTTTCTGACATCATCATTTATCGACTCCTTCTTCTTGCTAAGGTCGGCTTTCTCTCATTGAGTTCTCTCGCGCGGCTATTGTTTACCCAAACTTTCATAACTCGTCGTCTTGCTGTTTGTCCAGTGACTCTCGCTCTCGGATTGTCTTTTCTTCCTGATGTTTTTTTGTTTACACGAGTCTCGTTACGCCATCTGCTGTCCCGAAAGAGGCATCCTTCCCCCGGCTAATTACAGGAACAATAGCACAAATCTGGTTAGCTCTCTCCCGGTAACAAGCACTGTTGACATTAGACCGGCTAATTGCCTTTCTCATCGAAATTTGATCAGGGCTGATTTACTCGATCCGTCCGTCAAACTATTGTAAACAAGAGCTGGGGAGAGAGTCATTTTGTTTTGTAGAGATCTTTCGCGTGATTTGGAATTCTGGGAATGTACTGAACATACCGGCAAGCCCCAGAGAGTTATCGGTAGAACAAGACTTTATAGAGACTGTCACAGTTCCTTGTTTCTTTCAACAAAATTTGCCAGTGAGTCCACCAGTAGCAACATCCGACTGATGAATCGAACTGTCGAACGCAACTCGTCTCCACTTGATCCATGTTCAGTTGACATCTATTACATAGTAGCAGTTTTCGCGGCTCAGTAGCACCCTGTAAGCCATTCTCATTCTTCTCTTCTCGATATCATGTCTAAATTAAATCTTCAAAAAATCTCAAGAGACACAGAAGGGAACCTGGATCAAAAACACGGGTCAACAATCTCTTGACTTTCGTCCCATCTATACTGTCAGTTGCCAGAGCATACTTAAAAATAGCTCACAAGAAGTCTGTGCATATGTGGCTCGGTTCTTTTTCCGCAACTCGGGGGCTAATCTAAGCCCAATCTGCGATCATTACTTCTCTCCGAGAAGAGAGAGGGAGAGACACAAAATAAAATTGCATCAGTTTGATTGAGCGAGTCTTTGGGGAACTGCATTATATGTATGACTGCGAGTCCCGCCGGGACTACCGTATCCTGCCGACAATTATCATAAGTCGCCGCCCCCTGTGAGCAGACGCGGGGCAGTGAGACCGCGCCAGCCGCTCCTCATAATCCGCGAGAGGACACAAAAACACCTCGTTCCACTGATTTCTTCGGGTCGTTTCAACTGTTGCCTCATTTTGAAAAAAAAATGTTTTTCAGTTCCTCTTATAACCTATGATCGTCTCCGACGTCCCAAACTGGTTCATAATCGCTCGTCATTATCATTGCCTCCGTCTTAAATTTTGTGTCCACGAACGCTTTACCTTTCTGTCGAGGGCAGGCACCGCCAGACCCGTTTTTTATAGGTCTCCAGTTCACCACTCACAATTTTTAAGAACATCCTCTCGACCGAGAAAACCTTAGAAGCCTTTGAATCATTGTTACAAATATCCTTTTGTAAGAACAAGGCTTTTTTGCACGGACTAGTGACTAACAGTCTAGACTGTCTAGCAGAAAGTTCGAGGTCTAAACCCAAGAGTTCAGGTCCCTTCCTGATACCACCCTCCACGCACCTCGCGCAGCCCTTTGACTCGTCTTTCGCGGGAATTCAAAAAGAATAAAAGAGAGTAGAGCAAATATTGTGATTATGCGCGTCTCCTCATAGCGCCCTCGTCTCCGTAAAGACTAGCTCAAACACAAAACTCTCTTTCCTTTTTCTCGGTCGGGCTCCCTTTTGTCTCTACCTCTTCCTCATTTGCCTCGAATTTCACTCCTCCTCTAAATGAGTCTGACAGTAGTCATTCATCGCGAGTTGTTTCAGCGGATCATTTTTCGAGAGAGAACAGCCCCGGCACATTTGTCATTGCTCCTCGTCCTCGTCCCACTCTCACTGCAACTTCTCTCTGGTCATTTGAATCTACAGTAGAGAGGGGGTGTGACCACTTCTCTTATGAGTTTTCCACTGACAGCCCGTTCAATCATTTCGAGAAATCGCGCGCGAGCCCCATCGATTATTTACCCTGTTATCACTGTCAACTTCCATCAACCCTGGGTGTCCGAACCGTGTTCTGTCGCGCGCGAGAGCGTCCTTCTCGAACTGACCGCGGCTTGACCGAGACGTTTAGGAGGGGATGGGGTTCTGTCAGACTAGTAGTGTTCCCTGCTTTCAGATCAAAATAGCTCCTTGTGAGAAATAGTCTCATAACAACAAACAGACATCGTCCCTAAGATTTCATTCCAATCCGTTTCGAGTCAGAACAATACGATTCCCCGCAACCCATGCACAAAAGATGGGCGAAATCTCTTACATCCATTGTCTTTTCTAAATATTTCCAAAACTGTCATGAAGAACCAAACCTTCTACTGTGGTAGGTCAACGTTCAGCAGGGAACACTACTTTAGCGTACCCATTGCACTATACTTTGAAGAGGAGACAGCACGCGAACTTCCGCGTAAACCTGCCCGATTTTCGATGTTCTTGGAGTGTCGGAAGATCAGTTTTTGACAGGAATATGAGTATCGTTGAGCTTTTCCACCATTCACTCTATTAACTCCTGGCTCACCCTCTCACATCAACCTTAATTAGAGATGAAAGAGAGCCTATGACATTAAAAATCCCGTTTCAGGGTTCGGATGTGTTATGGCTTCGTCCTTCGTTTTATCGTCGCGTCGTAAGCAGGCGAAACCGCAACGTTTGCCGGAGGAGCAGAGCTCTGGTATGTCCTTATTTTAGTATTTCTCTCATATTCCCTGTTCATCGAATGAGAGTGTTTACTCACAAGTGTAGATCACGATCAGTGGTGACCCCTTTTTCTAACAAAAAAACTGGAAGCATAATCAGTTTCATGAGAGCTGTCACGGCTGATTAGTCTCTGTCTAAAAATTGCGTGTCGAAACATTTTTACGCGATGTCATAAAACTAATCACCGCGAACGAGACCGTTTCCTTCTCCTTTTTGCTATCCTCGCTCATTTTCTTCTTGTAATTCGAAACGATGTGGGGGACGGGAGGAAGGCCTTGAAAAAGTCGCCCCGACAATCATAAGTCAGATTTGACTCGTGTGTCTCTCTCTACCGATGAGTATCTCTCTTTGTCTGCGTCCGAAACTGAAAAAGGGGAGACTGGGAGGGAACAAAAACCTTGATCAATTGACTCATCCCTTCTAATAATTTCTGACTCATGAACTGCTTCCTTGACTCATCGTTCATCTAATTTCGCTCTGTTTGTTTTGAGAATCATGTTCGTGTGGCTGCTTCCGCGCGCGTGAACGCTTTAAACTGTTAGCTGACTCTCTGACCAGTCTCACCTTTTGACAGTGAGAGATATTACCGTAGTCCAGGGGCTGTCATGAGCGAATATGACGGGGCGGGGCGGCCGGGCTTATCCAATCATACGAGCGCCCGAGGCATAACAAGACAGCCGGCTGGAAATAGTGGAGCGAAAAGGAGAGAGAGGCAATGGCAGCCCGAGGCAGAATTAATCTATTTCTCTACTGCGATTGAAACAATGTGGAGGCAGCCGTGTGTTGCTTATGAGAGGGACATTAGAACAAGATGCCACCAAATGACTCCCTCTTCAGTCTTCGAACAGCTTTTAGTCTTTAGATTCAGACTAGTCTTTTTAGTTTGGCAGTCGAAGAACCATCGAGTCACAATTCTTCCTTTTGTCCCTTAGAAGTTTCGAAATCGCCAATATTCAGTTGACAATCAATTTGTTTTTCAATAGCTGCATAGTACGAGATCACTCTTTCACTGAATACCCATGTTTCTTGGATCTGTCTTTCGATTGCATTCTCTTGTCCTTCTATTCTCTTCGCTTTCTTTCATATTGTTTTCCCTTCAGATTTCTGAGGCTATTCTAGTAGACTTGAACTATTCCGAATCTCTGAATCTATCCATGATAATGAACTGGTGGAATATGATGGTTCTCTTCTCAAAAGTCGTTCGTTTAGAAACTGCCTCCAGAATTGTTTTGCTCATTTCAGTCCCATTCTCTTTTCCGAATTGAATTGCTGTCGCCCATAGTCAGTTGTTTATCCAACAAGCCGACTCCACTTCCGCAGTATCACTTGGAAGCCATCAAAAGAGCGCATCACCCTTTGCAACGCGGCTGATGCGGCTAATAAATCGACAGATCGCTATCGCTAGAAGAAGAAGAGGAAAAAGGGGCGCCAGATTCGAATCAGATAATGAACTGACTGGGTGGAATATGATCGTATAGCAAGAGAGAGAAAGAGTCCCTTTGCTCTCGGCAATTACCCCTTCGAATCTGCTCCTAATGAACAATTCATCGGCCATGACAATCGAGAGGACTCTCTTGCCTTCTCGGCGCCGCTCTCTCTCCCCCTAAGGGTTGCATATTAATCGGAGGACACGCTTATTATTGGACGGCGAGGGATTACGGTAATAAGGGGCGGAGATCCAGTGGAACTTTTTGTGGGGAAGAGGGGATCGGAAAGTAGAAAGAGAGACCACCTAGAGTGAAGATGATTAATGAGTGATACACAGCGGGAGAGAGTCACTTTCTGCTATCGATTGTCAGAGGGAGCAAGTGTCAGAAATTGGGGGGAGAGGGAGATAAACAGACGATGAGGGACAGGTGAGAACATTTGACATCTGTCAGAATCACAACTGATACTTTTGATAAATGAACCCCTGGCACTGGTACCTAACATTGGCAAACCATTCAACGGGTATTTAGCGGATAAGATGTTGTCCTATCAGACAATTATAAGCTATTCCATTTGAGCAAATAAGTAGTGTTAGTCATTCAGGGTTAGGTCCCTATTCAGCGTACTCTCACAGGTGAGTTTTCAAACACTGTGATAAGTTGATACAGTACCTGGATCTGTCACCAACCCTCCCAAGTTGGGAATCATAAAAAGGAAACTACACAGTTATCCAGATTTTTTGAGAATCATTTTGTTTTGAAACAGTTGCAAATGCTAACATATTTCGATAATGGACAGTGAAAACAAGAAAGTCCTAGTGGGGTTCTTGCTGAGACTATAAGTTTTGCTCTCTCCGGTTTTTATCAAAATGTTTGAGGGTCAAGGAGGTTCATGTAACCTATGGAATCACCACAAAACTACGTATCTTACCATTCAAGAACTCTCTTTGTGGAATGCCATGCATAGTTTGAAACTGGGCCACTCTTTTTTCACGCAGTGCGATCCTGTAAAACTTTAATGTTGCGCGCGGCACATATCACAGCAAAAGAAGAAGACGATCATAACTTTTTATTACCTATCTGTCTCTCCACGTTCTGCCCGCTCTCTCTGATATTTTGTTGGTGTTGCGATGCAGCAAATTATTAGGGGGCCTCTCTCCTGCTACCGGTTCGCGATCACATAAAAATCGACAAACGCCTCTTGGCGGAGGGGGCAACATCTTTCGACTTTTTTCTCTCAGAGGGATCCAAAGTATTTTTCAGAACCGATGAGTGCCGACGTGTCGCCGAGCTCGGAAGAGGCCATCGACCTGTCCACTCGACGAGTAGCCGCCATTCTTGAGGACAAGTCCAATCTGCTTTCTTTCTCCAACCTGAGCAATTCACAACAGCTCCTCAACTTTTGTGCTCAGTTGGCTGCTGCCAATCGAGGCAAGAGTCCCTCTTCGACACCACCTGCCACTCCCAGACGAGACTATCTTCCTTGCGCGGCATGTACCGAGGTAACTATTTCTGAGCTTCTTGAAAGGGATTTGAAGAATTTTGTCATCGAAAGCAGCTTTGAGTTCGACTAAAGACACAGCAAAATTCGTATGTATTATCTGATTTTTGGTCTGATTGTTTTCACACACATGTAGTGGCTCATACAATGAGCATCAGTAGCCCGACTGTTCATCCCATGGACAGAACAATTGACCAGAGCATACAGTCTCTCCCTCAGTAGACAAAGAGCGTTGTTTTGACTGAAATTACACAGTACAGAACACCTTGTCCCAGTCCCACCGTAACCCCCTTATTACGACTCTCCAATAGTCCGTCATCGGCCAATTCCAGTTCTTTTCCCAGTCGAAGATGAGACTCGATGTCAATTCGATTACGGTACCACAGCTGAGGGGCTATAATTTTGTTGGTCGGCTGTCTCTAGCCTCCACGACAGGCGTCCTCTCTCAGTCGACTTTATGGGGTCGTAACGGGTGACGGAGAAGGACAAAAAGAGAACGGACATCGTCTGCAAAAATGAGCAATCGCAACATGAAGGCTACAGTAACCTCATGTCTTTTCCAGAGGTTTCCTTCGAGAGGAGCTCTTCTCTGGCATGCCATGGAACAGCATGAGCACTCGAAACTGTTCAGATGTGACAGTTGTGGAGAGAGGTTCGACGACCGAGAACAGGTTAACCGTCTCGCTTTTGGCTCTTACCTTGTAAGCTTCAGATCCAAGAGCATGACTGCAGTAGTCAAGTACGACCCTCAACAGTCGACGGATCTCCTCCGTCGAATCCCGACGCTGACCGAGGTTCGGTCCCGGCCACAGCTGGACCGAGTTTCTCTCTGGTCGAGCCAGACTTTCCCGAGGAACGAACTCTCTCCTCTGGTAGTCCCGAAGAGTCTCTCACCCTCCCTCCGCCACTAATACTTCCACCAAATCTTCATCAGCCATTCCCTCCTTTTGCAGCGCGACCTCATCCTTGTAAGTCACTATTACTCAATTCTATAACCATGGTTCAGTCCTGTTCCGACCACCTTTTGATCCTCGACAAGAGGTTTTTGTCCCGCGACCCTCGGAGATGAATAACGAAGACGACTGGGAGGCTCTGATGGAGATCAGCACGACGGATGAGGGAGAGAAGATTCGTCAACTGGTCGGAGACAAGGCTATTCCGACAACTGATCCGAATCAATGTATTCTGTGTCGAAGAGTCTTGAGTTGTAAGAGTGCTCTTCAGATGCATTACAGGACTCATACAGGTAGTTCAAAGTCAGGGAATCGTATCACACTCATTTTCAGGAGAACGACCCTTCAAGTGCAAGATCTGTCAGCGAGCTTTCACGACAAAGGGAAATCTGAAGACCCACATGGGAGTTCACAGGGCGAAGCACAGTTTCCGAGGTGTTCTTGGTCCTCCTCTGGGTCCTATGCCCATGCCTCCCGGTCTTCATGCGGCCCATCAGTGTCCGATCTGTCAGAAGAGATTCATGTCCACGATGCAGCTCCAGGCTCATATCGCTGAGCATACCCAGGCCTTAACTGGCCGTCTTCCTCCTCCTCAACAGAACCAGGCCCCTCCTGGATTTCCTCATGGCTTCCCACTGTTTCCCTTCTTCAATCAGCCCTTCCCACCAACCTCTATGGCTGAAATGCCGCATGCAGCTCCCTTCAACTTGGCTCAATTGCTCGGGAAACAGCTACAGACTGAGGAGATACGGGTGAATCCAAGGATGGAAGAGGTTCCGACTCTGGCGAAGGAAGAAGTTAAATCAGAGGCCAAGCTATCTGTTTCCCCTTCTGGAAGTGAAGAGTCCAATGACCCACAACACGAGCAAACAGACGGTTCCTCGATTGGACGGCCCGAATCGGCGGCCGAAACCAAAACTCCCAATCATGTCAACCATGATCTGGCTGCAGCTTCCAGCCACGAGGAGACTCCGAAGAAGGGGAGTATCGACAATCCTCTGGAGGCGATGAGGAAAATGTGGGCCGAGACTGAGCCTCCTCCGCCACGTCAAGCTCCCGTTTTATCGAAACACCAGTGCGGGGTCTGCTTCAAACACTTCTCCAGCAGCTCGGCTCTACAAATTCACATGCGAACACATACTGGGGACAAGCCGTTCAAGTGCGAGGTCTGTGGACGGGCCTTCACCACTCGAGGCAATCTCAAAGTGCATATGGGTACGCACATGTGGCAGCAGAGTCCCAGCCGACGTGGTAAGCTCGTTTGTGTAGAAGACATGTGAAGTTTGAATATGAAGTAGGAAAAAACATACCTAAAAAGAAGTTAGTACCGTCAGCATGGCAGTGGCCTATTATTTCTGACCAAGCTATAGCACGAAAATCGTAAAACCAGATCTGACTGACAGAAGATGGAATCCAGTAACAAAATCGCAGATTCAGGTCGTCGAATCTTCGACGCTTCCCCTGGCGAGGCCTCGGTCATGAAACCACCTATGGGAATAGCACCACTCGGCCCACCTCTTGGTCTCTTCCCTCCAGCCGGTAGTTTGTGAATTCTGCTTTTAAAAACGAGCTGTCTTCAGCGGGAATGGAGATGATGATGATGCTGTGGCGGACAGTCTGTTCAGTCTGTCAAAAAGTCTGTACTTCTCCGAATGAACTCGAAAACCACCTTAAAGAACATCTCTCAGCCACATCTGAAACAGCTGCCTGCTAATTTCTCTTCTCCTTTTTTCTAGTCTCCTCTTTTCCGGTAATCCTCCGCTTATCCGCTCCCTCTCTACCCGGTTCCAGTTGGTCTCTTTGTGCTATATCCCGGACGAATCTCTTTCGATTTCTGTGGTTTGCTCGAAACTTGTAGTCAGTACCGTAAGTCAGCAGAAATCTCACGGTATCGACACTTTTTGAACAAATCACATTCCTTTTTGGTGATGGTACTCCGCTAATTGTGATGTTTCTAATTTATGTCCTATCGCAATTTCCCATCCTTTTTTTCTATACACGAACTGTTGCGCTTCGTAAAAGATTTATCTAAAATGGATATTTATTAGTACAGCAAAATGACAATGTGAAAGAGGCTAAAACTACAGTACGATAAAAAAAAGTGTCAAACTAAGAGAAGACACCGGTTTGTTTGAGTTTGGCGGCAAGACGGGCCCGCTGTAGCTTGAAGAGAACGTGCTCGTCGCCTGTATCCTCGACTCCGTGACGGGTGTAGCCGTCGGCAGCATGACCTCCGCTTCCGGGACGGCTGATATCCAGCATAAGTCGAGCTAAACATTTTTCAGTTCGGTAAATATGAAAAGAAACATACCTGCTGCCAGGACTCGTTCATCGTCGGCATGTTTCTTCGTCTGCGAGCTGAGAATCTCATGCATCTGATCGACCTCTTGGAAGGCGCCAATAAGTGTGTTGATCCGATGAATTATCATTCCAATTGTCTGCACTACCAGGATTCCCATCAGGAAGAGAATAATGAGCATTCCGAGAGGATCAATCTTAAGCGGATCGTCCGTCTCCTCGTACTTTCCCTTCTCTTCGTTCATCTTCGTCCATTTGAATCCTTCTGAAAGCAAAAGGAAGTGACTAACAAAAAGTATGTGCTAACCGTAGGGAACCCAGTGGATGCTGAGGATGTTTTTGTGTCGTTGAATGAGATAGATAGCCAATGCGAGAAGAGCATTCAGCAGAAGGAGAACGAAGGCAATTTGGTTGCGAAGATCGGCCAGACCTGTGGCTACGGCTCTCTGCTCTTCTGGAGTGGACTTGATCGGCGTCAGATACATTTTAATCAGCTGCTTCCAGAACTCTTCTTCGGCCTGCTTCAGACGACCGCGCTCACAAACTTTCAAATAGGAATTGTCCATCCAGGCCATCGGACCGAACTGCTTAGGCTCATGCGGGATCAGCACCTAAAGACGAGTATAAGAATAACTCACAACAAAATATACCTGTTCAGCAGGTTTCTCTGGCTCTGCTAATGTTTCTTCCACATTCTCCACATCTTTACCCGGCTCGGTCTCGAGAACACTCATCTGGGCCAGCTGCTTTTCCAGTACATCCATCTTACGCTGCATCTCGTCCATTTCCGGATCTTTTCCCCCACATCTTCTGGGCACGATTCGCGTAATGGCAGACAGTCCCTTCTTGATCCACTTCTGCAGTCCACGAGGCTTATTGACTTGTCCTGTGGCCTTGGCGACAGCTTCTCGTGTACCCCAATTGATGACGTTCAGATTGATCAATGAGTAGAGGGAAAGGAAGACGTAGGTGGATGGAATCATGAGGAAGAAGACGGTCCCGTAGATGATGTTACTGAATTCCATCGGATGAAGACAGGCAGATCCGAAGAAGATCAGTACCATAGTCACAATAAACATAGAAGTTGGTGAAACAACGGCTGAAATGGAGAATTAGAGAAAATTAAAATCAAATACTAACTCTCAAGCACAATCTGACTGGAAGTGGCTACGAGTACGGCCAACATGACGAACGCGTAGAGTATCGACATGATCTTGGCAAACCAGAGCTGTACGTTGGATTCGGTCGTGAAGCAGAGGAAAATAAAGGTGAGAATGGGAATGCCATTGTAGAGGAACATTGTTGCTGTGTCTACTCCGAAAGCAGCTACCTAAACGGATAATGTTTCCAGTCTTAATAAGAAAGCAACCTGAGCGTAGACAACCATACTGAAGATGATAGCCGGTCCGAGCATAGAAAAGGCAATAACGAGGAATTGGTAGGCAATGTAGGCATAGCTGATCGATTCGTTATTTTCTGCGGCTCTTTTATAGTCCATGAGCAGATCGACAGTATTAGCTATGGAGGACGGAGTCCATCTCCTTCGCTGGTTGAAAAATTCTTCGAAACCCTCCGGAGCATAAGTTTCGGCGTCGGAAGCAGCAGCATATTCAATTCGGTAGCCCTGCTTGAGCATTAACGTCGACAGCCATCTGTCTTCGCCTTGATCGTATTGGACAAAGTGACGCGGTTCCTCAGCCGTTTTTGTGTATCTAAACATGGTTTTGGAGGCGAATTGAGAGAGACCAACTTGTGCATGATATTATCGTCCATTAGGGCTGAGGCACGGAAAAGTGAAAAACAGCCGGGGGCACAAAGTACACAGCCGAAGACGTGCTCGGCAGCCTTTTGGAACCAATGGGCAATAGCATATTCGAACTTCTGGTACCAGACCATGACACCGGATCCGATGGGATGAATTCTGCCGCAGGCACAGCCGATGTCGTTTTTCTGCTGCATGAGCGAGAGCAGACGCACAACAGCCTCGGGCTGGAACTTGCTATCTCCGTCGATGGCCAGTATGAAAGTTTTCTCGGCCATGTGTTGCCGATCTTCGAGTGAGAGAGGAGAGTCCATAATGCGATGACCAAGGAGGTAGTACATGTACATCACCTAATAATACATTTACTCGTGAAATGAAGTAGAGTGTACCTGACTCCATCTCTTTTTGTGTCTAATCTGCGTCTTGTCTTTCAGATGAACAAAGAGCAGCGTTCCAGCCGGTAGTTTGACAACAAGACGGCCACCGTAGGGAGTATTGACCAGGACGCGACTCGAGAATCGACCATGCTCATCCAGTTTCTCGCCAGTAAGCTCATTCAGCGTATTGAAGAAGAGCTCGAAGTACTCGTTCGGTACCTTTCTTTCATCTCCATCCACAGTCCAGGCATCATCGAAAAAGATATGAGCTTCGAGTTGGAACTGCAATTGGTCGGGCTTCCGGTTATTCTTTCGACGGATCTGCTCCTCATCGAGTCTGAAATTTTTTTTTGCTTAGACATAAATAAATAGCACCAACTTCAGAATAGACTTCATCATTTGAGTCATTTCCAGCTCATTCTCGTGCCACATGGTGGCGCAGATGTAAACAATCATGGCACTATCGACGTCGTCGTTTCGCACAGCTTGCTCATCGCCAACGGTCGGCTCTTCGGTAGGCACGTTGGGTAAAGGAACCTTCTTGCTGATGGCATGTTGGAAAACGACGAGAGATTGATCTACGCAGTAGGGAACAGTCGAAGGTGAAAGAGCATCGATACTAAATACACGAGCATTGGAACAAACAGCATTCGAACGTACACTTCGTCAGTTTTGTCATGATATTCTTGTAGCACATATCGGAAAGCTCTGTAACTACCGACAATGATCCAGACGTAGAAAATGAGCCAATCTTGGAATGGTTGAACATTTCTGCCCCAGACATCGCAGCGCCATTCCAGTCCAAGCGAAGCAAATGGCTTAGCCAGCCAACAGGTCTTCTGTTCACAGGCGTATCGAAGTATTCCGGCCAGAAGAAGAGGGGCAATTGTGGTCGGATGAAGAAGGAGGAGCAGTCGCATGTTCATAGCTGCCAGGAAACGGGCACAGCTTCGCAGAGCACCGTGTAGAACAACAAGACTGAAGGCAAGGAGCAGGAGACGTCTAAAATGATTGATATACCTATATAAGAGGAAACCAACGTCTCCACAGCACTGAAACTGAACGAGGTGATGGCTTTCCAATAGGCAGAGCTCTTGACACCAGTAGAAGCCAGCAGCATTGCACCGATCACAACAGCCGGTCTGATCAGACTCTGAGCAATCTTCGTGGCAGGATTCAGCTTGTTGAGTCCGTATTTAGCTTCAAAGAGTGTATGGAAGGCTGTTCCCTCGTGTTGTGGCTGGATCCACGATTCCCAGAAGCCAATTGACGAAAGTAGAAGACTACTAGGGAGGGCTACTTTCGCCTGAAGTTAGACATTTCGAAAAAAAGATATGAAAGGACTACTTCGAATGGAACATCCATAATTGACCACAGATAGATGGAGCTTAGTACGAGCAGCATTCCGAGGAAATGTGGGAATGTAAGGAACAAGCGGACTGAAAAATACGTTGACGGAAGAAAGTTGAGGACCCACAGATTCTGGCAGAGAAAGAGGGAGCTGTCCGAGTAGCGCCTGCCATGGACCCCAAGAATTTCTGCACTACGGCCACAAGTGGTAGACAGAATAGCAGGTAGAGACCACGTTGAAGATCTAATTGCGGAAGCACGACGTATACCAACAGAGATAGTCCAGTAGTACGCAGAACTTCTAACGTAACGATCTGTCCGTAGATGTGTCCAACTTTAGTGCCTCCTCTGATACGTAGAAGCGATTGTATTACGGCACAGACGTCTGGTATACACTGGACTAGTGCCAGCGCGAGATAGTTGGCTGCCAAGACGTCCTCATTGCGGTCTAGAATTGAAGATATTTACGGGCTTGATCGAGGAATTACCTGTGTGCAAAGAGCAAGATTGGAACGGGTCGGCGCGCTTCTTGGATGGAAGTAGATTTGTGGCGAGAAGAAGGATAGCTGTTTTAGAAAATACTACGCCGAAGGTGAGAAATAGGCTACCACCGATGAATAGAAGCAACTGAAATCAGCAGTTCAGTTAGAGGCTTGCTGCTAAAACGAACCTTGAGAAATTGAATGGCAGTAACTACCCAGGGAGAAACGGACGGCTTCTCGTGAGAGGCGCGTTTGTGAGAGCGGAAGACGTTCCAGGGATCTTCTTCCCACGCCATTCTGAAAGAAAACATGAATCGACGAACGGGGGAAGCGCGATAAAAGAGAAACGGCACATAAATCTAGACAATTAGGTTAGCTATGGTGCTGGCAATTATCTTATGTAGCGTTTTACATATTCAAGAACAGAAATATATTGTTAGTGAAACGCTTCATCTGGAATGTGATAAAAGAAAAAGAAAACTATGGCTTGTTCAGGACCGGCGGCATACTGTAAATTTTTCCTCGCGGGACCAACCATGCCAGTCCTTTGACATTTGACAGCATAAATGTCCGGACACGGCGTGTTACCCATGCAAAAAGCGTCGCCACTTTTTCTCGCGCCAATTTCCTATTTTGAGGGCGGGAATTCAAAATTAGATCTCTTTTATTTCGTCAGCCACATACTTTCCACCTATTATTCTTTTTCCTTTTTCACAATTTTAGGTCAAGTAGATTTACTTAGTAACAGAATAACTATTATAAAAACAAAGCATCAAAAATATCACCAAAAAGAAGCAATTTAACAATTTAGTACTTATCAAACAAATAATTTTGGAAGGATACTTCGTTGGCGATCATCTTTAGGCGTAGAGCAGGATCTCGAATGGCGCAGAATCTTCTCTCCTGTTGATTATAGTAAGCATGTAAAGCCTCAATGGGCTGTTCTGAAATGAGGCCCCAAGTTTTGTGTTTAGCTACAAATTCCGGTACATGTTCAACGAGCATATGAAGCTTAGGAGTCATTGACATATCTTTGTTCGCATTTTGAAGCTCGCTTAGCATTTCGACCAAAGAAACGTTCAAATCGATTATTTCTTCTTGCGTAAGAAATGAACTTTTGGAGAAACCTTGTACTTTCGCCAGTGCTTTCGTAAATCTCAGGTAGGATTTACTTTCATAGTCGTTGGGAAACAGGCTCCAGAGTTTCTTAGCATTTTCGTGCTGCAGCAACTTTCGAACGTGGTTACCAGTGAATTTCTGGAAAAAAGCTCTCTTATCTGCACCGCATTTTGAAAACATGCCCTCCAGCTCTTTCATTTTCGGTCCTGCATCGCCGAGCGCGTTGGAAAACTCATTTACTCTTTCTGTCAATTGACTTGCCTCATTCTCGGTAGCTTTCATATCTGTGTTCAATGTATTAGCCTGGTCCTGGGCACTTTTCAGACGATCATCAAAAGACATTCCTGAACAATCGCCACAGGCAAAGAAAGTCGTGTCATAACGTGCTTTAGCTTCTATGGTGAGAATAGGCACGCAAATGACGTGATAGGCAGCTTTACACATGTCGCAGTTAATCCAACGATCTTCAGTATCGATGCCATTTGCTCTAAAATCGCGGAAGAGGCAGGTATCCCTGTGATGGCACAATTGAGTGCCTGTTTCAGGAAAGATAGTTTCAGCACGTTTCACAGCATCAAAGAGTACCAAAACTTGACGCGATCTTTTGAGCTGTTGAGTGACCGATCGATGCCTCTCCTTGGCTAGTGCGTGATCATTTTTGACAGAAGACAGCATAGATTTCAACTGACTACGTTTCTGAATGTCTACATTTTTCGCCACGAGATGGGCATCTTCTGCTATAGCCTTAGCTTCGAGGGCATCAATGAAAAAGTTAGCTATACCCATGATAATATGTAGCGACGGAGGAATTATGTTTGTTAGATCGATTTTTGGAAACAGTGCATACTGCTCGTTTCTAACGCTGTCTCCCGAAAGTTTTCCGTTAACGATTGCTCGTTTTGTCCATTGTTGACTCGGAATACCTTTCGTTGTACGACGGAAATCACAGATAAGGCAGTTATGGGTAGAAGAAGGGCCCTGATGACCGTAACCCTCGTAGAGGAACATCATATCGCCAGTAAGAAACCATTCTATCTCCACATTTTCAGAGCCGCTGCCGGTCAAGATGGTAACAAACCGCAGAGAATTTAGCTCGTCGATCTGGGACTTGAAACAGTTATTCATGAACTGGTTACTGTCAGATCCTTTATAGACACCTACTAAGAGGAGATTAGCTCGGGAATTAGTGTTCGTGACATTTCCAATGAGAAGGCAGAGTTTGGTATAGGAGCCGCCCTTATCTCCGATGATAGATACCCATAGCTTATTTCCAAACTGTTCTCCTTGCAAAAGTTTGCCGGAGTCGTAGAGACTTTGAACTCTCCGAGTAAGAGAATCGCCAATGTTCTGTAAACCTATACCGTGAGTGCTAAAATCTGCACCTTTTCCATCCTGTATAGTGAATGAAAACGGCAAATATTTCTCCCGTACTGACAGCTCTTGTGCAAGTGAACGTGTCACGTTGTACGGAGCAAAGGGATCGTGGTTCGCATGATGACTAAGATGTGTCTTCAGTCGGCTGTACATGCCCCAGGAGATATTGAAAGATTTCAACATTACCAAAGTGTCCATGGGGGATAGACGATTTTTCTTGTTGCATAGAAGGTCTATGCGTGCTCGCTTTGCTCTTTTTGCAGCAGCCTTCTTTTCTAGAATCATCACGCGAACCCTTTGCTTGAGCCTAACAATATACTTGCTCTGTCTTTCAACGATGTTTCGAAGAGTGGAAATCGTTTGAAGGACGTTCGGATCATCTAGTTCAGCTTGAACACCACGAGACGAGAAACGTAATACATCAGTCTGAGATTTTTGACTAGATGTTAATAGTTCTGTCTGACAGGAGGCGTGATAAATTTGGAAGCCATCTCCGTCCACAAACTGACGCCTTCGCCGTTTATAGGGCGTGATGGGAGTGTCAACTGAAACTACCGAGCGACAGGTGGAGATTTGGTCTTCTCTTAGCAAAGCTCGAAAAATTCGAGTTCATGGCGCTTTCACAACTTTTTAGCCGCTCGTGTTTTGAGAAAAACGGTTTTTAAACTTGTTATTAGCTCTAGGTTTTTCTAATGATCTGATTTCTGCACAAAATTCTTCAAAAATAAAGAAAAAAATAAGAAACTGGAGCTCGAAGAGCAGGAAATCCGCGCAAGCGCGCGCTTTTTAGATCAATCTAGGTATGGTATTCTGTGCCAAAACCGATTTGAACCATGATTTTTGTAGGATACTGTACTTAAGAAAACGAGCGGCGTTTGTGCCCGATTTGAAAAAGTGGCGACGCGCGTAACACGCCGTGCGGATTTAATTCTTTATTCTTATCAGCCTTTCTTCTTGTCATTCGCTATGATTATACATAACCGTTAAAAAGTGACACAGTTGGTGAAAAAAAAAACAAGGAAACTGCAAAAATCGGCTGCCAAAAGCGAAGAAGGTAGTTTCTTTTTGTCTATATTTCTTAATCAGAATCTTGCAGGAACATCATCATCGTCATCACATTCAAATTCCTCGATTGGGCTCGTCAAGCAAGCCTCGTGACTACGTCAAACCTGCGTTCACCTTGGCCCCACCACCTCCAATGCCCAACTTGGCCAGGATTGTTCCTGCACCGTCTTCTGTACCTCCTCCTCCCCTTTCCTAGGTTCCCTTTCCTTTCATTCTAGTCCTTATTCGTCTCATCATTTTGTTACGGGTCTCCCCATTTTTTTCTCTTACGAGTTCCTTCCCAGTATATAGGTTTGCTTTGTGATAGAACACTGCTACGTGAGAATTATTCAAAAAGAAACGCACAAAGTCGGGTAACGTGTGAACTATAATTATATTCTTTTCTCTAAATGCCGTTGACCATTTTTGTGTTATTGCCATTAAAGTTTTTTTTGTTACAAGAGCTTTATTACCCAGAAAACCAGAACTAAACCCAAAAAAAAGTATATCGTCGTCCTCTTGTTAGTCGGAACGTGAGCCTTCGTCGTCGTCAGACGAGTCGAAGCAGTCGTCTTTGCGGGTGAAATGAGCGTAGACGAGAGTCTCCTCTTGGAGACGAATGAACTGAACATTTGTGCGGCGGTAACCCGGCAGTTCACGCTCCCACAACTGCTGTTGGGCGTCCTTTCCCTTAAGGGAGATGTTGTTGGCGAAGACGGTCATCAGCAGCTTGCCAGGTCTAAGTTTTTGTTTTCTCTGAGAAATAGGGGATTGAAAGACCTGAAACAGCGAAGGACTTTCTGTGTCTGTTTGTAAAGACACATCGAGTCCTGGTTGGTTTCGAAGGAGGCGAAACTGAAGTCCTTTTCGGGAGTAACATGGATGGTCGCGTAGTGGTCCGATTCGTCGTCGCGGTAAGCATTCATCGAGTAGCCACATGGGTCGAAGAGCTCCTCGTGAATTGACATGTCTTTCGGAAGCAGCTGGTCGATCCCAGCTATCTGAAATCTTTGATATCTCTTGTTCATAATCGGTTCCGTGGGAGAAACCTCAGTTTTGAGTGAATATAATTATTGCAGGTCTTGTTTGGTGTTACTTTTGTTGCTCTCAATGAGAAAAAGACGAAAGGAAAGCTTGCATAGACATTGGAACACTTCCTAACATCCTGAACTTTCGGTGCTGCGCGTTGTCTTCTGTCGTACGTAAGATCGCATTGGGTTTTGTACTCGAATAACGGTTAACTTTCGCAACTCGACCTATATAAAGCGATCAAATAAAGAAATTCAAAAGATTACCCACCTTGGTGCAATGCTTTCCGTCGTCAGCGACCTCTCGAGTATAAAGACGAAGGACATCGTGGTGGAGATCAGTCATCAGAATCTCGAGAGTTCCGTCCGGAGTCACCTTTCGGTTGGCAGGCATCTGCTTGTGCATGGTGTACAGATACCAACGGTCGGATTTCAGCGAGCCGAGACAGTAGGCTTGTCCGCCTTCGAAGAACGAGTCGAGATACTCGACCTCGGAGTCGAAGTTGCGATGAACTGCTGGCTGAAGCTCGGGACGCATAAAGTTCTTTCGCGAGTAGTAGACACTCTCGACTTCCTCGAGACCAGCAAAAGTGCTGGCCAGTTCGAGAATGACCGGGAGAGCCGCCAGTAGACGAGTGGTACCGCAGGTCTTCATGATGAGACGACGGTCCGAGATGAAGAGACTGCTCTCGGAGAGAACATAGCTGTCCAGACCCTTTGAATGAGCCGAATGAAGAATCTTGCATCTGGCCACATCGAGCATCGAATCGATTTTGTGACGGGGAATGTCACGAAGAGATCCGGAGCCAGTCTCAGTAAACCAAAGCTCGAGGAGCTTCTCGGCTCCCTCGAAGAAGTACTCTTCGACAGAAGACACAGTCTCGGTGGCGATCACGGAAGTCATCTGAACATTTTCGTTCCCTGTTATATTCTGTTCTGATACCTCTGTTCTGCTTGACAGGAAAGAATCAACCGAAAGAAGATCAAAAGAAGGCTTGAAGAGGAATGAAGGACTCGGACCCGCTAAGGAGGACGACGATAGAGAACGAGGATGAGGGTCTCAGCTCCTGGACCCATACAATCCTGAAATACGGTCTTCCCGAATTGTCTCTATCAGACTTTGTTGTGTGGTGAACGTACTATTTTGTGTATAAACAACAACATATTTCCTTATCTGACTACTGTTCCTTTCCCTTTTACACGTCCATCTTACGATATGGTAGATCCAAATGACTCTCTTTGCCCAGTTTTCTGCCTCTACTGACCTCTACTAGTCAGCGAAGATGGTGCTTGAACTCCGGACGTTCAGTCTTGGGAGGGATATCTTCAGCCCAGAGGAACAGAAGAGAATAGGGCGGACGCGGCGGAACCGACTCGACCGACGACTTCTTGTTACGCACCTGGATGGTTGCGATGTGGTACCTATTCCTTGTTTAGATCAATCAAACAGAATACTTACCCTCGTGAGCTGTGACGCGAGGGTGCTTCTACCCTAGCCTCTCACAGCACTTGGAGGTCGAGAAAGGACGAACAAAGAAGAAGGAAAGAGAAGGGAAGCTGCTGAAAGTTATGTTTGCTCGAGAGAGAGGGAGAGTTTAAAGAAATGAAAAAGAGACTATGAGGTCAGTAAGACTGGACGAAAAGACATTTTGCTACAGACTGGGAGCTCCGGTTATCGCGAGACGACAGATCGTAGAAATGAAGCTTTTCATCGACATTTTTTTAAGATAAGAGAGTTGGAAGAGAGGCGCACTGGTCTATGGTGTGACTCTTATACTCCTCTATATAGATAGTACGAAATAACTATATGACCAGTGAGGATCTTATGTTTGTGGAACAGCCGAACTTCGAACACCCTCGAGGCGTATAGAGGTAAGGGCTGATCGATTTGCCGCCTAGAAAAAAAAATGTCTGGACCGAAAAAATGAAGGGAGAGCTAGAACGAACGAGCTATTGAAGAGAAGATTGGAAAGTTATCAGAGGTGGGCGGGGAGATGGGAGACGGTCAACACACTGGATTGCAAAAGGTAAGGAGAAAGGAACAAGCTGTGGAAAGGGTAAAGAAGACAGGGGAGAGGCATACCAGTTAATATGCCTGACTAGAAGTTGGAGGAGTTAGACAACGGTGACTGACTGGCTGACGTTAGAGATCCCCTTTGTACTTGCTTATCTGGACTTCGATCCTTTGGACGTATATGGTGAGCCAAATGTTGATGACTTTCAATCTCTTTGTATTAGGCTTCAGCAGATTGTACAGTGCAATTGAGTCTCATGCTTGTGGGGATGAATTTAGTGGGTCAGGAAAGGCCAGTCGGGAAAGACCATCAACAGAACGTGAATGACACGGGGAGCATTGTGAAAGAGCTTCTGATAAGGGTAATTGGTATCTTTTCCGGGGTCGCAAGTACACTTTTTATGGCTGGAGCCAGTAGCAGGCAGAATACGGAAGTTAACTTATTGGATAAACTGCCAGAGTATAAAACTACAGTTGCACGAAAACGCTTTGGTAGAACATCAAACCTCATTTAGTTTGATCTCTAGACGAAATCTGACAAGATTCAAAAAGACAAGTAATGCTATCGCCGCTTTGAGCTGTACGACAGTTAGAACTTTGTTCTCTTGAAATTTGCCTGGATCCTATCCCCTACTGTCAACCTTTTATGGCCCTTCCTTCTCACTTCAACGTGCCCGCACGTTTCCTTCAGTCGAGCTACCGTGGCAGGAGCAACGTTCTGTCACGGTAGGGATAAATAGCTTACGTCAAGTAATTAAAGGATCTTGTGAAGAAGATGAGCAAGAGCAAATGCATCAAACTGTTGAGCCTTGTCCTCATCGATTTCAATTGCCATGTGAAGCTGGTGTATCTGAGGAAGATTCGGCCAAGATCCGCCAAGAAGACTATGACGATCCGAGGGAATTGGTGGCTTACGTGAACGAGGCTGTCAGCAAGGAGACGGGTGGAATGATTCGCCAGCGCCTCAACTTTGTTTACCTTTTACGATAAGTCTACATTTTGATACAAACTTTGGTATGCTACACACTGTTACTCGTTTCCAGCAACATGAGTCTTCAGATTCCACTGTGATGTTCATCAAAATCCTCTACTTCAATAGCCTGTGGAAAAAGCCGTTCAGAGCTGGATCCACAAAAGAGGGTGAACTCTACATGAGCAATGTAGTGACCAAGGAGGTCGTGTTTCTCATACAAAGGGCCCCACGAAAACATTACTAGGAAACAGACGAGGCCCAGGCGCCCGATCTGATCTACAAGGAGTAAAGCTTCTGGCTGGTGATTCCGAAGGAAATAGTCAGATGGCCACAGACTGCGTCAAAGCTTCGACGGCAAGGAGACGGCGGAGAGACTGGACAAGGCCCAAAAGAAGGGTTCGACCAGAATGTCCAAGTTCGAGAGTCAAATGCATGCAGAGTTCAATGACGCTCAAGCAGATGGGGCTAGATACTCTCTTCGACGGATAGTGCGATCTGGACAACATCGTGACGGACTTCGAAGACTTCGAAACAAGATTTTCCAGAAGGCTGTGATCGAGATAAATCGGAGTTGGAAACGTGGAATCAAACTTTTTCAGTTTTATGAGCAGGGAACCAAGGCTGCCGCTGCGACGTGTATACTGCAAAAGCCAAGTCTCCATTACGACGTCAACACGAACAGACTCTTCCTCTACTTTCTCATCTACAAGAAGACCGTCCTCTTTGCGGGCCAGTATCTCGGATAGTTTACCTTCAAATGGAATAAGTCATATGTTATCTTCTTTTGTTTTCTAATGACTTCTGATGATTGGAAGGAATAGGAACAGACTATTAATGACCGGAGTCTGAAACAACGAACAGTACAAATGTGAAAACTTTCATCTATACATAACCCGTAAATCAGCCAAGAAAAACAATCTGGAAACTAAACTTTTGCTCTTCGTTTGGCTATTCGTGAAAGAAGGAACAGAACAGTAGCAGTTGCGAGTAGTTCCATCATGGTCAAGAGGTCGAAAACATCACCAACTGACCGGATCTCTGACAGAATGCAGCCGGCTCGAACACAGAGAAAGTTGTATGGAATTAGACCTAGATATGGATCTAACAGGGTGGCATAAACACTGACCGAGTCCGACTGTTAGGAAATGAGTTGAAAGTGGGATTCCGACGAAGGGAGAGGTGATGTTGAGCAGCCAGTGTGGAGTGAAAGGGAAGACTCGGGCTGAGAGGAGATAGAAGAAGAGACGATCCTTTTCTTCTGTTACCTGGAAATTGTTACTCTTTTGAATCCGGAATGACTTATTTATATTACTCAAGTTTTGACCGTTTTTTTTACATTCTTATCGATTGGGAAAACATGACTCATGTACGAAATTTAACCAGACCCTGTACCTTTGCTCTGACGGTATTAAGATGATTATGCAAGTATCTGACAACCATAGACTGGGCGAAGAATCCGGACAGCAGGAAACAGAAACTGGCTCCAATCGCAGTGAGAAAACAGACGAGTGGGACTCCAAACAGAGATCCGAACAAAGCTCCTGCCATCAGATTCTAATCCAATGTAAAAGGAGACATGGAAATGAGCTACCATGAAAAAAGAGCCCGGGATGGCGAAAGTCTGTTTGTAGAGGAAGGCCAAGGAGAAAAGGAGCAGCATGTATGAGTACTTCTCTGCTCTGATGCTCGGAATCAATACAAAAAGATATAAGAAGTACCTAAGTCGACCCATAATCTGAACGAGGTTCCGTAGATCATCAATATCTCTCGGGAAACGAAGTTTTTCCTCGCCTTCCACATGAGGAGCCAGACTGTAGACATAGTAGAGCAAGAGAGTGAAAGAAAACCATATCAGGACCAGCAGAGACACCCGTCGCATACTATCTGAACAAGATTCTCTTCTTTTGAATACTTTGAACGAGGTAAAGAGAGGACAGATACCCAAATCAATGAATGAACAGAAAAAGCTCTAACGGTTTATTCGGTACCCGTATCAACAAGTATACGCCTTAAAACATTCACATGGGTCTCTTGAGAGTGATAGTGATCTCCTCCTTGTCCATTTGGAACTGACGAGTGCTGATTCCGACACTGGCGAACATCTTCTTGGCAGCCATGTAGCTGGTTTCAAAGCGGTCATTCAAGTAGACGACAGAGCCGATTCGAGACTGAAAACAAGCCTGTTTGAGTACAACAACAATTGATAAGAATGGCGTGTTGTTGGTCTCTTGCCTGGATGATAAGTTTAGCGCACTCGTTGCACGGAAACGTGGTCGTGTAGAGAGTTGTTCCCTCGAGATTGTCTCCGATCTTATTCAGAATCGCATTGGCCTCGGCGTGGACCACGTAAGCATACTTATTGTCAAGGGGATCCTCGTTGCCCTTGCCCCAGGGGAATTCGTCGTCCGAGCAGCCCGCAGGAAACCCTATACTTGGACAATCAGAGCCGGTGTTACAAAAACCAACCGTTATAGCCAGTACCCACGATCTTTTTATACTTGTCGACAATCACTACTCCTACCTAAAAGTTGCTCCTAGGCAAAAACAAGAGAACTCTCACCTGGCAACTGGGATCTTTGCTTCTCTGGGAGGCCACTAAGGCAGCCATCATGAAATACTCCTCCCATTTAAGGTAACCAAGTCGTTTTGTGGCTGAAACCTCATATCTACTGTTCTTTCGTCTTAATCAACCTTGACGTTCCTCCTCGGTCCGGATCTTTCCTTCCGTTCCGTTCTTCTTCTCCGGAGTCAGATTCGACTGACCCAACTGGAACTCTGTGTGAACTCCTTCAGAGTCATCCCTTACTGTGGACTCGGCTTCTGGGATGTTGGAGCCTGGCATCTGAAAGTACCTCAATGGATGAGTGTGTGGAAGAGCAATCAACTAAGATTCGGAATAGAATGTTCCGAAATAGAACGGTGGATTAAAGTGTTTGAGAACAGAAAGATTGTTCATAGACTGTACAGAGTGAGGGAGAATGAAGATCAGAACTGTGACTCTTTTTCCTCTCACAGCTGCGACACTGAGTACCAGTCTCGCGTCTGCTTCTAGACTTTTCACTAAACGAGAAAAACAATTAGAAGAGAAGTTACTGATTAATAAAGACGATTAGAAAAGACTTCTCGTGATACGAGCAACCGAAACATATGGTTACTTGGGAATAGATGCTGGCTATAAACTGATTCGGGATGGCTTTCTCTGTTATGCCAACTGACAGTCGGAATAATAATAAAGGGCGGAACCGTGAGCATCTGCTGAGAGCCAATGGAAATGTAGGTATTTGTAGGAGGCGAGGCGGACCAAACGTCTAGACAACTCATCGGTGGTTTAAGATGTGGCTTATTAATCCTCTCGTTTACGTTACGAAAAAACCATTTTCTTGACAAAAACACCTGTATATCCTCTGAGATTCGAAATAAGGTATCTACTCACCGTTCAAGAGCGCCAACAGTCTCGCATATTGTTTCTATCAACTAGATTCATAGGACCAGGCCGCTCTTTTTATTGACTTAACCTCTCGATGGGGTATAGGAAAAGAAGAGCAAGAGAAAGACGAAAACAACCATCTTGCAATATCTTGTGGCTGGCTGAAATGTTTGAATTTCCACCAAAAATCTTTTCCGCAATTGCGTACAATTTGATTGCAGACGTCGAGTGACCGCTCCTTTCAGATGTTCTTGTTTGTCGAATTCCTTCCGTTAAAAATCCTTCCGTTGTTTTTCTCTAAAATAAACTCGAGAACTATAGTCCGTTCAGGAGCGGGGGTTGACTGGCGGCATACTGTAGGTTTTTCTCGCGAGAGCCGCCGTTCTTCAACATTTGACAGCGGATTTCACCCGATTTTCTATAATTTTTGCTTATCAACGTTTTTTGTTGTCATCCGCTATGTTTGAAAATAACTGAAAAAAAGTGAGAAAATTGGTGAAAAAAAACAAGAAATCCGCTGCTAAATGTTAAAGGACTAACCCGGCGGATCCCGCGAGGAAAAATTCCATTTTTCCGCCAGTAAACCCTATTCCTGAGCAGATTATATTCCGCTACGAAGTATATGTTGCTAGAAGGAAAACTGGCCAAGAGCGATGAATTCCTTTTGGTTAACTTGACTGGTCTAGTCATTTGCATCCATTTATCATTTCCTCATAACGATTGGTCTTTTTTGATTGACTACCTGGGAACAAAAGATCTCTTTGCTTCGCGTCTTAAACGCTTGGCCGTTCCAGCTGTTTACATCGGTTGCGACGTATTTTCATTATCGTTTCGAATGCTGACAAATCGTGACACTAGCAGCCTTATCCCCTTCTTTCTTTTATTTTTTTATTCATCTTATCTTTACTTGCTTGCACATTCAGTTTATTTCAGAATGACGACCGTAGTTGAGTCGTTCGCTGCGGAAGAGCTCGAAAAGGAGCTGAAGGGGGCCCCCTTCGTCATTCCCCATGGCGATGTGAGGGTCTACAAGGATGAATGCACTCACTGCTACAAGTCAGCTTTTCATCCAGGTACTTTTCGTTCAATTCTGAGCAGCTAGAATGTTTCAGGCGGCCTCTACGTCAGTCTCAACAGCTACTACTGCTTCTGCAGGGAGCATCTGGAGACATATGTCGAGAAGACAGGACACCGGGTCTTTGTCCACGTGGAAAGCTGCAAGGTAAACTAGCTTTTTGGAGCTTCAATGATTTTTGTTCAAGGTTTCGGTTGAAAAGGAGAAGTCGGCAGACGAAGATACCGGAGAGCCGCAAATTAAGAAGCTCGCTATTGGCAAGGAAGGTGGATTTGACGTTGAGAAGTGTGCCTCTTCCTATACTACAATCATACGGTATTCAGACATGAGCTCGTCGACCAATACCACCTTGCCATCTACCCCAATCTGTATCGGCTGATCCCCATTACGCAAGCTCTGGGAGATGGATTGTATGATGCGGCTCATTACGTCGCCACCTGTACCAGTGCTGAAAGACTCGAGATGCTTCAAACGGCCTCGAATGCCTGGGACGGGGAAATCAAGTTGATCACGAAACACATCGATCTTCCTCAATTGCAGACAAACGGCAAAGTGGTTGGTTTCTTCTTATCTGATCGTTTCATTACGGTTTTAGATACCAACGTCGGGATGGAAGTGCGAGATGCAGGACTGCGAGCTGACGGAAAATCTCTGGCTCAACCTCAGCGACGGCATCATCAAATGTGGCCGGTCGCAGTATCTGGCTGACGGCAAGTTGTCCAGCGGCAACAATCACATGAGACAGCACTGGGAGCTCACTGGATTCCCTCTTGTCGTGAAGCTTGGAACTGTCGCCAACGGCTGTGCTGACGTCTACAGCTACGATGAAGACGATGCCGTCATTGACGGAAAACTGAAGGAGCACCTCGCCCACTGGGGTCTGGACGTGGACACTATGAAGAAGACGGAGAAGAGCACGCTCGAGATGGAACTGGACATGAATCAGAAGTGGGAATGGGCCAAGTGCGTCGAAGATGGAGCATCCCTGGAGAACAAATACGGAGCCGGCTATACAGGCCTTGTCAATATTGGAAGCAGCTGTTACATGAACTCTGTAAGTTCTCGTTGTTTAAATGAAGCCACTCCTCTTCAGGTCGTCCAAGCAATGTTGCTTCTCCCATCCATTCAGGAACGCTTCGTCAATAATGCCAAGACGGAATTCGATCGCGTACCTCTCGAGAACATTCATACGGATATGAATGCCCAAGTGACCAAACTCTTCAAATCGATGATGACCGGAGAACATGCTGTCAAGGAGCTAGAGGAGAAGAGCTTGAACGGGATCAAGCCGAAGCAGTTCAAACAGGTCGTAGCTGGGAATCATCCAGAGTTCCGTACAGCTGCACAGCAAGACGCCGAGGAATATCTTCGCCATCTCGTCGACAGAATCACCAAATCCACACCGGCTGACATTAAAGATGCCACACTGCCATTGAAGTTCAAAATGGAGGCCCGTTTCGAAGATCTCGCCTCTGGAAAAGTTCGCTACACCGACAAGGAAGAGGTCATACTTGGACTCCCTGTTCGTGAGGTGGTTCTGTTTTGGTTCTGTTTGTAAAGCTGAAATTTAGGAGCTGATGATTCCGATGGAGGCTAAGGAAGGAGAAACCGAGAAGCGTTTCGAGGTCAGCCTCGACTATCTGATCGAATCTGCGTTCGCTGTCAGCCACATTGACGATTACAAGAGTCCCGTCACTGGCGAAGACAAAGGAGCAACCAACACGCTGCGGTTCAAGACCTTCCCCGAATTCCTCGTAATCCAGATCCAGAAATTCGCTCTCGGGCCCGACTTGAGAGTGAGGAAGTTCGACATGGATGTGCACGTCAACGATCAACTGGATCTCACCTCTCTTCGTGGAAGCGGAAAGAAGCCCGAAGAAGTCCTGCTTCCGGACAATGTCGAGACCGCCACGGCCGCCACTCTTCCCGACTACGATAAGACGGTTGCCGAGCAGCTCAAACAGATGGGATTCTCGGAAAACGCATCGATTCGAGCCGCCATCGAAGTACGCAATACGAACGGAAACGCCGAGCAGGCTATGGAATGGCTTCTTCCTCGTCTAGACGATCCGTCGATCAACGAAGCAGTTCAGCCAGTGGCCCAAAATGTCGACAGGAAAGCAGCCGCTAAACGTCCCTGTGTCCAGGAACTTGTAGGATTCGGTTCGCTTTGTTTCTTTCGCATTTTTACACAATAAATTTCAGGTTTCACTGCTCATCAGGCCTGCTTTGCTTTGAACAAGTTCCAGGACGTTAATCAGGCCGCAGAATGGCTCTTCGAACACGCCGGTGAAGTTCCTCCCGAAGAAGAGCAGGCTGCCACCGAAACAGCCGGACAATCGACTGAGTACACCGACGGCAGTGGCCAATACAAGCTGATCGGATTCATCAGTCACATGGGCAGCAGTCCCCATTCTGGACACTATGTGGCTCATCTGCTGAAAGAAGGAAAATGGGTAAGCTCTTGAATGTGTTCTTCTATCACCAACAATCTTCAGATATTGTACAACGATGAGAAAGTAGCCGTCTCGCAGAATCCTCCGCGTCAGCTGGCCTACCTCTACATCTTCAAAAGAATCTAATCTCTTCGCAATATGGGTCCTCTTCTCGTCTTAATTACCTGTGTAAGATTTCCCGGTTTTATAAATTATTGCCTTGTATCCACAATAAATCACTATTACCTCTTGCCAAATTCTTATTTTATTATTTTTTTTTTATTTATTACGATTTCAACGTGTTCACGTGTCGCATTCTATGTTGGTTCCATTGGGCTTGATCTTCTCTAGCCACTCGCATCCAACTTTGTCCCATTTCGCCTGTGAAACTGTCGCTCCATCTGGGTTTCGGTCGTCCTGATGGTCTGATTGCTCTCCAAGGGCGCCATTCCAGCACTCGTCTCGTTCATGTGTCCGCGTATGATATTTTCCTTGCAAAATTCCATTTTCTTATGGCCCATCTCTCTAACATCTGCGACTTTGGTCCTCTCCATGAGCCAGTTGTTTGTCCGCCTATCCAGCAAAGTGACACCAAGACATCTACGGAGCATTCTTCTCTGAGCGATCACTAGTTTCGTACAGTCCCGGGGGCTTTCTGCTGCGTCTCGCTTCTGTGCTGTTGGAATTTAATTTCCTCCGCCAGTAGCTCTACAAGAGGCAAGGCGGCAAACTACCGTCGTCCGTACCTTGGGCAACCCTTCGACGTAATCGCCTAACTATGCTGACATTCCGACTGGGAAATCTGCCAAATTCTGCTCATCTTGAATGATTCAAGGAGTATTGGCTTGTGATATAGAGAAGACTATCGAAACAGGAAGAGTGGATCATGTCCGAAAGTACCTTCCAGATGACATAGGTTACAGACACCAGAATGAAACTTTTAGCTGGCAGATGTGGGTTACTCAAAGGAAGCTTTATTTGTTGTATTGTTGATTAAGATCGGGTAAACTATTGAAAGCGGGAAACGTCAGAAAATCGGTAGTCCGTTCAAATGGGTCCAGTTTGTCAGATTGTTACAAATGTGACAGGAAATTTAGAACTCGGATTTCTTCCAATAGACTCGAAACTTGAGTCTTCGAGCTTTACCAGCTATTACCAGCTGAATTGAGCGCAAAAAAAAAATGACGGAGAATATTTAATTCTTCCATTTTGTGCTCACAGGGTGGTCCCAGGAGGCTGATTGCATCGCAGCGATAATCGGCCACAATTTGGTTCATTTGCCTATCGAATAATTAACGGCTGTCACAACATCATCTCCTCTTTGACACAATTGAAGGCGCCTTCTTTTGATTCGATATGTATCTTTTAGCAGCTCGATTTCTCATAGGAAATAGACACCATAATCAATCTAGATTCGGTGTATGCGCACAGCTGAAATAGCAGATGCTACAATGAGGAATGGTCGTCGGAATGGCTAATTTTGATTTATTACCGGTTTGGAAGAACGATATTTATTGACAGTCATGACTTGGTAAGATGTGCAGGCAAGGCACTTGAGACCTGAGAAGTTGGAAAGACGAAGTCTGTTCTCTATTTGGAAGAGATTTTCGTCGGTAAAGGTACGACCAGCTGTCGACGCGCCTGGCGGACAGCCTGCATTTCTGGGTCGTCTCTGTACGAAGGTCATGGTAAGGTAAGAGAGAGAGAAAGTGCTCACAACAAATTGTAGTTTCTGATGGTCCAGTTCCGATTGATCACACAGAAACGGAAGAAGAATCTGAAGATTGAAGCTTCTGCCCGGTACTGGGTGAAGACGGCTACGAAGAAGGCGAAAAAGAACAGGATTGTACAGATGACAACAGTCATATCATCGTTGGACAGCGTCGATGAGACTACCCGATATCCTCTGAAAGTGTTTTCTTTGAGTAGAGAGCAAGAACCCGTCTGCTTGACATACGTTGTGGTCGTCTCAAATAGCGCAATCTGACCTAGGTGGCTGACATAAACACACACGCTGACTCTTTGGAAGTGCTATAATCTCTACAAGAACAGACTTGCAAGTTTTTAGAAGCTGAGGCAATTCAAACTGAAAACGGTCCTATTGTATATAGGGCAGTTGTGATACTAAATGGTCTTGGCCCAGTTCAAAAAATGTGGGTTTGGAGCGATGAACAGGCGAAACCCTTATCTGGACAATGGACGAACCTGACAGTAGCTGAGAACTGCTCGGCAACCCGTAAATAGGATATTGACACAACTGCACACAGCGCCATGATAATAGTAACAATAATGAAGCAGATGTTGAGGAGACGATCGCGGATATTGAGACGGGGAAAGTGTAGACCTCGTACCTAAACCAATTTTTTATATGAACTGAAGAAAGACCTACATCCCAGAGAGTTCCTCGTCTGTAGAGATACCCACATAATTCGCATCTGGGCGACGGGACCATTTTGCGGGTAGAGAGTTCGAGCCAGTGCTATAACTCATCTTGGATGGCTGAAAGAGACATCGACTTACGACAAGACAACTTCTATGGACGTAGAGAAGACTACCGGAACAGCGACAGGGAGAGATGAGAGGGTCTCGACCGGAAGTACCTTCCAGATGGCATATGCGACAGAGAGGAGCCGAAGAAGAAGAGGCCAGAGACACTGCAAAGGAACTTTTAGCATCCGGCCGACCATTTAGCTGGCAGACGTAAACAAAAGCGAGCCCCCACTTCCAAGGCGGGAATGATTCATTGGTCCGTTGCGTGTGTGTTCCGCGACAAATATTCACGAGAAGTGTGTAGTCCCGGACAACTTTTACGGCTGTCCACTTCTTCTGTTGCGTAAGCCATTCATGCGCAGCGCCAATCGACAAATATGCCAGCTGGCACGTTTCGTATGCAATGGAAGACGAGGAGAAACTTGTCTTTTGGAAAAGGACTGGGAGTATTCGTGGTCAGGTAGTCAAGGGAAGAGTTCAAAGGGAATGGGACCAGGGTGAGTGGGTAAGAATCAGTTGCCTTCAAAATAGTCTGGTAGTCAAGGATTCCAGTTCTTTTTGGCCCTCGACTATCTGTTTAAGCTCTCTGTACAGTGAGACCGAACTTTCTCATAGCTCCCAGTCTTTTCCAATGGTTTGCCCAAAGCCTGTCTCAAACCGTTCGTGTTCAGTAGTCGAGAATACAAAACACTGGAAACTATGAGGAGTGTGTACTACTTTCTCAAAGAGCCTTACCCCCGGGGACCTCCCAATTTAGGTGTCAGTCAAGAGTCAATTAAGCATGTATCTCCTACTTCTGCAACTATATGTGGCTGAGTAGTGCCCATTGCAGAATAACCAGTTCCGGGGGCAAATTTATCGTCTCATTCTGTTTACGATAATAGACCAACCTTTACTGCTCTTCTTCCAGTCGACCGGTTGCAATGGGGTCTGTTTCCAGCAGCGGCTTGGTCCAGCTATCAAGGGCTCGATTTCCACGCGGGTCTCATCGAAATTGATGTTGGTCAGATCAGGTAGACTGCGGAGACCGAGCGGCGGAATTTTTGAAGCGGAAGACGTAGTGGCCATTGGAAGACGATCAGCTGGACCCTGCATTATTGCATGTTGGAACGGCCTGGGAGAGGACACGCCCACTCCCGGATGGGCGGGCAGAGTTCAAGGAAGAAGGGACTGTTTGAAGAAAAGAGTAACAGAAACGCAAGGAGTGGAACGGAACTGCTCCAGTTATGGTTGTTTGTCTGAAGGTGAGTAAGGAACTCAAAACCCCGGAGCAAAAGAGACCTCTGTGTTCACTTGTTCTTTTACCTGCACAGGTGTCTCTCTGCCCTCGACAGTGTAAGAGTCGTCAACTTTTATCTCGTGTCAATTCTGCCCCCACCACGAGAAAGCATAAGCCAACTGATCGTCTTCGCCGATAAGATCCTCATCTGTTCGCCCTCAAGAGACAAAGGAAGTACAACCGAAAAGAGAAAATGAGTTTAAGTTCAAGTTCCGTTATTTTACAGAGAAAAGGAACATGTGAAGAGTGAGGGGCGACTACAAAGTCAAAGGTGGAAAACAGCTGGCAGCTGTTGTGACCACCGCCTTGCAATAAGGAGCCCTGTTTGTAAACAGGGATTTTTCAGGGCCGGCTGGTACGGGAAAATAGATGGGAATGAGGATCTGACTCTTTAGGCATACTTACTGTAAGGATGTTCTGTAATGAGAGGTTCCGAAACTAAATAAATGCATAATTTGTAGTTGTTTTTGAGCTAGAGGCAGGCGCATAACTCTTGCTCCAAAATGTTAGATTGCATCAAAACAGAGGAAGCCATTACCGGAATGAAGTGGGGGGATAAGCCAGAATCCGGACAGTTCTCGGAGCCAGCTGCCTCTTGCCGCATCTGGACCCCTTCCCACGAACGATTACTCTCGCCAAGGTGTGTCTTAATTGACTTGGCGGAAGACTGGGCAGGAAGCGCCTCCGGGGGCCCCATGCCCATATGTCATTATGCAAATGAGAGACAGACCAATCGCTCAACCAAATTCCCTCGTAATAGGTTTATCCAAGAGTCTCCGGGCCACAATGCAAACGTTAATAAGCTACGACTTGGAACTGACAGACGGTTGAAAAGGAAGAGGACGACTCAAAAGTTCTCGTGAAAAACTTGGGCCGATGAATGGTCTCTCATCAACAGCGAAAAGAGTAGATTCGCGGGACAAAACAGGCTCTATTCTTGTTCCCACGTGACCGAGAACATGTAGATCCACCCCTCGTGTTCGGCACGCTTGTATATGTCGGTCAGTCTGTGTCCGACTGGTTCCTTTTGCCCCCGAGGGGAGACTGCCGGGATTAAACGCGCAAATTGCGGGGTTAGAGGGCTAGAGAGGAGACACAAAACGGAAACCGCGACAAATCGCCATATGGAAATGTGAGATGAGCGTGGATTTCAGTCGGTGGCGACAGATAGGTGCGCCTGATATGCGCGGGAGAAAACGCTAATTGAAACGAGGGGTGACATTTGTATGCCGAGAGATGGACGTTTTGGATGAGAATACTAAACAGTTGAACAAGACAAACGAGGAGTTTACAATAAGGAAGTTGATTACTTGAGTAACACTTGACAGCTTGTCGAATCGTCGTTTTGATCACTGAAAAGTACAAGTCATTAAGCCTGAGATCTTTCGGTTCAAGGATAGGAGTCGAACACTTGCTATGTTTGGAATGGAAGAGGTACTCTGTGTACAAGTATCCCAATAGAACCACTTTAGATTGGCTTCTGTCAGCATTACATGATTTGCAAGCAAGGGAAGAAGTAAGCTGATCAGCTTTGCTTCAAGACCGAATACCAGAGATTCTTTCCTGAACTCACTACAGCTTAGATCCTGATCTGTCCCGACTATTGGAGCCCTCTTCAAATGCTTGACGGAATAGAGGGTCAAACTAAAAGAAAGATAACTCTGTCTATAGTGACCGCGACTTCCTGGACACTACAATCTGCCAAAGAGGGGGGTCGTAACCTCGATCGGGAAGTGCAAACAGCCGGTGCTGATATGGTGTCCATGTCCAAACATGTAAACTGTAAGAGACGGCTGGCAGGAGGACAATATTCGGACTATGTCCGTGGTGGGTCGTAATAAAACGCCTCGAGAGGGAGACTGACCTTGCTGAAGGAACTGGAGTGAGAGGAAATAAAGGCGCCGGGTCGACGATTCACAACGACAATAGATTTATTAGCAGGTACCATATAAGTTAGCAGACGAGTTCCAAAAATGAGTGAAGAAGAGAGAGGAATAGAGCTGTGACTAGTCCGAGCTTGCCCACCAAGTTCGTTTCGACCACCCGTTCTTTCTTCAACTTTTCCAGCTCATCCTATAATATTTTTCTTGATAAAACTTTTGCCCATACCTTGTTGATGGCCTCGTCCCCCCAAGAGAACTGCTCGTTGCATCTGGCCTGGCCCTTACAGCAGCAGAGTCTTCCCTTCTTCGGCTCTCCGTCGTCCTATACTCATGTTGCTACATAAGAAGATAACTAACATTTTCAAAGTCGAACTCGTAACACATAGACTGCGTGCCGTTTACGTTCTCTTGAAGACTGGCGATCTCGTCGCAGCTCGGCTGGGCGGCTATGTCTTTCGAGTCGTGCCACTTCGTGTTGTTGTGGTATTTCTTAGAAGAAATATATTGAAAAAAGTGATTTTTACCTTGTCCTCCTGGAGGAACATGTGGTGAGTGACCATCTTACGCGAATGACAGCCTCGAAGGACCGTGGTCAATCCCCCGTCCTGAACAGGTAACAGAAAGCCTTCCAATCACTTACCGCATCAGAGTGCAAGAAGGCAAAGCACCAGGGATCGTCACATGGCTTGAACATCTTGACATCCTCTCCTGGCTCCTCGACCGCGTTGTAACAGGCTTGCGCCTTCTCATACTTCGGCGTCTGTTGGATGAAGCCGAGGTTGCAACCGTCCTAAAAGAATACTAACCATATTCAGAACTCTTACCACATCATTGCAACAACAGACAGTGTTGTTGTTCCTAGTGAAGCAGCCGCTGCTCTTCTTGTTCTTCAGCGTATCCTAAAAAGATTTTGCTTTCCAAATCTTCTAGAAAATACCTGCTCGACGCAGAAATTGGCCTCGTCACAGTTGAATCGACCGTCGGTCTTGTTGTGAAAGCACCAACCCCAGATCTCGTGGCCTTCGCACCATCCCTTCTGATCGTCGACACAGAGACGACAGAAGACAATCGGGAACAGGAGAAGAAGAAAAGGGGGGAACATTGTGTAAGCCACTCAATGTGTGGACGTCGTTGTCTCGATATGAACGGTCTCCTCCATTTCTGATGGGCAGATGTGCATGCATTTTCAATGAGAAGTGCCCAGACGACTTGCACTCTCTTAGAATCCAATGACACTCTTGCAAAATATTGTGATAAGCTGGGAGAATGGGAATTAATGGACAAGTGGATAAACAGGGTCATGAACCACGGATCCTCCTACCAAAAACATTAATTGACACCGTAGGCCAGACAAAGCCAGATATAGCCTCGAACTTTAGAAAGCCTGTTTGAGAAACTGCAGAAGTCAACACTGCTTGGTTTTTTGAAGTTAGACTGAAGAGTAATTGAAAATGGATTGAAAAAGGAACAGACTGCAGGAAGTGCTAAACTAGGCAACGTATTCACGAGTTCAATCAGGTAGGTCAGCGAAGCGACAGTGACAGTTTCTAGAATCCCACGATGTATGTATTCCTGAAAGTCATTGGACTGGGAGTCAACTTGACCGATGCAAACACGGTGAATCCCCATGGCCAAACCCCATGACATAAACATTTTCAGGTACTCATCTTCGACCCAGATTGGAATCTTTCAGTAATTTGGCTCATTAACAACATACTCCCCCGTTTAGACCGATACCCAGGCTCGTGAGAGGAGGATTGGGCAGAACCGAGACGTGACCATCTACAGACTGATTTCGAGCGGGACCATCAAGAAGAAGATCTACCACCTGCAAATTTCAAGCAGTTCTTGAGTAACAGGACCCTGAAAGACCTAAGAGGAAATACTTTAAGACGGATGAACACATTTTTCTTGATAAAGACAACATTTGCGAGTGTTGTGATGTCCTGCAAAGTTAAAGCTCTTGATCTGCTCTACAACTTTGCAGAACATCAAAATGATAAAAAGTGCAGTCTTAAGCCTAAAATAGGAGAGATTCTATAGAACTCTGCCCCAGCAATTGCGTCGCGCCATCCTCTCGCATGTCTCTCGGGGAGAAATGCACTAAACCGCGGATCGTCGTGGCGGGCGGTTGTGAGTCAGCTTGGACCGTAGACTGGTGTGAATGGAGTGAGGGGAGGAGCTCTGTGCTGTCACGACTGTGGCGACCGGGCGTCCAAGCCAAGCGAGGCGTCGCCAAGGGTTCCAGGCCGTAGGGTCTGGTGTCCTGGGCGGTCAAGGAGAGGTGTATGGCTCAGGCCCGAAAGGGAGCAGGCAAAAACCTCCGCGCGTCGCAGTGGCTGGATCGCGCCCGTGAGCAGTTCGTAACTGTGCAGCCTTCTCAATACCCCCAGACCTTCAGTCATTTTGTAATTTTTTTGAAAAGTATTTGACTTGTTGGTGGTCTTGGCGACTCTTTTGTTCTTGCAACTTCTGAAGGGCTCTCACAAAGAGAATACTGTCTGATCACATTCGTCACAGCAGCTGGTTAATTTGGAAATGACGCCGACCGTCCTCGCCAAAAACTCTCGTCCTTGAAGTTTTTACGAGGTCAATTACAAAGCAACCAAACTGTCTCCTTCCACCAAAACAGAATCAGTGGAAACTGGAGGCCATTCACCTTACTGACAATACTAACTTTTTACTTTCTCCACCAACTCTGATCGGTAATCCTTTTGAGTCATTCTGCCGCGTCCTTTTCCGTCAACCGGTTCCACCTCATTACCTACTGTGACCCATCCCCCTTCGACAGACAAACATACAAAATCTGTTGTCAGGATTGTCCTTTTCCGCAAAAGAGCATCAATATTTTCCACGGATGGTGGATGTTTTCGGATTACTCACAGTTCAGCGTGTGAAGGAGGGAGTACAATGTCCTCTCCTCCTGTCTTCGTCTCAACATTTTCTTCTTTTCGTATTAGCAGTACTTGGGTCAAAGTCTAGACAGCTATATTTACGGTTCTCTGATCGATGGGATCTAAAGGACAGCGCTGATTTATTACTCGCGTGTCGAAACTGTTTGTCTCCTGTTGATTTCCTCACGTGTTTTCTTTCTGAGACATAACCTCGAGGTATGTTTCTCCTCCTCCTGTTCTCTTCTCTCCCTGAAACAGTCGCTTGACCAATCCAAACATTCTTCGGGTACAGACCACCTTCTCTACTTTACTCTCATTCTTATTCGTTCCATTTCAGCGTAAATGTCCGGTATGATCAACAATCTGGGAACGCGTCTGTTCAAATCGGTGACTGACAAGGCTGGTGATCTGGGAGACAAGTTCGAAGTCGAGTTCAGCCGTCTCAGCTACAATATCACAGGTAGCGAACCAGACTACTACTATAACGAAACCACGGGTAAATATGCTTGCATGATGGTTTTCTGTATTGTGCGTAATTAAAGTAATGGGCTTTTGTTCGAAGTCGAACTTTAGGGGATTTAAAATGGGGGACAGTCGAAATCAATCGTTTGAAACATAGTCAAGTAATCTTCCAGCCGAGGTCGATGCCATCGTTTCTGAGGCCATCTCACTCTCCTCTTACATCAAAGTCGCTTTGGTCATCCTCTGTGTTCTTTTGGTAAGGACAAGCAAGAAGAACAGAAATTACGATTCCAGGTCCTTGCCATCATCCGACTGAGTGCCTTTGGTCTCCGATGTCTCTTCTTCAAAGCCAGAGATTGGCTCCGAGCCAATGAAGCTCGTCCTCCTCCACAGGTAACTTTTCTGACTCATCCCTTTTCGATTTGAAGGTCAATAGTATTTACACTGAAAAGAGGTCATAGTTCCATTCAGGTCATTCTCTTAATGCCGACTGAGGATGGTCAATACAAAAAGACATCGAATATGTATTCCGACAGTCAGACGAAGAGCATCATTGACAAACTTCGTCAGAATTCATTCGAACTGTTCAACGATTCCGAAGGAACCAAGGTCTATCGTCCGAAGAACAAGGCTCCGATGCTTGCTTCGTTGAAAGAAGCTCATAACGACATAGTTTGAAGGATTCCGAACAACTGAAGATACTCAAAAACGACGTGTACTATACTGGTTCAATAAAACTTTACTCTGAAAAACACTAACCGTGGAAAGTTACCAGATAAGTTTGTACAGGCTCTTATGACAGATAAAAACTTGTGACCGTCTTCTTGTGATAGAGGGATAGATTATTCCTGCTCGAGTTCTGTTAGCACTCCTCCGCAATCCTTCGGATGAAGAAAGATGACGTCTTTTCCATGAGCTCCAATCTTCGGCTTCTCTCCAAGAGTACGCACTCCGAGCTTCTTGACAGCGTCCATGGCCTGAACACTTTTGTCTCATGAACAAAAATATTATACCTTGTGGATATCCTTGACTTCGATGCAAATATGATGCATTCCACCGTCTTTGTTCTTGTTCAGAAAGGCCTGGATGGGTGATTTGTCGCCGTAGGGATGAAGAAGCTCAATTTTCGAGTTGGGAAGTTCGACAAAGACGGTGTAGACCCCATGTTCTGGCTGAGGCTGAAAATACAATGTTAACTAAAGTGTTCAGTTGTGTTTATCTTTTAGAGATTTAGTAATATAACACTATACTTCGTAGTCGTTCGGGTTTTTTTTAACTTTCTAGTCGAGCTACCACAAATTGAGCGAGATTCCTATCAATAATTCTTTATCTGCCATCTTTGCTTCGTGGTCTCAGACAAACAAACAGACAAACAAACACACAGAGTCAACCACAGACACCATTGTGCTTTCTTAGTTTAGAAGATCTGCCGAGCTGTAAAAAAACAACCTTGATCGTTTGATCTACAGCCATCAAAACAAGAAAACATACCACTGGATCGCTGACTTTGGCTCCAAGATCCTTGTAAAACTTCGACGATTTCTCAAGATTCGGAGTGGCGATGGCGACGTGATTTAGCTTGCCTAGAAGTCCAGCCAGTGGATGGCTCGCCATGGTCTGAAGTTTTTGTAGAAAGAAAAAATGATATTGCGTACTCTGGTAGAGGCCACAGCGAGAGCGGTGACTTTTGGGAGAAGCATGGAGTCACTGAAAGTTAGTATTTTGTTTTCTAACAAGGAAGAAGAGAAGCCAAACAAGCAAGTACGTGAACATTATGAGAGTCGCGAAGAAACTTCGAACTGTGTCCAACGAGGACGAGCCTGGACGCACACAACTGCATGCAGTTTACATTTCTTACGCTCCCTTCTTTTCCAGCCTTTCCAAGTTTTCCCCGTTTCTATCTGCTTGTCATTGCTTATTGTCTCCCAAAATTTACCAAAATCTTGCAGGAATGGGTACTAAACTCTCCGTCTCTTTAGAGGGAGCCTACCAGCCGGTTATCGCCCCTCGCACGGACAGGCCGGCTACGTTTGACCCGCAATATGGATTTGAGAAGCCGAGAAAGGTTTGTTCGTGTAGAATTTACTTTATTATAACCTGTTGAGGTACGTGAAATGAAGGCGACGTGGGAAGAGATGGAGCAGTGGAAACTGAAGCCAGGACAACGAGATTATTGCGCACATTTGCTCATTCCTCTCATGAAGTGCCAGGTTGGGCATTTTTTCGATTCAGAAGTCCTTTGTTTCATACTCAAAATGCTCCTTTTGCTGGCCATGCCTGTGATGGAGAACGAGGCGCATGGGACAAGTGCGAATACGATGACTATTTGATGCGAATCAAGGTGTGTTAACTTCTTCTTTCTACTCTAAACACGAACTATTAGGAGTTCGAGCGCGAACGACGTCTTCTTCAGCGCAAAGCACGTAAAGAAGCCGCCGGCAATTGAGATTGACTAGAATTTTTTAGTGACTGAATTACTAAGGTTTATGAAGAACATAAATGTGTATATTTCTATTCGTTCTATCGGTTCTTTCCATAGTTTTTTTTCTTTAATTTCCTTCAAAATCTTTAACACCTCGTGCAGATGGATAAGTTGATCGAGAACAGTCGGCTGGACTGTCCCTTGGATCAGCAGATAAAAGTACTTGAGCGTTGTTTGCAAGTTGTCACTTATCCTGGTGAAAACTGGCAGAAGAAGGAGGTCGGATGGCTTCTTCTAGCCAGAGTGCTCGAAAAGTGAGTATTCCATTTGTTTTCATCATTAAAACTGCTTCAGATGTTCCCCGGAATGTCTTCGCGCTGGCCAATCTCGGCTGGGTAAACGTCTCGTCGATATTGCCTCCAGTCCGACCCTTTCAAGCGCCGTTTTTGTCCGACAACTGCTTGTTAGGAATCCTCAGGTTGGTTCTGTTTTATTTGTCAACTCTCTTTATTCAGACAGGCGAGCTGCATGCCACCTCGGTCGAGAAGATCGTCCTGGCTCTTCTAGATGAGGCTGTCAGAGATGAATGTTCCAATATGAGCGAATTGGCTGCTGAGATCTTTGCTATTCGCTACGGTAACTCAAAATCTGATGTTCTTCTGTCCACCCTCGACGTTCTTCTTCGTCAAAAGTTTATTGGAAGTGAGGAGAGACAAGGACTGCTGAACATTGGATGCCTTGGAATGAAACAATACGTCGTTCCGCTGACCAAATACCTCTTCCATCTACTTTCGGTCTGCTTCGAGCATTCTCGACAAGGTATTTTGCTTTTTTGTTACCATGAATCCATACTTTTGTAGGAGAACTGCTGAACAGAGACAAGTTTCTGGGAGTTATCGAACTCGGTCTCAATTCCGCAGTAGCTCGTGACAATGCTCTCCATACTCTCGAATCATTTTGTCGAACCGCCAAAAAGGCAGCTCTGCCAGTGGTAAACTGCTCTTTGTCCAAGAGAAACCCTATTTCTAGATCCCTCTGATCAGTTCAATGCTCGTTTCTCAGCTGAAAGAGCCATCGGCTGCCTTGTTCTCTGCTCTGGCCGAGATTGCTCAACAATACGGATCGAGTTCCACTCTGCACAAGCACTTCTATGTCATCTTCGAAGTCCTGAAACATCCGCTTGATCAGCAGGCTTATGGGGAAGAATCTGGCCGTCTGATTGCCGCTATCGTTCGTACTTCGGGCTTCCTCATTCAACCGGAGATTCTCATCGCTGTCCAGCAGGCCGTCTGTCGGCAGTTTGCTCTCCATCCAAATGCGGCAGTGTATCGCAAACTGATGACTGTCTTCCTCCTCAATACACATCCTTTGATCCCACCACCGATTCATGTAACGTTTCTTCTGTGTTCCACTAACAAAACATGGTTTTAGGTAGCTCGCTCCGTCATAAAAAATCATTCGGACGACCAGCTCTCCTCGATATGTGACCTGATCTCTCGTCCGAGAATCATGAATCTTGACGCGAAACGGGTCTTGGAGAAGGCTGTATCGATGAAAACTCGCGAGGAGAATCCTATTCAAATGGAAGTCGAACAGGTCGAGGAGACTGTGACTGTCACGAAAACTATCACTGTCATTCCCGTAGCTGAGCCAGAAACACTTCCGTCTCCAGTCCAAGAAATCATCGAGTACGTGATCAAGCCATCGACGAGTAAACCGGAAAAACGACCCAATCCGGAGACGAAGCCTGCTCCGGTCAAGAAGAAGTTGAAAAAACCCGAGTTGAAAACTGTTCTCCACGAGGGCGAACAATCTGTTGATGATATCTTTGATTCTTTCGTTATCTAGAAGCCAATTGTTGTTTTGTTGTTATCTTGTTGACCTGTTTTTATTAAAACAAAAAAGTACAACACAATATTAGTCTTATATGTACAATTCTATCACAATGCATGCGCATTTACCCATTCAGAACAGGTGTTAGTATGCTGATGCCGCCAGCGGCTTTTCTTCTTTTTCCTCCTCAGCATGATGATTCTGCTCCTCCTGTCGTCGGATGTAGTCGACAGCTCGTTCGCCTCGGACAGCGTCTCTGGAACTTGTTTTTGTACGGAAAAAAAGGCTGGACTACCTGTGTACGTGAACAGCCTCAATATCCGAGCCGGGAACCATGAACTTGGCGTCAAGGAGGACAGATTCGAGAATCGAGCGAAGAGCTCTGGCACCGGTCTTTCTCTCCATGGCAATTGTGGCCACTTCTTCTAAAGCTTCCGTCGAGAAGGAAATATCTACATTGTCGATAGCGAACTGCAATTTCAACTGAGCTAGGAGCGAATTGGCCGGCTCCGTAAGCACACGCACCAGCATCTTAAAGATCTTTTTGTATAATACAAGAAAGTAAAGATACCTGTAAATCGAAAGAGTGGAAGGGAACAAGGACGGGGAATCTGCCAATCAGCTCGGGGACCATCCCGAAGTTTATGAGATCGCCCTGGTCGGCCTTCGAGAGCAGGTGATCCCGTTTTCTCATGGCCTCCGAATTGTTATCGTCCGTCGACACGCGCATTGCCCCACTGGAAGAGCCGAATCCGAGACTCTTCTTGTCCAGTCGCCGACCGACGATCTTGTCTAGACTGGTGAATGCTCCGGATGCCACAAAGAGAATATCCGAGGTGTCTATCTAAATATAATTGTTAGATATGAATGAAGTACAAAAAACTACCTGTACAGTGTCGGCCTGAGCGCCAACTCCTTTCCTACCGCTCTTGACATTAACTACGGTCCCTTCGACGAGTTTCAGCAGGGCGTGTTGGACTCCCTCTCCGGAGACGTCTCTGTAAGCAGGCGAATGTCCTTCGTGAGCCGCGGCAATCTTGTCAATCTCGTCCAAGAAGACGATCCCCTGTTGGGCCCGTTCAGCATTTCCTCCGGCTGCCATCACGAGTTTCTGGATCACGCTCTCAACGTCGTCTCCGACGTAGCCGGCCTGGGTCAGCGAGGTACAGTCGCACATGGCGATCGGCACATCCAGAACTCTGTATTAATGCTTTGAGATTCAAAGAAAGAAAAATTACCTGGCCAACGTCTGGGTGACGTATGTCTTACCGACTCCAGAAGGTCCAACCAGGAGAATATTTGACTTTTCGAGGCGAACCGGGCTTTCCTTGTCCGGAATTGAGCGGAAGACGGGAGGAGACCGCCTCTGGGGCATCTGTCCAGGCTGGGACAGGATTTGCTGGCTCTGAACAAAATTTCTATCTGAGAAGAAGATGAAAATCAACTAAAGGAATGATGTTTCTATCCTTGACCGGGGGGAAATTTGTAAAAGCAATTCGACCATGCATCTAATTGATTGACTCTACGAGCAAACAGATGACGTTTCTAGCTTCAAACCTTTTCCTGCTTAAACATAGAAGCCATGAAGAGCAGCGCTGAGATATCTTTCTCATCGGATACACTACTTCCTCCACCATAGGGCGGAATCTAAACAAGGTGTCTTTTGATTCAGCTTGGGGGAACTCGCTCAAATAAACAAAACTCGCGTCATCTGTTTGGCTGTAAACAGGCTGATTTTTGATAAGGACCGGTATGACTACTACACAAAGGCAAAAGCAGCAAAACTCACATTCATGTAGCCGGTAGACATTCGAAGATCCTGTTGAGCCTGTTGACCGAGACGCATATCGTCCTGGTACATGACACCGCGCGGAATCTTCGGATCCTCCTTCGGGACGGCGCTCAGATTTGCCATCCCGACCTCGATATTGTGCTCCAGTCTTCTGTAGTGTTGATAGACTCCGACAGCTAGCGTTTTCTTAGCCTGCGACTGACCGACCACGAATCTGTCCAGATATTCGGCAATCTGAAGTGTATTTTTGGGTCAAATAGAGATAGAAACGGCTTACAGAACTCGGATAAGGAGGACTGCGTTTCTGTTCCCCTTTCATGTTCCACTGCTTGTCGCCTTCTTCTCCCACTTTTGCATAGAGCCGATTGCACGACTCACAGTGAAGGTAGCGGTGATTCGCTGGAAATTGTGATTTCAATATGCCAATAGTAAAACCTACGAGTAAAAGTGGGAGCAGGCTTCAACGGCTTGCCACATTCCTTACAATTTCCATGGCTCTTGGCCAATTGTTTTGATGGCATGGTGGTGATATCCCCTCCGCCGCCATCTCCAACGGAACTCGAGAATTGGTGTCTCGGCTGCTGCTGCTGCTGGCCGAACTGCTGGAGACTACAACAACGACGTCCCAGTACAACTAGACCTGCCGATCGGTACATTTTTTTTCTAAAGTAGGTCGTAGTTTATGTGAAAAGAACTGAAAGACAAAAGAGAGCTGATTGGAATCGACTAACACATCAAAGTTTGTGGCAAACATCTGAAAAACAGTGATTCAGTGAGAGAAAGACCGATTAGGAACGGGGAAGACCCCGTAAGAGCGCAAAAACATCAGTGTAAAAGCCAAAAAGGGTGACGTTTGGTCTTCGTCTATCAATTTATTGGAAACTGAGGACAAAAGATAATTTTCTTGGTCAATTACGGACCAACATTTACAGGGCAAAAGGTGTTGGCCTACCAAAAGATCTAGGTCAGCGATGATTGACAGATGTTGGTTGGTTGCCGGCCAAAATCACATGGTCCAATCGAGAGCTCGGCCCCCAACAGTGCACAAGAGCACGTAAACAATTAGATAACATTAAACGTTGGAAACAAGTTAAGACTCTTTTTGACAAAAAGGATGTTGATGAAAAGTACAATCGAAGTTTGCGTTCCACGAAAAAGACTCAAGTCACGAGATGATTTTGAATTTTTGAAGTAGCTATGAGAAAAAAGAAAGCAAGGAAAAGTGAGGCGAAATAAAATGGGAGAGACCCGGGCGCGTCGAATTCATGTGACTAGATTGGGGGGACAAGAAACAATGCTTTTTACAGATCGTACGGGAAAGTCGAAGAGCCAACGCAGTGTACTTTTTTCCACTTTCACTGTAATAAAAGCTGGTTGTTTTTAGTAGTTGGGAATTGTTTTCTTTTCTGGCAAACATAACAGTAACAGCCATTTCAGCACCAATACAGAGTAAAAATGATGTGGGTGACCATTTCCCAACTTTTTGAGCATATGTATTCTTTTCCAAAAACTTCATTCAATCAAACAGTCCAAAAAGAAATCTTTCCCTCCATGGATGATGCAGCTAGTCTCTTGTCGTCCAGCCAGAGAAGACTCGTCACAGACTGGGAATGAAACGGGAGCACGAGAGCAACCTGACCACTTTTGACTGCGAAAGCCCGTATAGTTCCGTCAAAGAAGCCGCCGAAAAGGGTAGATCCAGTTGGAGAGAAGCAGAGGGAACTGACGCCACCGGCTCTAAATTCCCTTGTCGGAGACAGAGAAGAAAACTGGCTGTACCTTTGATTGAAAGCTATCTGATTTGAGGAAGCTGCTGTCAGATTGTTTTTTTCCATTAAAAACACTGGGGATTCGGCTGAACTTCCGGCTGCCAAATGACGAGAACTGCATGCCAGGGCAAAGATGGGTGTTTTACACAGTTCAATCTGTATCTTTTTGTTGAAAATTAGCTAGAAACAAGAACCTCGGTCAATTTCTTCGTAGCTGAGAGAACTGTCACTCTCCCCATATCGTCGCCGAGGTAGAATTGCTCCGAATCGGCCAAAGAACAAGTCGGAGTGACATTTTCCGTCGTCAGGGGTACATCTTCACTGAACAAAACTCTTTGGAAAAGTTTAAAGACCACAATCACCTATTTGTTAGACTAACCGAGCGCTCGTCCAGGTTTGCCAACCGTACAATATTCGCTGAACCCTGGAAAAAAGGCAGCTGATACGCGGGGGCGAGAAGCGACTGACCTTCGTCACGGGAAGGAGGATCCTGTTGTCAAGGACTGACAGACCACAAAATCCGGGAAAGGTTGTGAGAATCGAGCCTTTCTCTAGCCATTTATCGTCTATCCGCTTCAAAAAGATCGCCGCCTCGCCGCGAACATGGATCAGGAGACGATCATCACTGAGTTGGACGACACTTTGGATGGCAGACTTTGTGGGACTCTCTGAAGTTTATTAGGCTTGTTAAAAGAACCAAAAGTCTGACCATAAACAACCTCCTTGAGATGGAAATCTTCAGAGTCGAAGAGTGAGAGGACGCCGTCTACTGTTCCGACAGCAATTACTGATTCCTCAGAAAACTGAAGCTTTTTCAGCTCGCTAACTGCACCGTGACAATGAAGGACAAAAGATGGAGTCGAAGGGAATTTAGTTGGCATCTGATTGCTTTTAAAAGTTGTTGGAACGCGATTAAAGTAGAGACTCGAACGAGAAAGAGACACATGATAAGCGCTAATAAATAGAATTTTATTCGAGACAGGATAAAGCACTTTAGTCCACACTGGACATGTAAGAACTATACAATTATAGAAATAGGTTAGGTTAAGAAAGAAATAAGAATCACAATGCTGGAAAATCAGCAGGAACCCAAAGGAATTTACGCGTTTTGTGTGAGGAGAACTAGTTCCTCACGGGGAAGGGGTGAGCCTCCGTGTTGAAGACCCATCGATCAAGAGGAATAACCGTTTCGTCAGTGAAAATTAAGTATAGATATTTGAAGAGTTCGGCCAGGAGAAACGACTGTTGGACATCGTCTTTGCTCACTGGAATGCTGTAAACATCCTCGATTCCGGAGTAGCCAGCATCCGCCTGATTTTTTTTGTTATTACAAAGGAAAAGAGTCAAACCTTGGCGTATTTTTCGAGCGATTGGACGACATCCCACGCCCAGTTCCTGTACTTTTCGTCCTTTGTGTATCGCCATAGATAGAACCACGTTTCGACAACCTGAAAGCATGTATATTGTGATTTTCAAATGAGCAAAACCCACCTCCGGTCTCAAGATGTAGTACTTCTCCCTCGGAGAAATGGCCTTGGCTTCGACGTCCGAGGTGAAGCGAAAAGCTTCCGGGCCGATTCCGGTCTCTGTACGAGCGTAGGATTCATGACAAGTATGTCCAACTTTCTTGGCTAAGTCAAGGTAGTGTTCCTAAATTCTTTTTTTCAAAGCATTCTAAGAAAGCATCACCTTGACCGTGGTATTGTCCACATTGGCCGAATGGAGAGCGAACATTCCTCCGGCGAAACAGGCCAAATGCTCCATCTTGTGCTCGACGCGACTACCTTTCAGATTGGCAAAGTACCTGAAATTACTTTATTACCTGTAACCAAGGTAGACCAACCATAATTTGCTCTGGGTACTCTCAAAAAGCATCTTCTTCTCCATGGCGAAAATGGCCTCCTCGTATTCGCGTTTTGTCTTCTCGTCCTTCTTGCCCGTAACTACCCACTGTTTTAAGAGATACTCGTAAAAACTGTCAGCCATGGCTCCAAGAGAGTAATCGCCTGAAATGTACAATTATTATGGTCTAAGAAGACATGGCTCACGCTGTCCCCACTTTCCGGTCTTGGGATTCAGGTACATCGGATAAAGGCCGTCCGGCTTCTCCAGATCGGAGAGAACATTTCGAACTCTCTGGGCCTTTTCAGCAAAGATAGTCTTTCCGGTGGCGTTGGAGAGGTAGTCGAATTCGAGTTGAATGGAGCCAAACTCGGACAGAATCGAGCAGCCACCACTTGCCCAGCCGTAGTTTTTAGCGGAACCTGCAACCGAATTGATAAATATGCAAAGAAATTTAAGACATACCCGTTTGAACATTAATAAGAGCTAGTGGAATACCCGTGGCAGTGTCAAAAGCGGGAAGAAGGAGCGTGGCAACATCTTCGGCCTTTTGAAGGAACATCTAAAGGAATTATCTGAGCTGTCAGACAGAAAACAGGCATACCTTGTCATTTGTCAAGGCGTAGATGGAAAGTAGACCCCCGACAAAACGGATGTTGGTCTCGAAGACAGAAATATCCCCTCGAGCCTTGGCTTTGAAGGCGAGATTGTCCTTTATCCAGTCTCGGGCCTGCTTGTACTCTTCCTGGAGACCCATTATCCAGAGCGTGTCAATGGCATCGACAATACTCGCTCCCATGTCTCCGGCTCCGAAGATCGAGGCGGAATGACCTAGAATTTCGTTAAAAAATGTGGCAAAAACAAACGAAAACCTTTCTTGGAAATTGGTCGAAGCTCATTCGATCCCCAGGCATATTTCCTGTAGCCGTCCCAGGCAAATTTCATCATTTCTTTGACGGCGATACGCCTAGCATCAGCATCATCCCCCGAACCAATTTCTGGTAGAGGAATGGGCGGAGGAATGATCTCGGCCTCCTCGATCTTCTTCTTCAAAATATCCTGGTCTCGTTCTCGAGCTTTATCCCTAAACTTCTGGTATTCAAGAGAAGGAGGCAGAAAATGTACCTGGCCCTGGGATCGTGAACAAGAGGAGCGACAACATCGTGCACGGCCTCATGAGAAATGTACTCATTGCCTATTGTTGGCAGGAAAAATATGGAGCTGAGACAGACCGAGGTCAAAAAGAGCGCTCCTACAAATATCACGAATTTTACTCCATTCCCCATCCCATAGGTTCCTCTGGATCTTTTCTCTCGACCTGAAAATAAACATTGTAAATGTGGGAGAACAGTAAAGAAATGGTGAAACATTAAAATTTGACAAAAGAATATAAGTTTCCGAAGCAATGACCTCAAATCGACAAGAATTTCGCAGTATTCGGTAAAATCAGACCATGCCAAACATCCAATACAGGTCTTGCATATTCGCAGTTTTTTTAACCGAAACATACTACCGGATATTTACGAGTAAATAATGAAAAAGCAAAACTAGCGTGCAAATGGACTGCGAAAATCAATAGAATGGCGGACAAATGACAAACGAGCGTGGTCTGCCAGTTTGGAGATCATTGTCAGTGAAAATGTGGCCCATATGCGGATAAAAGATTTAAGATTACCGTATACGCCGTGAAAGTAAAAAGGCCACGCTGGGTATACGAGCCTATTTTAGGCATAACGCGAGTTTTTCGGGTAAAGAAGGAGAATCAGAACAGAAATAAGGAATGAATGGATAGATACAATAATTTATTTATGCTTGGGATACTCTTTCTGTTATAATCTGATAGCAATTTGGCAGAACGTAATCACAGAAGTGGAAGCGCGTCGGGAGTGAAGGAACAGAGGGGGATGTAGCGAAGAAAAAACCGTGTACTGTTTTTTTTAGGAGGCGAGCTGCTGCTGTAGGGACGAAGGATGAGTCATTCGAACGGCTGCTGACGGAGACAGAGCACAAGATGTTCGTGGCTCCTCGGCTGTCACGAAGTAATGCGTTACTCCGTTCTCTCCTTCCACTTTCGATATCCTGGATCATTTTTTAGTGACAACGAGAAGAAAAACATACGTGGTAGTGGTGACATAACCCTGTTTGACGACTCCCAGAACGGGAGTTTGCGGTTCGATCGGCGCCGTGTGCTTGATGACAGCCGTGAAGACTTCTCTACACGGCAGATTGGGCGACTGTCGTCCAGAAGAGCTCTTGAGACTCTCTGGCGGGGTCGCAATGGACGGCATCGTGTTGCTCTTCGGATTAACCGTGAAACCGGACAGGCGGGCCTTCTCGCAATTGAACGACATCATCATCTCCTTCTGATGCTCAAAACAACACCTGCACAAGAAGTTGCAGGTCTGTGAAGCTGGCTGATCGCAGCTCTGATTGATGCAGGTAATGGGGATCGACGAGGCCGAGAAGGATCGACTCATTCGTTTCCTGTTGTTGTTGCTGCTGTTCTGAATTCACTTTTTGGTACAAACAATTTATGGAAAGTTACCTGACTATTGCTCTGAAACCGCTCCTTGGCCGTCTTCATGTACTCCCGCACCATCTCGTCCATGTACTCGTGAGGAGAGTCGATCAATCTCGCAGCCACTATACAGCTCGTCCTCGATAAATCCGCTGCGCATAGCTGAACATTCAACATTTCACACATTAGGTAAAGTAAACCCACATTGGCATCAATTCCGTCCCGTTTACTCTTTCTTCCTGATAATCTCAACGTTCTGGCAAACTGTTGCCTAATCTCTTCCAATATTCTTTTCTTCTCGCGCGAATCGGTAGCAACTCCTGAGGACAAGTTTGTAAACTGAAAAAAGCAAGAAAACGAACCAGAAGTGGCCAGAGTAAGACTTTTCTCTCCTGCATTGGAGGCTGACCGAATCGGGAGCGTTCTTTTGATGCTCCCCCTGCGTAAATCTAGCCTAACTAAGTCCATATAATTGCTCATCAGTGTAAGCTTGTCGCTATTATTAAGCTCCATCTTAGTGGCACTTTTTGTATCTTCTGCACTTTTCCACCTAAAATTGATCGTTAGGAGAAAACAGGATCAAACGAACCAGGTGAAATCTGGTCCGGGATCTGTAGCAAAGTGAAGGGGTAAAATATTGCGGTTGACATCCGTAATTGGAATGATTTCTGAATATTCCGGATATAAATATAAACAGTGAACATACGTGGCTGTGAAGAATCATGACGCATGGGTACTAAAGGCGAAAAGTGAGCAGAATCATAACAAAGAACTAGCGGGGACCTGAAGATGTTTTTGCAGCAAGAAAGTAGAAGAAACTGACCTATTACATTGCTCCGGTGGGCATTCTAGCGGCAAGTAAACTCCACCAAATGGGACGGGCGAGAGCTCCTCTCCTTTGGCGTTACGAAGAATCTAAACTCGTCGATAAGAGAGTCAAAAAGAAAGACTAACCGTGTCCGAAACGACGATGATAGGTCGTTTTAAGACGTGAGCCAGGGCGAAGACGTGGATAGCCTCGAGACTCTCGTAGATCTGGTCATTCGAATCCAAACTGGAGTCATCTGTTTTTCTACAAGCTCAATTATGAACAAAAGTTGAAAGTGAAACCTCGGCTGAGGGCTAGCTATGGCGACGATGTTGTTGTTCCATTCACTGATCCATTCTTCCTCGGAAAGACGGAGATTGATGGCAGAGTAGGCCTTGTGTTCCGACCATTTCCATCTTCTCCAAAGAGCCGATCTTCTGGATCCACGCATTAGCATCTCGTAGAGGGCCTCTCGCAGTGTCAACTGTCGGTCATGGACACCCCAAATTCCCAAGGAGGCAGCGTGTAGAAGGCAGTTCCCATCGCCGGTAGTCGACAGAGGATAAAGTTTTTGACCATAGGGAAGCCACCAGTTCAGATGTTCTGGAAAAGTGACTCTTAACAAAAAAACGGACTAATACATACTTGAATTCTCTAATCGCCTTTGGGTCGGAGTTTCGATAAGATCTTTCTCGAGAAAGTCGCGAAAATCCGGGGCGAACCGACCTAAGTCGGGAAGGCAAAAAGCAAAACTTGGTGGCTCGCAACAGGAAATTCGGTCTGAAAAAGGGTGTTTGCCGTTAGCGTAAAATAGGAAATACCTGTTGAGGTAGAAGGTGTGACCGAATCCTCCTTGGTTCCCTCGAGTTCAAACTTTTTCAATGCCGCTGCTAAATCCCAGCTACATTCTTCAAGTTTTTCTGTTTTCTCAAGGCAAAACGAAACAACCTTTGAGATATTCGGTGGCCTTTTCTTTGCCGAGTCGCGTTCGACAGATGAAGACGTCTAACAACTGGCCTTGTTCTCTGCTCAGATCTTTCTCGCTCATTGTTTAGTATTAGTTGCTGTTGTATGTTGATCAAACGGTCATTACGCTGGAAAACGAGCTGAAATACAGACCGATTAATTAGAAACAAGCTGTGTAATGAAGAAAGAACACTGCGTTGTTCTCACGGGGGGACAAGGAAAAAGAGAGCTGCGGGCCGACCAGATAAGATAAGTTTTGCACAATGGCGAAAGGAGATGGTCAATCAGGTGATAGAAAGGAAATAAAAGTATGCAAGAGTCCGTTGTTTTTTGTTTGATATCTTCCAACCTGGTTTTTAAGAAAATCAGTTGATGAACGAAGTTTAACAAGATACTTACTGTCTCCTTTTGATTTGGGCAAAAAACAGCAACAATTACTCATTCTCTTATTTGCGTATTTGCGGAGCATATAACCAGGAAAACGAAAAAGTGACAAGATTTGGGAAAATTTACAAAGACCAGTTCGCAGAGACTAACTGAAGAACATATTAATATTATTTTCAGGTCGGAAAGTAGCAAGAAAGTATAAAAACACGGGAGAAGCATTGTGAAGATGATCGAGTGAGTGAAATCGGCAGCCGGATGGAAGTGTGCTCGCCGAACAGCAAAGCTAACAATGACTCACCGTTAGTATCATTGCGGCATGTTTACGGGGTGTTCGCGGATACTTTTCACTGTTTGTATGGGTATTCACGCAGATTCGAGACAACTAATAGGTTTCGAGACTGTTTGCAAGATTTTATGGCGAAATTTAGGCCGGAATCAATAGTCGAAAAAGATTGGCAAGGCTCCAATGAAGACCTGTTCGGGATCTAGAGAGTACATAATTTTAAGAGGGCGCCAGTTTTGACCAGACGTCGCGACGGGACCCGGTCTCGCGGGAAAATCAGTCTTTTAAACAGATCGGCGCTTTCGAATCTTCCTTTTCTTGTTTTTTTCTTGCCAAATTTGAGTTTTCCCATGCCTGGGGAATCGAAAAAGACAAATTCTAGCGCTAAGACTAGTGAACAGTTAGTTGAAGAACTCCTGGAGTCCGTTAGAGGGAGGGACAAAGTTGGTTCAACATTTTTCTTGCCTATAACTCGGTGTTCAGGAATCTAAAAAGGAAAAGAAACATCACAAGCATAAGAAGGAGAAGAAATCGAAACACAAACATCGAAGTCGTTCGCGAGAAAGGAAAAAGTGGAAGAAACGAGACAGAAGTCGGTCAAAGTCCAAGGATCGGCACAAGGACAAAAAAAGAAGGTAAAAACAAACTTATTTCTGCACTTACGATCTGTTTTAGACACAGAAGCATTTCGCAATCAACATTTGATAATGTGGAAAAGAAAGATTCGCTGAGAGAATTTTCACCTAAGAGGCCAAAACCGGACGACGATCGTTTGTCTCCTGTACCTTCTTGTTCATCTTCCCATGTAGTTTTTCTTAAATTTTATAAGGTTTCGTGTTTTTAGGGCGTAGAAGACGATGATCTACCTGCCGGTGCAGATTTCCAGACGGTTCTCGAGGAAGCTCGTAAACAAAGAGGCTCAGAGTCGATCGGAACCTCTTTCGATCTCTGTCAGTTCTTTTAGTACTCCAACAATAGAATATTCAGCATTACTGCCTTGTGAACAGGGACAATCGCACAGGCAACGATACTTTGACAACTTTCCAGTAGCCAAGGAAAGGTCAAAGTCTCCGGGAAAAAAGAATGAATCGGAAATTCTGAAGAAGGTACTAGTATTCCTGTCATTTTTTAAGCTATCGTTTAGGTAATCGATGAGAAAGGGGCCGGGGAGTTCATTCCTCGAAATGTGCTGCTAAAAACGAAAGAAAAGGAACCAGAACGACCGGATTCGCCACACAGTATCCTCATCGACGTCCATCCCAAAGCTATATTTTTCAAGTAAGTTCATGTTATCCATCATCTGGGTATATTTTCAGCATAAAAACAAACGTGATAGAGACGAAGACCGAGGTGAGAATGGAGACGAAGGTGGCAAAAGAAGAATGCGGCAAAGAGAAGATTGTGATCGAGGAAAAGATTGTGGAAAAGACGGTCGAAGTTATGGAAGTTGACGAATATGGCCCATCGGTTCCCGTTGAATCGACAATGGAAGTGGAGAAAGTAGTAGAAAATCTTCTGCCTACAGAACCGCCAGCAGAACAAAAAGAGGAGCCTGTTAAAACAAAAACTACATCTGTTGAAGAGATCAACTTGCCATATAAAAACAACAACGAATGGGAATTTACGGTTAAACCGGTCAGTTTTTACAATTACAATATTAGAAAAAACAATTTCAGCTGCCTTCAGCTCCGAAAGAAACTAATGAGAAGGCTAAGAAAAAGAAGAAAGAGTCCAAGGAGAAGAAGAAAGAAAAACGAAAAAGCCGATCCCGCTCACCAGATCGTAGTCGCAGCAGAAAGCGCTCAAAGAGCAAGGAAAAGAAACGACGCCGAAGTGTTTCGCGGAGTCGAGAACGACGATCAAGATCGCGGAGTCGAGAGGTTCGAAGACGATCGAGAAGTCGAGACCAGAGACGGGCGAGAAGCCGAAGCTACAATCGAGACAGATCGCGAAGGAGATCATGGAGTAGAGGACGGAGATCACGAAGCAGGTAGTCACTCTTATTTCCGTTTAATACACTTCGATTTACAGAAGTCGAGACAGAGAAGAATGTCGAATCGACAAGGCGAAGTTACTAGAGATTGCCAAGAAACGACGTGCTGCCGGTATCTTCGATATCGGTGATCCTAATCCCAAATCTGTCGAGGACTTTGTTTGTGAGTTCCCCTTTTTCGGCTAAGTCTAGTCCATTTCAGCTTATTGCGAGAAACTGCAAAAGCGACAAGATCGGGAGGACCGACGTGCTCGTGGAGAGGTCGTCTCCGACAACGAGAGTGAAATCGCCGCTCCCTCGTTCAAACCCTACAAGTCGGCAGCCCCGTTCAACGATTCCATCACGATTAACATCGTGGTTGGTTTCTTATCAGATTTTCTTGACGATCTATTCAGAATGCCGTTTCGCTGCCCACGAAATCTGCCGAAGAATGCATCCTGGATACGGCTGCTCTCCGTGTGGTCTATCCCGTCTCGTCTGGTCAGGTTCACAGAGAAAATACGGTAATTTTGTCCTCATTTCGACTGGAAAAAGTCTTTTAGGAATGGCAGAAAGTGGAGAAGGAGGCTCCGTTGATGACGGCCTCGACTGTTCAGAAAAATTTCAAGGCTTTGAGCAGTCTGGACGCGGAACGAGTTCGACAGAAGGCCAAACAACAGCTGGAACAGGCCCCGGCCTTCATGTTGCCACCTCCACCGGCGCCGCCAGCTCTACCTCTGCCTCCTGTCCCTCCAAAAATTACTGTTTGACCTTATCAGCTTATTCACGAAATAGATTCAGGCCGAAGACACTTTGATGCCAGCGCCTCCACCTGTTCCAGCCACTCTAATCATTCCGTCCAAGGAGAAAATGATAATCAAAGAGCCGGAGCAGATTTCTTCGGTACTTTTTCATTATTTCCTGCGCGAAATTATCCTGTAGGTACCGCCAAAAAACGTGGCAGAAGTGCTGGCGAAGAGAGCCAAAGCACAGCGGGTACTCGAAGATGATCCGAATGATTTCCATGCGATGAGAGATCTCAAAGACGCTAATGAACAGGTGCTTATTACTTCTGAACGTTGTAAATTAAAATCTAGATGAACACGTGGGCTCAACTAAAGAGCCTTCCCGGCAAGTTTACTGGAACAACGGGAGTTGATGTGATGTCGGCCGAGGAGCTTCAGCCACACGATCCGCGAGGAAATGCCTGGGTTCGGAAGGTTTGTTTTTTTTAGGTTCGACTGTGTTTTGTACCGTTTCCAAAGTCAGGAGGTAACTAATGAATTTCAAAGTGTATGGATCAAAACTCAAACATTAAAGCACAAAGTTTGAAAAAATCAGTTCTCCTCTTACAGTCTGTCTCAAAGCAGCTCTGTAAGTTTGAATGGACTGTCTATGGAAAGACGGACAATCCATTCAACCTGTACAGTCGCTTTGAAACAAACTAATCTCTGAATATAGGACGGAGCTTCCTCCTCGTCGCGTTCATCTCCCAGTTGATTATCGGCCGATTCTCTCCCTCTTCTCGACACACTGGTGAGTTCCACGTTTTCCTAGCTATTCTTTCCGGAGAATAGCTATCAAAACGTGGAGCCCCAGCTACTTTCTCATTTCAGATTTCTCTTACTCATAGCTGTGGAGACGAGGCGACAACAGTTGTTATAATAAAGAAAAGAAAGACCTTTTGCAGGACATGTTCAAGCAGCTGGCGCCGAATTTCGGAGGAGGAATCGGACTGCGGATGATGCAGCGAATGGGCTGGAGGCCTGGAACAGGACTCGGTCGCGAATGTACCGGCAGTCTCGAACCGCTCACACTCGACGTCAAAAATGATCGGAAAGGACTGTCCACCGAGGAAGATCTGCCCGCCAGATCGAACAAAAACCTCAATCGAATTCACGGAACCGATCTTACAGGTTTTCTTGCTATTTTCATCCCCAAAATCGCTTGATTTGAGGAAAACACCCAGTCTCACTGGTGATGGAAATGTGTGCCAAGAGGAAATGGCAGTCGCCGATCTTTACCTGCATGGAGACAGGTCCGTCGCATCAACGCGAATTCGTCTGGAGGGCTGTGGTCAACGGCGTCGAATACTGCTCCGCCACCACCTCTCGTAATAAAAAGGACGGCAAATCTATCGTCTGCCAGGTATTTTTATTTTATTTACCAGTCTTAAAAAACAAAATTCAGGTCGTACTACAGTCCATGGGTCTCGTACCCCGTGATCCCACCTTGCCGGTTCTCATCTAACCTCGCTTTCTTTGTTTATTCTTGAGTAATGTACCTGTTTTAGAATGAAAGGATTTTATTAGAGGCGCCCATTTTCGGAGATTCCCTCCCGAGAAACCTTGTATCGAAGAGCGAGATTGACGACGACCGACAGGATAAACAACGAGCCAGAAAAGGCCGAACTGGCTGCCAGCCATCGAACATCGACGCAATGAGGCAGTGCAACTGAACAATATTTTAGGGGAAATAGCTAGAAAGTTACCGTAATCCCTCCTACAGGTATCACTGGTACAAATGGCTGCCCTGACGGTTTGAACCTCCTCGACCGAGTCGATTTCTCTCCTTCGCTTGAGGAAAGTCCCGCCCTTATCGAAGAGGATCGAATTCGAGGGAGAGGTTATCAGATCTGGGCAGAAGGGAGGCTAAATGTAACATTTTCTCAAAGAATTTGATTTGGAAATACTGTGGGAATAGAACTGCAGCTGGACTGATTACTGCCAGTTGGGGACAGATCTGTACAGACTGCTATTTCACACGAGAGTCTGAGTTTTGAATGGTCCGGGACCTGAAAAAAAAACACTTGTGGAAGTCGACAGCTTCCCGAATTACCTTGAACGCCCACATGTGGGAGGAGGCAGAGTCGTGGTAGGTATCGTAATGAGGATGAGCCATAATGGTCGTGTCCGTCGAGCATCTGAATCATGAATCATCTCTTTCGTATGTCAAACGGACCCCTGCTCGTCGATGGCCATCATATCCATTCCACTAATCGTATCGGCCACGGCACAACTTTTCACATGGAATCCATAGGCGGAGGACTCGTTCTTGAGGTTCCAATGAAGGGCCAAAGGCATTCCAATATCGACAGCTGCTACTTCTGGTCCAATCCTACCGTGTTCATCGACCAGGAGTTTCATTTCCACAAGAGGAAGAAGCGCTTTTTGTTCCAGTTTGATCGGAACCAGGCGGAGTCTGAGAGTTTTGGAATCAAGGAAAAGGGTTGGCTTACTCTTCCAGAGCCTCCTCGATTCTCCTCGGCAGTGTCTGCTTGTTGTACTGGATCTTCTGATGAACACATTGGGCCATATAGGACTGAACAGTCGTCGAGCCGTCTTCCTGCTTGACTACCACAACTACCTGCACAAGTTACAAACTTGGAGAGACCCCGAACCCCTACCTGCATGTGGTACTGAGTCTGATTGTTCTGTTGATCCACCGCGTTCTTGACTCCACACTCTTTGAAAGGCAAGAAGGCCGTCGGCATTATCGTCTTCTGGAAGGTGTGGAAACAGACGGGGATCCTCTTCCGGTCATTGGCAAAGATCTCTCCCGTGAAGGGAAGAATCGAAGTAGCGATGAACTTGATTCCGTCTTCCTCACAGACAACTCTAACCTTCCCGGCTGAAAATCGGTTAGTCAGAATGTATTGAACAAGAATACCTCTCAATCTGTTCTGAACTCCCTTCTTCGGAGTGGTCGAATAGGGCGAGGGAGTAGTCAACGTCTCTGACGTAAAGTAAGGCGTTGTTTCTTTCTGAGGAATTGTCGGATTCTCCGGGAATTTTGACGGAGTCGGTGGACCTTTTGGAGTGAACGGCCCTCTCGGAGGAACCGAACCTTCTGGACCTCTTGGCCTACTGGTAGTTTCTTGACTTCCGGGAGGGAAAGGAGGCGTGAACTGTTCTTGAGGTCTTCTCGGAGGGACAGACTCTCTTCCTTCAGGTGTTCTTGGTCCGGGCGGAGTAAACTCTTCTTTAGGCCCTCTAGGAGGAACTGTTCCTCTTCCGGGACCTCCCGGAACAAGAGGAGACTCTCCAAACGGACGTCTCGGTGTCTCTGGACCGGAAGGAATCATCGGCTGTTCTGTATTCTCTCCAGGTTCTCTCGGAAGGACTGTTTCTCTTCCCGGACCTCCAGGTGTTGTTGGACCTTCAGGGATGCGAGGAGTTTCTCCAAACGGACGTCTTGGTATATCAGGACCTTCAGGCGTTGTTGGCGGCCTTAAAGGAAGGCTTGGCTGTTCCGTAGGTCTTCTGGGAGGAATTGTCTCTCTTCCCGGGCCACCTGGTGGAGTGAAAGGAACCTCTGGGCCTCCAGGAGAACTGGGTCGTCTTGGAGGAATCGTTTCTTTTCCAGGAGGTGTGGGCCCACCTGGTGTCTCCCTTGTTGGAGCAGGAGTAGATAGTTTCTCTGGCCCGAAAGGAGTTATAGGAGGAGTACCGGGCCTTTCAGGTCCAAACGGTCCACTGGGTGGAATTGTAGAAAGTCCAAAAGGTCCAGAAGGAGTTTCGGGAGAGAAGGGACCAGTAGGTGGGACAGTTTGAGGTCCTTCCGGATGTTGAGGTGTCTCTCCAGTAGGCGGACTTCCTCCTATCGGTGGAAACTCTTCAGTTGTTGGCGGTGGTCCACTAGGCGTGAAAGGCGTCTCCTCTGTTGTTCTACCAGGAGCTAAAGGTCCTTGTGGGGGTGTTCCAGTTGGCGGGACAGGTCCAGCCGGTGTTCTTCCAAATGGACTAGGAGGAGTAAACTCGCGTCCTGGAACCCTACCAGGAGTTGGACTCTCGGGAGTGACAGAAGGTTGGACAGGTCGATACGTTGGACTGAATGTTCCTTCCGAAGGAGTTGTCGTGGCCCAAAGAGGAAGTCTTGGAGATCCGGTGGTCACGAATTCTTCCGGTCCGAAAGTAGAACCAGGTCCCCTATTGTAGTCAGGAACAGTTGGAGTGACATCCTCTTCAATCGGTGTATAGGAAGGAGGAGATGGAGGAGGAGGAGCAGACGGAGGAGTTGCCTCGTACTCTGACTCCTGAGGAGGAAGAGTTCTGGCTGTCGGAGAGTAAGGAACTTTCGAAGAGGACGGTGGAGGTGTAGATTGTTCATACGTCGGCAGGGAGAACTCATTCGGAGGCATAAACACTCGAGGTCCGCCTTGGGGAGTCTGTATGATATTTTATACTTGTACTGTTCGAATGACTAACCTCAATCGGTCGAGGTGGAGTGCTTAGATGAGGTGCGTAGGGCAGATACTTCTGTTCGGGAACACTCGGTCGAGGAAGGTTTGCCTGTCCCTAAAAACTGATCCTGACTGGACAGAAATGCACTCACTTTTGCAGCATTACTGATCAAAAACTTGGGTCCTTTTGGCGGAGAATAGACTGAGACTTTGTTCTTGTCAAAGCACTGGGTTCCAGAACAAGGTGGATTCAAAATGTTCACATTAAGTTTCTCAACGATCTCGGGTCCTTTAGACGGTTGGTAGTTCTGAAATAGAGCAGTTTCTGTGAAAAGAACTGAATCCACTTGAGCAGGAACAGGACGAGGAAAATACTCCAGCTGAGAGCTGGCTATCACTTCAGTTGTTGTTTCAAAGGTTCCGGTGACCACTTCAGAATTAGGAACATGGGTTTGACTTGTACTCTTCTCCTCAGGCGGCTCGTAACCAGCTTCAGTCACGGTAGTCGTCGAGAACGGGTTCTTTTTGACGGTAAAGAGACTGCTTATAGTGGCTTCTTCCGGAGTCACATTCGGAGTTGGATACTCGACCGCCTCCTCGGTATTCTGGACTGTAGAAGGAATAGTGGGTACGGTAGTTGACTCTTGGTACGGAGAGAAGGTTGAACTCTCTCGAGTGCTAGTTGTAGGACTTGCAGACGGAGACATTGGAACAGTACCTGGAAATCATTGGAAGAGTTTGAGTCATGCGTACCTGTGAAAGTCTCCGGCCGGACACCTGGACTCATTGGAGAAGCTGTGGTTGGGGGAGAAGGACCGAAGGCACCCTGTGGTGGAACTGGACTAGCTCCTTGGAGATAAGGAACAGCTTCTGGAGGAATTATTGCCCCATTCCAGTAGATCCAGCCATTTGGGAATTTTCCTTGTTGGTATTGAGGAACGGGTGGTCTCTGTTGATAGTACTGTGGTCTTGCCTGGTAGGCTTGTGGATAGGGGCGATAAGGGGCGTTTGGGAATTGAGGAAATCTCTGAGGATACTGTTGCTGCTAAATAGAAGCAATATGAGGCTGACCACTCGACTTACAGGGAATGGACGAGGATAGCTGTTTGGTTTGAAGTCATTGGGAGGCTGTACCTGGTTGCGAGAGGGAGGAAGATAGCTGGGTACCTGAAGAACCATTAATTAGAAGTAAGAGTAAAAGTACCCTAAAGTCTTCGGGTCGAGTATAGTACGGGGCGGAGCTTCTCTTCAGAAGAGGGGGAGCGAAGCGTCGCTCGGTGATCGGCGTCTTCCAGACAGGCTGGACAACACTTTGGGCTCCTTTTAGGAGAAATAAAAGGAGGAGAAGAAGCTGCCGCATCGACTGACCCCATCTGAGGCGAGGAGGGGAGGATGAAGACCGGTCGGGATGCATAATCTCGACTTAGATTATGTCCCCTTCGGAGCGGGGTCGCCACCAACGCGTTTTGCGACAAGATAATAGCCAATTGAGGGGATAAGTAACACGGGCCGACAGACGTTTTTCGAGTCTTAGAGAGAGAAGTTTTCCTTGTGGACAAGTATGCGTCAGGGTACCAACGAAAGGCAAAGAGTAGTACTCAGGAAGAACTCAGACATAGCTGCCGAAGCATCAGTTCAGGCTTATCAAGGAGTAGCGAAAGGAATCACATTGGCGGATGTCCTGGTTAGATTGGCAGAGTTCCGATCGTGACAAAGTAGAACTTCGTGCTGAAAGTAACGGTGAAATCTTAATTGTTTCGCATTGGATTCCAAATACAAGGTTTTGAAGTTCCTGCAAACAAATTACTCCCCAAAAAAGTTCAAAAAGCGACTGGACAGTAGGGAATCCCATAAACGGTAGATACTACAGTATTTAGAGCAACAAACTCACTCCTTGAGGTCTTCTTGACAACAGTGAAAGAGGGCGCCAGCTGCAACAGAACTCGAAAAGTTCCTTGAATATTATTGAAAACGTTAGTGCGCGATAGCAAGCGTTGTGAATTTCCCATGGAGACTGAGCTTTATCTATTCTCTCTCCCGGTACATTGTCGAACTAAATCTACCGATTGAACGAGAAAAAAAAATGAGAAAACCAGTCCCCATTTACGATCAGCTCTTTGGTTCCAGACCTTTTCATCTGCCTCGTTCCGTCATTGTCCCGTTATCGCCCTCGAAGGTCAACATCGGAAGGCTTACTCGTTGGTTTACCATAATCTCTCTCGACTACCCGATTCGATCGGTTCATTCCTCTCTCTTTCGAACATCGGTCATTCCGTGTTTCCGGCTTGGTCAGATAGCATCTATCGACGATACAGACGGATCTCTTTCTCTCTCTGTGTACTGGATCGAAAAACATACCAAGGGGTCATCAGCAGTTTTAGGCAAGTTTCCGGCCAATCAGAGCTGGCATCGGGTTTCCAAACAAGGCCTCCTCTCGCATTAGGAGCCCAGTTGTCAAATCTGGAGTTTGGAATGTATGCCGCCGAGACTGTCGTCCTCCCTGTCAGGAAAAAGGTGAGCTTCTTCAATTTCAAAGAACAGGGGGAACGAGATTGACTGACTTAAGACCAGAGAAATTCTTACATGGGAGACCAATCGAGGACCAATCCTCTGTTGTTTCCAAAAATTCAAATCGATATACTCTTTCGATAGTTTGACTCTCTGACTTTCATTTCCCTCTGCAGGATCCGTAGGTTATCTGTGTGTTATACGGTACAATCAGTAAATGACAAAGACTCTTGATCCTCCGATGAGTCATTCCAGGCGTAGGTTTTTTTGCGAAAGGTTTATCTTAGGCACAAAAACCTCAATCCATGCTCAAAATATCTGAAACACTTCTCCTCGTAACCTTTTACAGTCCTCTTCCGTCACAGGGGATTATAACATGCGGTAGTTCTGATATCAGCGACGGCTGCTTCAAATTCCTCTTCTTGCAGAAACACTCATTTCCTGAGAATCTCTATTTCTAGTCCTTTTACAGACTTTTTGGACATTGTCCGACGTTTTCACTAGATTCCAAGGTTCTTCAGATATGATTCTTCGCCAGTTCATGGTGGGCATAAATGGAGGGATAAGAAGGCTCATGGTAAGATTCCATTCTCTGGATATCCCATGAATCATCATCCAATCATTTTTTATTTTCTCTCTTGCTGCGGGAAAAAACTAAAATGTCTGCTACCACAGTTTGGCTCGGCCTTTCCATCTGGGAAAACAGATAGTTATCTTCATTACTTTCTCTCTGTCTGATGTATGACATTCTGCTACTCTCTTTGGATGGTTTGTTAACTTTTTTTCATTCCCCTGTAAGCGCTAGGTTACTGTTGTCTGTACTCTGTGGTCAGAATATACATCGGCTTTGAGCGGATTTGGTAGTAAACCTATCCATGTTCAGCTGATCTGTGAAAATTGTAATGCAGTTGTGGCTCATCCCGATGAGACCTCTCCTTTCGTTCCTTTAGCAATGCATAGAATATGGGGCTTAGGCAGTCGACTATGAAGGAGCGACGCCATGCCCTCACCTCGCCTTTCGACCATCGGGTAGGTTTCTCTTTTACCAAGTTTCGGGAATAATGTAATGGGTTGAAAAAGGTAGAAAAGGGAGAGAGAGAGAGAGAGAGAGAGAGAGAGAGAGAGAGAGTAAAAGTGTCGGCTGTCACCTTGATCCTGGCTGAGGACGGGACCTACCTCTTGAGACCCGCCCCTTTCCCACACTGGCTCGACTCCCGGAAGCATGGCTGCTGAAGCTGATCTTCTAGACACCGACGAGGTTCGTTTCGATTCGCTCCTGTCCTTCTTCTATTGCTACGAGTCGACCCATTTCTTCTGTTTCTTTCTGTCCGGACTCTTCTAAACCCCAAAAGTTTTGAGGTTTTGGAAAGAATCACGAGATTAATGTCTAAAGAGCGCCCGGGTTTCCCACCTCAAACCCCTCCAGTCTCATCCCTATACTCCTTCACTTTATCAGTACACACCCAACCTCTTCCCGTCGGCAATTTCGTGAAAAATTCCGGGCTTGAGCGGGCTCTAATGAGCAGCAAATGACCGGCTGGCTGGGCTCTCTCGCCTTCCGAAACAAGTGTGTAAAGAGAGGCGACTACGGGAGACGAGCGTTCGGTGGGAAAATGCTAGGGGTAATTAGGAAGGGAGACAGGAGACAAATTGAGCGGAAAACGAAAAGACTTTTGTTGGGGGAACGTCGGGATGGACAAAGGGAACACGCAAATGACATTATGACGCAGACGGGGGAAGGCGGCAAAAGTCAAACTGGGAAGAGACTTGAAGAGGTAGGGGTGAAATTCACATAACTAAAAGTTCTTAGGTGACTGACTGTTCGATTGGAACTGGGTGACAATGAGTTTCGACTGTCTTCTTCTAAGACAAACATCAATTTCTGCTGTTCCCTAACTTTTCAAGCAAACTTTTTGATGCTGAGAGGGTGGTGACATAGGTAGACGATGGAGATAGACACAACTGCTGCCAAAATTTGAAGCTGCTTCTGTAGGGTTTCCGAATCTGTTGTAGGTACCAGCAGATCAGTAGATGTAGCCCTTTGGAAGCCCCATTTCTAAGATCTCTTAAGTACATTCCCGACTTGCTTCAGCTATTCATCAGTTTCCTAATCCTAGTATTCTTGCTGCTTTTCTTTTCTGCTTTCCCATGCGTCTACCCGAGAATAGCGACGCAGCTTTTATGGTTGTTTCCCGAACACTCAACAGTTCCTCTGATAAGCGAGTCTCTCGGTTTGCTCATCTAAATGCCCATAGTTATCACTGCCTATCCTCTCTCGCGCTACAAGCCCGACTACGAGAGCTTGGTAAGTAATTTCCATTAATTACTTCCACTTTACAATGCAAACAATTTGCAAACGCTTAATTCCTTTACAACTTCTGAAACGTTTTGACCAGATGGCTAACAAGACTGACAATCAGTTGTGTCTATCTCCATCGTCTACCTATGTCACCTCCCTCTCAGCATCAAAAAGTTTGTTATTCTACAGGCGTGAAAGTACAGCCACCGCGTGCTCCCATAGATCTTGATCTTTACACGGCTGTCATGCTCGCGTGCCGCAGCTTCCCTCTCTCTCTGTCGCGACATCCACCCGTATTCGCAATCTTTAGTTGATCTAGCAGCTGAACTGTTAGTAGATGGATGAGGCAGAAGGGGGCTAGGTACTGTAACTGACTCTTCTTCATTCAGGAGCTCGGAACAGGCAATGCTCAACGGCGGGACTGGCGAGGAATCATCACCGCTCTTCTAGTCATATTCGTCATCTGCCTTCTCATCTTTCTCTGCGGCTACATCTTCACACCGTGTGAGTCTTTCTGTTTCTTTGTGTTCCCACTGCTAAAGTAGTCTTTACTCACCATTTGTCCCACAGTTTCCAAAAAGCTCATTTTATTGGACAGTTGAAGCTAATGTAATGTTGGTTGACCGACCACTGTGAACCATAAGGAGAATCGAGGAAGTCGTGGATTGGCTCTAGATTCTCTGCAGTCCAGTGAATAGTAAATTGTTTGAAACTGTTGCTGTTTTTAGTGCTACTACAGAAGGTTTAACTAAGAAACCACAGCAGAACTATATGCGTAGTTTTCCAAATCATGTTTTCTTCTTCCTGTACAGTATTGATCTTTCAGTGAACGCGAATGCCCAAGATCCGTCACACCATCTGCTCAATCTCACGGACTTCAAGCAGTACCGTTCCTCGACCGGTGCCCCGAGCTGGCTGCGTGATGGACGTCTCGTCTTCGACAGCGACCGTAAGCCTTTAGTCTCGCTGCCTAGCAATTTTTCAATCTTCAGAAGGGCTGAACATCATGACAGTGGACGGCAATCACTCGGTCCTGATAGCCTACAAAGAAATTCACGACCTTCTTCAACGAGGAGCCTCAGTCCAGTGCAATGCGGATTGTACCCACGTCTCTTTGTCCTATGCGGCCGAGAATCCAAGCACAAATCCCGAGCTGGCTTCGAATGTGGTCAATGTGCTGGATCTTAAGACGAAGACTCTGGTCCGCGTGACGAGACAGACGAAACAGGCCGAGAACATCAACTACATGCAGTGGAGTCCATTGGGCAAGGACTACCTTTTCGCTCAGAACGGACATCTCTTCTACGTGGCCGAGCCTGGTCTGCAGCCGGTCGACATTTCGACCAATTCGAAGACGACGACCCAAATCCATGGAATGTTCGACTGGATGACCGAGGAGGAGATCTTCGGCACAAAACAGGCTATCTGGTGGTCAAAGGACGGATCGAAGATTGCTTTTGCCTCTCGTGACAGCAGCGATGAACCGGCAATCACTCTGACGGCCTATAGAGCACAGGAAAAGTACCAGATCGATACTAAGCTGGTCTATCAGAAGACGGGAGAGAAGAAACTGCCTCGCTATACAATCAACATTTGGGACAAGGCCACCGGATCCACCAAGTCCATGGATGTTCAGCATAGAGACAGCAGGTTGGTTTTTTTATTCTTTTGAGCTATCTCTCTCTAACTCTTTTTTCTGGCCATCTTGTTCTCTCTGTCTATCAATCACGTTCCTTCCCTCTCTTTCACAATTTTCTTCTCCCTCATCCTTACGCTTCACAATATCTCACGCTAACGCTGTCTTTTTCTCATCTTGAGCATCTTACTCATACTCTCTCTGTACCTTCTCTTGTTTCCTGTTTGGCATTCTCCCGTCCTACTCTTCTTTCCCTTTTTGACAAGTTCTCATACATAGATCTTAATATCCACACGACAGACGCTCTCTGACTTCCGCTTTCACCATTTTCATCTTCTTTTCCCTACAGCTCCTGTTCTTATCCCCTCTTTGCATTGCTCTGTACTTCATTTTTCCCGCGTTGCTACCCTAGGACTTGTTCTTGTACTGCCGACTAACTTGCTCTTCTTACTCTTTGCTCGGGGTCACTTATATCATTTTTAACAAAGTGATAGAACCTTCTGAGATTAAATATAAAAACAATCAATCCTTTCCAGCGCCTTCCATTACCTGTTCGGCGCTTCGTGGATCCGCTACGGAGGCCAGGAAGTTCTCGCAGCAGTTTGGGCAAACCGCTGGCAGAACGAGACCTCGCTGACGCTCTGTGACTTCAATACGGAAATGTGCAAGCTGGTCTTCGAGTTCAGCTACCCAGCCAAGACGTGGGCCATGCCCGAAGAGTACAGGAATCTCGTCTCGACTGAAGACTCGATCTTTCTTATCCTGCCTCATCTCCAACTATCCAGCGGGAACATCTATCAGCATGTGGTCAGAGTCTTCGAGGGATCCAGACAGGTCTTATCTCTTGGCCAATTCGACGTCCGTTCGGTGATTCGTCATGACGCAGCCAATGGACTCATCTACTTCAACACAATGGCTCCCCGTCCCACATCGCATCATCTCTACGTGACCAAGGATGTAGCCAGAAACTCCAATGTCTTTAGCTGTGTCACCTGCTCCCTTCCGAACAATTGCAGCTTTGCTGTTTCGACATTTTCCGACTCTGGCAAGAGACTGTCCATCCACTGTCGCGGTCCTACGTTTCATCGATATTACCAGGCCGAAGTCAGCTCGAAAGGACAGCTCGAGTCAGTCAAGGAGGTCCTGCACGATGTCCGAATGGAACAGCTGGTCCAGAAGACGGTCTTGCCTACCATAATCGATGACACGATCCAGTTGGAAGGTGGAATCGAGGCCTCTACGCGACTCTATCTTCCCCATTCTCGGAGTCATCTGCGTGCTCTGCCTCTGCTCGTTTACGTCTACGGAGGACCCGGCTGGCAGACGATAGACGAGAGTTTCTCTGTAGGCTACGTGGACTATCTCGTCACAAATTTGCACATCGCCGTGCTCAAAATCGATGCCCGCGGAGCCGGAGGACGCGGCTGGAAGTATCGCAGTCCGATCTATGGAGCACTCGGCCATGCAGAAATGGAGGATCAGATCGAGGTGACGCGACTCGCCCTGAAGAAGTATCCCTACCTTGATCCGAATCACATAGCCATTCACGGCTGGTCCTATGGCGGGTTCGCGACTCTTCGTATAGTCGAGATGGCCCCAGAGAAAATGTTCAAGTGTGCGATCAGTGGAGCTCCTGTTATTAACTTCCAATTTTACGACGCGGCCTATACTGAGCGTTACATGGGCTCGAGACCAAAGGAATCGTATGTGGATGTCAGTCAGGACAATTTAGCCAAGTTCAAGACGACCCAGCTCCTTTTGATTCATGGACTGACTGATGGTTCGCTCTCTATTATTCTCTCTGACTAACGGTCCTAAATTCAGATAATGTTCATTATCAGAACTCAGCGATCTTCATCGAGGCTCTTCAAAACAATGGGATCGACTTTGACCTGATGGTCTATCCAAACGAGAGACATCATCTTACAGCCGGTCCCAAATGGCTTCACGGTTACACCCGAATGACTAAGTTCCTAAGGGAGTGTCTTCTCAAGTAGCCTCTCTTTCTCTCAACCACATTCTCATCATCTCATCTCAACCACGGGTCCCGATAGATCTTCTAGCTCAAGTGCCACCACGAATAAATGGTTTGCATGTTACTTTGTTTTCTAATGAAATGTTGAAAAACACTGTCATTTGATTACCATGTTTCAAACAAAAAAAGCTGGTTCTGTGGGCCGAATGACAAAGAAACGAACTGAAGTTTATGAAAATGAACTTCGAGCGTTTGAATGTGAGGTTATTGCTTGAGGTCTGCTTCGATTTGCCCGAAATTGATTTTGAACTGTAACGATTTTCGCCAAAATTCGATATGTTCGATTTCGACCAAAACATGTTAACCCGTTGACAAGACTTATTTTTTCTGCGGAAAAATAAGATAAAAACACATCACAGTTCTTCTTTCCAGTCCTTTCCGGCGTCACTCTTCATGAATTATCTGTAAATATCAAAAAAAAAAAAAAAAAAAAAAAAAAAAAAAAAAAACGCTTTCAAAACCTTTTTTTCTTTTCAGATACATAACACACCGTTTATTGAAGACAAAAGAATGATAAAAAGAGACAAATACGGAAAAATAGCAGAAATGAGTGACAAAGCTGAAAAAAAAACGGTAATACTTCGGCAGGCAACAACCATCATTCGAATTTTTTCGCGCGCAATTTCGCTTTTTGGCGCGGATTCAATTTTTCTTTTATTTTTTCAAGCTTTTCCCAGTTTTATAGCTCATTTCTGCTATTTTTCCGTATATTGCCGGTCATTTCTGCCGTTTATCCGTAAAACAACGTTTCAAAACAACGCGTTACTCTTCTTGAATTGTCTGTAAATACGAAAAAAGGGTTTCAAAACGGGCTGTAGCTACTACATTTATCTTTCTAGACGCATAGCAGACCATTTGTTGAGGACAAAAGAAGGATAAAACGAGACAAATACGGAAAAATAGCAGAAATGAGCGATAAAACTGGGAAAAGCTTGAAAAAATAAAAGAAAAATTGAATCCGTACCAAAAAAAACGAAATTGCGCGCGAAAAAATTCGAATGATGCGTGTTGCCTGCCGAAGTATTACCAAAAAAAACAAGAAAAATTGAATTCGCGCCAAAAACGAAATTGTGCGCGAAAAAATTTGAATAAAGCGTGATGCCTGCCGAAGTATTACCAAATGATTTCTTTTATATATTCTTGCAATTTTTTGTTTTCAAAAGAAGCGTGATAAGTCAATTTACCGTCAACACCGCCCAAAATGTTCCGGCTGTCGAAGAAGGCAAGTTGCCTTACCGAAGAATATGTTTTGCAAAAGACATATGGTTACGAGCGCCCTCGTCTTTCAAAACTGACCCAAAAACATAAATAAAAAGACAAAACAGAGAAGTAAAAAGATGTGCTGACAGCTACCCCGAACTTGAAGGTATCCTAATCCTTTTTCATAAACAGTTTGTTTAGTTGATTCCTGGCCGCAAACCTAAGAAAGAAGGAAAGAAGAACACTCTCGACTATGTTATAAAGCCGTCGAAACAAAAAAATGAAAAAACTACACGCCTGATCTTGAGCATATCCGATCTACCTCGCTATTTCCAATAAAGCCACTGTTTTTTGCACAAAGCTTTTTCTTTGTCGTAATACTATCTTGTCTTAAAAACCAATAAACCGGATTTGTACTGATGTCTCTTTACCGGGTTTTCTTAGGCAAAATGCAGCTTTTTCTAGCCAACCGTCTACAATTATCTTCTAGATTCAGCTTGCAACCATTTTAGCAAGAAAATTGCTTGAAAACGGTCAGGAACTGAATAAAAACATGCGGTAAAAACGATTTGTAAATGATTCGAAATCGGCTTGCAGCGGAACCGATTGCGGCGAATTCGAGGTCGGGGAGTGGATTTTTTTTCAAAACTCTCGTAAACCTATTGCTTGTCTTTCTTCACATTTCTTTCTTTTTTTGCCGTTTTTGTTGACAAACAGCAAGTAGTAGCATTTTATGGCCAACGGCGTAATTTTCTGTTTTCCTACAACAATTTCCTTGCCAGTCTTGGTGTTTCTATTCAATTCTCCTACGTTTAAGATTCGATCATGACGGACGGCCTGTCAATCGTCGAAAAGGCACAGCAGTTTATAGCCGCAAATCCTCCGGAATTAGTACGCTGTTCTAGGTTTTGTATACGTCATCTCTGATTAAGAAGAAAACGAAGTCCAGTACATCTACTAACGAAGATGAGGACTATGACTACAAATTGGAGCTGGATCTCAAAAGATTCTTTCCAGAAAAATCGACTCTTGTCCCCTTCACCGATCTCAATTCCCGTGTTAAGAGAGCTGTCGACATGAATCCTGAATACTTCGATTGTGCCTACCCGGATTCTGGTATCTCCTCTTTCTTTTCGAAATTGTTTTCGTCGTGATTTCAGGCAAGAAAAGAAGACCGGAAGTCTCTCTCCGTCACGCTCTGGATGTCAAAAAGCTCCGATTCGGCACCTGTCGCGAAGCCCTGCAGATGGATCTCAACTGGCTGAACTTGAAGAAGGAGGCTAAATGTGTCGCTGATCTGGAGAAGAGCGGAACGATATTTGTTGCTCCGCTGCATTTTATCCCCCCGCGCTGTGTCCTGGCCAGCACGCTTCAGGGCAACATGAACTCTGAAAGAGCGAACTACATTCAAGACGTCGCATTGTAGGTCTTCTTTCTTAGTACCTTATTTCTTCTTTCAGCCATTGGGAACGTGCCAACAATGGATTCAAGCCGATGAAAGAGATCCGTCCCGGCAGAGCGTGCATTATCCGAAAGTCGCACGATATCATTCGTGCCGTCATCGTCGGACAAGGCATGCTGCCTGGCACCTTCCATTGCATATGTCTCGACTTCAATGCCTTCGCCGACATGGAAGCCAAGGACATCTACAAGCTTCCGGACGAATTGAACACGAAGCAGATCGCAAGCAGTCTGTTCCTGGCCAAAGTTAACAATATGAAGTGGACTCCCAGTGTATGCGTCTCGTACTTCCTTCCGCAACAACATGTTCAGAAACTTGTCAACGAACTGGTCGCCGTGATTAATACGAAGTACAACGCGTTCCGTGCCCACGATGTCTATGCCGGATACATGTTTGGAATGAAGAGTGAAAAGGTATGTTACTGTTCATTGCGCTTGGTTCACAGTTTCGTTCAGGACATCATGCCGGATCTGGAGTGGGTACACGAGAATTCCGAATGGTTCAGCACTTACATTCAAAAGTTTGAAGAACGCGGCCTTCTTCTAACTCCTGACAAAAAACGGGTTCCCATGACTGTCTCACAAATTACGGACGAGGTCAGGGTTAGTTATTTTTAGTAGACCAATGTAAACCATGTTTTTCCAGAAGGTGATCCAGAGCAACTATGAATTCAATTTGACGAGAGATGGCCATCCGAAGTATCCTCCCCCCGCTGCCAACGAGATTTATTCAGCTCCCAACACCACCTTCAACGCTAGAAAAATCTTGTCTCTGGACGGCATTGCCGAGGAACTCTTTGAGCTGTACGAGAAGCCTTTGGTGCTGAGAAGATCGCCTGACATATCGCCAAAGTCGTCGGATCCGACGGAAAATAAGCCTTTGCTGCCTCCGATCACGCCTTCCAGCTCTGTCGATCTTGATTCTAACTCGACTCGTCACAACCACAAGTCGTCTGTGACCACGGAGCTGTCTCCTCTCAAACAGTCTTCGGTAGCCAAACAACATGCTTCGACGGGTGCTGTAAACTTGATGTCATTGTAAGTCTGATAGTTTTGTCCTATTCCCAAAGTTTCTAGATACGACTGGGTCCAAGGTGTCCTTCCTCAATGCGCTGACTCCAACATGAAGTTCACTGTGAAGGCCTGTGCTCTGTCTCTCGCCTCTTCCTATGTCAGCATTCTGTCCGACGAGGATCCTCAACTCACTCTGATCTTAGAAGGCATCGCCTCTCTCTAAAAAAAAAATATCCTACCCACCATGTATTTTAATCATTCCCGTTTTACATATTCTATAACGTTCGTCCTCGACCTAATAAATCTTGCTTCAAATTACTGTTCTTCTTTCCAGATCCACCCAAATTTGGGACATCACAGACTACAAAAACTTTATTTGCTAGGACACGGGTCAAGTATAAAGCAGTTCTAAAATCTCATGACTTCGCATAGTAAGAAATACAATCGCAGGGAAAAATAAGGGTCGAGAGACAGAAGTAGATAAAAGATTGCTATTGTGCACGTCTAAAAGACTAAATGGACAAAGTCACATGAAAAACGCGTATTATTACTACTTCTAGAATCTTGGAGATATGAACTCTATTGTTTAATCGGAGTTTCTAATGCGAGCACAGATGTCTTCTGTGAAAGATGAGCAAGTGCCTGTTCCTCCAAGATCGCCAGTCTTGCAGGTGCCTTCGGCGATGGCGGAAAAGACTGCTCTCTCGATCTTGTCGGCATAAGAATTGAGGTTCATGTAGCGGAGCATCATGACAGCAGACAGAAGGAGAGCGGTCGGATTGGCCTTGTTCTGTCCGGCAATATCGGGAGCAGTTCCGTGGACAGATCTGAAATTTAGGAAAAACGAAAGGTTAGAAAATCTGGAACTTACTCAAAGACGGCGGCATCTTCCCCAATGTTTCCAGAAGGAGTTACTCCGAGTCCTCCGATGAGACCAGCGCAAAGATCGGAGAGAATATCTCCGTAAAGATTGGGCATAACGAGGACGTCGTACTGTCCGGGGTCTTGGACCATGTTGAGACATACGGTGTCGAGGTAAGCCTCCTTGAATTTGATGTCAGGGTATTGAGAAGCCTGTTGACGACACATGTTCAGGAAAAGACCGTCGGACATACGCATGATATTGGCTGAAAGTAATGAATAGAAAGAAAAAAAACAAGAAGTGTACCTTTGTGAACGGCAGTAACTACTTTACGTCCATTCTGACGCGCATATTCAAAGGCATACTTGGCCACACGTCGGGAAGCCTCCTCCGTGATTAATTTGATTGACTGGACGACACCGCTGGCAACCTAAAGAGATTGATTAGGTCGGATCATTCCAGACAAAAAACCTCGTGCTCAATTCCGGAGTATTCTCCCTCTGTATTCTCGCGAATGGTAACGACATCGACATTATCGTAGAGGGTCTTATGTCCTTCGAGAGAACGGCAGGGACGGACATTGGCGTAGAGGTTGAACTCCTTTCTGACGGCCAAGTTGAGGGAGCGATGTCCTTTTCCGATCGGCGTTTCAAGGGGTCCCTTTAGTCCGACCTAAAGGAATGCTTGATTGGAAGGAAAGTTGAGCAAAAGTACCTTGTTCTTGTGCATAAGCTCAATGCATCTGGGTGGAATGCGGAAAATTCCGTCACGTCCTTTCACAGGAGTGACATCCACGGGATCCCAGTCGATCGGAGCCTTAGCCACTTCGAAAATCTCTTGGACGGCCTTGGAGATTTCGGGACCGATTCCGTCTCCAGGAATTAAAGTGACGCGACGTCGGGCCTGGAATTGGCTTGTAAGAGCGAATACAAGAGGAAACAAACTTCAGAAGCCAGTCCACGGTTTCCGACAATCTGCCCGACGGAGCTGACTTTGGCGAAGCACTTTGTGAGCATCGCGATTTCCCCTTAAACGTTGTTGTCTGTTACAAAGATAAGTGCAGAGATCAAGATGTCTTTAACACGAACCATTGCAACTGGCGACTAAATAAAGTCTTGCAGAACATTTTAGGGGCCATCTGGCAAATTGAAACAGAACAGCTCTAGAGAACAAAAGGAAAATGGTTCGTTTGCCAGACCCATCTTGTGAAGATTGTTATCGATTTTCACAGGAAGAAAAGTGAAACTCGCATGAGAAGCTGACATGTAAATGTGCACTAAAACAGAAGTAGGCAAAGTTCCATCAAACTGAATGTCTCGAACCAGCAAACTAGCAGCATGAGGTCCATTTTTACCTGATTTCCTGGGCTGTGTGCACGAGATTTATGGATTGGTGATAAAGAAAAGGCATTACAGGGGAAAATAATAAAAGCTGTAATCCCCGGCTCGCTAGGCGGGAGCCTGGAATGCGGTAAACAGAGGACGAGCGTTGGAAAATAAATCGGGCCACGTTAGATCCAACACTAAACCCTGCAGTCACTTTCACTTTCTTTTTCGGGTGTTTGTTGCAAAGAAAACTTATTTTCGTCTAAAGTTGAAGGAAAACACAAAGACGATGTCTGTTTGCATAAATTGTAGCCTTTGCCAAGCCTGCGAATCTTTCTCTTTCCCTTGTTCTCCCTTTTCAAGCAATTATTTTTGCTTATCGCCTAGTTTTCAGATGTCTGAGTCTCAACAATACGCCATGAGGTCGCGAGCGACGAGGACATCGTCTGATAGCGGAGGAGGACCACGACGAGAATCTCCGAGCTACAAGCGAGTTTTTATTTGTTTTGTTCTTTCCTAACAACGATCTAGAAGCAAGTATCCATACATTCACGGAATACAGACCTTTACAAGTTACAAGTAAGCATACAACCCCGTAACGTTTCTTTGTTAGCAGCTTATTAGGTTACAGATGTTTTCGGGTCAGAATTTCAACGCTAAATTAGTTGTAGTAGTTACCCCAGACTTTTAAAGCAAAAATTCCTTTCAGGGACACTGTGTTCATCGACCGCAAATTGAAGCCTGGTGACACATTGAATAAGCTCTCGATCCAGTACCAAGTCAATGTAAGCTGTTATTTTGCCGTTTCTCAACTTCCTTTAGGTAGCCGATATCAAAAGAGCCAACAATCTAGTCAGCGATGTTGATTTTTCCGCTCTTACCCTAGTTAAAATTCCAATTAGCCGAATGCGAGCAGCTCTCGGGGTCAGTTCATCCTCCGACGACGAGGAACATATCATTAGTAGGTCTATAATCTAACTTTGTTCGCGAACTCCGTGTTTCAGACGTCGACGACCGTACGAGGTTACTCGATGACCATTCGCGATCGCGGGATCCTAGTGTTGAGGAGATTTTTCATAAAGCTGACCAGACTATCGGTATGTTGATGTGTTTTGCTTCCTATCTGCTGGGAGCATTCATATCTGGCTGCCTCAAACTAGTTTTCCATGTGAAGGCCCTTCTCTCAAAGATCTCAGTGTGCCTCGTAGCATGTCCCGCACAGAGAGAGTTCACCTCATGTGAACAAACCTTACTAACCCCCGTTCTCGTTTTCCACCCTCCAAATATTCCAGTTTCAGCCCAAGCGCGAACTACTCTTCCCGAGAACGGTATTCCCGGCTCCTTCCATTTCGTCGACGCTCGTCCTCCTTCCACAAACGCCTGTTCCATCTGGGCTCTAATCGGAGCCGTCGTAATGATGTTCGTGCTTGTTCCTCTGGTCTTGACCTACTACGAAGAAGAGCAGCAAGAACTCCTCCATCATCCTCAAAATAGCACAAGATAGCATTCGGGTAGCACATTCCCTTTCAAGCATAACTATTTCATTCCCTCATCTGTGTCTGTGACATATCATCCCCGTTGTAGTGCTTTTGTGCAATAGTCCCCTTTTCAAGATGGTTTTTACACGGATCCAATATTTTCCTCTTATATTAACCCATCCGTTTGAACAACGAAAACATGAAAGTTGAAATATTTATTATCCGTTCACGTTTCTTTGCCCTTCACATGCCAGAGCCAAAATTTTGCAAAGTGAAAAATGAAAACAGCGGGTATACAAAGGGGGTATAAAATTATATACTAAGAAGTTACAAAAGTGATGAAAAAGTTATTATGAGTGTAAATGCACAGAAATTAATAAATGGCTATACCGGGGGCGATACGAAGAGTTAGATAATACTGAATTTGGCAGGAACTCAATCAGCTAGGTTTAGGGCTAAAAGAAAGTTATAAACCTCCACCTGCTCGCAACACATTCGGCGTTCCGTTGATTTCATCGAGGTATCCGACGAGTCTGTTGGCCGTTACATGTCCACTCTTCAGTCCCGAGAAAAGCTGGAAGAATTCGGCAATCTCGATCTCTCCGTTCTTATTCAGATCAACCTCATTCAGCAGCTCATGAAGCAGACGCTCGTCAATCTTCTGATTGTGGTCCTGCAAATGGCTTGAATTCATTGAATAGGGAGCAAAGCTACTCGGAAGTATCGCCTAATGTCGTTGACGGTAATGTGTCCCTTTCTGTCCTTGTCTAGCTGATTGAATCGTTCTCTGGCAGTCTGCATCTCCTCCTTGGTCAGATTCAATGCCACATTGCTAGTCGAATTGGCCTTGGCCAGCTGTCCCATCTCGAGGTCGACAAACTTTCGAGCTGCTTCCAACTGGGCACGCTGCTCAGCCGACGTCCATTTCAGCTCGTCGGCCATGATTTTCACAATTTCCGGCAGAACTTCGTGTGCCGCATACGTGTTGAGGAAGGCCAATCGCATTCGTCGAGCAACGACATCGATGGCCGAGCAGGCATATTCGCGACAAGCATATCTGACCTGAATGATTGGATACGAAAAGAAGCAGGAAAAGTCAAACTTCGGCATCGAGATAGGGGAACTCTTGATGAAGGCGTTGTCCGACAATCGGCCATCTCTTTCCCGTCATTTTGCACATTCTGGCCACGACGAAAGCACGATCGCCGTAGGTGTTGGTCAAGTGCTGGGCCACGTCGACTTCCATTCCGTAGTCTTGGACAAGATGGATATAGAGCAGAGGATTCCAGTTGTGTGCTCCTTCGAGCAGCAGACCCGGGGTCACACAGCCATTTGTCGGTTTAAGATCGTGTGCTATGACACAGGCATCGACAGTCTCCTCGGCCATGTGCCTGTACGTTGTCCATTTACCTCCCGCAATTGTAACTAGACCCGATTCTGCTATCTAAAATTGAATTCCTTTATCGAAATGAGTGAGCTATATACCTCGATAATGTGATTTCTGGCCAAACTCTTGGTGTCCTTCTTGTTTGGATCGCGGACAAGAGGACGGAGGCCAGCCCAGGCGCTCATCACATCTCCTCTTCTCACAGAAACGTCTTTTGAGAGATAGCCACGAATCTCCTGGAGAATAAACTCGATATCCGTGTCTTTGGGCTGAGGAGAGTGCGTCAGTTCGGAAGGAGCGTCCGTGGTACCGGCTATCGTCATCTTTTCCCAGGGAAGGAAGAAAATCACACGTCCATCTGAACTTTCCTGTTCGATGGGATCAAAATAAACTGACCAGAAGTGGATGGATCCAAAAGACCGGTATTGGAAGGTGAATAGTAGCCCGGAAGGACGATGTGAACGCCGGCACTAGGAGCACATATGGGCTTCGTCTCAGGATCAGCCATCAGGCGAATGTTGTCGGTAAATGGACCTGTCGCGTTCACCACGGACTTGGCACGAACATCCCATTCAGCTCCGGTGATCTAATTCTCGTTACTAAAGCGCAATGGTATCCGTCGGTCCGTCATGGTGTCCGCACAATTGCATGTCAACACTAACACCCAAAAACGCTGACAAGTCATTTCATGTCTAGTGAAAAGGGGATAAACCAGTTGTGGAGGAAACTGTTACTAGGTAACGAGAATTATCAATTTTTTGGCGAGACCAAAGGGCTGCGAAGGTGTCAGCTGGTTTGTACATAAAAAAAGGAAAGCTGACCATATCTTTGACATGAGCTCCTTTCACTTTTCCGTTCTCATCTTTCAGCAACTTGTCCACCTTGACGTGATTGGCACACTTGGCTCCTTGTCGAATCGCCGTCAGCACTATGGCCAAATTCATTCGGGCGTCATTGTGTTGTCCGTCGTAGTAGATCAGAGCTCCCTTCAGTGACTCGTTCTTCAGCATCGGGAATCTGAACGTGTTTTAAAGTCTAGAGAAAAGAGTGGAACCAACCTTTCGAGAGCCTTCTCCTTGTTGATGTAGAAGGAGCTTTTCAAAACGCGTTTCCCACTGACAAAGTCGTAAGCCTTGATTCCGGCCCAGTAGTAGGGAACCTGCCAGAGCTTGTAGACGGGAAGCATAATGGGTAGAGGAGAGCTGAGATGCGGAGCGATTTCGAGCAGATTTGCCCTCTCGAAGAGAGCCTCCTTGACCATTCTGTACTGTTCGAGATCAGCCTTCATGATAGCAGCTTGCAGGTAACGAACTCCTCCGTGAATCAGCTTCGTACTTCTCGAACTCGTTCCAGCGGAGAAGTCGTCCAACTCGACCAGACACGTCTTTAGGCCTATTTGGATGGAAGCAAATGTCAACATAATAAAATCTTACCTCTGGTTTGTGCATCAAGAGCAACCCCGGCGCCGGTGGCTCCTCCTCCGATGACAAGAACATCAAACTCCTCGCCTTTCTTCATCGCATCCAAAATGTCCTTTCTCGTCGGCAAAGCGCTGCTCGGACGTTTATTGAGCTCGGCTAGACGGTCAGCATGGGCTACGCGGAAGTAGTTCTTCTAAGAAATGTCATTGCAATGAGGAAATCAAAGAAGACCTTACGACTTGTTTGTTGAAGCGGTGCTCATTTGTCACATCTATCGCGTAGAGGGCCACAGCTCCGGCTCCAACAGCGGCTCCCGCAGCCTTGGCTAGCCGCCAAGACATGGCTCGTCCTGCAAAAATGTTGAATTAGAAAGAGGTCAAGGTTCAAGAGGCAAAAAGACGGAACGGCCGCCCTCGAGGAGCAGTTATCAGTGCGGAGAAATATGATGGCGGTTACTGATAATAGACAGAGATTGACCAATCTAATCGCAGATTGATCGAGTTGCGTGGGAGGCAGTTGGCCTAGTTTTTGAAGAGGAACGACTAACTCGCAGTTGAACGAGGAAGTGAGTGAAAACATCGATTTGTCTTGCAAAAGTCAGGATAACACTTTCAGAGTCTATTTTGAACGATTGAATATAAATAATTTCAGTGATATTCAGAACAAACAGTCGAATAAAAAAAGACAAATGGGCTTCTGGAGGTGAGTTGCGTGAATCGTGAATGAATCGCCTATAAATTGAGTATGCCTGGCCTCGCTTCATTGTTCGAGGAGTGGAGCCATGTGGCAACCACGTTTTGCTGCAAAATTGCATCACCGGTAGAGACAAAGCGTGAATGTGAATTTCCCTCATTCAACGAACGAGAGAAGACATGGTTTGCGCAACTTATGTAGTCAAACGGAGAGAGAGAGAGAATTGACTCTGGGCAAATAATAAAAGGTGTGAATCATTGGAACGGATTTTTAGAAGTTGGTCCAGTCTGGAAACTGAAAAATTCGAGTAGAAGTCCTATTGCGCAGTGGAAGACCCTAGCCAGTAGGCGAGAATCGATTCGCGTATTTACTGGCCACATGGAAAACACGCCTGCCAGAGGAGCAGCCTTCATCTTTGACAAACAGTGTAGGAAGTGGACAACAGGGGAGAAAATATAAAGGAAGAGAATTCGACGGGAGCCAAACATTGTGTAACAAGGTTTTCGACCAGAGCTTTTTGAGCCACGTGAAACGCTCGGGGAGGGAACAAATTGAACGAACCTTGTTCGTAGAAGCGAGGCTAGAATCTGTGAGCAAATAAGCAACATTTGATGGCAACAAATTAGGCTGTGCCCTTTTTGGGGGTCATAACGTGATTTCTTTGTTCTTTGCCTGGTTTCCATTCCCTTCTGTCAACCTGTCTTGGTTCCCTTCCCTTTACCTTCAACCCGCAGGCAACAGTCGAGCTACCACAATAGAAGCAACATTCTCCCAAACTGACTTGACGTGCAGGGTGCGTACAAAGTAGCTTCAGACAAGCAGAGAAAGACGTGAGGACAATTTAAAATAGATAAATTAACAGTGAAACTTTTTTTTTAGAGTTTCGAGAAAGCTGTTTAGCGGACAAACACGAACAATGTTCGGAACTTGAGTGTCTTCAAGAAACGGGAAGAATTGCTGTAGGAGACGAACCCGAGAAATGAAACGACAAATAGTAAGAGCTGTTTATTGAAAATGGTACAAGTGCTGGCAATATGAGTATAAGGACATCAGTTACGCTTCTTGAGAGCATCGAAACGTTTCATCAGATCGTCAAAGTCGAGTTCGGGTTTAGCCTGCGGAGGACTCGGCATAGGAGGCAGAGGAACTGGAAAAAAATATACTGATATTGAAAGAAGGGGACTAACGATCATCGGGCGTAACGGAGTGTTTCCTCGAGTCAGCAGATTTAATAGAAGGAGCTGGAGGGCTGAAAATAGAAGAATTTAGAACCGACGGATGATTAGGATTGTGGAACTGATGGAGAGCAGGACAGGTGGCCCAGCCAATCTCGGGTCTGGTCTCCTGAATGGAACTTGTATCCTTTGAACAAAATAAAAATTACCGGTGGCGGAGCACTGCAATTAGCGGTCCCACAGAAATCTATGAGCATTTTCTCGGCCAGACTGACTTCGTCCTCTTGAATTATCTCCGGATCCGCTTTGAACTTTATTCCGAACTTGTTTGCGATTTCAATGAGATACCGGGAACCACGTCTTTTATAAGAGAAAATCAAGAGGTCCTACTTTTCAACATGGAGCTTCTTCGGAGCAGTAATGCTCATCTTCTCGATGAGGCGAGGACTTACTACTGGACTCTCGATTTTATTGTTGACAGCAGCTTGAACAAGTCCTTTTCCGTATTTTATCTGCAACTGATCTCCGACAACTTTGAACTCGGAAATTTCTGCTCTGATACGAGGAACGGCCCATAATATGCTGACAACAGCTTCGCCGATGCTCTCGTCGATTTCTCTGTACGAAAATAGTTGTTGAAATGACAGACTAGCTTACGTTTTATGTTCAAGGATGCCGAATCTGGCCAAGAGGAGATCACAGTAAAGTTCTAGGATTTCATAGCCTTCTACAATGAAGTCTTCGCGAATTATATGTTCCACCCTGATTCTGGCTCGATCGACCTTGCCAGCTAAATGATTTTTGTAGAAAGGGTTATAAGTAAGCGTACCACTGAGCAGATCGGCAATCTCTACTCTTGCTTTTATGCTCATCTCCGTCTTCTTCTTTTGGGCCATTTTAAGACGATTAATAGCAAGGCGAAGGTTTGTCTTCAGCTTTAAGTACTGTGTTCCGTAGCTGACTGACAGCATCTCTGAAACAAGCAGATATGGAGTGAAAAGGGCTGACAAAACCACAAGAGTTCCAACAATAAATAATGAAACCACAAAAGTTCCAATCAAATAAAAAACGTTTTGAATTGTCGCCTGAGTAGGTGGGCAGCAGGTGTACTAGCGACCGTAATCTGCTAGTACGAGAAGAGCACCGACGTTCTCCTAGTCGAAGAGGTCAGTCTAATTTGAAAAAGTTTTTGACAAATTTTCTTCTTCAGATCACAAGGCGGTTCCAAAACTCTGCCGTCATGGCTCTAAAGGAAGCTGCTGAGTCCTAACAACTCGGAATCTGCGAGAACGCTAACCTCTGCTCCATTCACGGCATCAGAGCCGAAGGGCATGCAGCTGGCTTGTCGTCTTTGTGGAGAACGTTCCTAAGAAGCTCAGCTCTCCTCTTCCGCCTATAACCAACCACCTCTATAAGAATCCAACAGTTCTCGCCAGAACTATTCACGCCAATTGTCTATTTTGCATGACATAAAACCTTTGTTCTTCCAAACCTTGTTTCTTCCATCCAGTTCGATATTCAGCAATTCGTACTTCTTTTAGGGTTCCGCGTTTACTTCTGATTTGTTCTTCTTGTTCTGCCTTTTGTCGGTCATCTCAACGGAGTCTTGAAATCGGCATTAGGCTGTATAGTTCCTTCTACATTTTCTCCCATAATTTGTGGCTTGTAAAGTGCCATAATGCCCTAGTATGAAGAGTGCGATCAATCTCAGGGTCCTTCTGTGTCTGTATCTTTGGCGAACAAATATTGAAAGCTAAGACGTTTCGATTCTGTAAGCATGGAATTCTGACGAAATTTTGTTTTCAGAATGAATCAGCCCAATTGGCCGCTGTCCGAAGACAATCGTCCAAGTTACTCCGATGATGACGTGGATTTCTCTCAAGAGACGCATCAACGTGCACAAATGCAGTATTCTCATCTCAACGCTGGAATATTGCCGTTGATGGAAACGCAGCAGCAGGATGACGAGGCCACGATTCCTCTCAACGCTCTCTATTTCGAACAGACTGCTCTGGACGTAGATGATGATGATGGCTCCTCTATGCCCGCCTACATTGGTTCCGATATAGACGATTACGATGAAGGAATCGCTGTGTACAATGCTCAAATGAACAATCCCGAGCTGACATTTCACGTGTTGGATGAAGATGATGATGCCCCGGATGCTTTCAACAACGAGTCCCTGGAACCTGCCGAATATGTTACTTTCCAGTTCCTCTCTTGTCAACCAATGAGCTTCAGCTATCCGAAATCATAACAGATGCTGAATACGCGGATTGGATTGGCATCCGTTGGACCGGAGAGTTTCCCTTCTCGGAAAACATTGATGAGGACTTGCGTGCCCTGGTTCTTGGCGCTCTTATGGCCAAAGGAGAAAACATCGACTGTGGTTATGAGATAGAGCAGTTTGACGCTCTATTACAGTACGTTTTCTTTCTCCAACGTTCAGCTGATATTTTCAGGGAGGTTACCGGTCGTCGTCTGGATGTTGTTTGCGACTTTATCTCGCTGAGCAGCCTCGCTTGCTTCCTGTCTCTCTCCCCGGAAGAGGAGAAGAAAATCAAACACGCCAAAATCAATGTGCTTCTGCACGATACCTTCAAAGATTTCGTCCAGTACAATACCGCCGACGGAAATGTTAAGTAAGTTCAGCTTTGTTTTCTTTTTGTGTAATCTCCACTTACAGGGTTAAGATACCGCCAATTTTAGTGGATCTTTACGAAACTCTCAAGAAGACCGAGAGCACTCGTGTCAAAAGGAAGGAACAGGCGGAGAAGGCGAAGAATGATGTCATGAATAATCCTGCCAATCGCCGTCGATACATGATAGTCCGTTACTTGTCACATCCCGTCAAATATGTGCTGTTTTTAGACCAATAACCTTCTCGTGGAGCTGATTGTGATGGCCCGCAACACAAACTTCGAGACTGAGGTAGCATCATCCTATTCGTAATCCAATTCCGTTGCAGATTTCCTGGAACCACATCCGCGATGAATACCGTGAAATGATGGAGACGAAGAACGCACTTTACCAGAGGTACTGCAAGCTGCTGAACCTGGAGAAGGTTTTTGAGATTGGCAAATACGAGCTGAATGAGGCGGTATGTTTCGTTCCAAACAGCCAATGTCAAGAAACATTTCCAGTCGACTCGCGAGCTATTCGGTCGTAGTTCTATTACCAAGGCTCTATCTGTGCCGCTTTTCCGTAAAATCAGAATAGGCAATGACACGAAAAGGAATCTCGTTTTGAGTCTCACCGAGAGTGATCCCAAAGACTGCTGTAATTGTTCCATTTGGTATCATTGCTAGACTATTTTCAGTGTACAAACAAGAAGAATTTGCTGCAATCGACGCAGAAATCAAGAAGCACGAAGTTGTCATGCGTGACCAAATGAAGAAAAAGGAAGAGATGGTCCGCAGTCAACATAAGGAGTACAAAATCGCCGAGGCCAGAAAAAAGAAAGAAGTGAATCAGGCTCGTAGGGCCAGAGAGCTAGAGGAAAGGAAGAAGGATTACATTCCCGTTGCTCTGGATGAGGTTTATGTTCCCGGAGGCGACGAAACCTCGGTCTGTTGCATTAGTTTTTGTCTTAAAATCTGGGATTCAGGCGGCAGAGGATCGTCGACCGGTCGTTTCGGAGTCTAATTGCGGCTTCCAGTTTCAGCAGCCTATCGTTCTGGAGCCTCGAAGACCTGATGCTTTCCAAAAGTCACTTATTGGTGGCATTCGAGTGTCTCCGGATACCACGAACGAGTCGATTGTTCCTTCTACTGACCAGATTGAGGTGATTCTGAGGACGATCTTATACATTAATATCTGTATCTGTAGGAGCTTGAGTATAGTGGAAATATATTCGGAAATGTGGAGAGCAATGCTATAAACTTGAGTGATGTATCTTCGATTAGTGACGAAGTCACTCAATCGGCACCTGATTTCACCGATGAGGAAGGCAAGGAGCCGGTTAGTCGTCATCTGCCGGACAAGAAGTCACGTGCTGAGTCCGTTTCTTCTCTGCTCGTTGTAGAACGTGATTTTCAGACAGAGAACCTCGACGCCGATCAACAACCAATGGGACGCACCGAAACAGCCTCAGCCAAAGGAGTGTTGTCCGTCGCAGCAAAGTTCCGAAAAGCAAAGAGCTCCCCGTCCATCTCCTCTTCCTCAGCATCCTGCTAAAGAGACAAGAGTCGACAATCATTCTCAAATGGTATGCTTTCATCTCTTTTCCCCGTCAAACAATTCAGTCCAATCGCCCTAGAAGACAATTTCCTCCAATGCAGTCGTCCAGACTCGACATTTCGAACTATTCGTTCACGACCGCTCCGAGAGAACAGTCGACTCTGCGTATGTACTCTAACTCTTCGTTGACGGCCGAACAATACAATCAACCGAATCTTTTCCGCTCTCCTCGATATGCTCCTGAGAGTAATACTACTACGTTGGCTCGCGACGTCTTGGTATGTTTTGAGCCTTTTCTTTTTTAGCCAGGGAGCTTCAGAACGTAAATGAGATGCAACCTCAGGAACTCTTCGTCCAGTATCTCACGCTGCACGTATTCGTCCATAGAAAAATCACTGGAGCTCCACAACGCTTTGTAAGTTCGAAGTTTTCTGTTCTCATTTGACTTTCAGTGGTCTCAAATACAACGACACCTCCCGCTGCCATTGAATCGCCCGGAGTTCATCTTTGGACCGAATTGGATCACCGAGCTGTCGAACATCTCTCATGGATTGGAGATTATCCGCGTACGAAATGATGTATGCCATCTTGTCTCCTCAATCAACGATAATTTCAGCTGCTTTTCGAATGGAAAGACGATCACTTCAACATGTCCACCAACTTTTCCGAATCCTCTCACTAGTTTTTCATATAATAAAGCTGTTGATTTTTAATGTTCTAACAGATGGGCGGGATAAATCATTGCCACGAGCCCCTAAACCGTTGAGCAGCCTTTTTGTTCGACAAGTTAGAATAACAAATGATGACTGACTGGGGATAGATCGCCAAGATCTGATCGGGAAAGCTTCAGTGCGATTACAGCATATCTCCGGAAACCCCTCGACCCTAGGTTCTCTGGTTGGACAGCGCTCAGAAACTGATGTGTTTGCCCCAAAACTGTTACTTTCCTCAATAAGTACACGCAAGTTTCCGACAAATCTATATCTAGACCACAGTAAATTGCATAAGGAGGAAGACATTGACAAAATAGAGATGTAGCTCTGAAGAGAGCTGTTGGGTGTGGTAGATGTCGGTGATAATGAGATGAAACGGATTTATCCACCGAATCCGTAGAGGGTACGTCCTTGGCGTTTCAAGCTAAAAAGAATTGTTGGAATGAGATCTGAGCAAACAAGAGAAACCTGTAGACGATGTCCATAGCGGTGACGGTCTTTCTCTTGGCGTGCTCGCAGTAGGTGACGGCGTCACGGATAACGTTCTCGAGGAAGACCTTGAGAACTCCACGAGTCTCCTCGTAGATGAGTCCGGATATACGTTTCACTCCACCACGACGAGCGAGACGGCGGATGGCGGGCTTCGTGATTCCTAAACAGATTTTTTATCTAAAAGTGAGCAAAACATGTTTCTTACCTTGGATGTTGTCACGGAGAACCTTGCGATGGCGCTTGGCTCCTCCCTTTCCGAGCCCCTTTCCGCCCTTGCCTTTTCCTTTGCCGGACATTTTTGATAACCTGAAAATGACGAAATTGCTATTGGGATGTGAGGAAAAAGAATTTCCCAAAGAGCACAAAGAGAGCTGAAAAAGCGGACAGGTTACTAAAAGAATGCAAATTTTTAGGGAAGGTCGTGCGGGAGCATTATAACTCATTACGGTATATGTCATGCCAGATGTCGCGCCAGATTCAACCTGGCCGAAATTCGTTCATTTTGAGGCATTATCTCCTTTTTCACTTCCATTTTGCATCTTTCCTAAGCGATTATTTTGCAGTTTATTTGTCCCGAGCGTTTTTGTACACAGTCAAAACGATTGGAAACCTATTTTATCCGAAATTTCGTCGTAGATTTGCAAATCAAAAATTCTCCATACATGGCCAGTTTCTCCTTCCATGTAAAAATTGTACCCTTTTCTTTCTTCTTTTCCACCCTTCTCAAATGCGCTCTATTGCGCCTCCTCTGTTCAAAATGGAGAACAGCTGGAGATCGCATAGGAGGGGCCCTCGACTTCGACACTGTAAAACGTTTGTTTTCATTTCTTTTTTCAAGAGATCTTTGTTCTATCCCGTCACTAAATCCAGCTCTCCGAGTGGTTTTACTGGCGATTTCTTGTCGTGTCAAGATTCACCATTATCTGACCATGAGGAGATCACCTAAGCCTAAGTAGACTCTTCGGAGTCCTCACAGAGGTACCAGAGTTCGCTCGGTGCTTCTCGGCTTGCGGTCACTATCCTCGAAAGAGGTGGCGTAGGAAAAATCTGCTGGATGGAGTTGCGCTTGGTCTTCAGTCCGGCTGTGGGTACTCGGCGATGCTGTTCTGCGGCATTCCCACCGATCACCACTGTTGGCTGTTGACTTGAAAAGGCGTAATTTTCCATTGATGTGACGGGTAGACAAATTTAGGCAGGTTGGGAGGTCTTGTCCAAAAACGACTAGACTGGAACCTAACTAAGGGACACGACCCACCTGACACATTTCATACACTGAATGCTCACTAACAAACTATTTTTCAGGCACATCTCTCCGAATCGACTCCGACTTTTATGCTTATTGTTTTATTGTGCAGATAAAGTGACCGATATGTTTTTTTTTCTTGTCATCAAAAGGCTCCTGGCCCTTTTATTGCCTAATTTCCGCTGCAATGAAATACCTTTTCTGACCATGGGTCAGATTTCAATACGCATCGACCAGGGGGATTGCTGCAACAGCGTCAACACTTGCGCACAGTATACATTCCAGCTGATCCGCTTGTATATAGTAGTTTGCTGCGTATTTCGTTGCCTTCTGCTGGGTAACCACTGTCTCGGTAACCTTGTAGTCCCTGATTCTCCTTCGCAAATTTCTGCTAGATGAAACTTATGATTGATCTGAGTTCTGCGTATTGTACTGTCTCATTGAACATTCAACTTGAACAGGTGCATCTGGCCTGGAAAGGCATAGCTTCATCGAGTGTTCGCATGTGGCTATTCGAGGTCAGTCGGCGGACGATCAATTCCTGCGACCCACCGCTCTCTCTTTCTGTCGCCCAATCCCCCAGTTCATGGGTGCTGCTTCTTCCTTTTATTGTCCGCTGCTAGATTATTCTATTTTGATACCTAGTTGGGAAGTCAAGGACCAATTTCATTTCGTTATTTATCTACTTTCCGAGATGTGAAATCAAATTTATTGAACTTGAACTTGTAGAAACGTTTCTTTCACTTTACAACCTTCATTCTGAGGATTTTTGTGCCTTTTTCCTGAAGAACGTAGTCATTCAAAGATCTGACAACAAGGTCGAGACCGCTCACTTGAACTTCTTGATAAGAAGTGCTATGAGTCGTTCTCAGGTAGCATTCCGCTGCTCGCATTTTCCCTTCTGTGTGTCCCAATGCATCCTACCCCAAATTGACCTTGAGTGGACAGAGGTAATTGCGAACCAGTTACATCTCACAATAATGACTCAAATTGTTTGGAAAATTTGGCCAGTCTTTACTCTTTTTCGGATGTAAATCGATTTTTCACACCTCCGTTCTTATCAATACCTATGGAGACTACATTCCAGCCATTCGTCAAAACTACTTTCTCTCATGGTCATTCCATTATTGTGACTTGAATGTGACCACACGCATTATACACTCTATCTCTTGCTGTAATATGCCCCGTCGCCGCTAAAGATTTGTAAAACGTTCCCACCTTCTCCTGATTTATCTTCCCATCCGGATATTATTTTTCATAGTTAAGCTTTCAGATCTTGCGGGCTCTCGTAGATGACGTATTAGCTGAAAACAGCTGCTATAAAGGTGCGTTGCGTTTTCGCTGCTAAGGTTTCTTCTTTTTTCACCTTTTTTTCGATCAAACTTATTTTAATCTGTTACATTTTTGGATGCCAGTGACGTCTATGTTTTCGTAAATATCTACCGCAATTGAATGTTGAGCTAACAATACTGAAGAGCCTGATACATTGTACTTTCTTCTAGCTATACTCCCCATTTTCAGATGGGTAACTGCTTCGGTCGCCCTACACCAGATAGTGGACAACATGGCAACAATGTGCCAATGGATGCTATGTCGACAAGACAACTTTCCAGCCAGCAAGCAGTCTATCTGGTAGGTTTTTACCCTTGCTATTCTGTTCGTTTCCTAATCTGGAGTGAATAATGTTGTGGATGCGTATGACTTACTGTTGTCAGCTGTCTTCTTTACCTTCTTCAGAGTTCTAAATTTTTCTATATTTGAATTTCTATATTCAATTTCCAGGTAAATCAAGCCCCGAATCTCGAACACACGGCTGTCCGAACGACCCTGAACAATCACGAAATACTGGTAGCACTTTATGCTTACGACTCTCGCGCCGACGGCGACTTGAGCTTCAAGAAGGGCGATCTGATGTACCTGCTGGATCAGAGGTGTGTCTCGTTCTCATCACTTTTCACTGAAAGTGGTCTCCTTTTTCATCCGTTAACCGGTTCTTTTTCCAGTAATTGCGACTGGTGGTATGTGAGACATCAGAAGACGGGCGAGACTGGCTACGTACCAAGAAACTTTGTCGCTAAGCAGCAGACCATCGAGAGCGAGGAGTAAGTGTTTTTGGATAAGTTTCACAACTTGTCTTCTAGGTGGTATGCAGGGAAAATACCCCGAAATCGGGCAGAGCGCCTCGTCCTGGCTAGCAGTCTGCCAAAGGGTACTTTCCTCATACGAGAACGAGAAGCGGATGTACGGGAATTCGCTCTGACCATTCGGGATTCTGAAGACGGACGATCTGGTATGTTCTGTTTCTTTTTTTTCTACAAATTCTGTTTCAGGCGGCACGGTGAAACACTACAAGATCAAGCGACTCGACAACGACATGGGTTTTTTTATCACGACCCGAAGGACCTTCCGCACACTGCAAGAGCTGGTCGGCTACTACTCCGAGATGGCTGACGGACTCTGTTGTCAGCTGACCTTCCCAGCGCCGAGAATTGTGCCCCAGCCGAAGGATCTCAGTCACGACACCCAGCAAAACTGGGAAATCCCCCGCAATCAGCTCGCTTTGAAGAAGAAACTCGGGGACGGAAATTTTGGAGAGGTCTGGTACGGCAAATGGCGGGGAATCGTCGAAGTGGCCATCAAGACAATGAAGCCGGGAACGATGTCACCAGAAGCCTTCCTTGGGTCAGTTCTTTTCATTTTCTCTCAAAGTTTACGGTTCCAGAGAGGCCCAGATCATGAAGCAGTGCGACCATCCAAATCTCGTCAAACTTTACGCCGTCTGCACACGCGAAGAACCCTTCTATATTATCACCGAGTACATGATCAACGGCTCTCTCCTCTCATTTTTGCGCTCAGAAGGTGTCACTCTCGGAATCCAGGCCCTCGTCGACATGGCTGCTCAGGTTTGTCCATTTCTGTGCTTCTCAACTGACGAACTACGTTCCAGATTGCCAACGGAATGATGTATCTAGAAGAGCGCAAATTAGTTCATCGTGATCTTGCGGCGAGAAACGTTCTGGTCGGCGACAAAATTAGTGGCGTACCCGTGGTCAAGGTATGTGTTTTCTGTTATCAATTGTTGTTTCGGGGAACTGGATCGCCGCGTTTTTTTAGTCTAAAACTATCGCGGACTGTTCAGGTGGCCGATTTTGGACTGGCTCGTAAATTAATGGAAGAAGATATCTACGAGGCTCGAACCGGTGCCAAATTCCCTATCAAATGGACTTCTCCTGAGGCGGCGACTTGTGGAAATTTCACTGTGAAGAGCGACGTATGGTCATACGGAATCCTCCTCTACGAAATTATGACCAAGGGACAGGTCCCTTACCCAGGTTTGATTAACTCTTGGACTTTCTAAAGAACTTTGTCCAGGAATGCATAATCGCGAAGTTGTCGAACAAGTCGATATTGGATACAGGATGCCCTGCCCACGTGGATGTCCAGAAGCCATCTATCACGAAGTTATGCTCAAGTGCTGGGACAAGAACCCAGACAAACGACCGACATTCGAGGCGCTCTTCCACTTCTTCGACGACTACTTCGTCTCCTCTCAGCCAAACTACGTGCCGCCTAGCGTGTAAGCCAGTGCAATTAACTCTTTCTCGACTTCACTTTCCCGCATTGTATCATACCCGTTCCCCCCTCATTCACTCCGCCTTTATTCTTGTGCTCTTCCCGCTCCCCTCATGCTCAGGCTTCCCAATTATTATTCGGCTGCATTACCTCGCAGCTTTTACTCTCTCCCCGAAACACGGTTCTGAATCCTTTTGTCAGTTACATACACACAATTGTCTCTTGACTGTGAATCTGTTACACACGTTTGACATTTTAATAAGCAATGAAAGGTTATATCGACGAGTATTTTTGTTCGACATTGCGGCATGCAAGCATTTAAACGGACTGCAGAGGCAGATTCCAACAACAAAATGTGCAAAGCTGTATGGAAATTTCATGACAAAAAACGGCAAATCATCTTGAATCTACAGGATTGGTCCCAAAGCGTATCTGCAGACATTGGAGCCGAATGTGTCGTAGATTTGAAAGAAACTGGAGAGGGGACACAGCTGAAATCAGAACTGGAGACAACGAGCCGTAACAATTGGAAGCCATTTTTTTTCTCTTGAGATATTACCCCTGGTAATACTTGGGCTGGCATCACCCTAACTATGTTTTCCGAACACGCCGTATAAATAGCTCTCTTGAAAATGAATCGAGCCGAAAAGTAGCGAAAATAGGCGGCTTATATCAGCTATTCTCATACGCATATTTCCGTAACGTTCTGAGCTGTTTTTTTGAAAGGGATTATTATACACGCTGAGATCGAAAAACATGGTTAGATACAGAAAAATGGGTGTAAGATACCATAAAAACTAGGTTTGATGTGCGTCGGGAAGTCCAATAATTTAAACGAACGGTGACGCCTGCCCAAATATCGAATAAAACACTTTTCCAGAGCAGGCAGTGTCACCATATGAAGAAACTTGCGTGGCGGGCTCAGATCCCGAGTTCCTCGCAAGTTGTGACTCCTTCTACGATCTGCTCACGCTGCTGTGCAATTAGTACGTTTTCTTTCTACTCCAGAGAGTTGCACTTCACACTTGCTGAACGAAGCAATTGTCAACAGATGAACCATATGGCTCCGGTTTGTGCCAAATAGGGCTGTGAAATTCTGCAGACTTCTCCCAGATGTCAAGCTAAGTAATCTAATGACAAGAAAGAGACCGTTAAGGTTTTCATTTGCCATAGCCTACCTTCCTTCTGGGCAAAGGAGACCCCGAAATCCTGCCCCTTTCTTTGGTACCTGTATCCGATCGTTAACGGCATATACACATTAGCAATTAAAATGGCTCAGTGCTTTCAATTCTTTAAGAGAACTTGGCTATAGTTCATTGTAATAAGAGTCTGTTTTTAAAGAGAGAAAAAAAATTCAATTTTTATCTTGTCGGTAAACGCGCCCGATTGCGTACATCCCGTGGACGCTCTACGGGGTTCAAGTTCGTCTTTCTTGGCTCCTGTCCCTTGACCATTTCTGACGTGCTTTGCCTACTTTTTTTTTCTTCCAATTTAACTATTTTATCCAGTTGCAGAAGCCGAGAGTCACACTGACAGTGAGTCGGAAGAGGAGGACATGTACAACAATGGCCGTGGGGAGGGGTACGACTACGACCCACCGCCCCAGCAGCCGACTCACAATTCAAGAGTCAAGGTATACACTTGTTTTTGACCAACTTGAGCTTTGAAATTCACGAAATATTAAAAAATATTAGGTGGAAGATGCCTTGACCTATTTGGACCAAGTCAAGACACAGTTTGCCAGCGAGCCTCAAGTTTACACTCAGTTTCTAGACATTATGAAGGACTTCAAATCACAAGCGTGAGTTTTTTTTTTCGTTTCTTCACGAGTAGACAGTTTGACTGAACAACTTTTTCAAATTTCCGATCGGTTTCGATGTTCGTTTGCGTGTCTTTGAAAATGTTGTGGTGGGAGAGGGAGAGAGACTGGGGAGATAGCTAGCCAATGGTCAAAAGAACATGTTTTTCGAGGAATGACTCAGCCAGCTAATGCGATTGTATAACTTCTTATGGGAACGAGATATACTCTACTGATTTGGAAAGAGTCCGGGAGCGAAAGTTATCTAGGTCAGTACAAACTTGAGCGAACTGATGCTAGAACAGCACACAGAAAGTCCACAGACATCGCTTGTTTTTGTAAAGGTAGAATGCCTAGTTTCGCATCGAATGGGTTATCACGGTACTCCCATCTCACTCTTTTCCAGGATTGATACACCTGGTGTGATCACAAGAGTGAGCAACCTCTTTGCCGGAAAGCCGCACTTGATCACTGGCTTCAATCAGTTCCTCCCAGCCGGATTCGAGGTGGCCATCGATGCAGGAAAGATCATTATTTCCGAACCGAACGGTCTTCGGAAGGTAGTCTTTTTATGTGCTCGAAAAAAATTCATCGTTTCAGCTGATAGAAAACGGCGAAGTATTCCCATTGCCTCCATATCAAGACTATCAGGGAATGGGGGCTCAGCCAGAAGAGGAAGATGAGGAGGAAGACGAAGCTGAAGATGAAGAGGTTGAGAGAGAAGAAGAAGAACAGGAAGATGAGGACGAGGAGATGGAAGACGAAGAACAGATACAAGAAGATGTTCGAGTAGCAGAGCTACAGAGACTGGCCGAGAGGGAAGATAGACATCGTTCGGTTTACCAATTCGACGCTGAGGATGTTGATCCTGTAAGTAGACTAATAAAGTCTCTTATCAGTCTTTTAGGAGGACGCCTTGTATGCGAAGAATACGTCGGTCAAGTTTGTCAATAGAATCAAAGCGCGCTTCCACAGCAGACAACACGTCTATCATAAGTTCCTCGAAATTCTCGGAAACTTTCAAGAGGCAGTAAGTTTCAGGCTCCAGCCAATTATTTCCAACAGTTTCAGACAAGTTCAGAGATAATTGACGTGCAAGCTGAGCAGATGGTGCTCGATGCCGTGGCTCAACTATTCGGTGATGAGGTAGATCTCTTCGAAGAGTTCCGACTTTTCATGCCGTCTATGGCCTCCCGAATGAATCGACCAGCTCTAGTGGAAGAGACAGAACCCAAAGAGGTACACATAGTAGAAAGTCACCAAAATCCTCTTGTTCAGGAGGAAAAGAGCGAGCCCGAACCAGAATTGATGAATACAGAAGTAGAGGAAGAGGCATCCGAAGCGGAAGATGAGGACCTCGAGGATGAAGATGAGGAGGAAGAAGAGACTGAAGAGCTCGTTGGCGATGAAGCTTTGCTAGGGGAGCCCGAGGAATCCGTCGACGACGAGGAAGACGAGGACAAAGAGTCGAGCGATGAAGACGAATTGGAAGAGATGGAGGAGTCTGAAGAGCTGAAACTGCCGGAAGGCGAACAAGAATCAGGGCAAGAGGAACCTATCAGAGACGACGAAGAGAGTGAGGGAGAGACGTCGGCCGTCCCTGAACCAGCCCCTTCTGTCAGTCTCCCAGAAACCGAGTTGCCTGTGGACAAAGAGTACTTCTATGTCTCTCCCTCTGAAGATGAAGTCGATGAGGAGGAAGAGGAAGACGAGACGGCTGGAGGAGAAGATGAGCCGGAGAAGCCGGAGGAACATGATCTTACTCTTCCAGTTGAGGCGGAAGACGAAGCAGAGGATGAGGAGGAAGGAGATGAAGAAACAGAGTTAGATGAGGAAGAGATAGCGACCTTGGAAAAAATGGAAGCTGAAGGATTCCTTCAAGACGAGGAAGAAGAAGAAGATATAGCATTCGGAGAACTCGAAGACATCACTTCTGAATCTGGATCCGATAATGACGAGAGCGACTTCGAGACAGGCGAACTGGAACTGATATCGAAGAAATACCCTGAACACGACATTATGGGCCGAATGGACGAGCTTTTCCGATCGATGTCGGTAGAAGACATTACTCTCATTGAGAAGGTAGAAAATTATGGGAAAATGTTGACAAAAGACTTTCAGATTAGGAGAACAGCCACAGCTGCCCAATACAACGTCTTCTTGAGAGCTATGGCCACTTTCAACGCTCGAATCATCTCGGGACAAGAGCTGTTGGCTCTCCTGTACCCTGTCATCGGTTAGTTTTCCTGAAATCTGACTAATCTCTATTTTCCAGGTGGTTGTGGAAGTCTTTTGAATGAGTTTAACCGTCAATTCATCGCTCTCGACCATTCCACTGCTCCGGCAGCGATGGACTGTCTGACAGAGGAACAGAAACATAACATTGATTATGCCAGTTGTAAGCAACTGGGGGTCAGCTACAGAAGTCTTCCTGACACAATGGAACCACCCAAATGTTCGGGAAGGACACTTCTTTGTCACTCAGTTCTTAACGACACTTGGGTGTCATTCCCCTCGTGGTCTTCTGAGGATACTACGGTCGTCTCGGCAAAGAAGACTCCCTACGAGGAGTTTGTCTGTAAGACGGAGGATGAGAGATTCGAGCTGGACATAATCATCGAGAACAACAAGTATGCGATAGATGCTCTGGAGTGTCAGAGACGGAAGATGAATCGCCTTAGTACGCACGAGCAGAAACAGTTCAAGCTGGATGAATCTCTCGGAGGCTCGTCTCAAACACTCATGGTCAAGGCTCTGAAGAGAATATACGGTGAGAACGCCACGAAGATCATCGACTCGCTCCGGAATAACCCATCTCTCTCTATCCCAAAGGTATCATTTCATTGCTTATCCTCTTGTTCAAAACTCGTTTCCAGATAATCGACCGAATGAAAGACAAGGAGAGAGACTGGATCGAGGCTCAGGAACAGATGAACAAAGTCTGGAAGGAGCAGAATGATAGACATATGGCCAAGGCGCTCGACCATCTCTCGAATGCCATGAAGACGAGCGACGCCAAGTGGATCAAAGCTAAACAACTCGTCCATCAGATGGAGGTTCTTTTCGATGAGAGACAGACCAAGTGAGTACAGTTTTGGGACTGATACTGAATCTTATTCAGATTCGTTGAGGGGCGTTCGGACGACGAAGGACCACACATGATGCTCTACTATCCAGAAGACAAGACAGTTATGAAAGATGCCAATGAGCTGATCATCCACCATATCAGTAAGCAGAGCAGTATATCTTCTAGCGAAAAGGAGCGAATCACTGTCGTTTTGAAGAGGCAGGTTCAAGTTCTTGACAGGACATGGACTCGGTTTCAGACTTGTAAAGGAGCTCTTCTTCATTCCCTACCACTTGGAAGACAACAGCGATGACGCTGACGACGAGGACGAGATCCAGTAGGTTTCGGTGTTTTGTTTAGATCTACTGTAAAAAAAAAAAAGTAGAAATGGGGAAAAGGAACACTACCACACTACGCGTTTTTTGTTAAAAACTGAGTACAACTGCTTGAAAGCAAGTCTAGCGTTCAGATGAAGCCGCCACACGTATTTGGTACTTTGCTGTAGTGACATTCGCAGCCCTGGAAAACTTTTTCGTTCGTTTTCCCTCCTCGAATTCACCAAAAAAAGACCAAACAGGCCCAGAAAATTGTAAGAAGCTGCTGAAAGAGAAGAGACACTATGCTAGCGCATCTCACCATTATTCTGCTACTTGAAAGAAGAAATCTATGAGAGAGAAATTCAGAGAAGGCCTCGAAAACATGGACGACGTAAAGATGGGTTGTTCCACTCGCTACAGAATGATCTACGGTGGGAATCCACTGCTGGTCTTTATGCGAGTTTACCACGTGAGTCCCATCACCTGTCTGTAAATGAATGCCCGTTCAGATTCTCTGTGAACGTCTCTTCCGTATCAAGGAGAGCTGGCGCGAGATGTGCGCCACTTACGAGATGGACGAGAGGCTTCAAGAGGAGCGAAAGAGAATCTACACAGAGCAAGGTTCCCATAAGTCCCTCGCGACAGAGATGAACATCTTCGATATGAACAATGGGCTTCCAGAGCTTCGGGTTCGTTTGCTCTTTTTATAAAACTGTTATTTTCAGTCAAGCGGTCAGAAAAAGAGCGTTCCGTCGATGTATGAGGACTTTCTGATGGAATGCAAGAACTTTTTGGACGGAGGCATGGATGCCCTCATTTTTGAGGACCAGATTAGGTGAGTATATCAACAAAAAAAAATGAACCTTTTGTCTTTTATAGGAATCTCTTCCCTTTGGAGGCCTATATGGCCTTTTCGATCGACAAAATAGTCAACTTGATCAGTCGACAGATTCATCTGTTGGCTCTGAGCAACGACAATGCCGAGTGTCTGAAGATGTACGAACGGTTCAAAGTCAATCCACCCTTCTCCCTTATGGATAATTCGGACCGAAGAGCAGGGTAAGTAGACGAAGATCCTGAAAAAATGTATTTTAGAATCGAGCAAGAGTATGCGAATGAGGCAGAGACCAAGTTGAACTGCCAGAACTGCTTCAAACTGGTCACTATGGATCTCCAGAAAGTGACAGTCACAGTGGAACTCGTAGACACCGAGACGGAAGATATGTCTATGGATGGACGGGAAATAATCGATCGAGCCTTGTCAGAAGTCGGTAGCTCGGAAGAGGAAGAGGAAGAGGAGGAAGAAGATAAAGAAGAGACGATGGAGGTAGAGAAAAAGGAAGAAGTAGAAGAAGAAGAAGAGGAGATGCCCGAGCAGGAACCGGAGGTGGAAGAGGCTGTCGAAGAAGCCGGAACGAGTATGGATGAGAAGGAACAGACACCGGAGCCAGAAAGACGAGTTCCGGTCTTCTTGACCCGTAATGCTAGAAAACGACAGCAGACAGGATTGACGGAAATCCACAAAGAGTTCCAACAGTTCTATGGAACGTTCTCCGTGACAACTGAGAGAACTCGGATGGTTTCAAATACCCGCGAAGGCTTTTTGAAGATAACACGACCGTTCGGGAAAGAAAAGGTAAGACACAAAAAGAGCTGATTGAATGGAAATTCCAGAAACACATGTTGGATGAAGTCTGTAAGAGGAGAAAGCTACGAGTCGAAGGAGCCATCACGATGTCGAATCTGGCGGGAGCGACAACGTGGCTTGATACGAACAGTTCTCGAACTGTCATGACCAACCCAACCTACCCATTTTTACAATTCAACCAGTATCATCTTGAAGACTACGCGTTGTGACGCCTATTTTTGACATACTCGAACTCTAGTCAGATCTCAGGATAATCGGCTGCTTTTCTCTTCAAAGTGATCACTCCCTGTCTCTCTCAGAATGACCAAGTCGTTTGTGTATTTATACATTAAATTTAACAAAACTAGACTGTATACAAAACTCTCAATACACGTGAAAATGGGAAAGGGGGAACCTGTTTACGAATACAGCGAATCGACGAGAGCGGACATCTTCATCTCGACGCGGACGAAGGCTGAGAAATACTCCGTGAGCTCGTCTATTTCTACGTCCGGAGTTGGTGGACGAGCGGCCTCGATTCCACAAGGAACTGACTTTCTGTAATTGCTGGAATGAACGAACTGTGGAGGGGAAAACTCACTTTTCATCAAGTATCGCCAATTTCAAGTAGTCCAGATCCTTGTCGCCCTTCCATCGCACTTTCGAAAGTGTATTGTAGTCGAGTTCGCTCATTGACATATGTCTTGTACGTGTTTTCGACTTTCTGTAAACGTATATGTGAGCTTTTCACTGAAGGGAACTCAGGCGAAATTAAAAACAGGAACACTTACTTCGGAAGATGGTATGGAGTGTATCTGCCCAAGCGGTATGTCCAAGAACAGCGACGTCTTTGTTGGCTATTTGTCTGTGTATCGGTGGAGCAGCTGGGCTTAAAAATAGCAATGAACAAATGAAAAACCTTTAACCAAACCTGATTTTTTGAGTTCTCGTCGTGGTCTTGAGAACAATCTTCAGATTTGTAACGCTTGCAGCCGATCATCATCATTCCCAGTGTGTTCACAGTATCCTCGAGCTCCAGATCGATTTTTGAAGTGCTGGCCATATTACCATCTGATGTGGCCGGTGTTGAAGAATTGGATGACATGTTTACATCACTGAAAAGACGGACATTGGTCGGAGCACGAGGAAAGCGTGGAAAAAAGCGACTGGACTGGATGGATTTCGCAACACATCCGGTTTGGAGGATAACATTGCATAAATTAGCAAAAATATATTGGTAGCCGACAAAACGGGGTAAACAAAGTGGCTAATATGAAAAGAGAACGTGAGTAGCTGGAAATAGAGGAGAGTGCAGGCTGCACACACATGATGGCTGACGTCATTGGGTTATATCGATCGCACCCGGGCCGTCCTCTCGTCACCTATCAAGTTCAAAAAGATCGAAAATAAAGTAACTTAGAGCAGTAAATGATAAAAAGAATTTCTGCAATTAGTATCATGTGTTCAGGAGAAGTAGTCGAAGGTGTTACAGAAACGCTGTTACAATTGAAAAGAAGTTACTGAAAGAAAGAATTCGTGTACCGAACATGCCTAGTTTCGAATCTTGTATCGTTTGCAAAATGTGAAGCACAGGGAAGCCTGCATGGCTATGTTCTGATATGCCAACAGAAAGGCTAATCTTTTCAGCACTTGAAACCGAACCTTTTCGTAGGCGAACTCGTTACTGCAACTGTGCTTCTAAAACGGCGATTTAGATGCCGTTTCAGAAGGAAATCAAGGAGGCTGGATAAAAGGACTTTTTGAGGAGCTCCGGGGCGATCGTGTAAGAGTGAAGGAAAAGCAGCATGAAATCAGAGTACGGCGAAAAAATAAAGGAGCGTTAAGGAAAATGGACACAGCGTTTTACCGCCTTTAGAAGGATTTGAATTTTCCTGCTGCCAGTTCAAAACTTCTCTGTATTTAGCGCACCTTTTGTCTATGTTGCCATCTTCTTGTGCTAGCGTAATTCCACATAAGTGTCAAAACAGCCTACACAATTTCAGCAATGCTTTCTTCTCTTTCAAAACTTCTGCCGCAGACGATGGAACGGCTTTGGCAGAAATTCACGTCATGTGCTTTTCATACCTCTGCAACTTCTCCTAGGAACAACATATTACAGGTTTCTTTTGTCTCCACATACCTCGACAACTATATTTACAGTTTATCCACTATAGAAACGGTCCACCTGCTCGACGATCTAGAAGTAAAGACAAGTCGCCAATTAGTGGCTACAATCATTTCCGAGGAATCGTTCTCAAAAGTATGTAGCGGATTTTAGCCTTTACAATATCACTTCAGCTGTAATTCGTCATCCGAAAAAGCCGAACTCGGGCAATAGAAAATGCGCAATAGTGAGACTTTCCACTGGCAACGAAGTGACAGCCTACATTCCCGGAATTGGTCATAATCTTCAAGAGCATTCCCAGGTTGGTCTTGAGGAATCTTCGTTATTTAAACAACATTTTTCAGGTTCTAGTTGAAGGCGGTCGCCGAAGAGATCTCATCTCCATCAAAGCCAAAATTGTTCGAGGTAAATACGATTGCGCACCGGCTGGAAGCAAGAAGTAGCTGTTGTTGTTAGTTGTTTTTCATTTGCATAAAAATTTATAAACTACAAGGCGTATTTTTATTGGAGACAGGAATAAATGCCACTTGACCAGGCACTCCACGCGGAGTGATTCATTTGCTTTTTCTGTCTCACACTTGCTCCAGAGGGTCAAACAAGCCGCTGGTCTTTCCCGCAGTTCTCTGCTGCAATCTTACCTTTCCTTCAATTCCACTTCTGATCTGTCCTAAAGTAAGCTGGTGACAGCTGTCCAACTTCTTTGCGTCGGCTGCGGTTAGAACAAAATGTATCGCATCTGTCCTAGAAACTGCCTATTACAAATGAGAGACAAATAAGAAAGCACGTGTAAAAAGAAGAATAATCTTATCGCTCGTTGTTTACGCTTCTTCTTTCCGCAAACATAGCCGAAAACAGCCGCGGATAGCAACACTAGTTCCCATTTCGTCCCCCGAATGACCCGTCCTTGGCGATAGGGATACGGATCTTCTCTCTCGCAATGCCTTTTCCGTTTTTTCATCGATCGCTCGCCCTCTCTCTCTCTCTCTCTTCCGCCAGCTGGTCAATAAACACAGATCAGCCAGCTCTGCGGAGGGTCAAAACCACCCACTCTCACTCTTGTTCCTCCATCTGTTTGCTGTTTGTAGTATATCGACTAAAACGGCGGAAGTTTATTGTGCCGGATATGTCTCCTAAATGAAGACAATTATTCGCCCTGAAAGGCCCTTTTTGCAGGAAGCTAGCTCACCAAATATGGCCTCTAACCCCCCGAATTCACCACTGTTTTTAAAGGCTGGTTCTATTATTAGTTCATGATACCATTATTGAGAAAAACAGAATTTAAGACTATTGTTGTGCCGAAACTCTTGAAAGCTCAGACAGGCGTAGGAGAGCACAAAAACATCCTTGTCTAGCTCCTTATTTAAATCCTGGAACTCTTGCTAATCACACACGCCTCCTCAGGACATTTCCCAACAAATATAGCATTTCTAGATGACCCATTTTCGTTATGTTGTTGAAAAATAAAATTTTTCTAACGACCTTGGTTCACTAATTCTAGATTTTCTCTCAACTTTCACTACCTGTAGCTCAAAAAAACGAACCTTTTTGATCCTCGTTCTCGTTCCTCCTACGCTTTATATTCTCCTAAACTAGTTACTTTCCGGCACGACATTAAAGAACCTCTTCTGCGTCAACTCCCTGATTTCATTTTGGCCGCCCTGAAAAATAGCTGCTTCAATAAAGTAGTAGGATGACTCATCCTTTTTTTTTTGATGCCAACCCACCGTCCGACCACACCCAATCTTGTTTGTTACGATTAGTTATTTTGAACAATTGTATTGGTATTGGATTTTATACGAAAAGCACTAATAATTTTTTTCTCAATTTCGCTCTTTCCCTTTACTTTATCATCATTTTAAAAAATAATTTGAGATTAACAATGTCGGAGATGAGCCCGGATGTGACGCCCTTATTACCCACAGAATCTGTCAGAGGTCTGCTGCTCTTTGTTCTTGTTCGAAAGTAGCAGATTCAGGGTTAACATCGACGTCAAACGCCTCCTTCTCACAGAGATCACGTATTCCTGGAGAAACGGGTCGTCTTATTGCCCAAGTGACATCTCCACACGGGAAACGCCACAGAATTGTCTTTGATAGGGTCTTGAATGTCTTCGAATTTCAACTTCTAGAGTGAGTCCTCCTTTATTATCCAAACGCGTAATCAAACTGTTTCAGTGAGTCGCAGAAGCATTGGGTCATCTACCGACTTGACGAATTACTAACAGCCCTTCGTTATCGCGTCAAAGTACGACGAGGTATACCGCAATTGCCGCCTAAAAATGTATGTTTACAGTCTTTACGAATAATACAAATGTATAGGCACAAGCTTCAGAAGCAACCCTCTACTTCTACTTTGTCTATAAAAAGGACAAACATAAGTGGAGGCTGAAGGAGCTCCCCATAACATTTGAACACAAGGCGGAATGCGACTATTGGTATAAGATCATCTACAGCACCCTCAAAAGTAGATTTCTTTTGCTAAATTGTTGACAAACTGGTCATTTACAGCAATCCGGAGTCGCCCGAAAAACATCATCGTCTTTATCAACCCATTCGGTGGTAAAAGAAAAGCTCAGAAGATTTTCGACACGAAGACCCGACCCTTTTTTGAGTTGACACCAGGACTGTCGTTCCAGGTCGTCCTGACGGAGCGAGCCAATCATGCGAGAGACTATCTCATGGAAATGAACAAGCAGAAATGGCTCGCGTTGGAAGGAGTCGTCTCGGTCGGTGGTGATGGTCTGTTCAACGAGGTGATGACTGGCGCCCTTAAACGGACACAACTAGACGCCGGAGCAGACATTGATGACCCGGATTCGGCCCGCCTGGTCACGCCTCACTTCAAATTTGGAATTATTGGAGCCGGTTCCGCGAACTCGATCGTCTCGACAGTGCATGAAACGGACGATTGGGCCACAGCGGCTGTTCACATTGCAATTGGTAAGCAGTATAAACAGCCTCACTCACGACTTGCACGTGTGGCGAGATGGCCGAGTGGTCTAAGGCGCTGGTTTAAGGCACCAGTCTCTTCGGGGGCGTGGGTTCGAATCCCACTCTCGTCAGAAACTTTTTTAATCTTCATATTTTGACTTTCAGCCTATTTTACCAGCAAAACAAGCATATTTCAGGCTCCGAATGCAACGTGGACGTCTGCACTGTTCACGAGGATCAAAGTCTACTGCGTATATCGGCGAATGCAATTTCCTATGGCTGGTTGGGCTCGGTGTTGCTAGATTCCGAGCGCTATCGTTGTCTCGGTCCCTGTCGCTACCAATGGAGCGCCCTTCGGACCACAATTCGACATCCGACCTACAAGGGCCGCGTCTGTTTCAGTCTTTCGCACAAGGAAACCGTCGACCCGGCTACGAATCTGCCGAAATGCATAGGGCAGTGCCCAATTTGTGATAATTCGGAGTCCGCCAGCTCTCCTTCTTCTCCTCGTTACGACTACCACTGGCATGCCGAATTCACTCACGTCATCTGCTGTGTCATTCCCACAGTTACTCCCTTCACCCCGTACGGTCTGGCTCCATTCACTGGGATCGGAGACGGGACACTGGATCTGGCTCTCGTCCCACGTATCTCAAGATGGCATAACGTCCAATTCATGCGGAAAGTAGCTATGTACGGCGGCAAAGGGGTATGTTTCAGTACTTTTCGCCTAAAAATGTTGGAAATTTTCAGCTGTACCATTTGGACAACTCACTCAATGTCTACAGAGTGACAAAGTGGTCGTATCAGCCCGATGACGACCAACCAGATCCGGGAGTTTGGAATCTGGACGGAGAGATACTCAAGCAGCCCAAAGGAAAACCCCTTCACTTCAGGTTGCTCCCTTTTCGGCCAATGCTGAACCCTACTTTCCAGGTTACATCCACAGTTGATCAGCTTCTTCGGTCGAGATGCAGCTCAAGTGGGAGTTTCGAGACGAAGTAAAATCAAGCAGAGGAAAAGCAGTCTCGTTTACAAGTGATACTAGTATTTTGGCAACGTTTTTAATAAAGACTGATCGAGTAGTGATCTGAACATGTGTAATACTATTACAGGTTTACGGAAATCGTCTGCTGCTTGGCGTGTTAGCTCTTCTCGGAGTGGATGATGGAGTGATTGGCGTGCCGAATTCTTTGGGTGACGACGTCTTCGGACCATGCTGAAACTCGGCTGATAAGAAAAAAAATGATTGAAAGACAAACCACGGAAGGTGTTCTGGTAGGTGTAATGATGCTTATCTGAGGCTCGGCCAGTTTCTTCTTCTTCGGAGGAACATTGGACGACTTCGATACAGGTAGATTGTTGATTCTCTTGCCCGTCTGCGGAGTGTTGAAGACGCCGGTGATCGTCTTCTTCTGCACCAATTTGGCTGTTCGTTCCCTCTCTTTGGACAAGTTGTACTCGTTTTCCAGCCATTCGATGTACTGCACAGGTAAATAGCCCTCGATGCTTTACAGACGACATAGGTAGACAAAAAAAAGTTAACTTACAGAACTCTGTCCTCTGGGCGACTCTCCAAATATGTGGCATATGCCGATGCGACAGCCTTCTTCAATTGGGGCAGCTTGACATCGTGTAAATAACGTTCTTGCTGAGCGTCTTTACTGATGTTGCGGCCACGCTCACGGGATTGGTAATAGGCCGGGTCCTTCTTCAGCTCCTCCAAATGCAGTTTTTGTTGCCAGGCCTCTTTCCATCTGGAAACAAAGGGTGTTATACAGTGGAGAAAAAATGGACAACTTACAGGGAAAGGGCTTTGTAGATTGGCTCTCTTCTGGCGACAATCTGCTGCAGCTTGCGTACTTCGTCAGCCATCGCGTCAATGTCATCTTGCGAGTGACGAGCAGGATCAAACTGGGAGGGGAAAATTCGTTCTTCGACACCATACAGACATTGATCCCAGAGATCTTTCAGTTCGGCGTAGTGCGTAGTCCATTCCAAATCCATGTTGCTCTTCCATGTGTTGTGCATTGCATAATACTGAAAAATGGTTTTACAGACTGGCGGAAACAAATTACCTCGTTCCAGAAAGTCTCTAGACGTTCTATGATGGAGGTGGTCAACAGGAAGTTGTCGTCTTCGATGTCCTCATTGAGGAAGACTTGAAGAGCTGCTTCAGTGTTATCTCCGTAGACTGGCTTGAGATTCCTGTACCAAACACGGAGGTCGGCTTGCCAGGACAAAGCCTTGATCACACGCTCCTTCAATTCCTTCTCGAAAGTGGCAACAAGATCGCTGCATCTGCGTAGCTCCGAGCGAGAAACTAGCTGAAAGCCGTCGTTTAGCGAGATCAAGTAAAACGACATACCTTTTTGGTCGGTTCAGGGAGATGCTCGACCTGAGATTTCCCGAGTCGGTCACACAATACCTCAAGCCGCTCAATGATTCTGTCCTGCTCGTCCTTTCGCGTTTCGAAAAGCTTGCTCAAATGCTGTTGTTCGTTCTCCACATCTTTCATCTAAACATTCTCGTATTATGAAAGCAGAAGACAACAAACCAAGGCAATAGATGGGTATTTGTGATCCGATGTCCATTCATCCATGCAGAGTTCCCGTCTCAGATCTTTGATCGTCTGTAGTCCATCGCTGATTGTAGTTTTCACGCTCTGGACCATCTGGACTTCCGACGCGTACATATTATCGGTGAGTTCACGGATGTGCGAGTAGACTTTGTGAAGTCGTTGGACACTAAAAAGAAGGATTGACTTGAGGTATCTATGAAGCAGCTTACCGATCTTTCTCGCTCATGTCGACCTCATCCCACAACACAGTCAACTCCTTGACGTTCCCCATGATGTACTGCTGTGTTACGGAGGCTTCATCGGCAACGCTCTTTCTTAAAATTCAAAGAAGTTCAATATGGCTAAGTATAGTACCTGTTGATGTATTTCTTGGGTGATGTGGTCCGTCCTGGCATGGGCGCGTCCATTGGATCCGTCTCTTCGTTGCTGTAGGAGCTCATCTGCTGCAAAGTACGGAGTGGCAAAAATTAAGAGCAAACAACGGAAAAATACATAGACAAGGACTTGTAGAGGCGTTAGCTAATTATATAGCCATCTTTAAATGATAAACAATGAGGAAAAATAGAAAAAGAGCGAGTAGCTGCCTGAAGAAACTAGCATTCGACGGGAATTTGAATACCGGCGTTTCGCGCGCCCAGTCTCCAGCTGACCCAGTCGCAATGCTGGTCACCTTATCGGCCAACATGTCGCCGGTTTATAACGAAGAAAGAATTTTAAACTTCGAAAGAAACAATATAGAATGTTCAGAAACGATATTGATTGGCGCCATACTGTAAGATTTCCTCTCGCGGGAACGCCACCGCGCCAACCCTTTAAAGCGACCTTTTCTAGTTCGCAAAAGTTAAAATTCAGGTAATTTGACAAGTCATAGCAAGTCGAGATTGCACTGGCTTTCAGTTTCTGCAACTTGTTCGAGCTGCAAGAATGAGCCTTTTTGAATCAGAAGTGAGACGTAACATTAGTTTCGAAGTACCATATCAAGGTGAAACTGTTCCACAGTAAAATCGAGACAACCTCATTCCATAAGAGTATCTTTAGAATTATTTTGGGGGCAAACCTCTAGTCTATGGAGTGCACACTGTGGGGGAGAAAAATTCTTAAGTAAATCGGTGAAATCCGCTGCCAAATGTTAAAGGACTGGCAAGGCGGGACCCGCAGCTGTTAAAAAAAGGTGGATGTTCAAACAAGTGAAAATCAGTAAGAAGAACGCCGGCGCAATACTTGAGGAAATCCTCTACAAACCGGTAATTTACTGAAAAAATATGCAAAAGCACCAAGAAGGCTGCTTTCCAAGACAAAAGCAGCTCACCTCACTATTAGACACCAAATTTTCCATAGTCTGGAAGTAGTGACTGATCTTTTGGCCAGAGAATTTTGGCACAAACTTTGACAGTCCTACCAGCATACTCCTCTACTCACTGTCGAAACATCTGCTCTTTTCCTTGGTTTCATTCTGACTGGGGAAAGGTGTGACTTTGTAATGGCCTCAGAGTAGTTCAGTTTGGCTACTGGACAGTACAAAACCGCATCGCCTGAATCCGTTCAATTGCTCTGCTTGACTAGTCCTAAAAAGTTTACTATCTGTCAATGGAAAAGTTAGCGAATTTCCAACGTTACACAGAGCAGCTAAAACCGGTTTAAATCAGGATTTCTGTTGGGTACTGGACCTAAGAAAACGAGCGGCATTTGCGCCCGGTTTGAAAAAGTGGCGACGCGTGTAACACGTCGTGCGTCATCTGCACCTACCTGCCACTCGAGCCCCAACGGTGCAATAGTCAAACTTGTCTGTTTTACATTGTGCTCCCGATACTGTTTGTCTGTCTGCCTGAAGCCATTCTTGGCAATTAGAAGTTTCTTTGTGTGCATATTGGCAAGTGAAATCAAGTAGAGTCACTTTAAACAAGTTGTTGAGAGAACATGCGAGCAGGATGAAGTGGGAAGGAAGGGTTATGAGGGATGACAGTAGGGAATAGGAACCGGGCAAATTTCAATAACGATTCTGTCGTTCATCCCAAAGGGGCGATAGCATTACTTGTCTTCTTGAATCTTGTCAGATTCTGTCGAGAGATAAAACGATAAATGAGTTTTCATGTTCTAACAAATCTTTTCCGTGCAGCTGCAGTTCTATACTCTGACCGCTTATCCAATGCCGTATTTTTCCTATTTATGTCTCTACAAATTATCCTTATTAGATGTTCTTTCACAAAGCATCCTGATCCATACGCATTTGGCTGATGGTCATCGGGAAAAGTGGATAAGAGATGTAGACAGACAAAGAGCACGCGTTCATCATGTTTATCTAATGATCCTAATGTTTTCGTGTACCGAGACAAGAGTTTTTTTTTTCTCAAAACGGGATTTCTCTTTTCCTGTACCAAAGTAGGCAGGGCTTTCCATGAAGAAGAGAGCAGACGAGGATAAGAAGAAGGTCTATCAGATAAAAAGAGAAAAGAAAAAATAACAGTGTTTAAGAGAAGTTTTATCGAAGTAGATTTTGTAGTATGTGTTTTTTTTTTCGATCGGCTAGTTCTTGCCGCCGAATCTCGACTTGAAGTGAGTCTTCTTCGTTCTCGGCCCTTTCCTCTTCGGATCCAGCGATTCGTTCGAGGTCAGAGTGCTCCGAGACTTCTTATTGACCGTCTTTTCCATTTTCACCATTTCCATCGTCGGTTCCAATGAGCTGCGAGACGTCGATTCCGTCTTCTGCGTCTGCTGCGTCTTGATCGGTTCCTGTATGGCTAGCTCGGCAATCTTGCTCTCGATGACGGCATTCTCCATGAACCGGACAATGTCGGCCATCGAGGCTCTTCTGTCCTTGTCGAGTTGAAAGACACTGGTGCTGAAGAAGTTGCGCACCTTGGACGGAGTATCGTCGGGGAAGGCGAGGAATTGGCCAGCTACGACTCGTCGCTTCGTCTCCATGTTGGTCAGATCGTCGAATGGCTCGGCACCGTTGCTGAAGATTTCCCAGCAGCAGACTCCATAGCTGTAGACGTCTGTCTTCATCGAGAAGACCGTGTGCTTGATCGTCTCCGGAGCCAGCCATTTGATCGGCAGCTTGACTTCATCTCTGATCTTGTACTCGACTTCAGAGATGCGCGACAGACCAAAGTCGCTGATCTTGATGACCTTGTCTGTCGAGTAGAGAAAGTTCCTTGCCGCCACGTCAGAATGGACAATTCTTCTGCTGTGGAGATAGGAGAGTCCAGCAGCTGCTTCACTGCACATCAAGATTTTCTCCTTCGTCTCGACGAGTCCCTCGTACTGACGGAGGTACTTGTCGACGCTGCTTCCGTCGACAAACTCGAGCAGGATTCCGACGGGCTGTTCCAAAAGCATCACTCCGTACAGACGTACCACATTCCGATGTCTGAGGTTCTTCATGATTCTTGCCTGAAGGAATGATTGAAGAAGCTTTTCTGAATAACAATTCCCTCTCTCATCATTTCCTGAACCTTGGCCTTGTGTTTCTCCTGGGAAATGTTGGTGCTCTTACTTAGTTTGATGGCCACCCTCTTCTCCTTCCTCGCCTTCTTCCAGTTCCTCGTCAGCCATCCCTCTCGAACCAGTGCGTAGGCGCCCTCTCCGAGGATCTTGTCGCTCATCTTGATGTCTGTGTTCTTATATTCCCATCTCAAGAGGGTGATTCCGTTCTTGAGTAGAAGACTTCCGAAGCGACAGATGTAGACAGTCTGACGGTAGTGGTCGATCATATCCTTCACCGTGAGGAATGACTTGTCCTCGACGAGACAGTACTGGTTCGGTCCGCGTCGAATGACGTGATGACTGTTGCGGATCCGTTCCGGTTGTCCGACGACCTGTTCCTGTCCGGCGGGACACTGTTGCTTGGATCCGATCTGAATTGAGCTTTATAGAGGGTAGAGGGTCTCATCTACCGAGAGAATAACCTTCATTCCGGCGCAGTCGTCGGATTCACTGAGACGGACGATGAAGTCGCCATCCTGGACAAGTAGCTCCTGGGCATCCTGTCTGACCAGATATCCGTGGTAGTAGGGAAGCTCAGCCAGTGCCTGCTCTTCCTCTTTCGTCAGGGGCAGTTCCGTCTTCCGCTTTTCCAGCTTCTCATCCTGACATTCCGCCTTCTCGACCACGTCGATCTCGCGCTTTTTGACTCCAGATCCCTTCTGCTCTCGAAGAGATCCGTTTCTTTCGTCTGCTTTCGTCTCCGTGGGTGAGCCCTTCTTCTCGGTGCCGGACTGCTTCTTCTGCGGTCCCGATGTCGTCTTCTCCCTGGCAGATTCCTTCTTCTCGACTGTGGATCCATTCTTCTTTTCTGGCGCGGTAGTCCTCCCCTGTTCTTGACGGGTAGCGACATCCATCTCCGGCTCCATCTTCCAGTCACTTCCGCGACAGCTGGGACTATTGTAGTCCTTTGTACATAAATTAGGAACTTTTTGAATAAAAACTTACTTTTTGAAAGACAACTTGACCAATTTTGGTTTGTTGCTGAATAAACTTGATAAATCTATTTCTCCGAGCTATGTCTGTAGTTCGAGAAGAATTCCCAGAGATTCCAATGCTATTGTCCAACTTTTCGAAGAATACAGTCAGCTGAAGAAGACAAGACAGTCCCCTTGATATCGAGAAGCAACAAAATAGACGAATCAAGGAGACGCGAGAAAGGTTTATTATGAATGTCTAGAGACCCTTGAAGATGGCGAGAGCGGAACCCTTGTTCGAGTCGAAGAGCGTCAGCTGGAATTCACTTCCGATCGTGAGCTCGTAGCGTTTTCCGTGTTCCGTGTCTCCCACGAGGAGAGCGGCGTTCTCGTCCGACAATCCAACACTGTAGGTGCTTTCACGGAGAAGAGGCTCGATAAGAGTCTGACGGGAGACAATGGAAGTCATATTGGAGACTCGAGATGTTTCACAGCTGGCAGTTCCGAGACTGGAAGTGGATGGACTGGTAGAGAGACGCAGCTCGTGAACTGGCTTCAGACCTTCTTGTCCCGACAGACCGTAGATAATCGTCTTGCCGTCCTCGAGAAGAAGACCACGAGTCGTGAGTTCCTGGAGACTGATCGGGGTCGTGTTCTCGTGAAAAGGCTTGCCGCTGCGCAGTTTGTGCTGGCAGCTACCCTTTGTCAGGAGACCCTTCTTCAGCAGCGAAATCTCGTCCATCGGGCGGTTCTCGTTTGAATTCGACGGCATGCTCTGAGCCGGACTGCGCTGCTTCCATTCAGTCTCGTACATCTGAAGTTAATTGTAGAGTTTCAACAAAAGTGAAAATACCTGGACATCCTTCTCGCGATGGAGCTGACGAGGCATCGAGAGGTCTTGATTAAAACGAAACAATTGCAGTTTCTTTAATTGCAGTGCATCTGAACTTTCAGAGTAAAAAGTTCCAGAAAAAGAGCTACAAAAAGAGCCTCCGGACTGCCAGCCAATATTCGACATGGTCTTCGAGGAAAAACTGCTGGAGATGTACAAAAGCGCGCCGACTGGAGCCGACATCACAATGACAAATCGATTCAAGGAGGAAGAAAGGATCATTTCGAGCAGGAAGCAGGAAGAGCAGCTGAACTGGCAAGAACCACTGCCGACGATGATTCTTCCCGAGAAGGACTATCAGTCCTTCGACGAGATGGAGCTCGAGGCTCGTCGGATCATGAAAGCGGCCGAGACGATAGGAATTCCGTTAAAGAGGGAGATTCAGAGACCGAGGAAGAAGAAGACTCGTGACACGAGGTCCTCGGATCTGCGACTCGTCAACTCGGATGGACAGACGGTCACCTTCTTCGATGTCGACTTGTGCTCTCTAAAAACCGACAAAATGTTCCAGTAGAGAGGCTGGGCGAATACTTTGAATAAAAAGTTTTCAAGAAGAAGACTCTTTTTTGCTGCGTCTTTTCACCTATTCGTCCAATTTTTTATGGTAAGTGCTATCTGAACGCTTTTTCGTTTTGTTTGGTATCTACCGTAAAACCCCTTTTAGAAGCACCTCTCTAATATAAGCGCACCCAAACAGGGCGATTGAAAATTAGAAGCCCACCCTCTATTCGAAGCGCACTTGAAATATTGAAATTTCGGCGGTTTTTGCCTCAAATTGCTAGCATTTCGTTTGTTTCTTCTCACCTGTGTTGCTCTGTCTTTTTACTCAATTATGTTTCATTTGCACTACTATCGTTATAATTTCGGACGAAAAATATTTGGAGCTTTTGCAGAGATGAAGAAGGTTAAAATATTTCCCAGGGCGAACAAGACTGCCAGGCTAGAGATCAAAATCAGTGCGGCGGCATCAGATATTCGCGAAGCTCTTCAGCGGAGAACTGAACAGCTTGACCTTTCCCGCAATGGCAGCCAGCCAAGCACATTTCTCGCCCAGAAGACGCTGTTTAGTTATAAGTTACAGAGATTTCTGATTTAGTAGAACTTCAAGTATCGCCACAAGAAACCGATTGTTTACACATTTCATTATAAAAAAAAACGAGTTCGCATGTGGCCCTGAAGAGGGCCGTTGGGTTTTGAAATGAGCTGCGAGTTCCGACACAAAGACTTATCCTCCGAATCCGTAGAGAGTGCGGCCCTGACGCTTGAGAGCGTAGACGACGTCCATGGCGGTGACGGTCTTTCTCTTGGCGTGCTCGCAGTAGGTGACGGCGTCACGGATAACGTTCTCGAGGAAAACCTTGAGAACTCCACGAGTCTCCTCGTAGATGAGTCCGGAAATACGCTTCACTCCACCACGACGAGCGAGACGGCGGATGGCGGGCTTCGTGATTCCTTGGATGTTGTCACGAAGTACCTTGCGATGGCGCTTGGCTCCTCCCTTTCCGAGTCCTTTTCCTCCCTTTCCACGGCCAGACATGATCAGCAGTTGAGTCGACGAGTCGATGTGTTGGACTGACCTCTTCCCTTGGCTTATATAGTCTCTCCCGGGTTCACCGCGCCCTCCTCAATGTATGGTACTCTCTTATCGCGTCCATACTATTTCTTGGCTCGAAAGACCGCCCCTCTGCTTTTGGCATTGATCCAAAGATGCGTTCCCGCCAATTATCTAGACTCTCTTTGGATACTGCGCTCTCTTGTTTGAGATAGAGGTCAACCGAACTGATTGGCGGACAGATAATATTGGGAAAGTACTAAGGAGATGAACCTATGCAGAACAAAAGTCTTTGAGGTTCAGTGTAGAGAACACCAGAACAATTTGAAGAGATCTTATTGAAAAGCTTTTTGAAAAAGTTAGAACACTTTCTATGAGTAAAGGAACTTTAGAAAGTTATTGAATCACACTCGTCTCGTGAAGTTGTCATGTGCATCACGAGGAAAAATGAGCCAGAAGATTCGTCGACGAAGAAGGAGCCATCTACCAAGAAGGACACCAACTGGGTCGAAAGTTGCAAGTTGAAACTGGAGAAAGTCCCGAAATCGGAGAAGCCAGTAAGTAGGAGTCGCTCTACCCAAATCACGGAATAATCTCAGAACAGTGGCATGGTGACGGCAAAGGAATCGCGACCGGAGCCGATGATGTCATCTATCCAGAAGGAGAAGATGAACGAGAGGACGAGAGATCTGGCTGGAAGGAAACCGGGAGACGAGGACGACTCTCTGGCCACAGTTCCTTACGAGATGCCGGAATATTGTGCTGACAAGGAGTTACACTTTGCAAAGAAGATCGCCGAAATCAAGGAGAGTGACCGACTGCGACGGAAACAGCTCTATCTGGCCACAGACGACGACCAAAAGTAAGTAGAGGATGGTTTGGTGAATAAAGAAACATTCAAAGAATCCTTTTCGTTTAAATTTTTAAAGATACTTGACTGATAGTGGTCTTGTAGATCCTGCGTTCCAAAATATGCTCGTGAATCGTCTATTCGTTTAATATTGAGTGTCTGTTCAGTTCAGTAGTCCGAGTTTGTATGGGAAGGATAGGGAGCAACCGAGAAGACCATTGTGCCAGATCAAAACAGACTGGAACATACATTCCAGTCCTTCCCACTGTGTTTGAGACACTACTCATGAGACTTTCCTAGTTTAACCCCGGCTAGCCTGAACTGTAAAGCTGTCCTTTTCAGAACTCTGACCACTCCTTTTCATTTATTCAAGCAATGTAAGAACGAGTTGAATTGTGGCCCTAAAGAGGGCCGTTGGGTTTGAAAATGTGCCGAAGTAGCTGTTTACTTTTCCTCAGCAGTCTTCTTGGGGAGAAGGACGGCCTGGATGTTGGGCAGGACTCCTCCCTGAGCAATGGTGACTCCGGAGAGAAGCTTGTTCAACTCCTCGTCGTTGCGGACAGCGAGCTGAAGATGGCGAGGGTTGATTCTGGTCTTCTTGTTGTCACGGGCGGCGTTTCCAGCCAACTCGAGGACCTCAGCAGCGAGGTATTCGAGGACGGCGGCCAGGTAGACGGGGGCGCCAGCTCCAATACGCTGAGCGTAGTTGCCCTTGCGGAGCATACGGTGCAGACGACCGACGGGGAACTGAAGTCCGGCACGGCTCGAGCGAGACTTGGCCTTTCCTCCAGACTTGGCTTTTCCTCCCTTTCCTCTTCCAGACATGACGACTTGACGGCGGTTAGTTGAGTGTGAGACTCGTACCGAATGGGCTGAATCCTGTTCTTATAAGGGGTTCTCTCCGTTAGCCCCGCCCATCCAAAAGCGCGCCAATCTCCACGCGTTCCCTATCTGCCAACACAGCGCGGCTAATTATTCAGTCGCGTCGCGGACTGTGCTATAATCGAACAGAGCGGGGAGACCCCGGTCAAAGATACTGGAACAGTGCCAAGGTGACAAAATAGGACGGGAAAGCGAGTTTCATGCGTGGAAAAGAGATAAATTGGTTGGAAGAAGAATCGAAGAGTAACTACTGAAAGGATAAACATTTGAACCGATCTTTAGAAAGTCATATTCCTTCTGTCGAACAACACTCTCGAAAGATTCCTAAAAGGAGTGATACTCTTCCTTTATGTGAGGTGGAACATGAAAGAAACAACCCTGAGAATTCTGAAGAAGAGAACTTCGATAGCCGGAGCACTTTTTCTTTCGTACCAGATGCCATTTCATTTGATGTGCTATGCCATTTGCTATGAATTTCAAAACTATTTAGTTCTACCATTCAGAGCAGTACCATCATAAACATGTTACATTTCCTGTCCTTCACGTACCCGTATTTTCCTATCTTTCAATAACTTGAATACCTTGAGCATGACTTTGTCTCGCGGTATAACGACAGAGTAGCAGTAAATTGAACCATCTGAATGCATATTTTATTCACTCACAAATAAAATACGTTTGCATATGTGGCCCTGAAGAGGGCCGTTGGGTTTTGACAGGAACTCTCGGGTGAAGAGAATTACTTGCTGGAGGTGTACTTGGTGACAGCCTTGGTTCCCTCAGAGACGGCGTGCTTGGCGAGCTCTCCGGGCAGGATGAGGCGGACAGCGGTCTGGACTTCGCGAGAAGAGATGGTGCTCTTCTTGTTGTAGTGGGCAAGACGGCTGGCCTCGGCAGCAATGCGCTCGAAGACGTCGTTGACGAAGGAGTTCATGATGGACATGGCCTTGGAGGAGACTCCGGTATCGGGGTGGACCTGCTTCAGAACACGGTAGATGTAGACAGAGTAAGACTCCTTGCGTCCTCCACGTCTCTTTTTCTTCTCTCCGGTACGAGTGGCCTTCTGGGCCTTGGCGGCTTTCTTGGCTCCCTTGGCGGACGGCTTAGGCGGCATGGTCAGTAGTACACTTGGCAAGTGGTAAGGATCCCTCCCTTCTCTGTCTCTTATAGCGAGTGCTCTCCGTTAGCCACGCCCCTTACGTCCCGCCAAAACTCTGGACTCTCTCGCTACAATGTAACCTCTAATCGGTGAGGACGCTGGCTGAGAGCCAGCGAGATAGCGCGGGAGAGAAGGAGTCGATTAAGAAGGGATAGTCTCGGAATACCTAAAGGGGAGCACGAAGAACAATTCCGACCACATCAGAGCTCAATTCTCAGGGCAAAGGACAGACCAAATTGTCTCAAATTGTCTCGACTACAATGCCAACAAAAATACATGTGACTACGGATCTCAAATGAGGGATGGTGGAAACTCCTGTAAAACAACGATAGTTTGTTTCCGTTCTATAGCTAGCCGGTTTTTAGAAGCCAGTAACCCTCCGGGGCATGCAACACCTCTTCTCTTATAGGAACTCGACAGCAGAATTCAATTGGCATGAGAGGAATGACAGGTCTGCCCTGAGCATCTTCTAGGTTGCTCACAGTACCTTGGTCTATTCTTTGTTTTCAGCGCAGCAACTCTCAAAGTTCAGTTCATATCCCAACACAATACTCTAGTTCCCATTATGTTGCCAAACTCCCTCTCATCCCAGCAGTTTCCGCTCTCTCACATTCAAAGATTTTATGTACAACAATTCAAAGAGGCTCGATAGAAATGTGGCCCTGAAGAGGGCCGTTGGGTTTTCAAATTAGAGTCACGAGCACTTAAGCACGCTCTCCACGGATACGGCGAGCCAGCTGGATGTCCTTGGGCATGATGGTGACACGCTTGGCGTGGATGGCGCAGAGGTTGGTGTCCTCGAAGAGACCGACGAGGTAGGCCTCGGCAGCCTCCTGAAGAGCCATGACGGCGCTCGACTGGAAGCGGAGATCAGTCTTGAAGTCCTGGGCGATTTCCCTGACAAGACGCTGGAAGGGCAGCTTGCGGATCAGGAGCTCAGTGGACTTCTGGTAACGACGGATCTCACGGAGAGCGACGGTTCCAGGACGGTAACGGTGAGGCTTCTTGACTCCACCGGTAGCCGGGGCGGATTTGCGGGCAGCCTTGGTGGCCAGCTGCTTGCGGGGAGCCTTTCCTCCAGTCGATTTGCGAGCGGTCTGCTTGGTACGAGCCATTTGTGACGGTATGGGAGGCTAGTGCAAGGAGGCAGTCTTATGGCAGTATCTCTCCGTTAGCCACGCCCCTCCATATTGGCGCCAAAACTTTGTACTCTCTCTATAGAGAGAGTGCTTGCTCTCTCTCTATCGATCACAAAAGCGATAGCTCAGGTCATCATGCTGTTGTTGAAAAGGAAAGGTCTGCAAGGAGATCAACGTTCATTTTTTTGCCTGAAACTAATAAATTCACAAAGAGGATTATAAATTGAGAAGGAATTGGCGAAGATCTTCGTTCTTGGTCTCCTTCAGCTGTTTGATCTGTCCACGTTCGAGTTCTCTAAGCTCTTGTTCAGCATCCTAAAAAACTGAGTTCATAGCAGAGACAAAAAACCTACAATGACAACATTTTCCGGGAAGCCGACCATTCGAGCTACGGCGATTCCGAATGACGAGATTGCTCTGCCCGGTTTGATTTCGTAGAGCATGACCAGACGATCTTCTTCCGCATTCACTGTCATCTGAATTTGAAAACAACTTTTGCGAATCGAAAACAGTAATACCTGCATGGCCTTTGCTCCTTCGTTCTCCTCCAAATCGGCCATTTCATGGAAATGGGTGGCATAGAGGCAGAAACACTTGGTCTTCTTGAGAAGATCACTGGCAATTGCCCAGGCTAGACCGAATCCATCAAATGTCGAAGTTCCTCTTCCCAATTCGTCCACGATGACGAGGGAATTTGCTGTGGCTGCCTAAGGGTCAGTTTTGCAAGCTACGAATCAAAAGAAACCTGCAGAATGGAGCTGGAATCGAGCATCTCTGCCATGAAGGTCGATATTCCTTTGGTCTGCTGATCACTGGCCCCGACTCTAGTGAAGATTCCGTCCACAATGGAAATTCTGGCAGTCGTGGCGGGCACGAAGGATCCGATTTGAGCCAGGAGGACACAGATGGCAGCTGATCGCAGATAGGTACTTTTGCCACCCATATTGGCACCGGTCAGTACAATCATTCGTGTTTCCTTATCTGGAACGGAGATGTATTATAGGTAAAATGGGGTTTTACCAAGAAGAACATTGTTAGGAATGTACTGTCCGCCGAGAGAGGTCTCTAAGACCGCATGACGACACCCACGAAGCTCCAAGACTCCACTGCCTAACAAATGTTTTTGTATAGCTTATTTAAACGCGTACCCATTGGTTCGAGAACTGGTCGAACATACGGATAGGGGGATTCGGCTGCTACGGTGGCCAGAGCAACGAGCACATCGACAACGGCCAAGGCATTGTTCAGCTGGGTTAGAGAGACAGTGTAGCCGGCACAAATCTCCACGACCTTCCTCTCCAAATCCGCCTGAGTTTTCTGGTAGACTCCATTGAGGTCAACGTATCTGAATAGTTTTGATGAAACAGAAACATCTAAAAGAACCTGTCATTGAGCTCAGCCAAGGCGTTATCTCGGAACATAACTCCAGAGCCTTTGGTAGTAGAAACAATGGTCAACTCCTTGCTCTTCCTGATGTGTTTCTCGTCTTTCAGAGTCACACGATAGAAATAGCCGTGTTGCGTGTTCGAATCGAGCTTCACCGTATTTGAATCGACTTCCAGACGAGAACATGCCTAGAGAAAGTGTAAACTTTTCCCAATAAAGAAAACTACCTTCTTGTGGACCCTGGTCATTTTCTCCTGCAGTTCATCCATCTCATTTGCAAGTTCTTGCAGGGAGGGATCAATTGAAGGCTTGATACGGAAATTGTTAGTCTTTTGAAGGTATTCAATGTCGATTGTGCTGCTGATGAGCTGATTGTACTTGTCGAACTGAGAGAGCCCGTAACAAATGGGCTCGAGAAGCATTTCCTTGATGGCCGCAGCCTCTTCATTGTTCTGGTAGATAGTACGTAAGCATTTTTCGATGTGACCCAGAAGACCGATCAGCTGATAGATTCGGAAGCAATCCTAGATTTCGTTAAAATATAAAAGAGCTAAAATAAAACCTGCAAACGAGCTCTCTTCTGTAAAAGCTTCCTTGAAAGTTGAGCCACATCGGGAACTTTGGGCAGAAGGATGTTCCGAAGCTGGTTTCGCTCAAGCGAACAGTCGATCAGGGCAGAAATAGCATCTTGACGCTCCTTCAAAGGACGAATATCACAGAGTGGCCGAGCCAGCCAGTCGCGAAGGAGACGCTGCCCTCCGGCCGATTTGCATTTGTTCAACACGCCGAAGAGTGTTCCATTCGTGGATTCGTCTGACTGGCATTTGAAGAACGAAGGGGAGAAAGCGTACCATGAAAATAGTTGGTTGAGAACAGTTCGAGCGCCCTAACAGCTGCTCCATCCAGATGCATGTAACCGCTGGTTTTGTAGTCGCTCAAAGTGAACTTCTTCTCGAATTGCGGCTGTGTTCTCATGCTGAAGAAGGTGTAAAGGACCTTGCCAAGAGCTTTGAGCGGCTCTGTCAGGCTAGAATCTGAAAAAAAAACTTGCGGAGTGTTCAAGACATGTAAGAAAACCTAGAGTTCTGAAGACCTTCTGAAACTGCTCGTCCGTGACCTTTTCGGCAGGCTTGTACACCGTCAACATGACCCCGGCACGTTGAAGAATAGCGGAAAGGGCTTTTTTCTTGGACGGCTCGTTGCAGTCGACCAGCAGACATTCTCGCGGATTCATACCGACTACGCATTGCTGAAGAAAGAGCAATTTTCTAGAAAAATAAATAAATAAAAAGAGACCTCGGTTTGGGAGAAGACAGCCGTGTCGTTGAATTCGGTTGTAGTGACTCGGAGCTCATCCATATCCCAAAAACACGTGCTCACATGATTCTGAATATGTTTTTGACTGAAACAGAAGAATGGAATACGTTTCCATCGCCAGATATCGACACAGCCATCACCGTGGATCCGCTACTCGACACATCGCCGATGACGTCTTCGAAATCGCCAGCGTTACCTACTGTTCCCTGTAAAATTTGAACTTGAAAGAAAGGAAAAATAGAAACCTTGGCCTTCAGTTTCCATTGTCCTTCTTGAAGTGCATACAGCTCCACGCGGTATCGAAGAAACATGATAAGTTCGCGGACGACTCTCTTGTACTGGTTGAGACCGAGACTAATGTACTGCATTGGAACGTCTAAACATTTTTCTGTAAATGACCGCCTTTTAAAACAAAGAAACCTCCGGATAACATGATTCGTTTGACGCAGACATCGCTTTTGAAGACCTCACTGGCCAGAAGACGACAATCGGTTCCGTAGCTAGCAAAATAACCATCGGAGCGTTCAAAGATGGCAATTGTGGCATCTCCCTTGGCCTTGAGTACTCGAAGCAGCGACTTATCTGCTGCTTCCGACATCTGCAGTTTTTTTCTTTTTTTCAGAGTTTGTCAGCGAGGTGAAGAATTCTCGGATGAGAGCTACCAAACAAGACTAGAAAGCTTTAGCCCAAAAATAATTTAATGTAAAATGATCACAAGTAAACACCAGAAAGAATTACAAGAGAAAAGCTGAGTAAGCAAAATTATGAAGTAAAATGTAGAGGGTATGCAAGGGTGAGAGAAAGGAATCTAAAAGGTCTCGGAGTCGTCAAAAGTGGGAGCAGCTGTGGCGATCTCGACTTCAGGAGGAGCAACATTTTCGAGACCGTCTTCGCCTTGGGGGACATCCTAAAACGACGAATTGGGAGATACAAGAGAACCAAACTGACCTCAGTATAAAGAATGGCTAAAACGCTTTCTGCATTCAGATGTTGACCTTCCGGAAGGGCGTTGCACAAGTCCTCGATCTGCCGAAGCTTCTGAAAGTAGAAATCACGTTCTCGCTCGGCCACTTGAATAGCCTCGTAACTCTGAAACATGGATGGTTGAAGGTTGAAAGAATTACACGCACCAGGGCTACTTGTTCCTCTAGCTCCGCGATTTTTTCCTTGTCTGCAGCCAATCCCTTGTTCGCGGAGGCAGGAGCAGCTCTCGTCACCGGCGCGACGGTACTGGTGACAGTCTTCTTTGGAGCAGTAGATGGCTTGCTGGTAGGGGCAGGGCGAAGAGCAGGTCGGGCTGCGGCTGGTCCTTTGGCTCCGACGGGAAGTGGCTCAAATGTACATACGCGACGAAAAATATAGATTGTACCTCTCCTCCGCGATGAGCAAGAGCTTCGTAGCTGCCTTCCTCGAAATCTCCGGCGTTAGCGTAGAAAAACTTGTAGAACCATTGGAGGAACTCGAAGTTGTCTTGGAATTTGCCCTTGACCAGCTTTTCTACTTGAATTGGCTAAAAGAGCATGGTTGAAAGGAAATAAGTTAGATCACACCTTGTCGACTCCGATGTCCTTCCAGGCAATACCCAAAATTTTCCAGTTGTTAAGATGATCCATTTCGGCTTTTGAATTCCACTTGACTCGCTTCAGGGATATGTTGTCTGGCCAGAGAAGATGGGTAAGTTGACAATAGGCCGCGCCGGTGCTCATCTCCTCAATTTTCGACAGTTGGGCCTGTAAAAGACTTAATTTACGAGTAAATGAAGTTTTCACCTGGAGAAGCGAGTTAACCCATGCTACGAGCGTGGTACGACTGACATTGTCAGTCGTAACAGCGCTGACGTAGACATTTTGTACCATTCTGAAATGCGATTTTAACGAGAGAAATAAGAAAGAGGAAAATTGCAATCACAGAAACAATTCTGAGATATGTTTCCCATTCGGTATCCAAAAGCATGTGGTGGCTAATGGAAAACAATGAATCAATGCGAGGCTGGTCGCGCACTCGCGACAGCACGGGGGATTGACAGAATGACGTCGAGGAAATAAAATTCGAACGAGCGCTCATTCTCGCTAGAGCGCATTTGCTGTCTTATAGCTTTTTTTCTGCCGTTTTTATTGTGGATAAGAAATGCTCTACATTGAAAAAAAGAAGAATAAAATGAGTAAGCGGAAATACAAAGAACAGTGAGCGACAAGAATTTGGGAAAGTGTAAGGACCCTGAATAGCGTACCCTTTCCGGTTATCCGTTTGCTTCGTAATGAGACTTTTTGTCAGTCAGTCCTTTAAAAAATTCTTTGCCTTGCAATATTTGTTCGTCTTCATCACAAAAGTTCTGTATTGGGTGCTTCCCTTGACATAAATAGCTCTGAACGTCTATAAGGACCTCGAAGTCGCGATGGAATCGGAACGGGGAAAAGTTCCGCCGGCTCTACCTATCAAAACCACGAAATGCTACTGGGTACAGTAGCTACGGCACGGCGTGTTATGCGCGTCACCACTTTTTCAAACCGGGCGCAAATGCCGCTCGTTTTCTTAAGTACAGTATCCTACAGAAAATGTGGTTTAAACCGATTGTGGTACAGAATACCGTATACCTTACATTAATTTAAAAAGGCTAGAAAAGTAATTTTGAAATCCCGCCCTCGAAATAGGAATATGGCGCGAGAAAAATTGGCGACGCCTTTTTGATGGGCGTAACACGTCGTGACGGACCTGGTGGTTACAGTAACTATGGGCCTGGTACAGATGTAGAAGCTACGGACCGGGAGCTGATGGTAATGCTTATGAACAGGGCGGATAACTGTGCTCCAATCGAATTCAGTAATGCGAACTTCTACAACCAAAGCCGAATCAGCCAGTTGCTCCCGAGCGGGGACTATTTCCTCTCGGCGAACAGAAACGTATGACTCTAAAACTCTTCTGGTCGACTTTCCTTGCAAGATCCGCTGAATCATGTTCCCATGCCACATGATTGCCTTGATCGGCTACATCGAAACTGCAATTTGGTATTCGAGCCTGTTTTATTGACTGGTTGTCTTTGTCAGTCTCATAGTCTGGCATCCTCATCGGATGTACAGCCTACTTCATCGTCTTCGCCCTGGTGCGGGAGTACGCCGACTTCACAAAACTATACCCATCGGTCTTGTGGTCCATGATCTAATTGCCTGTGTGATCAACTGTCTCTATCCGGTTCATCTGCTCTCGGTTATCAGCTGGTACACCGAGTAGAAGATCTTCTACCTCTTCTGGACTCTCTTTGTAGGTGTCATATCAAAAAGGTTGAAAGGTCGAGGCGCCATGTGCCGGCTATGGTCCGTGTGGATACGGTAGTGGTGGATTCTCAACAAACAGAACCACGAATACCAACATGAGCCGAATCATGACAAGAGGAGGCGCCTCGACTCATCGGCCTTCGACTACCGACTCGGCCTATTTCGCAGAACCTAGTCAAATGAGCACGGCGAGCAATGTGTGCAAGGCGCAGGCAATATAATCTATGAGTAGAGCGGCGTCTACTGTTGGCAAGAGCAGGGCCAAGCCGACTGCCTCTTCGGTCACGTCGACCGGAGGAAGAGGAACTCCTGACGGACAATATGAGTCAATTATAGGTGACAGAGTAAGTCTGGCTCTTCAGCCGGAAAGAGCTGCACGACGAAATCCGACATATCTGGAGTAGCAGATGGTGAGAAGGGAGAAGAGCAGGTCATCAAGTCTGCCCCCGTCTATCAAGCGCCTACCAAATACGTGGCTCCTACGGAAGCTGCCCCATCGAAAGAAACTGCCACGAGCAAGACGACGACTTCAACAGTCTCTCAAGGAGAAGGAGACAATTACGAGGAAGTAAACCATGTAGAATGAGACTTTCGAAAGAGACACTTTTCATGACACATGACTGCCAAAATATCGGAAAGTGAAAGAGTCTTTATTGAGGTACAAGAAGAGAGAGAGACGGACTGGCATAGTTTTACCCGTAGATTGGCTGTCATAATATAAACGTTATGACTTGCTCTGGATTTTCTTTAGAGCGTCTTCGGTTAGAGATTCCAATCGTTTCTGCAATTCTCGTTGGATTTCAGTAAAGTTTCTAGCTTACACATTCTTCTTCCAAACTCTGTTTCTCCAGTAATCTCTTCAGCTGTAACGTCGTTGCATGTCTGAAACTCGCTTTGTTTTGCACTTTTTGCCATCTTACTTTGCTCTCAGCTGGACCTGCAGCTCCTCCTGTAAGTCATAGAGCTGATGAACCTGGGCAATGTGCTGGTTGTAGATAGACAATGATTCTTGGTCGTGTTCCAGAGGCTCCAAGGGCTAAAAACTAAGGATTTGAACTTTTTTTAAAATCTCGACCCACTCTCAGACTCTGGTGAATAGCACCGAAAATGTTTGCGATTGGCGGATCCTTCCGCACAGTATCCGATCCTCGACTACTGTTGCTAGCCGTCAAATTTCTGCCAGCGACAGACTGCGACCGTCCGTTGCGAAGATCGTCCGAGACGGGATCGGATATTCCGCTGTCGATGGTTTTGAGTAGGGTCGACTGGTCGGAACCTGTCCGACGATGACCGCGAAGACTAGGAGAGAGTACGACCTAGTGGAATACAGTCAAGGTTTTAGGGAGAATGTCTCACATTTTGAGGTTGAGGAGTTCTAACCGGCTCGTGAGTCGCTTCGTCGAGAAGGGGCTGGTCTCCATTTGGGTAATACTGGAAATAGAGATGAAATGATATGAACATGGTTTACCTTTTTCAGAACAGTGAAATATCCTAAAAGCTCGCTGCTGTCGGGTCTGGTGGCCGGCACCTCATGCCAACATCTGAATAAACTTTTTTGTTTCTTTCTCTTCCAACTCACCGCTTATAAAAATCAGACAGAAGTTGGTTACAGGTGATTTCGGGCGGTCTTTTCCCCTCAGCTGCCACATTCCATAGTAGAGCATTCGCATCCGATATGGCATATGGTTCCCTGCAAAAATGAAACAATGTGGTTGTGACACCTACCTCCGAGCTATCAACTGCCACATGATAATTCCAATACTGTAAATGTCGCATTTCTTGTTGTAGGGTTTCATCTTGAAGATTTCCGGAGCCATTGTGACCGGTGTGCCTCTCATGCTCTTCATACTATCTCTCTGCGGAGTAAATGTACCGAAATCCCCGACTTTCAGGATGGTATATCTCTTGGTCAGGAGGAGACTGAAAGATTTGGTCCAAACAGGACAAACTCTACTCACTTTTGAAGCTTGAGATCCCTGTGAAGCTCGTCTTTCGAATGAAAATAGTTCACGGCCGAAGAAAGTTGGTACATCCAACTGACAAAATGATCCATCGTATAGGCGATGTTCTTCTTTGGGAGTACTGAAATCAGAACAGAATGTTGAGTCAGCTAGTCATTTCGTAATGACAATGATTCAGTCATGGCTCGCTATTCTATTCGACTGTTTGTCTTCTCGACTATATCTCTTTGCAAGTTTCCTCTACACCTTCAGTTTGATTTGAAAACATCGAAACTTGATCTGCTACTCTTCAGGAAAACACTGATTTCAGATAAGCTTGGTACTGATTTCTTAGAGACTACCCATGGGAATAAGACAAAAAAAAGAGGCTAATCTTCATGTGAGTTATGTGAGAGTCAGAATTTCTTAGAATTCCGTTGTGGCTCAAAGAGTCTCCGTAGTTTCCCAAGAACCAGATAGTTGGCCCCGTTGGGTAACAATTCCAAAATGTCTGCCCCCCCCCCCTGGGATCTTGTCTCAGCCTTAGACTGCCAACGAGTTCCCATGAGTGCAGAGAATAAAACTATTCATCTATCTCTCTGAATAGTGAAGAGACACTCAAATCGTAGTAAGGAAGGCTCACTCTAGCATTGAACCAATTTATGAAAAGGAACTCACCATCAGCCAAGCTTTTGCAGTCCATGAACTCCATGACGGCTCCGACTCCGTGGCGGGGACAGTCAAACAGGCCGAAGACTTGGACACAGTGAGGATGTCCTTTCAGCTGGAACATTGTCCTGGCCTCTTTGACTAAATGATTGACATCGTTCTTTTCGTGCATATACTTGATGGCTACCGGTCTGGAAAAAAAAATAAAGGTTTGTCTTTTACTTCCTGTACTCACATCCATTCACCGTCGTTCTGCTTCATCTTGCCCTTCTCGACGAATCCGTAGGTTCCTTTCCCAATTTTGACGTTGTTCAGTTCATCAATTCGGTCATTTGGTATGAACATATCCCTCACCGATTCGGTGAGGCTCGACCCGGACGAGCTGCCCCTCATCCTGAAGACCATTGGATTGGGAGAGAGTAAGTTCAGAGTAAGTTCCGAAATGAAAATGTATGAAACAGATGAAAATGGTCGAACAATGCCGGTTTTTATGAGTCAATCCCGAGAAAGCTATTGTCTGCAGCTTCACGTCCGAGACAAACCACTTTTGACGGCTATTTACGTACCGTTTTTCAAACACTGTTTTCATTGTTGCCCATAGTGATAATCTCTCTTCTCCCTTTTTTCATTAGACGGTTCTGTCGACTGAAAGTCTTATGGTCATAAAAATGAAGAAGGAAAAAAATTGTTAAAGAAAAAAAAGTGAACTTCGCGGACTCGTCACCGCTCGTTTTGTAGGCGCCGGTTTGAATTTTCTACTTTTCATTTCTTTCTTTTTCTTCGGAAATGCTGCATTTTTGCTCGAAAATGATAGAAAACCAATTTTGGTCTTATTTAAGATTATGCTCTTGTTTCTTTTGGTTTGATTCCAGCCTTCTGCCTTTTCCAGGCCTGGAATCTGTCACTGATGGAACAGCCCAAAATTACAAGACAGATGAAGCAGTTGCCCTCGCTACCTACACCTGATTCGCCAGCAACGTCCTGCGTTTCTACTTCCAGGGATTCCCTGTAAGTTTTTCTCTCTTCATTCTCCTTCACGTCAAGCGTGTATTGTAAACTTCTCGTTTCAGTGATGTTCTCAATACGGAGGCGAACGTAGAGACGGGCAAATTGAACCTCTCTCATCAAGGATTAACTGGAGTTTGTCTCAGTTTTAAGAGCGAGTACAACGAGGTCTCCCAGCTGGACATCTCTCACAACAAGCTTCATTCCCTGAAAAGTCAACTCTTTCCTAATTGCATCGACGTGAATGCCATGTAGTTATATTCTTAACCCGTATTTTTCAGCTAAACATCTCGAACAATCGTCTCGGCCGTCTGACAAGCCTGTCACACATTGCTCCTAGGCTGAAGCAGCTCAATGTCTCCGAAAATGAACTGGTCAGTATCGATGGAATACAGAACTTTCTCCGATTAGAGCAGCTGATCTGTTTCAACAATTCGATCAAGGTAATTCCTTCAGTTCGTCTTTCTCAACCACCATTTTCAGTTTGTACCTCAGCTACAGACGTTTTCGTTGAGAGTGCTCGACCTGTCGGGAAACTTCTTGACCTCGGTTCCGGACTTATCCAGCCTACAGAACCTCGAAGTCTTGAATCTCTCCGGAAACGAGATTAGCAGTCTGGACAAGGTCGTTCAAATCAACTGGAAACTCAAGGAGCTAGCTATCGCTTCCAACAACATCGAGGATATCTCACACATTATATTCCTCGGACATTTCTCCAAATTGTCCAATATCCTCATATGTAAGTTATTTTCCCGCTTCACTTTCGAAAAGTTTTTTCAGCTCCACTCCCATGTCTGCCAAAGGACGATGAAGACGCTCCTTTCAACTACCGTCATCTCATGCTTTGCGTCCTTCCCCAGCTGGAGCACATTGACGAACAGGACGTGGAGACAACCGACGTGCTTTGCGGAGAGCATCTCCTAATAACTGGAAAACTGACGGGAGCCAAGAAGGAATTCTTGCCGGGAGCAGGAAAGAAGGCTCACGAATATATCTGGAACTATTTGACGAAGAAGAACGAGGAGTTCGTCGGCAAGGAGAAGATATCGACTCCGCTCAAAGGAAACATGATGAAATATCTCAACGAGAAGGAACGTTACCAAAAGATGAATCCGTTGAAGATGATCTCTCCACGACAAGAGTTGGTCATTTCTCCTGCCGTTAGTCGAGCTACTGAGGACGAGTTCTCCACCCATTCGCCCTATGCTGACTGGAATCGCCAGATGGGCAAGGAAAACACGGATCCGGAAACGACCGATGTCTCTCCTACCTCAAGTCGTCGATCCGGTATTACCAAGAACCTTCGGATTATCGAAGCTGGCGCTAGTCGTCGGCCTCTCATGAGAAGATCCGGATCTGTGGGCAGTCGCCTCACTGCTTCTGCTCCTCCTACTCAGGCGATCAGCGACACGGAAACAGAAAAAGACGAAAACGAGTCGAAGGAAGCTTCGTCGTCCGGTCAGACCAACACAGAAACGCCTGTTCTCTCGGTCAAGAATACGCCTCCGCAACCGAAATCCAGGACGAAGATTTCCACTGAGCCAGAAATTTACACGATTTCTCCGCTCCGGAAGTCTGTGTGTGATGAGAGCGATTCTGAAGAAGATAGACGGTCGGACTGTATGACGCCGAGAGTTCCCTTCATGCAGGTCTCCACCCCAATGTCCAGAAGACGTATCAGTACACCGGCTAGAAAGTTTGGTGTGGCCGATATCACGGCACTGACCTATTCTGGCGTACGTTTCCTTTCTTTTGTTCAAGTAGTTAGTGATTTAGTATGACTTCGATCTGCAAGAGCGAATGCGAGAGATGGAAGAAAAGATGGTAGCCTTGGGCGAGTTCTGCGACAATTTGTCTAGGACTAACGAGCAGCTCACAAATCTTCTCGTCGAGCAGAAGGAAGCATTCGGCGTGAGTCTTTTTCAATGTTTCGTTTCATTGTCATCTTCCAGAAAGAAATGAGGCAGATGAAACAGAAGCTAGACAGCTTGTCAGACCCTCCGAAGCCGATCGCCTTGTCAATGTCCCGTCGCAAAGGCGCCGATGTTGAAATCAAATGGGAATTGAAACATGTCTATGGTAAGCTCTGGACTTGTAGTTTAATAACTTGGATTCAGGCTATAATGTCTACATCGACGGTCAGAGAGGTGGAACCGTTAACGCGCCCGGCCGATACGCTCGTATCACGGATTTGGAGCCCAATCGCGAGCATACGATCCAACTGAGGGCCATTTCGAAAGACGGAAGCGAGGGACCCATCTCCGATCCACTCAAAGTTCCCGTTTTGTAAAATTTTCTTACCTTTTCCCCACCACTCTTTCTTTGTATGATCTCAGTCAGTTTTACCTCATACCTTTACGTGTGTCTGTATATTCAAACGGTGACTGTAATATTTAAAACGTTCTTATATAAACTTTCACATCTACATTTCGGTAAAAGCAGGCGGGGAAAATGGTATGCTAATCCTGTCGACAGTGGTAACCAGCTAGTCTGACCATGGGTGGAGGTGAGTTCCCCTTTCTAAATAAAATTCAAATGAAAGGAGAGCGAGCATTTGTCTGCCGCTTATCTATACAGAGATCATCTCGTTCAATCAAATAGCCGCTGGCCGAGCAGCGCGCGTACTTCTGGTCGCGGTCCAAGCTCTGACCGCTATCAACAATTCGTCTACCTAAATGTCTCCTCCTTTAGAACGTCTTCGACTCAATGCCCTCGACAAGGCTGAAAGACCGCCGATGAATCAGGTTTGTTGGGTCTTATTAAACTTGAGAACCCTCTAAAATGCTGTTGGGAAACTAAAAAGGCGAGAGGAAGGTATAAAAATCAATTGTAGCCGATGTTGACCAAGACAGCTGTTTACGAATGACCTGCATAGTGTTACGAGTCTAATTTCTGGACAAGGCTAGGAAGTTTTTAAAACAGTTTGCAACATACATTTCCATGAAAAAGTCGTAAAGTCAGAAAAAGTCGTTTTGACCCCGAAACGCGAATACGTAGTCTGTCCCGGGATGGGATTGACTGGCGCCATATTATAAAGTTTTTTTTCGCGGGTCCCGCCGGGCCAGTCCTTTAACGTTTGGCAGCGGATTTTAGCAGTTTTCTTGTTCTTTCCGCCAATTTTCTCATCTTTTTTTTACTGTTAGTTTCAAACATAGCGAATGACATCAAAAGATCGATAATCAAAAATTAATAGAAAATCCATTGAAATCTGCTCTCAAATGTTAAAGGATTGACACTGCGAGTTCCGCGAGGAAAAATTGTACAGCATGTCACTAGTCAACTCTGTTCCTGAACAGACTAATTGTTATTATTACTACGTAAGAGGGCGCTTTGGTTTTCGACGTTAGACCAACGGAAGCCTCTTCAATTAATTCGATTCAAAACAACCAAACAATTCTCGACTGGTTGTCACTAAAGGCCACAGGGCTGTAAACAGTCTAATGTTTGAGCCCGCTTATCAGCTGAGAGAGAGCATTGCTTCGCTAGATGACAAACTTAGGACAAAAGTAGAGGAAAAAACCTCAATTCAGACAGAATTTGATGCAGAATTCGGAACTCATCTGCCTCTGGAGTCTTCTTCCTCTCGATTTCGTCGCCGTCTCCGACAGTCTTTCCTGCAGCCATGCAGTTCTGTTACAACCCTCAGATCCACTGCTCTCTCCTTCTTTCCCATCATCAGCTGGCTCCCAAACTATTCCTGGAAAGTGGATCTTCTTCCGGACATTGTCGGAGGACTGACCACTGGAATCATGCATGTGCCACAGGGCATCGCATATTCGATTCTGGCTGGAGTTGCTCCAGTCTACGGACTCTACGCTTCCTGTTTCCCAGCGTTCTTCTATATGCTCTTTGGCACTTCCAGACACACTTCTCTAGGTTTGAAATCCCTTTGAGTATACAGAATGACCAGGATCGTTCGCTGTTGTGGCCCTAATGGCCGGAATCAGTTCTGAGAAGATAGTCGAGGAGACAGGCGCTGTTCCTATTCAAGTGGCTACTGCTGTGGCTTTCTGCACCGGGATTTGGCAGGTTGGAATAAAACATGAAGCGGAGACACTATCTGCTTCAGATCTTGTGTGGATTGCTACGCCTGCAGTTCATTCTCTCCTACTTTTCAGCCCCTTTGGTTTCGGGATTCACTACAGGTAAGAAACAGGAAGATACTAGACAACCTAACAGATGTTTATTACTGGAACTGAAGATTCACAGAAGTCTTGAGACTCCTGTCGAAAGTATAGCCTGGCCGGGTGTAGTAGAGAAGAGTCTGAAGTAGATCCAGTAGGTGAGGGGTCGATGGAGTTTGTTCTCTATAGAGAGTGGAGAGACTAGCCAAAATAGAGTAGAAGACATCAGCTAGTTTGGTCAGAAGATACCCGAAACTGATTAAGAGACGAGCCATCTACAGTCTGATGCGACTGTACAACTTCCCTCCTGACTCTCTTCGGGTCCACTTTGAAAATAAGAGCTTCTGCTATTAGGATAGTCCGAAATGGGCTACTTTGAGTAGAGCGACAATCCAAGGATTCAGTTCCTTTTGCCGCTTGAAACTATAAAAATTTTCCATTCCATTTCAGGAGCAGCAGTCCACGTGTTAGTGGCTCAACTAGACGACATTCTCGGTGTGGAAGTTCCCAAGTCTCATGGCCCAGGCTATGTCTTTGTGGTTTCTTCTCTCGATTTCCTTTCCAGTTTCTGTTCCAGCGTCTCTTCGATCTCTTAAAGGCAGTCCCAGAGACAAACTTGGCTACTCTACTGATCTCGGTTCTTTCAATGGCTTTCCTGTTCATCGGAAAACAGTTTCTCTCTCCCTTCCTTACCAAAAAATGTGGTCTTCGACTTCCGATTCCCTACGAACTCATCCTAGTCATTCTGACAGCGTTTCTCTCTTTTTACTTCTCGTGGAACGAGTATTTCAAGGTGCTTATTGTGGGAGTAATTCCAGCCGGGTAAGTCTTTTGAAGCAGTAAGATTTTCGAAGCTCAGAGTACCTACTCCAGCACTACCACCTCTCTATCTGGTCAAGTCTGCTCTGTTTCCTTCAACCTCAGTTGCTGTCGTGACCATTGCTGTTCATGTGAGCATGGCGAAGATGTTGGCGAACAAGTTTCACTACAAAATTGATACTAACCAGGTTGGTTCAAGCGTCGAACGATAGCCAGACCTACGTGTATTCGGATGGTTGACTATAGCTCCGTGTTTCTGGAATTGATCACTTTACATCCGCATGTTTGAACGGGTCCTTTCGGAATGCAACCAAAACTCAAAAAAAGTATGGGCTAGAACTATTAAAACAAAAGACACGACAGCGTACAAGGCCTTTGTGCCTGCAGCTATGGAAAGTTACGAAAGTTAGAGACAACCGTGTTGAAAATAGCTTTAGTCTCCAAGAATCGTCTGACAGCCTCACAGTATACAGACGTTTCTTGTCCAGCATTCAGTTGGCTCGGACGGATCCGCTCACCTGAAAGTTTCGAATAACAACCAAATTGAAAAGTGTCTCTACTTCTATCTTTGTCCGAACAAACTTGTGCACTGGATCAGAGCACTTTCAGTCTGCTCGTCGATTCCGAGGAATTCCGTGAACCATACCAAACACCGCTGTGATAGTTCTAGCCCATGCTAATTTTGTTGAGTTCTGATTGCATTCCCGTAGGATGTTCCCTTGTCCCTTGTCTTTTATCGCGACCCCAAGCTCAATAGAAAATCGTGAATTTTCAGGAACTTTACGCTCTCGGTTTGAGCAGTTGTCTTAGCTCCTTCTTCCCTATCTACGCTGTTTCTACAGCCCTTGGAAGAACGATGGTCAGCGTGAGAAGTGGCTCTCGGACACAGCTCTCGGCCCTCTTCAGTTGTCTTCTTCTTCTAGCCATTATTATTTGGCTAGGGCCTCTTCTGACCACCCTACCAAAGGTAGCTCCTTTCTTCTGATAGTCAACCTGTTCAGTGTGTCCTTGCTTCCATAATCACAATCGCTCTGCAGTCAATGTTCGAGAAGATCACCGAACCCGTGTCGCTTTGGAAGATCTCAAAGTTTGACTCTCTCACGTGGATTGTGGCCTTCCTGGCTACGACTTGTGTTGACGTGATGGAAGGACTGGGAATTGCTCTGATATTTGCGATATTAACTGTAGTCATGCGGATACAGTGGCCACATTGGCAGTACTTCATTCCGGAAGAGGAGAAAGAAGACGGGGCTGATGTCGCTCTGGTCCGATTCGAAGGACCCTTGCAGTTCACGAACGCGGAAAGGTTTATAGATGTTAACCCCCAACAATCCTTCTGTAGATTCAAAAACGCTGTCCAGAGTACACTGGACGAATGGGATGCTCCGAAGAGACCAGTTCGCCTCACCCAATCTCCTCAGTTTCTGGTGATTGACTGCTCGGCAATAGTTTACGTTGATTCTGTGGGAGTGAGTGTCTTGAAAGAGGTCAGTTCGGGCCTTCAAGAGAAGAAAGTCATCGTTTATATGGCAGGAACCTCGGGTAGGCTTGGGTGTCTATCTAGAAATACGATTGTTCTAGAAGAAGTGAGGAGAGTACTAGCCTCAGCCAACTTTCACAAACTCTTAGGTCTGGAGAGGTTCTTCCCGTCGGTGAGAGACGCCATATCGATGGCCAACAGGAACATGTAAGTATGTGTTTTAACCCAAAGATAGAAGAGTTACAGGACCGCCTGTGCGATGCTCAGCACGGCCATGACAAAGGAACGAAGTCCATCTCCCTGTTATGGTTCACCGGGTCCAATTGTACGGATATCAGATAGCATGACAACGAAATAAACTTTTCCGTTCGAACCTCCCCAATAAGGTAGCTGGGAAACACGCAGGAGACTCCCTAGAGACGCGAGAGACAGTCACAAAACAACTCTCTAGCTTCCCCTTGCTTTGTCCCAAAGGATGGAAAACAGTACTGTTCCCAAGACGATTCAAGTCACGAGAAATGACGGTCCCGGAAGTCTGGTCACCGTAAGTTTTTGTTCTCTTTCCAATACTTTTGATAGACTCCAAAGCTGTCTCCTCGTCCTCAAACAGGAATCTCTGCCCTGATTCCAGTGGAAATTGAGTTAAGAGCTGGTAGTCCCAAACCAATTGAAAATGTGGTAGTCGTGGAGAAAAGCATAGAGGTCTTTATCGAAGAGATTCCGTACAAAAAAGAGGAGCGAGTGTTGCAGCAGGGAGAGATGACTTGTCCTTTTAAGATATTCGGCTGTCAGAAAGTCGGACAGCAGAAGGACGTTCAGATCCACATCAGAGATGATAGGTATCTTATTTGAGTCTACTAACTGTTCTCAGGAACTATCACATGGCCCTGATGGCGAAGGAGCTCCAGAAACTGGGACAAGGCATCCAGCAGTCCTTCCGACTGCTCCAGAAGATTGCCCTCCAGCACTGGGTTGGACAGGAACGAGCTGGGATCATTGTCCGAAAGTTCGGACCACAGTTCGTGTTCAAGATCTTCGATATTGGCAGGGCCATGTACAAGAGTTACAAGCAGCCGACCAAGAGCCATCTCATTTACAGGTTTGCCAAAATCAGCGAGAAGAGGAAGACAGTTTACAGTAACATCTTCGAGACTCATCGTTTCGGATACAAGATGGTTGTCATTGTGGATCCGTTCGGTGACGGAGACGGTACGGGAGACTGTCTTACTAACAGAGATAGGTTCAGCTCGAACAGAGTACATCTCGGTCTTTGCCGCTCTTCTGAAGGGCGACTACGACCCGGTTCTGGAATGGCCCTTCCCTTGTCCGGTGACCTTTGCCATGAGGAAGCCCGGAGCAACGGCTAGATGTGAATAGAATACTTTCTCGTAATTTTTTTTTCAGTTGAAAAGACTCTCGATCCAGCTGCCACTCCAGATCTCGAGAAATTTGCCCGACCAGTGGCTGCCAGGAACAGAGCCTTTGGTTTTCAGGTGACTAACCTCCTTTTACTAACTCTTGTCATTTCCAGATGTACTATCCGATCGCGAATCTGGACGAGTACTGTGTCTTCGATGACGTTTATATCGAGATCTATGTAGATCTGACCAAGATAGCTCCGAAGAAGCTTTGAATCTATCAGCTTATTTTTGGGTATTAGAGGTGAATGAATCTTTATTCTCGGTCACAACACAGCCTCATATTCTAACCCGTACGCCTGTAGTAGCTCAATATTCATCCTGAAGAGGCCAGCATCACCCCAATGGTTTCCAAAACTATTTACAGCCAGCCAGTAGTGTGAGCCGTCTGACTCTCTACCCCAGCCAATCAGACGAACCACATGCCAGTAGATAATCCGTGTGTCCATGTCCTCTTTAGGGAATGGACGGAAAATGCCAGTGGAATAATGAAGGAACTCTTCTGTCACCGGGAACGTCAGCGTGATCGGTCCGTACGTCATGATCTCGTGTTTGAGTACTGTCAGAATCTGAAAAAGGATATTGTATCTCTAGGAAAACATCCGAACCATGCTGTCGTTCATCGGGATCGATTGTTTCATCGCGTGGAAGACTGTCGGGACCACGACGTGTTCATTGTTATCATTTATCAATGTGAAGCGTCTCTTGGCCAAGGAGTACGCGAAACTTCCTGAAGAAAGTCTTGTCTTTAGAATGTCAAAAAGGATACCATGAAACTTGTCCTCCTTGTACTCCCTCTGGAAGTAAATGTTCTGACATTTTTTCTCGCACCGTCTCGTCGCCTCGTTCCCTTGATATGTGGATGGCGAGCACGGAACTCCGCACTTTAGGTCGAACTCGTACGGCTTGCAACCGTCGCGACCCCCAAAAATTGAGAGATAATAGAAAGAATAGGAAGAAGCGATACCTGTGACCAAACCGTCCTTGACGAAATAACTCAAGACCTTCAGGGGATCACCACCGAAACAGCCACCACAGTTCTCACAACATGTTAGCGCATCTTGGACGGACAGAATGGAACGAAAGGAGCCGTTCGAGTGAATACATAGACGATCCGAAGCCACACTGACAGCTGCCACGGCCTGAGCAGTCCTGTTATGATGAGACAAGGGTGCTCAGAGCAACCAAAATCTCTCATTTCTCGGTGTTTAGGATCTCCAGTACCCCCTTTACTGTGGACTCACATAGCAACTGCCGCAGCCTCCCTGATTCGGAATATAATGAAGAGATGGACAGTGTGGCCACTTCTCTCTGGCATCGAACCGGAAAGGAGGGGGCTTCTTTATCAGTTCCTGGAGTTCCCTAAACTAGTTCTTGACTTTCAATGCCTTTCTGATACCTGATATGTCTCTTCATTCCCTCGCTCTCCGAGTACTCTTTGACCTCGTGGTAGTACTTCTTGACCCAGGAGAAGTCTCTCGGGAAGCTTTGGAACTCATATGTTCTGACCGTCTCTCCGAACTTGTTGTATTTGGCCTTAAGAGAGATTTGGAAAAAGACAGGCGAACAGACCTTCCAGCTGCTGGTAGGATTACTGTTGACCTTGTTGACCAGACCTCTCAGGTAGTCTTCTTTAGACTTGACCTTGCTCTCAACCTGATGATACTTCAAGTTCCAGTAAACGAGAAGAGCCACTGCTGTCAGGACTGAAACAATAATTGCAGTGAGAGACAAAAAGAGAATGTTACCTAAACAGAGGAAGAAGATAATCGTCCCATACTTCCATTTGTGCATAGCTCTGAATAGGGAAGAATAATAAGCAACTCTGACGCATGCAAGCAGATTCAATTGAATTTCAATTGCAGGAGAGCGAGAGCAAGCGGTGGAAGGAGTTTTGTGTCAAATCTGACTGTTTGTAGAGGGAGCCAGAAGCTATTTACCAATTCCTTGATTGAGATAAACCTGAACAGGTATTGAATGAGGAGACAACCTGCGCCCGGTAAAGAGCCCATGACGAAGATTTTCATGAGAAAGGCAACAAATCTAAAGCGTTTGAGATAAGAATACGCTTGGAAAACAGAAGCTGACATAGGTAGATAGCTAGCTCAGACTGATTGCACTTTCCTTGACCATTTGATTTCGAACCAATGACCTCTTTCCAACTGTCAAAGTCTGTCAAACGTTGTTAAAACTCATCTGGTATGAGAAGGAATCAGCTGGTAGGATGCCACATACACTATTATCTTGTGGGAGAACTTTGACTCTCAAGGGTGGCAGCTCTAAGGAGTTTAACTGATAACAAAGTCTACCTCAAGAGTCTCTAGAGTATTTCAAAACTGCTGGAATGGTAACAAAGAAGGTTAGATGGTTCTGAAACAATTTTTGAGAGAGTACGCTAATAAGGAGCTATAAGTAGCCAAATAAGCAGTTCTTCTTGGCTCGGACTAGCCATTATTTTCTCTTCCTAGAGGTTCTTGGTCGTTTCTAATGCTGGAATGAGAGAAACAGCACCGGAAATCCGAGACTGTGAGAAGGACGTGGAAAAGAGTCAAGCGACTCTTGATCTGAACAACTGTCCAGCCCAGAACAAACGATTTATGGGGGGCCGAGTTGATAAATTGTAGACACGGAAGAGAGTCACTTGTGCAGAGGAAGAGATCAGAGAAGACGACTTGCCTTGAGATGAGTCTGTGTGGCACAGCTGTCCCTCTGTCTCCAGTTACACCTCTCTCTCACAACCAACATGAACACCCCATTAAAATTTGACAAAAAGCGACAAACAGCTGACACATTTCTTCCTGTCAGACGGGGATTACTGCACGATATTCTTCCAGTACTTGACCGCCTTCTTCTGGTTCGTCTACTTGCTTCGTGTAGGCAGGTTTCCAAATTTTGGACAGTACACATCAGTTCAGGAAAAATCCTAGACGCCATTCTGTCTAGCATCAATCGAATTTCTGCTCTACTCGTACTGCTTCACGTCTTCACAAAAAACAAGAAGTCTGAAGTTGAGATCATGCAAATGGAGAGAAACTAAATATGTTTTAGGGCTACTCGGTCAGCTACATCAGGGCTGGAGAAGACTTTGCCGTCGTGTGAAGTTGCCACTTTGAAAACACCAAAATGTTTAGCAGCTACACCGTAAACCAGACTCGTATTAATCACTTTTATTGTATAGAACTGCAAGATAGGGTAAAAGTGCTCTCATATTTCCTCGTCGTACCGGTTCGCCTACCAAAGCTTGCTTCGACGTTTCTCTTACCCGGAAACGCGCCCTTTCACCACTCTCAGCCAGCCCAGCTGACCACCGGTCTCTTTTTGCCCGCCATTCGGAGATGTAAGCTTGAAACCTGTCTGTCTCTCGCTCTCGACCGAGACCCTGTTCTTCCATGTTTTTGACTCCCACCGGCGTATGCTACTTACCGTTCCGACCCTTCTCCTGCTCTGGTTAGACATTGTTGCTCAAATGTAAAGAGTTCAGTTGGCTCACCGGACAAGGAGTTGGTCGTAGAAGTAGACAGATCTGGAAGAAGCAGCTGGTCACCTGGTCCTTCACTGATCCTCACGGCCTGATCAAGGACGAATCCACTTTCATTCTCATGAGGTTGTTTCTACAGCATCATACATTGTTTGTCCTTCAGGTCTCTTCTGAACACGTCATTTTCTCTGTGGGAGAATGCTCTTCACGGTAGACTACAGATAAGAGAAAACGTGGGCCCGAGAGCCGACATGGATATTCAATTTGCCCGAAGGGAGCACGGAGACAAAGAGGTAGGAACTCTTTATCGAACTATCGTTGTCTAGCCTCTGGACGGTCCTGGCGGAATGGTCGCTCATTCCGGTCTACCTCCAAGAGGCTATCTACATCTCGACGCGGATGAGCTGTGGTCTTTTGATGGAGGCACTGGGGTGGATCTTCGATATGTAAGAAAACTTCTGTGCCAGAGATAAGCTATCCTTTAGGTAATTCTACACGAGACTGGCCATCTCCTGGGCTTGAGACACATCTGGAGGAAGAGGTCAATCATGAATCCGTACTATCAGCGTCTGTTCGATGGCATGAGTCTGTTACCCGTTGACGTTCAAGCTATTCGCAAACTGTATGATCTCGTCAGATAAGACACTAATAAAGTAGAATAATTTCTGGGTTTGGCTGTCAGAAGCACGTCGTTTGTTTGTCGGAGCAATACAAGATCCTCTTCAGTACAGTCGGCTATTAAAAACGCTTCATAGATTAAAAAGCGGACATCAAGCTACAAAAGACATAACGAACGATAGGTTGATTGGGATTTAATGGGTAGGCTGTCAAGACAAAAGGTGTTTTAAGCAGGCCCATTCCTGAAAACGGAGCCATGTCCGCTAGTAGTCGAATTTCCAGATACATTTCAAAGTGAACTTTTGGCAGATACTTGATGGAAATGTACAGAAAAACTATCATGAACCCATTTCTCTTGTCTCGCCCGTACAAATACCAGTTTGCAATCATCAATATTCCAATACAGATAGCCTTCTAGCTGAGAAATCTAGAGATCTATTTTAAATTGTCCTCGCGTCTCTGTCTGTCTGTCTGTCTGTCTGAAGCCAATATTGCCAATTAGTGTGCACTATTTTGTGCGCACACTAATTGTTGGCAAGTCAAGTCAGTTCGGGAGATACCTTCTTTGGGAGGACGTTGCTTCTGTCATGGTAGCTCGACTGGCGCGGAAAATGCGAACAGGGCGAAGTGAGAGAGAAGGACCAGTACAGGCTGACAGAAGGGAATAGAAACCGGGCAAAATTCAAAGGTATCAGAAGATATAACTGTCATTATGCTCCCCAGGGACGATAGCAATACTTGGACAGGCAGGTGGGTCGAGAAATCGGAAAAATGGGTTCAAAGGGTGAGAAGAAGATTCAAAAGATAGGAAGTAGGATATAATGGTAGGGAAGAGGGTTCAAAAGGTAAAAAGTGAGTTTAAAGAGTGGGAGAGGGTTCGAGGGATAGGAAATGGGTTCAAAGGGTGGGAAGTGGGTTTAATTCAAGGAGATTGGGTTCAAAAAGTGAAAGGGAAATGGGATGGGACGTTTTTCGAGGGGTGGGAAGTGGGTACAAGGGTAAGAGAATCTATTTATAGAATAAGAAATGGGTTCAAAGAATGGGAAGTGACTTGGGATATAGGAAGTGGGTTAGAAGAAAGGTAAGTGGATTCAGTGGTTTTTGACGAATTGGAAGTGGGTTCAATGAGCCCCGAAGGGGCGTAGCCTAGCTTGTCTATTTTAAATTGTCCTCGCGTCTCTGTCTGTCTGAAGCCAATATTGCCAATTAGTGAGCACTATTTTGTGCGCACACTAATTGTTTGCAAGTCAAGTCAGTTCGGGAGATACCTTCTTTGGGAGGACGTTGCTTCTGTCATGGTAGCTCGACTGGCGCGGAAAATGCGAACAGGGCGAAGTGAGAGAGAAGGACCAGTACAGGCTGACAGAAGGGGATAGAAACCGGGCAAAATTCAAAGGTATCAGAGGATATAACTGTCATTGAGCTCCCCAGGGACGATAGCAATACTTGGACAGGGAGTTGGGTCGAGAAATCGGAAAAATGGGTTCAAAGAGTGAAAGGGATAGAAAGTGGAGTCAAAGAGTGGGAAGTGGGTTTCACTGATTAGAAATAGTCATTAGCAATCGTTTTTGCTGGGGAAAGGACAAGGTAGATATGCCTCAAGGTGCGCAACAAGTTAGGCTACCGCCCCGAGGGGCGGCGGCCTAACTTGTATCTATTTTAAATTGTTCTCGCGTCTCTGACTCAAGCTTTAATTGCCACAATTTCCCAATTATTTTGTGCGCACACTAATTGTTGGCATGTCAAGCCAGAGTCAGTTCGGAAGGTAGCTTCGCTGGGAGAACGTTACCCCTGTCACGGTACCTCGATTGGATAGAATGCGGATAGGTTGAAGGGAAGGAAAGTTTCACGACAGTTGGACAGAAGGAAATAGAAATCGAGCAGATTTGGAAGGAATTATTACTGTCATTAAGCCCCAAGGGGCGATTGCATCACTTGTACTATAATATTCGGGTCTTGTATGCCCTGTTATTGGACTACAATGCATTTAGTTCCTCTAGACTCCCAGAGTACGCAAAGTTGCGTCGGACAGGAGGCCCTCCCACGTACTCTCAGCTGTACCCAGTTCTTCCATTCCCCTTAGACTAGTCTTCTCAATGGAGAGCCTTCCGTTGGAAGTTATTCGTTACCTGTACAGTTATCTGTCGCCGGACGACAGATTCTCATGTCTGTTTGTGTGTAGACGGTTCCTAGCTGCTGCTATCGGTAAGTTATTCTATTAGTTTAAAACAAATCTCTTTCAGTCCGTAGTCTTCCAAACACCGAAACAATCCGTTTCCGACTGAGTAACTGTCCCTGTCACGGCCAGATATCCGATAAGGAGACCTGTTTCACTCTCTGTACCTGTGGACGTCATGGCGCTGTCGAAATTCTCGACTCCGTGCTCCCTCATCTCATTTCCGGTTAGAATTTTTAAACAGATCATTCAACTTTCTTTCTCTAGCCACCAGATCCCTCGAACTCGAAGACGAGTTGACCAAGACCCGAATCAGTGACGAGAGCCTGTACATGTTGTTGGCTCGGTGTGTCGACGCTCCTCTAAATCGGCTGTCCATGTCAAACTGTGACCTGGTTCAGGTCAGGCCATGGACAATGGGTCTTCTGGCCAAGTTCGACAAGTTGAAAGAGGTAGGAGGGAGAGAAATAGGGAACAAAGTGTGTTTAGTTCTCACTGGATGGATGTTATCTTCCTTTGACCGAGACCCAGTTAATCCGAAGCATTTCTCCGTCCTTTCAGACACTGACGACTGTTGAAATCAAGGACAGCCCAATGGTTGGTTTTACACTCTTCAGCGCACAGTCAGGGATATTCATTGTTTGTATTTTGACCTAGACTGAACTCTTCAGGTTACGGACAAACTAGCCAATCGTCTCTCTAAGCATTGCCCTCTTCTGGATACATACAAGGTCTCCGGCTGCGTTTCCGTCACAGCCTTCTCCGCTCTTGCCTTCATCGAAGCTGCCGTCCTTAGAAGCAAGCCCGTTCTGAACATGTTCGTCGAGAACACGGCTTTTGATGCCCGACACGTAGGGCTCATTCTTTTATGATTTTTATCTTAATTTTAGCTGGTCCGTTACATCAACTCCCCTCTGTTTGCAGCCCGAGGAGATTGGCGGATTCGAGGAACTCATCTACCTCTAGGCTTCCAAAAGTACGCCATACTGGCAGAGATGAATCAGAGATGCGTCGTCATTTGTGTGTAGTGTAGATATTGAACAGAGTGCTGGGCACTTGCAAATTGTACATAAGCTATAGGGAAATTGGTGAATGAAGATATAATATGAAGATTATTCGAGAAGTCTTTCTGGTCGATAGCCTCACATCTTTGTCTCTGCTGCTTCTGTTCAGTTCCTATTCTACCCATTGCTGCTCGTTTTTCTCTTTGAAGTTCGCGGACCTAGAAAATGCCAGCAGTCTTGAAAAACTTTATATTGGATTTGTGTGTTCATCGGTTAGAAGTTTTGCTGGTTCGCAGACTAATGTGTTTGACCAGCTCGCATAGTTCCGGGAACTCTACACGTTGTCCTTATCCAGTGACTGTGAGAGTCCTTTCCCTCTTCCTGTACACTTATTGGCCCGATACCAACTGATAACGGATAACGAGGCAGTCGTAAGCACAGTCATTTTTCAAAAATTGCTTTAACATGTCCCTTTCCCTATGAGGTTCTAAATCGATGAAACTGCCCCATTATGGTCACGAAAACATGAGTCAGCGGCAGAGCATTTCGTAAACAATCTCTTCTTTCAACTGTCTCTGTCACAATCTATCTCTTCAGATGTGGGATCTCCTGGTAGTCACAGCTGGTGACGACAGTCAAGCTCAGGTCTTTCGTCGACAACTCGACTCTCTGAACTTGACCAAATACTGTCGATCTATCCTAGTTTTCCCAGACCCAAAGGACGCTGGTCGAATAGGTTTGTCGGGAATAGAATTTGAGAACCGTGTACTACAGGTTCCGGTGGTTCAATGATCTATCTGGCCGTTGAGCTGCAGAACCAGTTCCCTGCTCTGGACCAGATGAAAGTTCTTCTTATCCATTCGGGTGGCTATGCGCAACGAATGGCATTCCAGTCCATCTACGGGAAATGCTTCTCTTACCTTCCTGGATCGATGACCTTTTTGGAGAAGAAACTACAGCTGTATGAGTGAGTTAGCATCTCTTGGCAACTTTGGTCACTTACCAGGGATGCTAGAGTATCTTTCTTTACTATAGCGCAGTGGTGTCCGTCCGTCTGTCTGTCATGGTGTCCGCACAATTGCATGTCAGCACTAATACCCAAAAACTCTGACAAGCCATTTCATGTCAAGCGACAAGGTGAAGAGTCAACTGTGGGAGCAATTTTTTTTACTATGGAAGCGGCAAAGCCGCCTGTCTTCAATTCTAAACCAAGAATAAACTGGCTGCAAAGCTGCTGGTACCTTTCTTAAAAGGCACCAATGCTGCGCACCAACTATCAACCATGTAGGCGATATGCGGCTTTCTTTTGGATCTCGCCGAGTGTGGGAGTTGGCGTGCAGCGCATCCCTATTCCATGCTGTAGACGCAACACAATAGCACAAAGAGTTTGTGTTTATGCTACAGTATTGCAATGAATCGCAGCTTCTAGGTTGTAGAATCTTTAGAAAATTGACCATTTCAAGACGCATTTATTCAACATCTTATGCTGTGTAAGATATTTCGGCCATGTTTCTAGAGCTGGAGCTTCTCGAGTGTGTCGACGATAAGATTGAGTCGGCCGTTTGCACCAGTGACATCGATGAGCGTCTTGTTGAGATCTTCTTTGTCCAGCGGCTTGAAGGTGGCCTGATTCTCTGAGGTTCCGATCGAGGCTCGAGTCGTCTCGTGGCCACTCAAGGAGCCTAGGACGAGACGAACAGCATACTTGATAATCGTCTTGAGATCCGTGTACTGATGGAAGTTGTGAGCTAGCTGCGAGCAAATGGCATGTCCGTCCTTTTTGTGGTAGACCATCGTGCGGACGGAAATCTTCGGCAACGAGTCTCCTAAAAGCTTCAGAGCAGCCGTCGACAGCTTCTGACCCGTCGACTTCCTGCTGGGTAAATTGGAAACGCAGTGGAGCTGCTTCCTGCTCGGGAACTTGTCCTGCTCCTGACGCTTCTTCCGACTCTTGTATCTGGCCACAACATCCTTCTGGTAGGCGTTCCAGGCCTCTTGCTCGCTCAGATGACCGTAGATATTGGTCCGCATGCAGTCGTAGGCCGTGCATCCAATGGATCCGTCCTCATTATTGTTCATCTTGTAACACAAATTGCAGAGGTAATGGTCGCATCGACCCATAATGTGTACTTTACGAGCGGGATGTAAGGAACGGCATGGTCCATTGCAGCTAACGAGAATCTCCGAGGACGGCTTGGTGCGAATTAGAGAAGATTCGATCAGCTTCGGTGGCTCCTCCTCGTCCCAGGCCAGCTCCAGAGTGTACTTGACCTTGCCGTTAAAAGAATGCTTCTGGGCCAGGATTTTCGCGTCTACGGAGAAGATGTCTCTCGACTTCAGGGCCGGCGGAATCAACTCCTTCAAGCTAGACGGTGCTTTGAGTCCATCCATAGCAGACGATCTTTATGGAGTGCGTGTCGACCCTTGAATATTCTCTTCCGAGTTCCAATTTGTTTTTTCCTCGTCAAAACACAAAGTTTGTAACTTTTGAAAAACAAGTAGTTTGGAAACAATAAAGCGAGTTCAATTGTCCCGTGTGACCTTGCCTAAAAGGTCTACTCACCGATGTCCTCTTCTCGCAGTCGCAGTAGCCGTGGTAGCCGTGCCTCGTCGTCAACTGGTAGAAGAAGACGTGCCAGTAGCGATGGATTGAGGAAGCACGTGCTGAAAAAGAACCACTTGCTCTCGGAAAAGCTGACTCCTCGTCGTCCGTCCGTCTTCGACCTAACCGGCGAGCAGATAATCCGAATCAAGAGGACTGTCTCCATCGGGGACGATGCGATTGCCATCTTCACGACGGTCTTCGTCTATGACAGCCAGCTGACTACGAACCAATTCGACGAGACGCAAGGCAAGCTGAAGGATGTCGAGCTGGATAAGTACTTTCGTCCGGAGCAGAACAGGAATCCGATGGAGACGATCAGTCAGACAGTCTCCTACACGGCCAAGATGATCAAACTGACGAGAACGACTACACTCGACAAGAAGTATCTGGACCAGGAATGGAAGATGGAAGAGACTCGTGGAATCCGTGAGGGATTCGTCTCGCGACTGGCTCTGGACAAGGAGATGCCCACCTCAATCGGTTCGCGTAACCAAAGTACCTGTACGGAAGCTGACGGCTACAAAAACGAGACGTTTCTGATATTTTCCTTTGATGACGATGGCGCTGTTAAGGGCCTTATGCTCAAGGCACACTACAGGAAGCGGGAGGAGCGTCCGGATATGGAGCATTGCATCCTTCTGGAGTCGAATGTCAAGCACGGCACGAACGCGGTCACGATGTTCCTCGATGCCCATCTCAAGCCAAAAGTCTCGGAACTGGAGACCGGATCCTATGTGGAGGAGATTCGCCAGTACAAGTTCAATCCGTCGAAGAGTCAGCTGAACGAGCTCGAAACCACGTACAAGTCCACTCCCGGTATCAAGAATACTTCTAATGACAAGATCGTCTACTGGAGTACTCCGTCGACCAAGAAGAGCCACTACATGTCTTCCGATCTGAACGACTCGCCCTCCATATCTTCTTCCGTCCATCCGATCGCCATTCCCGGCCCTCAAAGCCATGAGAAGGTGCCTCGTCTGAAGCTGCCCGACACTCCCGAGACGGATGTTCAGACGGCTGTTCTCCTCCACTCTCCGCTCAAGAAGGTCGAGAAGATCGAGGCCGGTGTGACGCTGCCGGTCGAGGATCTCACGATGTCGGTGGAAGTGAGCAAAGTCGAAGACAAGACGCGCAAACACACTCTGATTCTGTCTGCAGAGATTGGTGGCAAGCAGTACGAATTCACTGCAAACATTCACTGGAATCGGGGACCCAAGGACTTCATCCCTAAACGTGTTCTCATCGACGGCAACAACATCTGGCAGCAGAGCAAAGACTGGAACCCTTCTAGCTCCGTCACCAGAAGCCAGATCAACATGAGCTCCAATGACACAAAGTGAAACTACAATAAAACTAACACTCACTCGAACTCTTTTGTCTCTCATCCTTTGAAAATGTACTGTTCGAGGATTTGCTCTTACTACTATTCAGTTCAAGTATTCAGAAAGATGTCCTGCCAACTGCCCAGCGGTCTTCTAGTCACCTCTTCTGATGTTTTGGAAGAAGTATCTCTTGCGGAAGTGGCTTCGTATGCAGAGGACGAGGAGCTCATTTTGTTTGCTACCGAATGCGATCTGGAGGTAAAGGTCCCTGAAGCCATCAAAGAATATTTCAGACGGCTTCGGGACATGGGGTCTTCGTAATCAACAAGACAATTAACGAATTGGAATGTGTCCTACAAAAACCAAGTCTACAAGAGATTCAAGAAAGCAAAGGACAATTGGAAAATGAAAATGCTTTGACAGATTGGTAGGCTGCAAAAGATCCATCCACGATAATGTTTAGTTTCTACTGGATGAACTGGAGTCTCATGGCCAAACTCTCGTCTCTGAAAGGGAATCGTTCAATCCAGCAGGAGATCTGTTGTTATGGCGACTTTATGCGCCCATTGGGCATCAATCCGAAACTGGAGTATCTTCAGGAAGGAACGGATAACATCAGACAATGGAGAGCTGATCTGTTCAATGTCTTCAACGGTACAAGGACCAAGGTACTAGTTTAGAAGAAGAAAAATAACAGGTTTTACAAGTTCGGTAGCGGATCTTTGCTAGCAATATGGTACAACTGCTAGAAAAGTAGGGAAATGCGTAGAAAGCACCCGCATGGAAATAATATACAGGAAAATGGAAGACGATGCTCACGAAACCCATTTCTTTGCCAGCAAGCGCGCCATTCCTTTTTACATTTTTCGCCTTTTCCCATACTCGGCTCAGAGAAATCTTATTCAATTTGTCTTCACGACAACTTTAAAATGACAACAAACAGGCAGGAAATATTTTTACAAAACACAACATATCAGATAGTGAATCTCGGAGTTGACTCGTTCTTCCACCTCGGTACACATTCCGAATTCGTTGAACACATCTCACCAAATTCGAAATTTCTGACCAACATCATTGGTTCCAATGAGAGCAGTCTGATCTATTCAAAGATCTCCAAACAGCAGGTAAATAACCCTAGCAATCAAAGAAATGTAAGCTTCAGGGCCCGAGTCTTGTCGAATTCACAAATGCTCCTGCCTTGACTGTCGGGAAGGGTTGTATTGTCAGCGGTCTCGTTTCCAACGAGGCAATAATCCTTCCTGACCAGTTGATGATATTTTCGGTTGCTCTGAAAGGTGAAAGGTTTGCAAGTTGTGCTGTTCCAATGGGTAAAGATGTGAAAAGGAAGGAGGAAAAACTGACTTGGATGGGAATCGACTGCGGAAAGGTTTGAATCGCTGGTAACATTAAAAAAAAACTGGCTATTCAGACCATTTCGCTCTGGAATGCTCCAATTTTTCCTGTAATGTCTACTCGAGAAGAGTCTCTACATGCTCTACTTCAGCAAATTCAGAGCCAGAAACTGTTTGAAGGCGATCAGATCTCTCTTGACCGTCTGATCTTCCACGAGACTGATGTCGAGGCAAATCTGGTGTTCCGAGAAGAGATTAAGAATAAAAAATAGAGTTCATTTGTCCTCTCTGATATGTACACAAACAGTGCTCTTATCTACACAACTACAAATACGAATGGCAACAGCTCTTACAAAAAAAAGAAACGGGGTATGAAAAAGTGTGTGAACCCATGGATCTACCACGTTAGTAGTCAATAGTCAAGGGGATATAATAAAGCAGAACACCGGACGAGAGGGGGTGAGATTCGAAAGAAAGGGGGGCCGGCTACTACGGAAAAAAGTGGAAGGTTGACGAAAAGAGAGTTCATCACAGTAGACGGGACCAGGTGAAAGAGATACGCGGGAAGAATAGCTGAGGGAAGAAGGCAAGACTCTATTTGGAATAGTTGGGTCGACGAGCCGACTGACTCTCCGCAATACAGAAGTCGTCTACGAGATTCGTGCTCGAGCTCGAGACGTCGAGAGACATCACCGAACTGGACGGCCTGTGCAGAAGGACGCGGACTTGTCGTAAAGAGATGTTCACGTCTCGGAAGAGTTGCATCTGCAAATAATTGTTGTGAAAAATAACAAAAGAAGAACAAACCTGGAATATGCCGATGACTGTCGTTAGGAAGCCGATAATGTTTCCGAGGACGTCCGAGGCGCCGAGACACGACCATTCCTTGAAGAGAATCGAAGAAGCCAGAATGACGAAGGTGGTGAAGAAGACGTAGTAGATTGGCGTGACCATCGACGTGTTGAACATGTCCAGCGCCTTGTTCAGATAGATCAGTTGGACAGAGACGCAACTCGCCACACATGCCACCCAGAACCAGGTGAGGATGTTCGTGAACTGCTGCTCCCCGTTAATCGTCTGCTTGATGGCTAGTCCCAGACCCTAAATTCAATTTATTGAAAGAAAAAGTATAGGAAACCTTGACGGAAAGAACAGAAAGAGATCCAATCAACGAGCAGACGCTAATGTAGACGAGAATGTTCGATCTCCCATAACGCGGTGCCACATAGATGACAATAAAGAGCGTCATGAGGATTACCATAACCACGTAGAGTATGAAAACTGAAAGTTGTTCGACATAAAACAACAAATAAACAGAACGAACCGGCATCTTTCATCTTCACAGCCAGCTCTTGCATTGTGGGCACCTCTTCCTCTTTGGGTGAATGGATCACAATGACTGTGGAGCCGAGAAGACAGACCGCACAGCCTATTTTTCCTAGTAGATTCAGTCGTTCCTTCAGCATTCGGGACGAGAGTACGGCTCTGCAATTGGGTTCGTAAGACAGAAAGTGGTAGGAAACGCACGTGACCAGTACGGAAAGAGCTCCTAGAGGTGTGACTAAACTGGCCGGGGCGAAGGCGTAAGCAGCAAAGTTGCAGGCCTCTCCGACGCCCATTGTGATGACTCCCATCCACCACATCCATTCTCGTAAATAGCCGTAGCCACCTTCACTGGCTCTTTGAGAGGTGTCGCCGTTGGCTAGCTGAAATTATGTTTTTGGCTCAAAAAAAGGTAAAATACTTTGATCAAGGCCTTCTTCTTGATGATAAAGGAACTGCCAATGAAGAGCGAAGAGGAGACGGCCAGTCCGAGTCCGATGTAGAATTGAGTAAGCTGAGGTCCGGTTGCGTCCAGCGTATTTAGATTAGATTCCAAGGAGCTCGCGCCCACCGCCGTAAGATTTCCCGCCATCCCGTTTCTGAAAATCGGAAAATAAGATCACATGATTCGCAGGGAAAAAAGTCGCGTTATCGCTTTGAGGATCCTTGGATAGAGAGGAGAGTGCGCTCTTTTGGGCAAAAGGGGCAAGTCGTCTGATCAATCGAGGAGCCTCTTACGATAAGGAAACTTCGATAAGGGAAGGGGGGGACTTGAAAGAAAGACCATCTGATTGGGAGAAAGGGGACACACACTGGCTGCCCAGAGCAACCATCACAGAGCTGGGAAAAAGCAGGTGAGTGAGAAAACTGAGAAACGAGATTACAGCTGTAGGCTCATTAGTACTCGATTGAACGGCCGGATATTGCGAAAGAATGGAAGGTCAGCCAGACCAGACATCTTCTAGAATGAAGTCACAGGAAGAAAGAGGAGGCTCGGATGAGATAACGGTAATTGGCTAGATAATGAGACCGGGTATAGTAAAAGACGCCGCACAGAAGGAAATCTGAAGATTGAGAAGAATTTTCCGCGTGACTCAACGTCATTCAATATCAAAATTGCTCAGAAAAATCGAATCAACAAGGAAGAACTGGCAGATTGACTCAATAGCTTAGCAGCCCGTATCCATTGCTCGAGCAGGTACCAACTTTTCACAGAGCAATCAAGGCCCAATTCACACGGGAACAGACTACATTTGCTTCTGGGAATTGTAGTCTTACCAGATTATTGAAAAATGAGGGGACAGAAGGACAAAGTTGAAAAGAGATAAATGTTTGACGAGCTACCATGGTGATCATGGAAAGAGAAGCCAGAAACTACACGTGTGCGGGGGTAATCTGGGGAAAAGCAACAAATAAATGGGAGGTCTGGGAAGATTGCTCCCTCTCTCTGGATATAGTCAAACAGTCGCGCCACACCCGCAGGGCAAGCACAAGGGTGAGGGAGCGAGCAAATAGGAGGCAGAATGAACTCGAGACGTTCTTACCTAGTCTGCGATTGTGAGAGAACGGAGTGCTTCTCTCTAACGAAAGGACCAAGCAGAAACCAAACAACTGCAAAACATTTGCACGTCACTTGTGATTTTTGTTAGACATTGTGAGAAAAGGAATTGTAATTGAAGCTCTGAACAAACGAATCCATGCGAGGAATTTGCTACACTTTATGAAAACAATCATTCCGACGAGACAGACGTCATTTGAGGGAGATCTACGTGAACAGAGAGCCCGATCTGATGTTCAGAAGATTATAGAGCTAGTTGAGCAAGTTGCGAAATCCCTGTAAGCTTATAGGGCTAACCTAATTACCAGATTAAAAAGTTGTATGGGTTGGTTGCTATGCGAATCAAAAACAAAGCTTGCGGGCCCGGTGAATAAAAGTGAGAATGATAAACGAGGATGGACAACAGTTCGCACGTGAAAAAGTGAGCGACTTTCTAGACATCGGGGCAAACAGAAATGAGGTGAGGAGTCGCACAAACAGCCCCTCTGGCCGGTTATTACATCAACCCGTGATTATCAACCGGGTATTTGGTGGCGATGAAGATGGCTGAGCTATTAAAAAGGCTATGCTCGCTAGCTAGAGGCGTCACGAGGGAAAAACATCAACAGAACTCGTCAAGCCAAACAGTGGAAAGTGAGACAGACAGGACCACATTCAAATTGTGACCCGCGCTCAAAAATCAATAGATTATGCGTTTCAGTACGGGAGAGAAAGTCAACCATGATCAGTATTCAATGATTTCTCTGCTGAAATCTGGTATATAGCGCAAATAACGGGCGTGACTCATTGTGCCTACCTCCCACTACTCATGTAAGAGAGAGTCCAAGGTTCGACAACGGTGTGTCAAAAGGTAAACTTACATGATCGAGGGCGCTTGAGTGACCACCTGATGGTAAATGTTCGGGTTCAGTTCGTCCATCCACGAGAGCTGACTTGTTTGAAGACTTCTGAAAAGAAAATATCAGTCTCCTCCATGATTTTCACTCAAATTTATGCAATATTCACTCCCAATTATAAGGTTAACTTGAAAACAACTCAAATATTGTGAGAATGCCATTTCAGAAAGGGTAAGCAGCTGTGTAGCATTAAACTTTCCTATTTTAAAAACAAAGTCTTCGAAAGTGATATGCGAAAGGTTTCCCCTATAAACTTCTCGATTTCGCACAAGCTTCGGCAAAATAGGATCTCTGGAAAACACATGGTAGGCCGGTCTTATCACTCGGAAGTTTGTTCTTTTTGGTTGATGATAACACTCGATTTTTGCGGAAAACCCTCGCCGACAAAGGAAGAAAACCAACCGTTTTGTAAAGTACACGTAGATTTTGACCAATTAAAGTAGAACGATTATTCAGATGAACATATTATGCCTGAAATCGCATTTTTAACAAAATTTTCTAAAGATCAGGTGAAAGAGAGCGGGTATATGTCCCACATGTGAAAGTAAAGGCGCCCGTGACGTGGTTATTAGCGATACATTGCTGGATGGGCGGAGGGTGCAGACATGCCAGCCGAAGCTGGAAACCATCTCGTGCTTTTACAAAACTTGACGTTCTTTGTCTGTCTTTTCTGGCCTGTTCGATCGATATTTTGGAGACGCAACTCAAAACTTATCGCCATACACTCAATTATAATGGGGAAAGAGACTTTATAACAGACAAATCAACAAATTGAAAATAACTGAGATTATTAAGATTTGACGAATTGTTCATATTCAGTCTCGAATTTGCCACGGATCGTAGTGAAGACCTGCAGTAGAGTTATTGAAAAAAGATTGAAAAGAGTTTACCATTTTTAGATCTTCGAAGGCTTGGAGCAGAAGAGGATGGGCCTCGACTCCTTGGCGAGTTTGAAGTCGAATAAGTATTTTGTCTTCGAGTGGATGTGGAATGTTATAGCCGCAGAACTCTACATCTTTCCTGCAGAAACGATGCATATGCTTGAACACAAAAAGACCTACATTCCACAGAGAATATGTTTCAGCGAATTCCCAATGGTGTGATCTTCCTCGTAGAGAATGATAGTCAAATTTGTGGGATCGGCTCTGTATCCTTCGGGGTTCAGCTAAAAAATAACGTTGTCCAATTGGATAGACTGATGGATGAAACCAGAAATAGATTAGAAAAAGAGAAAACCACCTACAATTTCGACTTTTGGTTTCTCCGTCATGATGAGACGCTAGGAAGAAAAGCCTGCTGAAAATATCGGATATGAATCCATTTGGGGGCAGCTCGGATCTTCTAGAAACCGATAGCGTCCCCTAAATGAACTCAAATCAGACGAGAGCAGTTAATGACTACTATCACTGGCTGCTCCCGTTTTATAGCTACACAAGAGTAAACTGTTTAGAGATTCGATTTCGGTTTGAAGAGTCGAGTTTCGATGAGATAAACACCGGAGAGCCGTGGATACCATTCTCCAGGGAATCTGTGGCAACATTTATTTGACAATGTTCAAGCGACTAAAATGGTTAGTTTCGTACCGGAAATAGAGGACCAGGGATAAAAGAGCAGTATAAAAGAGAAAAATTGTTGCAGAAATAAAATAGATAAGACTGCGGTGCTGCCTTGGGGGAAAGTTGGCGCACGGGACTCGTTAGGGTGCACAAGTAAATTGGGGGAGCAAATTGAACACAGGCGTACGAACCGAACACCAAAGAAACACATGAGTAAAGGACGACGAGATGGCAGATTCATTCCTCCTGGCTTTTACGGACACAGGCGGCGACCCGTCTCTTGAATTCGGGGAAGTTCTCTCGCTGCATCTTCTGGAAATTACTTGTTTGCGTACGCCATATGGAAAATAAAAGCTTGTGAAAGCAGTGAAGGATTAAAACTTACGGCGGCATCGACGTTTGCCGGTGACTCGAAGTTGGGATCGGCGAGCATCGAGATGACGGAGAGGAGGATCGTCTCCACGGTATGAACTGGCAACCAGCGCTCCTCTGGTTTCTCGTAGCCCCATCTGAAACATACGCCATAAAAAACATGGTTAAAGACGCTCACTTGTCATCTCCAGGATCGTGGAGGATCGAAATACAGACGTTGCCCTCCTTGTCGATATTGGGATGCCAGATTTCGCTCGTGAACTTCAGCTTCGGTGGCTTCTGAGGATAGTCCTTGGGAAAGTCGAGGATAGCCTTGAAAAAACCGCCCTCGCTAAAATCATTGAAGCTGAATGAACAAGAAAGGAACTTACTACAGCGTCTCCGGTGGTCCAATGACTAGAACCTCCCATTTGAAAATGTTGTCATCGTCCGCGAGACCAGCAGAGAATCCTTCGACCGGGACCCGTCGCAGTTCAGTAAGTTGCTTCTTCAGGAGCAGAGACGCCTGATCGCTCATCAGGTATGCTGAAATTACGGATTTTGCTTGGGTAGTTTTGAAAAGAAAGCTGAACGGGAAGTGTGGGGTGTTAGATTTCTGCAGCAGAGACAAAACATATGCGCGAACAGGCTGACGTCTTGTCGAATGCGCAGGAACGCGAATATTTTTAAGCAACGTTTTGTCATGATGCTGAATTCATCAAACTATCAGTTTTGTAGATCGCAGACGAGTTGGAGCTTGTGGTTAAGCAGATTGGGGTAATCACCTCGGTAGGTTGTAAAGAGGGATAACTTTAACTGTAAGCAATCTTTAGAGAACAGAAAGGTGAGAAAACTAAATAAATTTTACAAGCTTACATCAAATGGAAACACAGAAAAAGTTTCTTTTTAATTATTATCTTCTTCTTATAAAATGATGCAGATGTTTGCCCTATTTTCACAGCTACCTGTTCACATTTTTCTATAGAAGGAAGTGAAAAACAAGTGAAATTGGTGGAGTGAGCGAGAAGAAAACACGGGAATTTTTAAATTTCGTAGGACGGAAAACCCGTCGACGAGTCGCAGGTCTCGACACGAAAACGGAATAGAGCAGAAACACTTTGACCGAATTCGGTCAATTCTATTCTTTTTCTTTTTTACTATTCCGCATTCTGCTCAAAATTTAGGCAGTCACAAATGAATCAAAACAAATGGACGAATATAAGAACGGGCGCATGGGGTGCTGTCTCGAAAAACAATTCAAACATTTTGTCAAACTTGTTCCAAGCTAAAGTTTACTCCCACAGTAAGTGAAATTGCATATTTTATTCGCTTTAGGGACCAGCAATCACCCATAAACAGTTAGGCAATAACACTAAGAATTGCAGACATATACTCGATTTCTTAGAAATTCGATGGTGAACCTTTATACACTGAGGGCTGACTGCAACAAGGTAGACACAAATAAGGAACAGACTAAAAAAGAAAAAAGGACTTTCAGATAGTTGGTTCAAGACAATAATCCTCTTCCTCTTAGTCTATTGAAAGATCGATGTTCTCTAGAGCAGAGTATACAACATTCTGAAGCATTCTCACATTCTTCTGACCTCATTCGCCGTGTTTATAGCGCTAAATTCTCCATGTTCCTGTCCAATTATCAGCCATCTCCATATATATCCGCCTGTTTACATGAGAGTCGGCGGCGGGCGGCCGACGCTTGATCCTGTCGCTTTTTCTCGCTCAACGAGTGAAGGCTCTCAGATAATTCCATAGTAACTAGCGAGAGAGACTGCGCTCTTGTTCGCAATAGGCCTTCTCGTGTGTTGCCTTGCTTATTGCTGCCGTGTGCATGCTGCCTTCGTCCCCGGGGGCGTGGCTGAGGCGGAGCCGTTGGCCATTGTGCGCGACCAGCCAACAACGCCCGTTTTCTATCCCCGATTTCGTTTCACTTGCACTTTTATGCCCTTCCGAATTCTCATATTCTACACTTTTTGATTGAACTTAAGAACAACGTCATGTGAAAGTTTCTTTTCTCATCTGTGTGGCCATAAATGCTCTCTCTATGCATACACTCCTGTCTCTCTCTTTCTCGATCTCTCAGTTTACATGATTCATAAAACGTCAGCACATCGATTAAAAGATGTTCTTTTTCAGGTGTGCGATGCCGTGTTAGCGCTATCGACACCCAGCTTGCTTCCATCTATCCGACAGAAATTAGCCAGTCTTGGTACGTTTTCTTCAATTATCGGACACGGGGAAAAATCTATCAGAGCTTGTAATCTGTTGTGAAATCCGTTTGTTATCCCAATTGGAACAAAAGGAGGGATGGCGGTCAGCTAAATCAACAGCTCATTCCGCAAACAAAAATCGCCTCCGTAATTGGAAGCTTCTTGTTTCCTTTTTCAGTCGAACTTTTTCAGAAAATGACGAGGGATAGGCTAGGAGCCTTGAAAGCAGCCCAGTCCGAAGATGAACAGGATGACGATATGCAGATGGAGACCGGGAATGCCCAATATATGGAGGAATTCTTCGAGCAGGTTTGTTCCTTCTTTTTCCCCAGCCTTTTGCCAATAAAAGTCTGAAAGCAAGCTCTCACACTCCCTTTCTTCTTCTCAATGTGCCCTATGTTGGTTTCCGGCATTGCTAGACCACGTTTGGCTGCCGGCAACGTATCGATTTTTCGTCGTTTTCTATGATTTTGAGGGCTGGATGGGAGGGAGAGGGAGAGCACGGATGACAGCTGGCAGCCGATGTATTTGGTAGTAAATGGTGTGCCATTACTGATGGATCTAATGAACAAAGACCATGCTTTGACTGTTTACCCTTTAGATTAGGATTAACTAATAAAATCAGTGACGATAAATAAGAATCCGATTTGCAGGTGGAAGAAATAAGAGGGAGTGTGGACTTAATAGCGAACAATGTGGAAGAAGTCAAAAAGAAACACTCCGCCATCCTGTCTAATCCCGTGAATGATGCCAGTTAGTCTCTTTTCCATCAGCTCAATTTTCCTCATTTGCAGAGACCAAAGAAGAATTGGACGAGCTTATGGCCAGCATAAAACGAACAGCTAACAAGGTTGGCTCTAGACGGTGACTCTCCTCATTATTAGTGTCGTTTAGGTCCGAGGGAAGCTGAAGTTGATTGAAAACGCGATAGAGCACGATGAATCCGGTGGGCAGGTTAATGCAGATCTTAGGATTAGAAAAACACAGCATAGCACTCTTTCTAGGTACTTTCTATTTGATTGTTGTTCCAAAATCTGTTTTATAGACGTTTTGTGGAAGTCATGACCGATTATAACAAGACCCAGACGGACTACCGAGAAAGATGTAAGGGAAGAATCCAGCGTCAGCTCGATATTGGTCAGTTTTTATCATTTTACTGTATTTTAAGTGCATTTTAGCCGGCAAACAAGTGGGAGACGAGGATCTGGAGGAAATGATCGAAAGTGGCAATCCTGGAGTCTTCACACAGGGTATTATAACCGATACTCAACAGGTTTGTATGCTTTTTTGAACGAGATAAATACAAATTTCAGGCAAAACAAACCCTTGCCGATATTGAGGCTCGCCACAACGATATCATGAAGCTCGAGAGCAGTATCAGGGAACTGCACGATATGTTCATGGACATGGCCATGCTCGTCGAAAGTCAGGTATGTTGGCTTTTTTGTTGTTGTAAAAGCCCATCCATTCTTCTTTTGGTGTTCCACCTTGTTTCTCTACCAGCTTAACATCATAACCCGTATTATGTGGTTCGAAATCCTAACAAGAGCGGTCTTAATAGCTCGAAACCTCCATTTTTGTCCTTCCGAAGCTTCAACCTATAACAGGACAGATAATTAGGAAGACGCGTCGTATTCGTATGCAAACAGTGCTGTTTGCTTAGTTCGACTCTCGTGGAAAACGCCAGGGGGTACTGGGAGAAAATCTACCAAACTGGGGAAATCTTCCCTCAGGGGTCAATGAGTTGAGGCAAGTCTCACACACGACCTCTCGCATAATTCATCTTAGTCTGGCCATCCAGGGAGCTAAGAACTTAATGACACGCTTCTCGAAGCCGCTAAAAGAGAATAAATTCAGGAAGAAAGGGGCTTCTCCTGTGTTTCATGGGAGCAGATAATGACGAGAAGGCCATTATATATTGTGTGTGACATTTCAAATGGCGGAAGCTTTCGGACCTGGTTTCCTCCTTCTCGGTATCAATTTATTCCGGGGTGAATGATGGATCGCTTTCTTTACCTATGAATGTCGGCCAAACCAATACATTCGGGAAATCTGTTACCGAGGGAAGGGGTTTTGAAACGATAGTTGCCATCTCTATTTATCGACCAGACACTTATGTTGCAATGCCGCCAGCAACGCGCATAGTATGATACTTACATGATGAAGTGAACAGCTGTCTTTTCAGGGAGAGATGGTCGACCGAATCGAGTACAACGTGGAACACGCGAAAGAGTTCGTCGACAGAGCTGTAGCCGATACCAAGAAGGCTGTCCAATACCAGAGTAAAGCTCGACGAGTGAGTTGTTCTTTATCGATCATGTGGTCCAGTCATTCGTGCGAGCCTGTGCATGACTATTCGTTGTTATGTCGTAGTCCAATGAGTCTCCCGAACAATTCTTGTCATAAATCATTTTCGGACGGGGGAAGCTTAGTAGAAAGATGGAGGGTACCAACTAGCAATCGTTTTTTTTCTCTTCTTACTCTCTCACGATCGATGCTGTCTTGTGTGGCTCGCACTTTGGATGTGCTGCTGCTGTGGTGGAGAGAGCTCCCCTCACTCACACGTATCGAGAAGAGAGACGGGCCCAAACCGATAAAGCGCTGAACGTCTCTAGATTATCCCGCCTAGGCCCCCTCCGCTTTCGTGTCCCTCATAAATGTCGATGCGGGGTTGTGCGATGCCGCCTGGGAGAGATTTATAACAAATTCTCTTCCTTGTACGAATAATAACCCGGTACTGAATAGTCTCTAGTTGTTCACGCTCGCCATTTTCTGCTCAATGAAGCATAAGGTCAAATTCCAAACTATCAATTTGCGAGCGCAGTAAGCTAATTTTGTGCCCCGAGGTACAAAGTCCTTTGTTTTTCAGAAGAAAATATGTGTCATTGCGGGCGTGATCATAGTGCTGCTGCTCGTAGTAGCCGGTATCATAATCTGGATAGTCGTGGCTACTCGTTCGACCAAGACAGTCACGCAAACGATCACAGGGACGGGTTCCTCATCTTCTAGTAATTCTGGGTCCAATTTCAGAATTAGATATTGACAAACATACTTTGTACATTCCAAATCTGCTTTAATTCCCCCAGTTGTTCAAGTTATGTAAATGACTCAAAGCCTGTGATATGTGTCTTGTGTCCTGTAATGTTCATATGTTTGTATTTGTGTTGTGTTGTTATTGTCCAAAAAAACATTATTGCACGAAATTTTATCGATATTGTGATCTTCTTTGCCCTGCTTCGTGTTGTGCGAATCAAAAAACGACCATTCCATTTTCAGAAGAAGATCATAATTCTCATCATAGTGGCGGTCCTAATCGGAATCCTTTGCTTGATAATTATGTCCTACGTGCCGATGCCTTTCTAACCGTGCTGCTCTGCCATATTTTATTCCTTACTTTGTTGGCGCGTTATTTCAAAAAAGCAATACATTCCCCCTTCCTAATAGTCTCTCCTCTCTTTGTAAGCTTCCTTTCTCTTCCCCCAATGAGGTATATAGGATCAAATGCGTGTTTTAACCACTCTGTCCATGTAGCTGTTTCACTCTCTCTCTCTCTAATCACCTGCTTCTTGCCTTAGACCGTTTTGATCTCTCGCTACAGATTGGCTAGAAGTAGTCCGAGTTCCGATCTCGATTAGGTTATCTCCAGATAGATCTCTTCCTTCTAAGGCTTTGTCACTCCTTGACGATCTCTCTTTTGTTGTAAGTTTGCATATAATAAATTATTCAATGTACATGTTTGTCCTTGTCATCTGTCTCTTTTTTGTCGTCTTGTTGTCTAATTACCGCCACTTTTCAGAAGAAGATCTGCCTAATAGTTACAGGAGCGGTTCTGATCGCAGCCCTGATAACCTTCCTAATAATTTACTTCACAAAAAAATAGACCTTGTTGACATTGTACATTTTCCCCAAAAAATCTTGCCTTTTTCTCCATTTTTACCCTGTCACTGTGATAATTTCTCGCCTTGATTCAACATCTAATAAATGTATTTCAAAAAGATATTTTCGGGCCTCGTTTCTAGTTGCGAAAATGTGGAGCATAAGAACTAAACGATCTCCTTCGCAAGAAATTGTTCACAAAATTTCCGCTTTTTTACGAATTTGTGATGGGACTCATCACGGCGTGTTATGGCGTGTCGCCAGTTTTTCAAACCGGGCGCAAATGCCGCTCGTTTTCTTAAGTACAGTATCCTACAGAAAACATGGTTTGAATCGGTTTTGGCACAGGGTACCGGATACCATACATTTATTTTAAAAAGCGGCTGGAGAACTAACTTTGAATTTCTGCCCTCGAAATAGGAAATTGGCGCGAGAACAGTGGCGACGCCTTTTGCATGCGCGTAACACGCCGTGTCATGGAGCACTTGTGGCGAATTCCCTGATAATCAGGGCGTTCCGTATCAAGTTGCATTCGAACTGCTTCTTATGAAAACATTTTCTCTTACTGTCTGTGTTTCTCGTCTTTTTGAATGCTTATTGAATGTTTTTGTAGAAGAAATAGCTGTATGAGCGTATGGGAAAACATTCTAAGTCTGGATATGCGCCGTTGATGAGGTTGTTGTTATTGTATCATTATTGTTCTTTTGCCACATTCTTTTCCTTGCCCTTCCTCTTATTCCAATACTTCAATCTACAGATGGGTTGCGTGAATAGCACCGCCTTTGACGACCGAAAACCCCCTAAAAAGAAGACGAAGAAGCGACAGGAAGTGGTCGAGGAGGACGAGGTATATTCTCAGGAAATCAAGCTGTTGATCCTCGGGGCCGGAGAATCAGGAAAAAGTACCATCTTGAAGCAAATGAAGATAATCTACGACACCGGTTTCAACGACCAGGAAAAGCATATGTATCGCTCGACAGTCTTCACGAACGTGATTCAGGTATCCCTTATTTTCCAATTATCCTAAATATACCCTATTTAGTCCGTCAAAGTTATTCTCAGGGCCATGGAGCTTCTTGACATTCCCTACAGCTACACTTCGAGTCGTCTGGATGCTCAGCAGTTTCTCGCTCTTAGTGAGCATTGCCGAGACGTCAGTTTTCGACTAAATGTTGTAACAAGCTGGTTTTTAGGGCGAGTTTCCCAAGGACCTGTCTGACATCATCAAGCGCTTGCTAACAGATGCAGGAATCCAGGAGTGCCTCAGAAGAAGCACAGAGTACCAGCTGAATGACTCGGCTCATTATTACCTTAGCAGCATCGACCGTATTTCGATGTCGCATTACGTGCCCACTCAAAACGACATTGTCCGGACTAGAGCCAAAACTACCGGCATCACAGACTATAAATTCCAGCATGCTGGAGAGGTCTTCAGGTATTTAAATTGCTTTCCGTTTACAGCCTCCCTTTTTAGAATCATTGATGTTGGAGGTCAGCGATCGGAGAGGAAGAAGTGGACAAACGTCTTCAACAGCGTCACTGCCATAATTTTCTGTGTGGCTATTAGCGAATACGATCTCAGATTGGAAGAGGACCCAGAAATGGTTAGCCTACTGTAGTTTTCCACCTACGAAACACTTACAGAACAGACTACAAGAATCGCTGGCGCTGTTCGAATCAATTTGCTCCTATAAGAGCTTCGCCACTCTTCCCATCATTCTCTTTCTGAACAAGTACGATATTTTCCAGCAGAAGATCCCAGAAGTCCCACTTTGTAATACTTTCCCCGAATACAAGGGTTGGTCCTCTTTCTTACATGTCCAAACCTAATTTTCAGGACCGAATGACATTGATTCCTGTGCAACGTACATTCGACTGCTATTCGAGAGCCGCAAGGGAGATCCGGATCGTGAAATCTACACCCAGTTCACCAATGCCACGGACACGGAAAACATCAGCTTCGTCTTCAACTGCTGCACAGATATCATCTCTTCTCGAAATCTTAAGGAAATCTTCCACTATTAGCGTCATTTGTAATCTTGCTGTCCATATTAATCCTAATCTTTTGATAACATGCATATAAACAGTTGTATTGGTTTTAATTCTGATTTTTGAAACTGTCAGACGAGACGTCCATCGTTGGTTACCTAGTCAATTGGCGTGGGGACACAAACTTGTACGTGGTCGGGCTGTAGCGCGCCCAAATCTCCTTTCTCTACGTAAGCATTCAAGCATTTAGAGATGTCGTCCGACGAGTCGATGGAAGATGAGCTCGAGATCCGGGAGACGTTCAAAAACTCTCATGAAGATCTCATTACACATGTAAGTTCCATCAGTTCCTTTTCACAAGTCAGTTGCTCTACTACTATCGTTTCCGATGTGTCTGAGGAAATTTTAAAAAGTTAGAACAATTCTTTGTGTCCACAAATATGTGAAAATCCAGATCGCTCTGGACATCACTGGTCGTCGAATGGCCACTTGCTCGACGGACAAGACCCTGGCTATCTGGAATCGTGACGATCTCGGAAAATGGTTCCGTATAGCTCGGTGGAAAGTTGGTTGTCCCATATTTTTTTGTATTTTGTTTAATTCAGTGTCATTCTGGAGCGGTTCTTCGCGCAGCCTGGGCTCATCCTGAATTTGGCCAGGTTCTGGCTACCTGTTCATGTGATCGAAGTGTCCATATCTGGGAGGCCATCAAAAACGACAAGGGCGTCTATCCCAAATGGATTCGACGAGCCTACCTCACGGACAGCAGAAACGCCGTCACGGATATTGTCTTCGCACCTAGACATCTCGGCCTCCAATTGGTTTGAACCTTTTATTTCTTTCGTAAGCTCCAATTTGAGGCGACCTGTTCTGTCCAAGGAGTACTGCGCATTTACGAAGCTCAGGACACTATGGATTTGACGAGATGGTCGCTGAACCAGGAGCTGAAGGCCTTCCATTGGAGATGCAGCACCGTCGCATGGAGTCCGTCGCCTATTCATTGTCCTCTGGTCGTGGTCGGATCAGACGAAATGAAGGATGTTCGAAACAAGCCCGAAGACCGACTGGTAGTCTACGAGCTGAACGACTCTTATAGGTATTTGCGCTTGATTCGTAACTTGATGAAAATTTCAGAAAGTTCCGCAGAATCACCGAGTTGAAGCCGGAGCTTCCCTCCGCCGTCACGGATATCCAGTTTAATCCGGTCTACCAGGGAGAATATCACCAAATTGCCATTGCGGCTGGCGACATTTTCATCTACAACTTTAAAGTACCGGCCAATGCCTTCATCGACGAGGATGGTGATCGGATGCCGATTACAACTCGCACAGAATATCAATCCACCAGGGCACGTTATAATGTCGTCTTCCGTTTGAAAGTCGATTCAGATTGCCCAGCTTGGAATGGGAGATATCAAAAAAGCCTGGAGAATCCGGTTCAACTTGACCGGAAACGTGCTCGTGGCTTCGAGTGGCGATGGAACTGTTCGCATCTTCAAGGCTCTATTCTCCAACCAGTGGGTGCAACTAACCGATGTGAACACCGAGGCGTATCTGGAGGAGAGCGGTCAGCACAATAAGACCTATTCCAAAGGAGAAACCTGCTCTGTGTCTTACGCCCAACCTCTTCTCTAGACCCCTTCTTTCCAGTGTTCATTTTACGAGTTCCCCACGATCTAAAAGCCAATCTTCCTTGAATTTCATGTGAATTTGTCGACAATGAAATGTTTACAATACTTACTTGTTCGTCGTTGTTTCGAGCTTATACTACTGCTTTGTTACCTCTTTTTTTTGGGTATTTTGAACATCGTTTGGCGGCAAGAGGGAGATTGTTTACCTCTGGAAATGACCTCCAAAGGTTCCGAGCCAATCGGCTGTTCGAACCGAGGTGTGGGCGGGCCTCCGCGATGCGTCATCTGGCCCGTCGGGAACAAATAGTCCCCAACTCGGCCCAGCGAGTATAGAGAGCCACCGGCACTATTCACGCTGATTATTTACCACTTTTCATCTTTTTTGTTCGCATAATGTTTGCCATTTTCAGAAATGAGTTCGGAAGGAGAATACGAGAAGGGCAAGACCTTTGCCTCGCTGCCTAAGACGACTCGAGGATTGCCGGTCGTATTGGGTCAATCCCCGAAAGGCGACCAGCTGACCTACACCAACAGCAACTCCGTCTACATTGTGAATCTACAGGTAATTTGGGATTCCTTAAGCTTTTCGTCATCATTGAACTCTGGGCAAACAGCTGCTTCTCCACTTGTAAATAGCTCTCTCAGACTCACTTCTTTATTTCTGATCAAAGCAGACATAAAATAAATAATAATACTTTCTCCAGGACGTCACCAAGGTGGACATCTACACGGAGCATTCTCATGCGGCCACGGTGGCCAAAATCAGTCCCAGCGGGTACGTTTTATCTCCCTTTATCCGATTTGTATGCTTTGATGGCTAGAAACTTGTCAAATAATTTGGTACATGCCCAAGAGACAATACGAAAAAAATGACGAAATCAGCTGGTTGAGTCATCTTTCGGAGACTGCCAGTGTTCCGTCATTACGGTTTAGTTGCGTACTGGAAAACATGGAGTATTCCTTTCAAAACAAATTTAAAATTTGCAGATTCTATTGTGCCTCCGGAGACAATGCCGGCAACGTACGCATCTGGGACACTACGCAGACGACTCACATTCTCAAGGCCCAATATCAAGTCTTCTCCGGCCCGGTGAGGGACATCGCCTGGAATGATGACAGCAAGAGGATCGCCGCCGTGGGGGAAGGCCGAGAACGTTTCGGCCATGTCTTCCTCTTCGATACCGGTACCTCGAATGGAAACCTCTCCGGACAGTCACGTCCCATGTCCAGCATTGACTTCAAGCCAACTGTACTTTCACTTTTCTTTACTTCAAAAACGCCGTATTTAGCGCCCGTTCCGTCTTGTGAGTGGATCTGAAGACAATACAGTCGCTCTCTTCGAAGGACCTCCATTCAAGTTCAAGACGGTTGGATTGTTCTGAGCAGTTTCCATTATCAGCTTTAGACCTTCCACGAGCACACTCGCTTCGTCCATGTCACCCGCTACAGCCCGGACGGATCGCTCTTCGCCAGCGCTGGAGCCGACGGAAAAGTCGTTCTCTTCGACGGAGCCGAGGGCCAAAAGCAGGGAGAGCTGGTCGACGACGCCTGCAAGGGATTTGCCCATTCCGGAAGTGTCTTCGGCCTCTGCTGGTCCCCATGCGGACAGAAACTGGCCACCGCGTCCGGAGACAAGACCGTGAAGATCTGGAACGTAGCCGGAAGGGTCCTCGAGAAGACCGTCACGCTCGGAAACACCGTCGATGACCAGCAACTGTCGGTCATTTGGTCCAAGACGGCCGGCGTCGTCTCGGTCTCACTAGCCGGATTCCTGAATTTCATTAATGCGGAGCTGGGCCAGATCGACAAGGTCGTTCAGGGACACAATAAGCCCATTACTGCTCTCACCATGAGCAGTGACAATAAGTTCATCTTCACGGCCGATTTTGAGGGACATATTAGTCAGTTTTAATTAGATTTCTACTCTCAAAAGAATATTTCAGCACGATGGGACATTGCCACTGGAGAGACGAAGAGAATCAGTCCCAGTATTCACAAGTCTCAAGTCGTCGGACTGCGTGTGGCCAGCAATGGAGCCCTGGTCAGTGCCGGATGGGACGACACACTTCAATTCACCCCAGCTGTCTCCGGATCTGTCGGTTCGTTTTTGCTCCTCCTCCTTTTTTGATTGGAAAATGACATCCCTCCTCATAGAAACTTTTATTTTTCAGACAATGTCCGTGCCAATTCGACCAAACTGCCTTCCCAGCCCTGGGGATTAGCCTCCAACGCCGATGGATCGCTGGTCATTGCCGCCTGCTATAAAAATCTCGTCGTTTTCAAGGTACTTACTCTTTTTTTCGGTCATAAATAACGGCTTTTTAGAACGAGAAGCTCACATCCGACCTGGCAATCAACTATCCCGCCACAGCAGTAGCACTCCTTGAAAGCAAAGGACTGGTAGCCGTCGGTGGGCAAGACAGCAAGGTTCATATCTACAGTCTGAGTGGTTCAAGTCTGACCGAGAAGAAGGCTCTCAGCCACGGCGGTCACATCACTGCTCTCGAATTCTCTTCCGATGGAAAACATCTCGTGGCAACGGACAGCGCCAGGAAAGTCGTGCCCTATTCAGTGGACAACGATTTTGCCACAGTCGCCGAGAAGGAATGGACCTTCCATACTGCCAAAGTGAGGAGTTTTTCACTATTTCTTCAATTCAGATAATTTAGGTGAACTGCGTCGCCTGGAATCCGAACGGTAGACACATCGCTACTGGAGGACTTGACACGAACATCATCGTCTGGGATTTACAGAAGAGCGGAGAATTCCCGATCATCATCAAAGGTCTGCTTTTTCGCTCTTTTGTTCAAGCCAACCTTTTTTCTAGGAGCTCACGCCATGTCTCCAGTGAACGGGCTCGTCTGGCTGAACGAGACGGAACTGATCAGTGCAGGTCAAGATGCCAATGTCAAGTTCTGGAAGATCAAGATCTGAATTCTCTCTCCTCGTTTTTAGTAGATATTACTGATTGTAATTTATTTGCCTCGAACAACCAACCTAAGCTTATTTATTGATCTGTAATGCTGTCAAGCTGGTACTTTCACGCCTTACAACTTATGTATTTCTCCCTGTGTGTCTTATAAATGTAGTCACTGCCATTGACTTTATTAGATTCCGAGCAGACATGTGACTTTCTCGATTGCAAGACGAGCAGATGGGATCGAGTGACCGTAGCATCTGAAATATCCTGGAACTTTCGCAATATCTAACTTACTCGCACTGCCACTTGCCGTTACAAAGCTTCGAAAAAGTTTTCATACAATCACCGTGTGAAAGTCCCTAAAACTTGTGTCTCTATGACGAAAACTAGTCCACCTTGCACTTGTTACAGTATTCTTGACAGTGCTTCCACTTGATTTTCGTCTGGTATGTCTTCTCCGGCACACAGCTGCCTCCAGTTGGATAGCAGCCCGAGAAAACGGAAGAAATCAGAGCAAAAAGGACGAAGAATATGAGGAAATAAGACATCGAGAATAAGTCGCATAAGTGACCATTTGATGTTTATATAGCTCGTGTCCTTCGCTGCACACGACACAACAAAAGAAACGCATTAGAGTACAAAAATAGCTGTGCTCAGCAGCCAGTTGGAATGTTGTTCGAAATGGGATAAAACTTTGTAGACTTCTGTTAGGTTTATGCGAAATGCTGTGCGTTTATTGCACTTCAAAAAATTTCAATCGGGTTCCGTCACAAATTTTGCGTCAAAACACTTATTTTGCCTTTTTCGATGCTTAACATAGATTTTTTCCGACTTCTAGGTAAGGCCTATCGATTCGCCGTCAAAAACTTCATCAGATGTATTTACTTTGACAAACAAAAAGCATTGAGAAAACAGTAAAAATCGTTGTTTTCGCAGTGAAATGCTGTTTTTTTTTCTTATACGGTTGTTTTCTTCAATTTCTCGGTATTTTCTGTTTATCCAAGTTTCCGTATCTGATGCAGTTTTGGACGGCTAACAGATTGAACACACAAAGAAGACGCAAAAATGAGCGTGAATCTCCTAAAAATGCAAAATGAGCGTTTTGGGGGAAATTCGTGACAGGACTCCTTTGTAATTTTTCTAAAAAAAATAATTATGGTTCCTTTTCTTTCTTGGAAATATTTCTCTTTTCAGACGTTTTCGATTCCTTGTATCCCCTCTGTATCGTTGCAAATGAAAAAAACACGTCTAGCCTTTCTACCAGTGCTCTATTTACAATATAGAAAAGGCAAGAATAAGAAGATAGTAGAATTCCCTTGTAGTCGCTTAATTTTGCTTAACTCTACTGCTTGTCATGCTTTTCACTGTTTCACATCTTGGAGTAATTTTTCCATTGCCTCTCTCTTCCCTGGTCTTGCGGCGATTCGCAATCGTCCACGCAGTTTTTGCGGCAGCACTTTTTCATCTTTTTGAATTCCTATCTAATCTCAATTTATATTTCGAGAAATTACCACATTTTTCAGGACTTCAGCCCCAAGGATGGTAGCCAAGGCCACTTCTCCTAATATAGAGACGCTATGGCATTATCAGGCGGCAGATGGAGAGATTTATGGTTCGTTGATGTGGTATTACTATCCTATAAGCACTTTAGGCCCATTTAATGGACATTCCATGATGGAGTGGGTGAAGACGGGATACTTCAAGGAGAACCTATTGATTAAAACTGACTCGGAGGAGACTTTTCATCCGCTTGGTGAATGGAATCGCCTTCTCGGAAAGGTAAGCCTTAATCCTTCGGAAACACAGAAAGTCTTCAGCTCCCCTTCGTTTTCACCAATTTGAGATCGTTCGAAGAGGCGGTTGGATTGCCGAACGTTCAACCCCCACCGCCGCCGCAGATGAATCCCATGCAGCCGTCGTTCTTCTTCCCGCCCGGCCTTGCTCCTCCGGCCAACTATCCCCCTCCGTTCCGGTAATCTTTTTTCGTTTTCGCATTAATCACCAAATTCTAGACATCACAATGGGATTCCTCCCTACTTCCCAGACGCTGGCATGAGCCGTACCCCCCTGGAAGGGTCGATGGATGCTAACGTCTACAACAACGTTTCCGAAATCCCTGAGCCGAGGCCGCCTCCGATGAGGTCCGTCTCTGTAGAGACTGATCGAAAAGTTCTGAAGGAACAGGCAACGCAGACACTTCCTCAGTCGGTTCGTTTATGCTTCTGTATTCAGTTTCATGCTCGAATTTAGATCTCGAAAGAGCATGCTGCTCGCATTCTCACGGAGCTGCTTGGCCAGAAAATTCAAATCAACTAGTATCTCCAGGCTACCAACCAAAACGGCTACCCCCTCGTGTAATAGCTATTTTTTTTTAGATCTAATGTTCCTCACCCTCTCCCTCTTCAGCCCGGTGCACTTTTTCAAATAGTACATGTAACCCGTTTAATAGTGCCGCCCGAGTGTCCCATTTTTTTTTTGCTCCATTTTGCTCACGGATTCCTCTCACGTCCGTAAGTCATGTTTCTCTTTTTGGACGTGTTGACTTTTGTTTATATTTTGCAAATAAACGTACAACCACACTAGTTTCAAACCTACAGACGGATTGTATTCAATAATTACCTATTTGTAGAACCGTCCTTATAACAATGTTTTAGAAATGGTCATCACTAGGCAATTAACGACCACTCTAGTCAAAAAAGTCTGTCCGGTCAGTGATTCTCCTTGTGTCCACCTTATAATGTTACTTCAGATGGCCCGGGTATCTCACCTTTCGACTGGGCCAGAAGTCATCTTCGAAAAGCACGGCACGAAGCGTGTGGTCACTCTGAACAGACCCAAGGCTCTGAATGCCTTGAATTTGTCGATGGTTCGCGAGTTGAACCCCAAACTGGCTGTATGTCTGCTTCACTCCTTTTGAATATACAATTTTCAGCAATGGAACAATGCGACCGATGTGCAAATGATCATTGTAAAAGGAGCAGGAGGAAAGGCCTTCTGTGCCGGAGGCGATGTTCTCGGTTTCTAAGGCTAATTTCTTCGAAAAATATGGTTTCAGCGGTGTGTAAGTCTGGAAAGGAAGCGCAGAATGGGAACGAGTCCTCGACCATGCACAAGGACTTCTTCCGCGAAGAATACCAACTGAATCATCTGATCGGCACGCTCTCGAAGCCGTACATTGCCTTTATTGACGGAATTGTGATGGGCGGAGGTTGTGGTCTGTCTGTCAATGGCCGATTCCGCGTCTCGACCGAGAAGACCATGCTGGCTATGCCCGAAACCGCTCTAGGACTCTTTCCCGACGTCGGTGGATCCTACTTTCTGTCTAGACTGAAACACAATCTCGGAATGTTTCTCGCCCTTACTGGCTATCGTCTGAAGGGGGCTGATGCATTCCATGTTGGACTAGCCAACCACTACGTACGTTTTCTTGATTTTACTCTGAACAAGAGTTCCAGCTCCCATCCGAGAAACTGCCCGAGTTGGAGAAGCTCCTTCTTTCACTGAACGATGTCGGTGACCGATCGGTCGAGGAGGCTATTCGCAGCCTGGAATCTGACGATGTTCCTAGCTTTTCGCTCGAGGCCGAGCTGCCCATCATCAGAAAATGCTTCCATGCCAAGTACTTTTTATTTTATTTGGGCCCAAAACATAAATCCAGATCCATCGAGAACATCATCGACAATCTTAAAAAGGACGGCTCCGAATTCGCTCAGAAACAGCTGCACGAGCTGTCCAAAATGAGCCCGACCTCATTGAAAGTAACCCACAAACAGATAACTTCCGGCGCCAAAATGAGCTTCTCGAAAATCTTCACCATGGAATACCGGCTAACTCAACGCTTTATGGCTGGACATGACCTCCACGAGGGCTGTAGAGCAAGTAAATTTCTTGTTTTTACTCGTAAGAGTATAAAAAATTCAGTTCTGATCGACAAGGACCGTAATCCCAAGTGGAATCCGGCCTCCTTGGATGAGGTCTCAGATGAGGATGTTGAGCACTATTTCGCACCTCTCCCGCACGGCGAAGATCTTCACATTCGCGATGATTAGGAGTTGAATTTTATCTTGTCAGGGGTTGTACATTTGTTCATCGGGTAAATAGTAGTTTTATTCTTCTCACACCAGTCTTTTTATACGAACTGGCTTCTTACAATGCTGAAACCTTATTACCCAAAAAAGCTTAAAAATGAGTCGGACTAATGATCTCTCCTACTGGTGTACATTTTTCTGTAAGCACGGCTTGGCGGAAAGCGATGAAACCACCTTCCATGAATAGGGCTATAAACCTGAACAGCCCAGGGTCGATCTCCGACTTTCTCAACGGCAACGCCATCAAAATCGGTTTTTGATAGAGTACAGCTGTCTCTCCTCTTCGTCTGTTAGATGCTAGATCTACGGTAACAAGAGACTTGTTTACAATATTTTATGAATAATTCTGACGACCGAAATAACTGAAAAAAATACAAACAAGATATCACATCCCGAAGCGTTGAGATCGGACTGACCTCACACCGACATCAGCCATTCGGATACTCTGTGGCTTTTTGAATACGCGTTCACTTTCCTCCTTCCTGCGATCCATCTCCTTCTGAGCTTCGCGCATCTCCTCCTCCATGCTCTCGGCCGTTCTGATTGATTCCATTCGTTTATCGGCTCGCGTCTGTTTGGACTCTTTGACCGAGTAGAACATCGGACCCTGTTCAGCCAACCAGATGGCGTCCACAGCCGTGACGGCCTGCATGTACTCTTTCGTCGTCATGATCAGCTCGTGATACACCTAGATCAAAACCTTTAGAGAGATAGGGAGGGAAAACCCACAACGTAATCGGGCATGAAACCCATTCCGAAAAGAGCCGACGTTGGATGGAGGAAGCACGGAATTCCCGTCCTCACATTGACGTATTCTCCGATTCCTTTCAGTCGAGCCGCGTTGTGGAAATAGGCCGAGGATATGCACCTTCGGACGACGTCCCACTCGCTGCCAGTCGACACGATATCAATCTTCTGTTCTTCCATGATCTCTTTCAGCTGAGCGCGGACTTCTCTAACCTGTAGATGTATTTATATTAACATGTATAAAATAGAAACGAACCTTTTTCAAGGCTTTGGCATGAAGATAGTTGTCAGCACACCACTTGGCCGAGTACTTGTGCTGTCTCCACTGAAGATAGACGTTCAGGAAGGTCAGATGATCCGATTCGGGGACTTGGAACTTCTCCTTCTTTGCGTCAGATTCCTCCTCGCGCCCCTTCGGACGGAAGAAGATGGCCGGGACTGATAGCATGGAAACGATTGTTAAGATCTCGTCAGAACAGCCCATCTCCTTGGAGACGATCAGCATCTTTGACAGGGTCGGATCCAGTGGGAATTCGACCATTTTTCTACCGAGATCCGTCAGTCCGCCGGTATTATTCAGGGCTCCCAGGGTCCAAAGCTGATACATCGAGTTGAGCATGTTGTCCTGTGGAGGGGCGTCCATGAAATGGAAGCTGAGAAGATCTTCAACGCCGAGCGATTTGAGCAGAAGGACGACGTTGGACAGATTAGTTCGTTGAATTTCGGGGACAGTCGAGAGCAGCATCTCATCCTTGTACTGCCGTTCGGTGTAGAGACGGAAACATTGACCGGGTCCCGTTCTTCCGGCACGTCCTTTTCTCTGATTGGCAGAGGCCTGTGAGACGGGGAAAATCTAAATTGAATTTTGTTGAGTAGAAGTGGTGATAATACCTGTAGAGCATCCATACCGATTCTCGGATTGAAGACTTTCAGCTTGCAGAAGCCTGGGTCGATAACAAAGAGAATACCGTCAAGTGTGAGCGACGTTTCGGCGATATTCGTCGCTACAACGCATTTTCTCATTCCTCCCGGCGCACGTTGGAAAATCTTGGCCTGGAGATCACTGGGAAGCTGCGAATAGATGGGCAGGACGGCCAGCGGCGGAGCCTCATCGAGTTCACTTAATCGCTGCTTGATCAGCTGGCAAGTTACCTTAATTTTGTCGATATCAAAAAGACGACAGCAGAAATACCTCAATGTCTTCCTGACCGGGCATGAATATGAGAACATCTCCGTCCATTCCACCGAGATGAATGGTCACTGCCTGTTTGACGGCTGCCTCGACATAATCTTCGACCGGCGACCGGGCATGGAAGGTCTCGACAGGGAACGTCCGTCCCGGTATGGTGAATGTAGGACAGCTGCCACCGAAGAAGTTGGCGAATTTGTCGGCATCCATGGTGGCAGAGGTTACGATCAGTTTGAGGTCTGTCCGGCGAGAGACGACATCACGTAGAAGACCGAACAGGACGTCCGTGTTGAGAGAGCGCTCGTGAGCCTCGTCCATGATAATAGCCGAATACTGGTCAAGATCGGGTTCTCCGAGACACTCGCGTAGCAGAATTCCGTCGGTCATGTACTTCAGAATGGTCTTGTCCGAGGTACAGTCCTCGAAACGGATGGCATAGCCGCATTCCTGACCGAGTTCAGTTCCCATCTCGTCGGCTACACGTTTTGCGACACTCATGGCGGCAACACGACGCGGCTGTGTGCATCCGATCATCCCGGACTCGCCGAATCCGTCCTCGAGAAGATATTGGGCAAGCTGGGTCGTCTTTCCGGATCCGGTCTCTCCGACGACGACAATCACCGAGTTCTCTCGAATGACTCGCATCAACGCCTGACGGACAGCGAAGACTGGCAGGTACTCGCGTTGTTGCTGAAATTTCAGGTTATTATTAGCTGGTGAGTCTGAAAACAGTACCTTGATGGTCTTCTCCATGGCAAAATCCGACACGGCCTCGGTATCCTTCATGTGACTAGCAAACTGATGCGACTCTTTGAAATTGCCGCCTTCGTCATCCTCAGGATCGCCTTGTTCATCCGGTTTCTCCTTGATTCCCATCAGATTGCCGAGATTACTTCCGGCTAACTCCCAGTGCTTGTCTTGACTCTTCTTTCTATCTTCCTGTTCGCGGAACTGACGAACGACTTTGCTTCCTCGTGCGGCAGCCACAGCCATGTCACAGGTCGTGTCGACGACGGGAAGTACAGGCTTGGCCTGTTTTGTGAAGACGATTCGTCCGTCGAGGAACGGTGGAACCATGTTATGGACTAGCAGATGAACACGATTCTCGTCGGTCTCATCGTCGACAAAACTGTGATCGCCCAGCTGGGTTACAATTCCTGAAGAGATCATTTGAGCAGTCGAATAGAAAATTTACCTGATCGATGGAGACGATTGTTCTCCCACATTTCATTCTCGCGCTTGATCTGCTGCTGTCGGACGGTGAGACGCGGCTTTGAGGTCTTTTCCACCCACTGCTTTTCCCTCTTCTCGACGAACTCCTCACTCACCTAAAATGGACACTTTTTATGCCCAAAAGGTAACTACCTTGGCAAAGGGATTGTACTCATCGTCATATCCTCCATCATTATCGTACCACTCCCTGTCGAGCATCTTCTGTTCTTCTTCCCATTCCAGCCGCTCGTTGTCATCTTGGAAATGAGGTACGGGGTCGTCTCTCAACGAGCGGACCGTGTCCTCGGGACGTCTGTTCCGATTTGCACGACGGTCGTCCTGGCGTCGTCTCTCGCTCTGGTAGATGCTTCGAACACTCCTATCCTTCTCCGTGTAGTCGTAATCGCCTCGTTTCCCGCCAGACGGTGTCGGAGTGTCCCATTCTGATCGGCGCGTCCTTTTTGTATCCTTGTCCACGTCCCAGCTGTTGCTTAACGGCGTATTTGGGACCTGAACGTTGTTTTTCAGTCATTTAAAAAGAGACTACCTTGAATTTCGGCGTCTCCACGTACTTCCGTCTGTCCCGGTCACGATCACGATCCCGGTCCCGTCTATCGTCTCGTCGGTTATCGCCTCGATCCTTCTTCTCTCGCGAGTCGTTTTCCAATCCACGACGGCCTTCTCGGGAGTGTTTGTTGCGATAACTGGAAAATATATTCTTGGAGTGTTGAAAAAAACAAATTACCTCTCGATCCCACGTCGAACACTGTCAGACAGACCGTGATCGGGTGTCTCATCGACCTTTCTCTTCCTCGAATTGTCGTCTTCCTTCTTCTCGCGGGCGAGCTTGTCCAGGCCAAAGTGGGATCTGAATAAGAGCACTGTCTATCGACAAATGGGACCGCCAGCAACAAAACAGCATCTTTCGACAGTAACACATGCGATATGATAAGCAAATCGACACTCACCTGTTATCGGATTCGTGATGATGATGCGATCCGCTCTTCTTCCTTATAATGAGTCCACCTACTTGGTCGTTGACCCCTTCAAGTCTTGACGGAGCGTCTGCTTCCATCTTAACTCTTTCTTTTAATTTTTTACTTCTGCAAGAAAGAGCAATAGTTAGATTTGTAATAAGAACAAAAAAAGAGCAAAAACACAATATTTTGCAATCGAATAATGTATTTTCAAGATAATGCCGTTATGTACAGACTTGTGTGAGAGAGGACGGAAATATTGAGCTGGGAAGCAAGTCGCCAAAACTGCGGGGATGCCTTGATTTACCGGAGAATCAATGTTAAAGAGCAAGTTTGGGCTGCTTTGACTGTATTGGAAAAGGGAAATGGAGAAGATGCTGGTTAATTATGCGGAAAATCTGTTTCGAAAAGGGGGAGGCGGTAGTAAGCGCGCTCTAATGGAACAGGGGTAATGCGTGCGAGAGACAACCGTACGGATGGGAGGGAGGATAAATAACTACCCTGCTAATCAACTAATTCTTTGAGAAAAAGGGAAGAGAAACTAGTGACGACGGGGATTGCGACGAGGCATTGTATTGAACGAATTTTCTCCTCCTTCCGCTCCTCCGACTGTCCGCGATCTTGATCCGGAACGTTGTCTACGACGTCGGGGCACCTAAATTTGTAATTTTTGCAAGAAAACAATCAAGATAACCTCGGGTTCATCGTCCATTTTGTTTTCCTGATCACTGTCTTGTTGGGACCCCTCGAGTATTTGAATTTCCTCGATGATTTCCTCCTGTACTTCCACCAGCTTGCGATCTCCTACCGTACTCACGTCACTCATACTATAGGACCTGCAAACGATTGAATTAGTCACGTCCTCAGCTTGTTGTAAATGTCCCCCATCATCGGAAAAACAAAGTTTGAAGAGAACAGGGCTTACTTTTGTATTTGATTGACGAGTTGTTGCTGTCCACGAATAGCCGCCTCGGCCACGATGTCCCTCGCGCAGAGAAGAGTTCTGCTTCCGATACGCAAGACCTGCAACAAAGTATGAGTGCTATTAATGATTCACACTGGGGGTACCCTCCAAATAACAAGACGGTGTAATCACATGTGACTGGACCCGTTTGGTTTCTCTTCGCTATCTCCAAATTGGAGCTGCTAAAGAGATTCCCATACTCACCTGATTGTAACTTTCCGACTTTGCCTGTTCGAGCATTGCATCTATGTTGCCCTCATGCTTAGAAAGAGTCGGATGAATCCACTTTCTGTACAAAATAGAGGCTCCCTTTGTCCAGGGGCTCAAAAGCCAAACTATGAAGACTATTTTTAATTGAAAGTAGAAAGGGAACCTGAAGAAATCTTTACGAAGGAAATGAGAATTAGTTACCAGAATGCCAGTAGCATATCGGCAATAGTTTCGGTGAAGCAATAGAGGGCAAAAACAATCCAATACATCATCCATTTTACATATTCCCTCACATCTTTAGTCCGGACTGCCTGAAAAACATATTTCGTAAAAGAAAGAAAATATAAGCAACTTTGTAGCTACGATAGGCGGGATATAGTGTGCCGGCGGTTAGAGTAATGAGCCGGGATAAAAGTTCTGACATTTTGGGGGCCGACCCGTTCTCCGGCGAGAGATCGTCTGGATCTGAAAATTCGAATTCAAAAACTGGTACTGATAAGAAGCGAGAAAAGATGCAAATAGATAACAGTATTGACATTTCCTCCCCACAGAAGAAAAAAACATACAGAACCTCCAAGCTGCTAGGTGACTTAGAACTAGGAAATGGGCGCAAAGGTGACAAAGAGATGATGACACAGAGCGCCCGCCGAAATCTGTGAAATGCCACCCGTTGGGAAAGACGTCGTTCTCGAGAGAGAATTGGAACGGAGACTGTCCATTGAGACTAGACAATGGGAACAGAAGGTATGAAAATGGGAGAAAGCGTAGAGAAGAGACTGGCATAATCTCGAAGAAAAAACTAGGAGGACCAGTTGTTTCGGTAGCGAGATGTTGCCGCGACCAATCTAAATAAACAAGCGGACACTAAGATTATGGAAAGATGCGGTTGTAAAATCAATTGAATACTACCGAAAAGAAAACTTATTATGTTCCAGCAGGGGTAAAGCCATAAAGATTTTGGTAGTTAAATGAAAAAGTGGTAAAATGGAGAACAAGGGCGGCGATCATTGATTAGTTTGATCAAAGTGAAGGTCAGTCAGGGGGATAAAGACTCGGAAACACGAGAAAATACAAGACTGGATGGCAAAAAGTCGAGTGCCGAACCATGCACCCTTCAACCGGCAGTGGCACAAGACTGGTCTTTGGATGAGTTGAATAAACAATCGATTCACGCTGACAGAAACGACCCAGAAGAAGAAGACACGCATTTCAGCGTGACAGGTGGCCAAATACTGCAATAAAGGGCGTTCTTCCAACTGGAACAGCAAGTCATGTGCGCCTTGTGGCAAAAAAATGAGGGCCCGGCTTGAAAAAAAAGGTACTTGTGAGGTCAAGAACCACTTGGCAATCGATTTCTACACACATTTACAAAGAAAGAAGACGACTCGTTCGTAGAAGAGATCACTTACTATTACACTGTCACTTGGACGATGAGCCGCCACGAAACGGCTGGTCAGCCTGAGCGTAAGGCTCAAAATATGCGCAAATACAGCTGTTCAATTTCCGTTTTTTGCGGAGAGAAAAAAAAACGAAGATAACAACTCTGAAGAAAAATCAGGAAAGTTGTCAAAATGAAAAGGAATTTTGAAATCTGCTCGATGTTTCTTCCTGCAGCGTATCGAAAACTGTGATCAAGAGTTGGTGCACAGATTTCGTAAATTCAAAAAATTTGTTCACTCTTTCTTTTGCCTGTTTTAGAGGTTTTCTCCTTTCTCTTTAGCGTCTAGGTGAACAGCTTCGAGCGTAACCAATAAACTAAACGTTTAACGTGAGAAAATGCGGCAAGCTATCCGAAAAAGAAGAAAATCTGATCGCAGGGGACTGTTTACTCATTTCACAACAATGAGAAGAATTTGGCTGCTGAAAGGAAAGAGGAAAATGTCCAAATAGTCCGCAGTGCGTGGTGTCAGTACACTGGACCAAATATGGCTCTCGGTGATCCGCCTCGAACGTCCTTCACCACCGAATCATATGGGAAAGAACCGGTCCGGTTGAATTCGATTAACACTTGAGGAGGGCACGATTTTGTACCGCTGTAAAGGACTTTTCAGAGTTAAATTTCCTGCAAATTATAGGCGCTGTTCATATTTTGAAACCAATGAAATTGCTGTGGGAAATTAGAGTACAAAAAGGAGTAAACGAGAATGGTATCAGTTCGAAAACACAAGTTGCGGATCTGACTTGAGAGAGTATTGTTTTGAGTGGAACCCGTCAGCCCCATCTCTCCAGGAAAAGCTCTCTGCGTCTCTCTTCACCGAGTGCAGTCTCTACGCTCGTCTCATGATTGTCAGATGTTACTCCCTTTCATTGGACATTGCGGTTGTCAAAGGCTTTTTGTTTAAAATAAATGAATTGATCATAAATAGGAAGAATAAGCAGATCCGGCTTGTCCCGAGCGACACAATTATCATAATCGCGGTCCGTAAAGCGACTGCCATCCGGGGAGAAGGTCACAGACTGGATGTCATCTTTCATGAGAAAAAGATGGGACGAAGGTTCGCGTGTAAAAGCCATAAATGCTGGATGAAACCTATGACTCGTAAGATAAAGGATAGAGTTTTGGAGTCGGAGATGACTTTCAGCCACGAGAAAACACCTTGAATGTCGGAAAACACCCCCATGGACAGAAATGAATGGACTATGAGAAGCAGCCACATGGTCGGCAGTCACGGAGTACTATGGCCTCTGGACTCGTAGAGTAATAAGTTTAGTTTTTTGAAACAGTTGTTCTGTTTTAAATCTTCGTAACTACCTTCGGGATCAAGCTTCAATAAAACAGTTTGTTCCAGATGATCTACCGAAAGAATCTCGCCCCGTTCGCTACCATGTAGATCTCTTTTCTGTTCCTTTGCTTTGAATGAGAGAGACAATAGTACTTTCCTAGTTGGTATTGCCGGTAATAGTTCCTCGACGTATCAGAGCATGGAAAGAGAAAACAGCTTGTACCAATCCCCAGGTCCAGGTCACCTTCCAGAATACATTCACAGTTGAGCAGAGGGCTAAAAATTGATTTCCAGACGAGATATCACGCCCAGTTGATAGAGGCTGGACGCGTCCATGCCTGCCGAGAGAGTTCGGGCTGGCTGGAGAGGAGAGAGATTCGGATTGGCGCACAGAGAGAAAGAAAGAGAGCGCTGTCTACTCGCTCTCTTCGCTTTTCTACTGTTTCCACTTTCTTTCCCTTCTATTTCACACAGTCTCAACAGACTGGCACATCTTCATAGCCAGGCAGTAAGTTGGCTTGAACCTCGGAGAAATGACTGTTTTAGTGAGACGAACACGAGAACGGCGCAAGACTGTCGAGGAACCGCAAATCAACAGCCCGGAAAGACAAACAGAGGCGAGAATTGTTTACAAACAGTCCAATGGATAGGCTTGTCGTTGATCCGGGGCTAGATTACATATACCGAGAAAGGGCACCCTCCGAAAATAGTCCCCAATTAGACAACGTCAGCTAATCTTTGTATAGTCTGTCACCAATCAGTTTTGTTCTATTATGCCATTTGTAAGCGTCTAACCGATGGTCTGAGGAAGAGCGACAGGGTCTTGATATGAACATAGATGAGATCAAGTCTGTTATGGGAACAACCTGAGAAACAATGTGACTGTGTCCTTCTTAAGATGTCGATAGTCGAGACTATGGAGAAGGGATTGTAAATGAGCAGATGAACATTCTACCAATATCTTCGGAAGGGACTATTGAGAAAAAAGATAACTAGTGATTGGCATGGGGACCGAGAAAGATCAAAGGGACACCTTGACTGTCAGGTTGTGGTGTACTGACACTGTGATACAAGGGGTGATAATAGGTTACTAGAGGTCACAGAGCGGAGGTTTGAAACCAATAGTAAGCTCAGCCAAGATCATCTTTTCAGAGAGAACTTCTCGTAGAAGATATTCCCGAAGAGAGTCCCAGAGATGCCAGAAGAAAACGACGAGGGTTGGTCAACTGGCTAGCGCAGGAGAACCGAGATTTTAGAAACGCTGAGCCTCTTTCTTCTCCTCCACCAGTCAAACCTCGTATCGCCGTTCCCAAAAGTAGTACAAAGCCTGCTGAGAAGACACGACGCTACACTAATAGAGAACCTATCAAGCTCCGAGAACCTCCTCCGCCAATTGCTAGGATTCTGGACTTGGTTGATCCTGATTCAGTTGAAAGACATGTACCGCTGAAGCGACTAATACAAGTCAGAAAAGCACCGGAGCCACGACAACGTCCTCCTCGACGACTGAAAGATCAATTGGAAGAAGATCTTCCGATTCTCGAGTCTTTCGGAAGCGCCATCATTGCTCCTTCCAACCTGTCCATCTCCAACTTTATCACTGGATCAGAAAAGTAAGTATCCTCTGAAAACGTTAGCATTGAAGTATAGACCTCGAAAGTTTGTGACTCGGAAGAAGGCACCTCCAGTAGAGCCAGCTATGCCTATTCTGGCTGCGGAGAAACACGATTTGGCCCCTTTGAAGCAAAAGCTAGGCCGAGACATGTTGAAGACGATGAAGAGGGTGGAAGAAAGGGAGAGAGAGGAGCAAAAGCTTAAAGACCAGAAGACTGCCTTGGAGCAGAAGAACATTCTACCCAGACCTTTGGTGAGTCCTGTTGTATACCAAGAACAGATAGTTTTCAGTCACCCGCCTCTCAAAGTCTCCAAGATGCCATGCTACTTCTTCCCGACGAGATTGTGAAAGAACAGAACAAAAAGACAAAGTTGATTCCCGAGGAGAGAATCCTTCTGGCTCAACTCTATCACGACAACTTTTTGGTCTACCATGTCCCTCGCTACAACAATCCAGAGTACACCTACGTCTATCCGAACTCGAGTATCAAGGATGTGCTGTTGAACAGATGGGTTGAGGAATTGAGAAAGGTTGGCGAGTCCAAGAGAACTCCGAAAGAGCTAGAGGAACGAATAGAGGAGATGGTTAGAGAGGTTCGAGACTTCAGAAAGGCACAGGAACGGGGATGGAACAGTCCGGTAGGTGGCTTGAACATAGTCCTATTCAAAACTTTGACAGACATCTTTTCCGCCTAATCATGTTCTTTAGATCCCCGGAATCCAGTCGAGTCCCTCCTTTATCCTGGTCAACAAGGTTTACGAATACATTCCCGAGTCCGGTGGTCGCGAGATCAACAAGATTTTGGATAAGTATGAACTGAAGCTCATGATAGACAGAGGTAGTCTTCTAACCCAATTGGAAAGTATCAGAATTTCTAGAAGAAGAGATTGTGAACACCGTCGAGCCCGGACTCCCATGGAAAGACGAAGAGACTGAGGAATTGGGCAATCTTTACGAGGAACACCAAAACTACAACATGAATGTGTTACGGTAACTTGTCTTGTTATCAGCAATGAAGATGGTTTAGGAAGGACGGAATCGAGATGAGGCAAGAAATCCTGAAGATTTGGGCAGATCGTCTGGAGCAGCTTCATGGAACGAAGAGAAGTGTTATCGACATTGAAAGGAAGGTCTGCGTCTATCGGAAAGAGTACCTGACTCACTATTTCTCTCCTGTACGTTCTCGTCTTCTCTTTGGACAAGAGTCAATTCAGGATAGAGACAACCAAGACGTCTGGCTCAGTACCCCGGCTATTACCTTGACAGAAAACCTAACCAGGTGTCTGTCAGACGTTGACCGGAACATGTCTTTGGAAAAGGCAATGGACTGTATTAAGAAGCTACAAGAAGGCATCTTGAAGTGCTTACCTCCAAGAAAACATGAGATCCGTAAATTTTTGACTCTTTCCTTTGCAACTAGAATGTTCCAGAACAGTCTAGGCAACTCTTCGATTCTGGCATGAACTCTTGTCGCACGAATCGACCCCATATGAGTCGGCGAGAGCGACATCTATTGGCTATGCTTTATCGACTAAACTACCAGGACTACGAGAAGTTCAATCTACCCGTGGGTAGTCGGAAGGAGCCGCCGAGGAAGAGCAGGAAAAAGGAACTGTTGGTTCAGTGGTCGGCCATTCTCACGGAACTGGGAGTGTCGAGGAGGGAACCAGATGAGCTGGCTTCGAAGATCTCACAGTACAAGAACATTGTGAAGAACCACAAACTATGTAAGAGAGAGGTTAGTTGGAGACTTTCATATTTTTATATTACCGTATTCTTTTCTTTATTGGTCACTCGTGCTGATATTCGTGGTATTCGTGGCCCAGCAACTGATACAGTCTCTTCCTATCCAAATCTTCTTCATTCAGGGAATCAACGCTCTGTTCATGAAAAGCGAGTACAAGCTGCGGAAAGTTCAACGTCCACTGTCTCCCACCACGAGAATGTTTGACCTGGGAGACCTCGAGTATGATGCGGAAGCTACGAGCGAGAAGATTGATGCCTACATGAAGGAGTGTCGTATCATGATGAACTATCCCTACGCACCAACTCCGTCTCCGGAAAAAAAGAAGACTCCTGTGAAGGGACAGTCCAAAAGTCCACCGAAAAAGTCAGATGAGAAAGAGGTTGGCTTTTTTGTTTCGCATTTAAAGAGACCTCAGGTCCCCGACTCTCTTCTGAATACTACTGTGAGAGACGTCATCCGAAACATCCCGTCCGGTTTGTATAGATTTGGAGCCAAGACAGGTTCGTCTTTCACTGCGGAGCCTTCTCCTTCTCCTCCCAACTCGAATCCGACCCCTCCAGACGACCTCGATCCGATCATCGACGTTGTCGGTCTCGAGTCGCCTGGCCCTTCAAATTCTATTACTAGGAGGTTGGTTCAGTTGAGGAAAGTCTAAACCACATATTCAGAGCAAGCAGTCAGAACACGAACGTGGAAAATGTGCTTTGGGACACGTATCTCGTGGCACCTGAAACCGAGGACACGGCTGTTTTTCGTGCTCGACTCATGGCCGAATGCAATGCCATGGAACAGTTTGGAATGACTTTCCTCGGCTATGATGTGGTCGATGTGACTGGAGCAGTGACCAAGATGGCCATTTCGAGAGAGGAAAGCCAGCGAGATGTCAACTTCTACATTTGGACCAAGTAAGTTCGATTTCGAGGAACAAGAGCAGTGGAGCGTAGCATGATCTTCCAGTCAAGCACCGCAGCATAAAACGGTAGGATCAGCGCTTTTTAGAATAGAAAAGGGAAAAAATATGTTTGTGAACTGGAGAGAAGGACTTGGAGTGCGCCTTGCAATAGATTTTCGCTAGCCCACGATTCCACCATCTCCTATCGAGCCAGAGCGCTGTAAACGATTCAGTCATTTCAGATACATGAATGTGGAGATCGAGCAGCCGATCAACTTCTACGTATGCTATATCTGTGAGCAGATGTCGACGGGTCCTGGTCGCGAGAGACACCGAAATGGTCGTGTGATTCCATCTCCAATGTCCAGCAGTGGCATCCTGGCCCAGCAGTCCCTTCCCACAATAGCTGTCGATTCGCAGTCTCGCCGAATCGACATCAACTGGTCCAAGAGTGCTCCAAAACATCGCTGCGTCGCTTTTTTGAAGTCGACGGTCTGTGATAAACTGAGCGTGATGAGCCATATGCTGAAGAGAACGACGAAGATGCCGGATGATCCTCCAGAAGAAGTAGTTAGACAAGCCAAAGCAAAGCAGAAATAGTGATTTTCCGCGGGTACCTGTTAAATTCTCTCACTGAAAGGTATTAGGACAAGAAAATAAAGATTAAGAATTTACTGGAATTGGACAAATCGGTGTGTACATTACAGTTGACGCGGTAGCTCTTCATTGGTAGTAGAGCTCGAAGTTGAATCCCTCGTGAATCTCGTAGTCCTGGAGAGTGATGTGGTCTTTGTAGATGTTGTACCACTTCTTCAGCACAATCTTGTCGTATCTGCAAGTAAAATTTTTGATCACATGAATTCATGTTTCGTCTTTTCCAGACAAAAACGATGAATTGGACTTTTCTGTCTGGCTTTCTGTTTGTTCAGGTGGCACATACGATTTTTAACAATAATCTGTGACGTAATGACATTATACATTTGCTTAATTATCTCTGATAAACACAAAAACTAAAATAATAGGTCACAATTGAGGGTAGGTTGAATCACTTTCACGATTCAGTGCCTAGCAAACGGAGTAAACAAGGTCCATTGACTGTGAATGTCCTCATATTTTCTTCTTAAGAGGATACTAGTTTTTCTAACCGTAAGAGATGAGAATCTAAAGAAAAAGAACGAACCTTGTACCGGTTTGAGCAGCGATGAGTTTCTTCAGATCCCCAATCGTGTCAGTTGGATTGCACTTGATTCGAACCTTCTTTCCTAGACGATCGTTCACCGTGATTTCGATCATCCTCTAAAAAGTTTTGTTCTGAAGCTGCCAAACAAAAAGAGAACAAAGCGGCGGAAACAGCTTCGAAAATAACCATGGGTCGCGATAGCGACGACAAAAATCGATAGAGCACAACAGTGGGGTAACCTAATGAAATCGGCCTCTTTTTTGAACATTTAGCAATAGACACATTGAGCAACACAAGAAGTTCAGCAAGAAGTACATCATAAAATAATTTTATTGCTCCCTACATGAATAGATTCTAGAAGAATACTCTTTTGGGGGTAAAACATCACAAACTCTGGGTATAAAACTACAATTCTATACAATTTTGGAGGATGAAATGGAATGTTTCTCGGGGCATTACATGACGAAGAAGAGGAAGTGACAAAAAGATGGGGGGACTCTAACGGGATCGGTAGATTGGACGTGCTTGGGTTAAGGCGATAGCATTAAGAGAACTGTCCGTGGAGTTTCTTTTGGAGGATGAGATTGTGATGCAGTTCGGGCTTGATATCACAGACCAGCTGCAGAAGACGGACGATGACCTAATATCCACATTAATTAATGTTAAATAACAAGAAATACCTGCTGCTTATTGTTAGCAACGCTCTTCTTCATGTTCTCAATCTGTTCCTCGGTGTCCTTGCGGATCTTGGTCTCGATGTCCTCCTTCGAGCCGAGATACTTCTGCTCGAACTGCTTGAATTCGACCTCGCGCTCCTACAAATTCATTGTGATCAATTTTTGGCAGTTCCAACTAAAAAGATGAATAAATACGTACCTGACGGTACTTCTCGACTTCGGCCTGAGCCTCCTGTTTAGCCTGCTTCATGCGTTGAAGCTTTCTCTTGCGGGCCTCGTTGATCTTCTCGGCTGCACGCTTTTCAGCGGCCAGTAGTTGTTGGATTCCCTGGGTCTGAGAGGCCATTTTTACCTGAAACTTGAATTTAGATATGCCATGATGCAAGGAAATAAAGATATTAAACCGCATTCACGGCGAGGCATGAATCAAGGTAATAAAATCTGTTAAATTTTGCATAAAACTTCGACAACAAGTACAAAAACATAAGTAATTGCTAAGTATTCCTCCGGAGCTCAGGGAATTTCTTCGGATTCGGACCCAGTACGGTATTTGTTCGAAATAGGCCAAAAAGCTCCGTCTTCCTTTATGTAATAGTCTAACGCGTGCCGATAGCTCTCTGAAAGTGGATTTGAATCGATTACAATAAGGAAAACCGACCCATAGCCACGCGCTTCAGGCCCTCTTTTATCAGACAGTCTCCGGCCAAAATGTAATAGAACGCCGCCTTGCGGTTCATCTTCGCCTTCTCGAAACATCTAGCCGCGTGAATTTGAGTAATTGCGGTAAAGTGGCCGCCGCGGTCCAGGTTGGAAATTCGTGTCAGCAGAAGAGCCGCCTCTTTCGGCAGCTGTAATTCCGCCAGAATTCGACAGGCGTTGATGGCGCAGCGGTTGATAGAGATCTGATTCCTGAAAAACCATTTATCAGAAAAAGTGGACAATACATACGCGGCTCCATTGAGCATGTGTCGAATGGCCTCTTCGAGATACCGGATCGGGAAGTATCTGGCCGATTGATATGGATCTGCCTTCCACAGGGTAACAGCCGACATTTCACACGCCGAGGCGTAGTAGAGCCACGCCTGACACTGCTCGAAGTCCTTTCTGGCGGTCTGATACTGCTCATATGCGTAGGCGTAGAGACCGAGCTGGAAGGCGAGGTCGGCCAGTCGACGACTCTTCATTTCGTTACAGTCCGGGGCAAAGCTGAATAGTTCCGATGGTACAAAACGGGAAGGGAAACATACGTAACTAGATTGTACACTTCCTGTTGCGGTGCAGTCCCGAGCCATTTTCGCATGCCGTCCAGTCCGCTCATCATTAACTTGCCTATCCTCGGTCGGCTGGTCAGTTGCTCGGCCAGTGTTCGCATCAGACGCTCGGCGAACGGAATCTGATTTTTGGTATGTAAAAGAGCTGGAAAACCAAACGAACGAGTATTTTTTGAAGAAATGTTTTCACCAAATGTTTACATTCTTCCCTATCCAACTCCGACAGATACTTCCGTCTATCGTCCACCGGTAAACTGGATCCGTTCACACTGAAAGCTTCTCGGATTCCTGCATCCAAGAGTCGACTGAGAAAATCGACTCTGTTCCAGATGTCGGGCAGTCCGTGACTGATTCCTTGGCCTATTCGCAGAATTTGACAGTAACTCGGCCCGTAGATGGCGCACATCTGCTGGAAGCATTCCGTCGTTCGAAAAATGATTTTACACCCAACAAGGCATAAAAACCCACTTGGCTTCATCATCATGTCCACAATCGTGAAGAAGGACGTATTGCTTGGGCGTGTTGGCGGAGAGCCATTTTATGGAGGCATAGGGAGAAGAAGAAATGTCGTCCTGTTGCTTCGGAACATGCTGAAAACAGACAGTCGTGGAAATGACCGAAAGTGACAGGTATAGAGGAGAAGTGAGGAAAAGTTGCATCGGGTTGCACGCAACCAACTACCACCTATTGATCTTTCGCCCCGCGACCGTGGACTGCGTTTACAAGACGAAAAAGTGTGCCCGAAACGGCAGACCGACCTGTTGTGACTGCAGCAACTGGGTGAGACGGTTCAGCTCAACCAGAGGATGCTCTTCCCGGCTCGAAATCACGAATATGCAAGCGATAAATGATCGAAATGTGTCCAATTCACTCGGGCCGGCAAATTTTTGTAAACAATCGATATAGTTGGCTACGGATTCGGACAAATTAGTTCCACTATTCAGCGCCTTAAACTACGGTATTTCAACTGAAAAGTATCCAACAAACCTGCTTCAAAACGTGTGGAAAAACGGAAGGGGACAAATGCCCGTGTTTGTACATATCGCGGAAGTCTAGGGTAATTGTGGTCGAAAGTAATCGTCCAGCCGGGTCCTAGAATCCAAATTTTTGTTCTAGATTGCAGAAACTACCTTCATATTTAATGTGTGAGTGGAGAACGGGTCCAAAAGATATGCTAAAGATGGAAAACCTCGTTCTGCCAAATAATGTTCAGTCTTGACGGACGAGATCACGGCTACAAGAGGACTGTTTGCTGCAGGCGGATCCTGAAGTGAATAAAGGCTGAAAATAGTAAGGATGGATCACCTTGCAATCTTCTGTCGTTTCTAGTGGCCGAATGCTGTCTTTGCTCATGAGCCTTCTTGTAAAATCCGAGATGACATCGTGAAAAATACCATTTTCGGCTGGAAATGGTCGCATTTAACCTGAAAAAGCTTTAGATAGGAATGATTTCACACAAGAGAGAAAAGCAAGACTTTGTTACGGACTACAAGGAATGGAAAGCAAAGGAGCGGCATTTTTCTGCGGTTGCACGTTCAAACGAGTGCCAAATTTCTGTAAAATTCATTTCGTGACCACTCTACAGTAAACTACCGTATCCAAACCCGTGCAAAAGTGCCGGAAAATCGAACGTTTTTTTATTGATAAAGGCAGCTAACAAGTACAAGACTCTTGCGCCTAATGTAACCAGACCCCCATGTAATAAGTTGTTCGTAAAAAAGTTTATTGGCTGTTAGAGAGAGGCAATGTATAGGATAAAGTGAATTGACAAAGTAGTAGGAAAGTGAATGGAGATGAAGCTCGTTAAGAATTTCCGAAACCGCCGCCGAAGCCGGTAGAGCCACCTCGTGCAAAGCCGCCGCTGTTACCTCCTCCAAAGCCGCCACGGCCTCCACGTCCGCCTTGGAATTGAGAGCTGCCTAAAAGTTGTGCCGAATTTATCAAAATGAATGAAAGCCATACCTCGGCCACCGCGGAATCCACCTCTTTCTTGTCGTTTTTCGGCGTTGTAGTAAGAAGGCATCTGTCCAAATGTAGAAGGCTCTTGATCCTCGAAACCACCACTCTTCAACTCCAGTCTGGTCGTGCCGGGAGTTAGTTTCGGACCACCGCTGCTTCGAACTATAATAAAAGTCTATAATTTCCAGATCAACAAACGTTGTACGCAATTTTTCTCGTCGGCCACGTAACTTGACGTTGAGTCTTCTCCGTATTCAGGGCTATTGGCTCCTATCGGTAGCACAGAAGAAGACTCCACAGGAGACCGAAGATCCTATAAGTTGAGTTAATGGGATTCTACAAAATTGAAAGGTACCTGACGAGGTGCGACAGAAAAAGTGTCATTGCTGTCTACTTTAATAGCAGACACAGACGGACCAGAGGATTCTAGCGACTTGGCGGATTCGGGTGACTTGGTCTCGACCTTGATGTTACGTCCTTCGTCAGAAGCATGTGCAGTATTCTTTGGATGGGCAGTTCCTAAAGAAGGTTAAAGGATGTGATCAAACAACTACCTTGAATTGCTGCAGTGATCCGGACCTTTGCATCAGAAGGAATGCCGGTATTCTCGTGGACAAGAACAGCCAGAGCCTCGCGATCGATTGTAGAACGTGTTCCAGATGCAATCTTGTCCGAAAGCGAAAGAGCCAGACGAGCGGAAGCCTGAACACAAGTTTGAAGCCCAGATCCAGCGACTTACGAAATTGACAGGATGAGAAGACTCCACATATGGCAGAATCGTGGCGAGATTTTCAGCCAACGACGAGCCAATTTCCCTGAACAGGGGAGGACGTCTATCATCACTCCAGAAAGTGGGATCGCGCTTCTCCCAGCAGTCCGTGATTTTCTCCATTATGTCTAAAAGAGTTTGAACAGAATTTTTCACGAATATAACCTTGAGTTTCCGTGGTACAGCTGGACGCGGCCTTCTGAATTGCTTCGTAAACATCAGCGATCATGCCGATGGCCTGTTGGAACAGAAGACGGTGCATGATCGGGAAGCAGTCCGTGAGAAGGCATGGATTTGTTCGCAAGTAAGAAAAAATGTCCTCGGTCATCAGAGCAGCTTCTTGCGGTCCAATCTTGATCAGGGTGGCTAGAATAATCTGACGGAGGCGAGTTGGTGTATTGCGGCGCCCAGCCTGAAAACAGTTTGATCGACAGAAGGCAGTAGCGACAAACCAGTTTGTCGAAATCGTTTTCGCACAGTTCATTCTTCATCATGCTGGATTTGAAGAGACGATACAGATGAATCTGAAAAGGGGTACATCGGGGTATGAAATACCGAACGGACCGGATTTTCGTTTTTGAGAAGGACTGGGTCGACTTCGACAACGGCTCCTTTTTGTACACTGGCGACAAGAGATTGAATGATGGAAGGATTAGGCTCAACGGGTATTCCGAGCGGAATGAATTTCCTCGTCTCGACAGCCATCGTGCAGGTGAAATCTGTTCTCGGATATTTGAGCTGAGCGAGACAGAGAGCATCCCTGAATCTCTGTAGATGAAGGTAAGCAAGACAATTAACCAATGGTAGCCTGAATGCCAGAGTTCAGCTATAGCAATCTCGAAGCGTGCCTGGATCTGCTCGGCAGCCCTGTATATCTCGGTAGAGAGACGGAGCGAGATCACGCTGTCGTCGGAATGACAGGTGAGTATCTGCCGAGCAGCATTGCTGAAGAAAACTTCGAGACGAGACTCCACTGGACGATCTGATCAACGTAAGATAAAAATGACATGACCAACCGCTGCTGGTCGTGATGAGTTCGAGAATCTCATACTTCCTATTGTGCTGCTTGGCGAATTTCATAGCCATGTCATTCTCGCCAAGAATGACGCACAGATCCACGAACGGCTGTCCTCCCTTGAACTTATCTCCTAGTTCACGCAGTTGAGAAACCAAAGGCGAGACGTCGTGATCGTTGAACGGGTCAACGAAATTTTTCTCAACGCTCTCCACATTGTGCTCTTTCAATACCAATTTGAAAGCGGTGGTGTATGTATTGTTCAGCTGAAAGGCGAATGAATTACCGTAACAAACAAACCTTATTCTCGACGTCTGAGAAGGGAATTTCAACGGGAGCCCGATTGTTGGCATTGGCGATGTAGTCCTTGTAAGCCTGCTCAAAGAAGTAGAATCGCTCGGTAGTACCTTTGACGGAAGTTACCACGCGCTTATTACAGTCAGGAGTGACCATTTCGACTGAAATTACTGAGATTAGCTGAACAGTACGTATCCAGTAGCTGAGAATCGTATCAAACAACAAAAATCGTGCCGAGAAACGTGTAATCAACAACCAGTGGAATAAAAAGGTGGAAAACTCGATTCAAATCTTAAACTTTTGGAGAATGTCGGTTCACAATACGGTAACTTCGTGTCGAGACCCCATACTTTTCTACCTTTAAGATTAGACGGCGTGTCACGGCGTGTTACGCCCATGCAAAAGGCGTCGCCAATTTTTCTCGCGCCATATTCCTATTTCGAGGGCGGGAATTCAATGCTCTCCAATTAGATTAATGTAGGGTATACGGTATTCTGTGCCAAAATCGGTTTAAACCAGGTTTTCTGTAGGATACTGTACTTAAGGAAACGAGCGGCATTAGCGCCTAATTTGAAAAAGGGGCGACGCGCATAACACGCCGTGATTAGTCTCTTTCTTGCTTCGAATTTTTTTTTAGAGTTGTAGGCTAGCACTGGCAAATTATGTCCTGTCAACACATCTGGCAAGTCATATCTAATCTGCCGTAAGCAGTCAGTTGGGAGCTAGCTTCAATTCAAGTTCGACGGCCCGGCAGGAAGGATGGTTCTGGAGAAGGTCACCTTCAGCCCGAGCGAGAGCGTCTCTTACGACCCCAATGGAACGAAGCAATCGGTGAACCTGCTCATCACGAATCCAGGAGTCGAGCTCGTCACCTTCAAGCTGAAGTCTACTCGACCGGGAGTCTACAAAATGCGCCCGGTCTACGGTATGATCAAGCCGGGAGACACGACGACAGTCCGGCTCATCTTCAAGGGAATCAAGCCGGGCCAACAGATCCAGCAGATGCTTAAGGACCACTACACTATCATCTACACTGTCGCTCCTGGCTCGACTACCAACGTCCAGAAGATGTGGACTTCGCACAAGTTCCACACGAAGATGGTAGCAAACGAGATGAGGAAGTACCAGCTACGTATCCTCTTCAAAGGCTACAACGATGTCGAGCAGTCGCACGATCCGTCTGGACTGGCAGACTCGGAGACTCGTCGCAGGGCCAAGATCATCAAGGGCGAAGGACTTGTGGATCAGGAGGCCACTGGAAGGACCCCCACTGTCATGGTTCCGGCTCAAAAGGATCGTCCCGCTGTTCTTCTGATCTACAGAGATCTGGCACCGATGTCCGAGTCTGAGAGTGAGGGGGAAGACAGCCATGACGGGAAGCCGCCGAACAGTGGACTTCCTACCCTGAGCCAGCAGAACAAGAGTACGACTCCTGTCCAGAGCCAGAAGCTGTCCATCCTGAGCCAGCAGCAGACCAAGAGCGCTGTCCCGACCAAGCCGACTACTCCCGTCTCCAGGACTCTTACCGTCCCTGAGATGCCGACCGCTCCGAAGGCCAACCTCAACCCCGACACCATGGCTCTTACGCCGAAGAAATGAACAATAATCAATAAATGGTATAGCCTGGCCTTCTGTTCTTTCTAACGTTATTGTGTTGGGTCTGTGGGTCTTTGAATTCCACCTTAGAGCCGGCATACTGACGTAGACTCGATCACTGTGGACACTGCTTCGCATTGGGACTGTCCAATGGTCGATGTATATGTCTCACTGGATCGGCATGGTACATCCTCTATTCGTGGAGTTGGGTACTGTCTTTAGAATCGTTTCAGCAGCTTTGTGGTAACCAGTCTTCCCAGGACAAGAGCAGTCATTTTTGACGAGAAAATTTCCCTGTTGAAATATGCTGCAGAATCACTGGGAAGCATGTCAAATCGACATCTATTGGTTCAGATTTCACTCTAACGTTGGACGGCATTGCATTTTATCGAGGACCTTCAATATGACAAAGGCCTTCCAGTTTTCACCACTCCCATTGACTTTCTTTTCCCTTCCACCCATTTATAATGAGAAACAGACCTTGTTCAAACCTTCTTCAAACAAACAGTTTTGGTGGTTCCTTCTTGCAACTACTCCCTTTCCATGCTTCCGAAATCGCTGTCATCTTGAAAGAATCATGGCATTGAATCATGATTCTTTTGGTGTTTATCCTCTTTTTATCCTAGTATACTTCCCTATCAAATGAAGAAAAATCGATTTTGAGACTAAAAGAAGCCTAGAACCTTGGCAGTATCGAGTCAAGCTCGTGTTCTCTCGCTCAATTGTCGTCGGCAGACCTTTAACATCTTGTCAATTCGGTTCTCTGCTCCACTACTCTTCCCACGTTTTCCAACAAAAGAAGGGAGGGTAAATGGAGAGTCCCCTTGTGGCTGTACTCTCTTCAACTGGAACAGATACTCGGATTCAAAGTCGTGGCTTCCCAACTGTCGCTCACCTTCTGCATCCCTTTGCAACACACACCCTCGATGTCAAGGTGCACATTTCAGTTGTTTGCGGGCAGAAAACAAAGTTCAGGACCCGGTTGGCCTGACAATTTCCTCAAAGATAGCAATAGACTTTCGAGATATCCGGAAACAAGGTCATCTCCTCTCGCTTTCTGTTCTTCCACATGTTCTTCAAGAGGTTGGTACCTTTCTTTAGAGTAAGAGTCAATCGTATAGGCACTTTCCTGTAGTAACAAATTGGACGAGTCATTGGAGAACTACGAAGAATGTTTGAAACGATTTTCGGAGCCCAGCGAGCACGAAACCCTTAGGACGTTCATCGCGTGTATGTTCGTCGTGTCCAGTGGAGAAGAGAATCCTCTGGGAGAGCTCAGTAGACTCATCCAGATTCAACATACTCAACAGGTTGGTTCTTGTTTTTCCTCCTTTTTACGGAGTTTCTAACAAATAGAGGACAGTTTACCACAACTTGGTCAGCGCATTGTTGAAGAAACCAAAAACTTACAGCACGCCACAACTGAGAACAAAAGTATCGGCCCGTCTCACTGTGCCACCCCCAAATGGACGACTCCTAATACTTTGAAGTATTACATTCTGGTGCACGACGCAGCTAGAGATGATGAGGCCAAGTAAGTAAACTGATTGTGAATCATAACACCTTCAGATCCACTCAACTGTTCAACCAAATGTGCTCGACCTATGGCGTAGACTCTTGTCAACTTCTGAAGGTCGGAGAAGGGTCAAGTGAGGGACTTCCGGATCTCTGGCAGAGACTAGATTTCCTTGATCGACTACTGGAAAAGGGCCTGATCAGGGCTTTGCAACATGCTCAGGAAGGTCATCAGAACGATCGGAAAGATAGTTTGGTAGAGTTTTCTCTTTTAAATCCTAAGGAATCATTATAGCCTTCGTCCATCTCGTCTGTCTCTACTATTGCTCCTTCTTATGGGATGATGCAGCCAACCCTTTCGAGTTCCCTAGCCAAAACTGTTTCTTCCAATGGTACTGACCTTTGTCGAATAGCTAACATTGGTGTTTTAGAACAGTCATCTCCCAAACTAGCTTCTCAGTCCGACAGAGACGCCTGTTCAAAAATGATTGAGACTTTTCTCCGAAACTCTCTGGTAAGGCAAGCTATCTCTGTTCTATTAGGCCACAGATCCCTCATGCAGAAAGACTGATGCGGACCCTAAACGATCAGCTGGCTGACCGACGGACGATCGGAAAATCTCTGACGAGTGGAATGAAGAAGTGGTTCGGCGGGGGCAGCTCGAACAACGTTGTGGCTCAGGCAACCTCGTGAGTCTGGTCATATTTCGCTTGCATTATTTTAACAGATACGCCGCCGAGAGTGGAGAAATGAAGAGCAGAAGACTGGCTGATCTAGCCTATCAATTCGGCCTGTACGACTGGGCACACGCTCAGTACAGGGCTGTCAAGAAAGAGTTCGAGAACGATCAGGCGTGGCTCTATCACGCTGCTGCCTTGGTAGGAAGTTGAGAGAGACAAGTGAACATTCCTCCTTCAGGAAATGTCCGCTGTCGCTCTTCGGTTTTCTGCCCCCGAGCTGACTGCCAAACAGTTCCCGATGAGATATCTCGAAGACGCCATCAAGCACATGCTCAGCGGATCAGCGTGAGTTCTTTTTCAAACATTTTGGCCTGCGCTAACATTCAAGACACAGTCAGATAGCCAATAGAACTCATTCAGTAGAAATCTATAATTTTACAGAAAGTACAGTGCCGTGATGAGATGTGCCCTGAACTCTGGTCGAATCATGGGCGAGCTAGGACAATGGCAAGATGCGGCTGTCCTCCTTTCGCAGATCTCCATCCTCGACAATGATCATTGTGTCGGAGTGGCACAGGTTCACGCCGCCAAATACTTCGGAGAGGCCGGAATGCAAAGAAAGTCCGGATTCTACTACGTATTGGCAGGCAACCGCTTCATGAAGGGAACGGTTCAGCCAGTTGCAATAGGTAATCCATATACTATTCCTCTTGGAAAAGGCACTTTCAGAATGCTATCGACACGCCTTGGGTTACTATTTCGGCAAGGAATGGGACCGTATTGAGGATCATCTTTGCTCCATTCTCTCCAATCAGTCTTCGGACAAGAATCTCGCGATTGACTGTGCGGCTCGCCTCCTTCGCTCAAGCCCACGACAATCAGACATGGAACAATTCCGTTTTGTCGATGGATATGCTCAAACCCTGACGAGATTTGGACAAGGAACAGTGGAGAATCCTGCCGAACTACCAGTTCCAAAGCTCTGTTCCCAAGAGACAAAGATAATCAGGGGAGAGAGACCACTATCCAGTGAAACGGTGATGGAAGGCGAGATTCCGTGGTCGACAATCAGAAGAGGAGCTTTTCATGCTGTGGCGGGTAGCTCCGTCTCGTTCATAGAGAGCTCCATGCACTTGGTCTCGGACAACGAGACGGACAACAAGGATGTCAGTGAGACTCCTCCCGAAGAACGATTCCGAGCCATTGTGACTCTTGAGAACCCACTGGTAACTTCGATCCAATTGAAGGACATCCATCTAGAGGTGGGGGAGTGTAGCTATCACGACGGTAAGAAGTTTTCCCAGTTCTCAAAAGTTTTTGATCCAGAGTCTCCAACAGTCCAGCCGATCAGTTCCTACGAGACAATTCCCCGATTGGAAATCGGGCCGGGAGAACAGAAACAAGTAGAGTTGTCTGTTCTCCCATCTCCAGTTCTCAAATCCTTCCGGATTAAGGCAGTAATTATGAAGCTACTTGACTCACAGGGGAGAGAAGTCTTCGGAAGGATACCTTTCACTATCAAAGGGAAAAGACTGAACAGGAGCCATAAAGAGGCAAGTCACTTGAGAGATATCCGATAACTCCAGGGGCAGATGAAAAAGGTGGTCTACTCGGAGGACAACCGTCTCTCGGCCAAGATCTCTCCGCGTCGATGGCCTCTAATGGACTTCAAAGTCCAGAAGCCCCAAACTGAGCATTTCTACTGTTCGCAGGCAGTTAGACTCAAAGTTGAGGTGAGAGACAGTTCTTTTTTGTTCAGTTCTCAATGGTTCTAGGTCAGGAACATTGGTACTGAGGACGTGGAAGGCGTTGTCTTGGCGACTAACTCGGTGGATTCGGTCTTTGTTGAGAGTCATGTCGATGATCAGATGTGAGTTTTTTTCCTTCTCATCGGACTGAACCCTTCCAGATACCCCTGTCCATCTGAGCTAGCAGTGAACACGAACACCGTCCGTGTTCACTCCCTCTCTTCCCAGTTCCTAGTCGGACACACTCAGACTTTTACTGTCAGTATCCGAGCACCACAGACGGAATCCGTCCAATCGGTTGTCTTGCTCTTCTTCTACCGCAGTCCTACCGGTTCCTACAGGGAATGGAGACTGGTCGTAGACATTCCAGCTGTCCCTCTCGTTCGAGCTATAGCTAAAGTTTTGAGTATGTTTTTTTTGGGATCCAAGATGAAAAGTTCTGTTTAGATCCTCTCAAAGGACTGGTACAACTGGACGTGACCAATGTGATCCCGAAGGATGCGGATGCGGAGATTGCAGAACTGGATGTTTTAAAAGTTCAGACGGTCAAACATGTGTTCAAGGGATACGACTACGAAGTAGTTAGTTCAGGATTAGCATTAGTACCGGTTAGTACCAAACCAGGTGAGAGTTATCTATACTATCCTATCCTCAACTTCAGTACACCTCGACAACAGTCAGAGCGTTTCCATCTGCTTTACATGTACTGGTAGTCGCCAAGCAGCTGATTCTTTCTGGCTCGACCAGCCAGTAGACTACCCGAAATGGTCTCTCCCTCGTCCAGGCGGAGAAGAACCTCCGGCTGTCGAGAGAATGATCTCCGTCTATTGGAGAAGCAGTATCGTTGACCAAGGAGGATTTGTTAGTTTTTACAAGAGCTTGTACTCATTCAATGATTTAGAAATCTATCGTCATCGGAGAAATCTTCCTTCCGTGCCCTTTCAAAGAACTCTCCCTTCCAATTCCGGGAGTTGAGATGGAAGAAAAAACGCAGAACAGTCTTCTGACTATCAATTGCCCGCCCTTGGAGGCCTTGAAACACGATTTCAGTAGCCAACGGTAGGTCAGACACTTTTCCAAAACAGTAGGTTCAGATTCTGTGAGCTGCCACTCAAGTTCCAAGTTCTGAACCAAGACCCGTACCAGAGAACAGCCGAAGTCAGCATATCCTTCGTGCCCAAGGTCTCAATTACTCCACCTGACTCATACTCCTTCTTACAGATCTCTGAAACTGTCGGGACCGTGAGCCAAGTACCGCCCGAATCTCGACAGCTCTGGTGGCCTGACCGTCTCAAAACAAAGGCCAGAATAGCTCCTGGTCAAGTACACACCTTCACTTTCCGAATACGGTAAATTTTAGAGAGAAGTCTACAAAAAACTATTCAGGGTAACTCAACCCTCTGTCTACGAGCTTGGAGGCAGTCACTTCCGTCTGGACGGTCTCTTCCCCGACCAGTCGATCAGCCTCTCCACTCCCAGCACCCTTGCCATCGTCAATTCAGTCTAACTTCACTTTTTATGGTGTTCCACTGTGATGTTCCACCCGGCCAAACCAGCCCACCTTTTCCTTTTGTCTATACTGGTGATATTGTAAGATATCTCGAATTTGGGTCAATATAGCTCTATCAAATCTTTGCTCTAACTGGACTGACCAGCTTTGATTTGAGTATTCTCCTTGGCTCCTTCCGAAAGTTTCTCGTCGTTTGGTCCATGTCGTTTCCTCCAGAAATTTGTGCATTTCGGTTGGCAGTTTCATAACATTTTCCTTGAGCTGAACAGAGGCAGCACTGGTTTTCTCAATTGAGTCTGAAGACCCAATCCCTTCTGGTCCAGCAGATTCGTTCGAGTAGTGGCTTTCTCTGTCAGAGTGGCTGTGGAAGGTCTCATTCAAAGCAGGCTATGGTCTCGCTCCAGGGCCTCTACAACAACCACTAGAAGACGCTTTGAGGAAAATAAATAACTAAAAGCGAGGTCTGTCAGCTCCTTGCTCTGTCTCTGTCAACCTCCCTCTTCTTTATTTGAGAGAAGACTTTATATCTACTACACTTGCTCTCCCGTACCGTCTCCGCAGCGAATGGTTTGAATAGTCGAAACCATGTAGGTGAGAGCTTTCTCGTAACTCATGGAACAGTAGCGAACTCATCTGTCTGCCTAGTAGAGACACGCCCCAATTTTAAGATCAAGTATTCTTCTAGCAAGATCTTTCCCAGAGCAAAATATAGCAAAGTTCAAGAGGTCCGTGCAAAAACGTGCGCGCACTTCTCTCCTGTCTCTTTGACTTGTCGACTCTGACGTAAGTTCGTTTTACATCGGACTTGAAAAGCATCTTTATTAGGAAATTTCAAGCTATGCTTGTCCTCGGACAGGGGCCACTCATGGAAAAGGAACGGATCTAGCTTCAGATGGAACCAGACACATTGTCTAGGGATGCCTCTGCTATTTCGACATAGTTTCAACTATCGATATATAACATAATGACAGATGGACTTCCAGCATCCTACCAAAACAGAGTGCCTGGGAATCTTTGAGCCGGCAGTACTGAAGGGAGTAATGGGACCGAGACGGGCCAAGAAAAACAACAAAACAGGGACGGTATAGAAGGACAGTAGAGCGGACACTGACAGAGAGAGGGAATATTTATTTATTAATCAGTAATATTTATTGCTGTGCAGACTTGGAGCAGAGAGCGTGCTCGCCGCGACTGGCCAGCGGCTCGACGAAGGACCTGAAGACAAAGACAGCTCCCTGGATCTGAGGCAGATAGAGGAAGACGGCCAGGACGATCTTGAGGGCCCAGTAAAGAGTAAGTTCGGCAAAGTAGTAGTCGAAAAGCGAGAAGAGACCGAAGATGACCCAGTAGACGAGAAAGCGACAGGCCTCACTCGACTGTCCACGAAGCACACTGAGAGTACCGATGACCGGGTAGATGATGCAAATGAGATTGGCCACCAGAGGAGCGAAGCCCGTACAGAGCAGAAGCAGCATGAGCACGATGCTTCCGTAGCCGACGAACTCCCTCTTGATTCCCTGGGTGCCGAGGTACCCCATTCCCTTGTCGAAGAGTCCACAGCAGTGCTCCTGGTAGTGCCAGGCGCGAAAGTCGCAGTGGGCTTGTTGGAGTCCTCCGACAAGTCCATTAGCGTTGACAGGAGCACTTTATTCGGCCATCTTCCGAGTTGCTCAGCGAGCGAATAGTCTTGCTTCCAAGTATTTTCTATATTGCTCGTAAACGATGTTTTTTGTAGAAAGGTTTGGATATTGTTCCATACCTGATCACCCTCGGTATCCTTGGGCTTTGACCAACTTCCGGCTGCTGATTGAAATCTCCTGTAGTTCAGTTTGAGGGTGATTGACTGGCAGTGAGGGGGAATACAAATTAAGACACGGATGTCAAGGAACCAGAGATAAACGACAAGCAAAGTCCAGCTCTGGCCCAAGGTATCTGATGGTTTACGAGAGGTCGAAGAGACATACATCTTTGCAGTTTCAGAGTATGACATAATCGAACTAGAAAGCTTCCTACTCTACCATACTACTGGAGAAGATAAAAGCTTTCATATACAAGGAACACATGAACCCACCCTCAAACAGCACAAGACACTAAAGAACGCCCACATCATTGCGTAAGTTTATTGAATCGACCCTCGATCGTAGTCTAGGTGTAGTTTATTTCCAACTCCTTGTTCTGACCCGTTGACATTCCGATGGCCTTGATGGGGCGGATTCTGGTCGAGGAGGGTTCGATGAGGATCTGATCCTTGCAGTGGATGGGCTTGAGAGTGCACGAGGAGCCGGGAGGGAAGGATAGCTCGGCTACATCGTAGGCAGTCTGGAGGTCGTCCACGCGGACAATGCTGTTGGCCGAGTCGCTAATACACTTGACAGTCAGAGCATCCGCCACAATCATCACATTGCTTGAGAGATTGGCAACCTCCGTGACGAAACTCTTCAGAATGCTCTGCATGCTTTCAACGGACTTGGCAGCATCCATGGCAGCCATCGGCTCGTACTCGTCGTCCACCAGATAGCCCAGATTGTGCAGTTGATGTCCGGTCAGCCAGTACTTGGAAGCACGACGATTGGCACAGAGATCCGGATTGACTCGGATTGGACCACAGTGTGCTCCCATGTAGTGAGTGATTTCCTGGGATGTCTGAATGGCAGCTAGGCTTGGAGAGCAGTAGATTGCCTGGATCGGGACGCCTTTTCTGATCACCAAGTCTCGAGCCAGCATCTGACAGCAGATCTTTCCGATCTCACTCAACGGCGGATCGACCTCGTAGGCGAGTTTCATTGAGGCACGCCGCGGCAGCGAGATGGGCATGTTCAGATCGAAGGGCACGTAGAACGGAGTATCGAGTTCACAGCGCTGAATCCAGTCCGGGAACACATCCGCTATGGTCTCGGCCTGGCGGACGAGGAAGATGTGCGGACCCAGGAAGCGTTCGGCCGGGACCAGGGGCTGAAAGTTGTTTTGGGGTTGAAGCATGGTTTTTTGTGGAATCTTCTCGTGATACTAGCAAAAACCAAGCCAACTGACTCCAATTGCAAAGCATACTAACCTATTTTGAATGAGGACCTGAAAAAGGTTCCTTTTTGGTGGACATCTTGTTCTGCTTGGAATCTGGGAAAAAATTTGAGTTAGAATTAAGTCAATACGTTCAGAATCAGTCTTCCCATTCCCAGTATCATTGTAACCAAGCAGAATCCCGTTTCCATCAAAATGAACTTTGAACTAGCCACCAAAACTGAGCTTAAACGGTAGCCCACCTTGTACTCGCCGCGGATAATGTCGACACTGCTAGTCAGCGGAGTAGTAGCCATCGTCAAATGTTCCAGAAACTTTTTTTTTCAAATCAACCTTTATTACGAAGTATAAACATGTTTTTGCAACTTTCAAAAATATATCTCAATTATTAAATAAGGCCTTCTCTTATATCGTAGATCAACTTGACTTTTCTTCTGTTAGCGCTTCGCCAGTCGGGGGCAAGTCCAGCTCGCCCATCGCGGCCGAACACAGCGTATTTAGACCGGCATTTTGTTCTCTAAAAATCTTTTTTGTAGCAAAAAAAGAGAGAAAGTCTCACGGATCGACTAGATATCCCGTATTACTCATGTGAGAGATCAAACACTTCTCGGCTTCCTCATATGACACTTTCTTTTCCTGGAAAACCTCAATATTTGCTATACAAAAATCAAATTACCTTCATGATAGCGGAAAGAACAGCTTCGGGAAAGAGGACGTTAGCTACGAGATCGACAGCTGGAAGAAAACGGGCCTCTGGTTCGTGGCGCTTCACAAAATTTATGCAATGTTCGAAGAGCAGGTCCGTGTCGTTATCTGAAGAACAATAGGTCACTTTGTAGGGAAAAGCCTTACCATTGAGAAGTTTGGCGAAAGGAATGGAAACTTGTAACTGGTAGCGAGCGCCGACTCGGTAGTCTCGTACCTTCTCGCCCTGCCAAATGTCGATGAGAAAGTCGTCCAGATTTTCGAAAAGCACAACGTTGAGAGGATGAGCACCCGTGTATTTGAGGGTATTGCCTGGCTGGAACTTGTAGGGCTGCGAAGGGCCAGCCTCAAAGGGCATAGCGATTCGGAACGGCTCTAGTATGCTATCTGAAACTCGTTTCATAGTAGATGGGTAAAGGACTAACTGCTCAGACGATTCCTATTCCTGAAAAGCCTCTTTTTCTTGCTTGGAGGAACACCAGCCTGAGAAGCAGAGTCTGGCAGATCGGCGTCATCGAAACCCGATTGATGACTTGCTTCAGAAGCGTCTCCGCCCGAATCGACACTTCTCATATCCTCGTCCAATAAATCGTCCTCGTCGAGTTCAAGAGCATAGTGGTTGTTGTTCATCTAAAAATGTTCATTTTCAAGCAAACTTTGCCTCAAAACAGGATAACTTACCATGTTTTGACGCTTAATTCCCTCGATCAGAGCCTTCATCGGATCCTCTCTGTTGCACGTCCATCCTTCGGTCAATCCACACGCAGATATGTACTCCTTGGCCGCTTCCAGAGCTTCAATGTAGTCGCTCGTTGAATTATCTGGAGCGATGTCTGTCAAGGCGAGCTTCATTGATTTCTAAACACATTTCGGTCAATGTGTCAACTGAAAAGGGTACCTTGGGCTGGGAAAGAGTAAAAGTCGTTGCTTTTTCATTCTCGGGAAGGGGGAAAAAGGCGTAGGTTATCTTCTTTGGATAGCTATTCTTGACTAGAGACGGCCAGTACTGTTTACGCCACGGCACGTAGCAGACGTCTCCCTTCAACGGATGATCTGAATCACGCGGACTGAAATCGAAATGGAGGAAGAAAACCCACAATATTCGATAAGAAGCTCTCCGCCGGCTTGAGAGCCGGTCTCCGTCATTTTTCGATTTGTACCCGTTCGATGTTCTGAATCTTAGAAGATCTTATCGAAAATTTAACGCTTCGGCGTTTGTAGAAGGAATCAAATTGGTTATCTTCCTAGCTTATTTTCAGACGAGTGAGCAAATTTTACATCTCAGAAAGATAGGGATCACAATCGTGAGCCCACTAACCACATCGATCGGCAGTTTTCCTTTAAGAGCAAATGCTGAGAAACGGTAATTCGATTCACGTCAAGCTGAAGAACATTCAAATGAATGTTACTTTGGCGGCAATCAGAAAGAATTCTTTTACGTCATGAGCGACGAAAACCTTAAAAAGCTGTTGTTTATAAGCAGATCGAGACAAAAATGTTCGTGGGAAATTTAGATAACGCGACCAACTGGGCCAATCTTATCCGCCTTTGATCAATCTGCTCCAAAATAAACAAATAATGCAACAACTTCCCCATGTTGACCTCTTTTCAGCAAGGCAGATGTATTTCGATGCGCTGGAACATTTACTACAACAGTAAAGAATCTATAAAAATCTTCACTTCGGCTTAATAAACTCTCTACGATTCACTCTACAAAAACATATCTACATCACAGACAAGTTACAAGAGACTAGAGGAAAGACCGCTCGGATTACCTCGGGGGAGTAAAGGCACAAGTAGGAAAAAAGACGAGTAAACGGGGGGTGAGTATGAGGAAAATGGCAGTGGAGCAACTGGGCATCGCTGGGGATTGAAATGGAGAGAGGTTTACCGGTTATTGGACGGATAACTCGAGAGATTCGCGATTGAGCAATTTTTTTGACTATTCGGCGGACGACTAAAACACTCTAGACTGCTCTAATCCAAATGCATCGTATGGAGAAATTCGCGTACTCCCTCGTAGGTCGTGAAGGAAGCTCCCACGCTGATCGGTCCCTTGATCCAGTTCATACTGAGGCCTTTGTACACGCCTCTCTTCAGTCCTTCTGGAAATTTTGATTGGAAAGTTGGAGTTAAAAAAGTCACTAACCATTTTTCCAGACGAGATAGAGCGTTTTCATCGGTCCCTGTCCTGGAGGCACTCTGCCCGTCTGCATTCGTCGTCTCACAATGTCCAGCGGATAGGAGAAGCTCTGGCCAAAAAGGCCCGCCAAGGCACCTGGAATGAATGTTATCTGTTCGGAACTTTTGAAGATTAATGATGTCTGCTGTCGAGGAGAGATTTCTAACGCCGTATGGGAGCTGGTTGACGCGTATTCGAAGTCAGAAAAACGTACCAAAGAGCATCCTATACGGCGCAGAGACGTGCTCCTTTCCCGTGGAGTCTTTGTAAATCAATTTCAACGTTTCATAGGTGAAAAAAGATGTTCCTGCGTAGGGAACGACACCCAACAAGGTGGGATAGATGCCTCTATACAGCAGTTTGACGCCGCCTTTTTGATATGTCTTGACAAAAACCTGGAAACCTTTTTTTGCAGTAAAATAGCAAGCCAACCTCAGCCAGAGACCCGTATTCTTTCTTTGTTGATATTGACATCAATGCCTTGGCCGTATCCAGCGGATATGTAATGAGAGTCGCCGTCGAAGCAGCCAGGGACCCAACTAGCAGACGGCGATACGGCGTCCTCGTGCTAAAAATGAATTTTAAAGTGAGAAAAAGAAGAAAGACTTACTCTTTACTCGTGTCCACGTGCAGAACTCGTCTGTACTGCTCGAAAGAGGCGAATTGGACGGCTGCGTAAGGCATTACCCGAGCCATTGTGGCGGCATTTCCTCTATACAGGGCCCAGAAACCCTGCTGTTGATATGTCAGTCGGATGAATTTGAACGCCGATTTGAAGGAATATCCTCGTGTACTCGAAACTGAAGGTAAATACGGGCTGGAAACAATGGAAAGGGTACCTTGGAAGTTGATTTTGGTTCGATCCAGAGGCGCGATTGTTGTTTTGGCGACAGCACCGGCTATTGCTCCCGATATGAGCGATTTGGCCACGGCTCCCAGTGAATTTTTCTGCAAATAAACATGTGCGAAACCAAAACGAAGAAAACTTACGTCTTTAGATCTCGGTTTCTGTTCATTTTCCGCCATTTCTGCATAGATATTCTGTGTTGCTGCCCCGTATTTTTCCTAGTAATCGCCAGAGATGCCCAGAAGCACCTGAAAGTAGGTTGGCTAGCGACTATAACAGACTGGAGAGGACGTGGGCCTTTTAGAAAGAGCAAACGAAGCAAATGTCTAGAACAGCCATTGTTTGCGCCCTGTACTTTCTAGACCCCAGACTGTCAAAACACAATATCAAAGTCTAGGACTCATAGAGAACTCAAAGACCAACAAATAAGGCGCGTGGTAATGGAAAACTGAGAAAACAAAGGCAAGTTGGTAGGGCTCAAAGTCCAGTCTTCTTTTTCTGAAGACTGGAGTACTGTGATAATTTTATGGTGTACGTGATTGCGTACTTCATTATTTGAAGCTTTTCAGTGGCAATCTCAAACGTTTGCGGAGGGTTTTTCTAGATTTTCATTTAGTTTCTCTTCTCTTATTTTCCCTTGTTGATTTGATAAACGGACGGTTGCAAGCTGGTTCCAAAAGAAGGAAAAATCGTAGCCTTGGAGTGAATACAATTTGTAGTTTCCTCTTAGATAGATAGCTTCCTCTTATTCGTCTTTTCCTCTCAATTGAAAGATTTTCCAGAAGCAGAACAACGATGAAGTTGGATGGATGGCCACTTCCTGGAGGGACCTGTCTCACTAGTTCGATCCCCACGCAAGAATCCAATCCACATCAAATCATCCCTCTCCACAGGTCTATTGAATTGTAAGTCACCTTTCTTTTCGTAAACAATAAACAAAATAGATATCCCCTGACGAACTACACATTTGGAACGAAGGAAGCACAAGCGGAAAAAGATCATTCGGTACAGGCTCGGTTCCAACGAATGCGCGACGAGTACGACAAGGTTCGAATTTTATTCTTTCCAAAAAAAAAAACGCGTTTCCAGGTCGGAATGCGACGATCAGTCGAGGCAGTTCTCATTGTTCACGAACATTCGCTGCCACATATCCTTTTACTTCAGATTGGAACGACATTCTTCAAGCTGTAAGTCGATTTTCTTGATCATTATAGTATTTCTTTTAGGCCAGGGGGTGAACTCGAAGTAGGAGAAGACGAGTGCGAAGGAATGAAGCGTCTTTTAAATGATACCCTTGGTCGCACAGACGGAGGTCTAAACGAATGGAAAGTCGAAGACGAGATCGGCAACTGGTGGAGACCGAACTTCGATCCTCCTCGCTATCCCTACATTCCTCCTCACGTCACCAAGCCCAAGGAACAGACCAAGCTCTTTTTGGTGCAACTCCCCGAAAAAGGTTCGTCTTTCACAAGTTTTTAATAGTAAACTGACATGTTTAGCCCTGTTCGCCGTCCCGAAAAACTTCAAACTGGTTGCTGCGCCTCTCTTCGAGCTCTACGACAATGCCAACGCCTACGGGCCGCTCATATCCAGTCTGCCAACTGCTCTCAGCAGGTTTGTCTTCGAATATCTTTGCAAAAATGATTTTTCAGATTCAACTTCGTGTTCAATGGTGTCTAATAGGTCTTCATAATTCTTCTCTACTGCTCCACGAGTTTTTATTAAACTTGCGATCTCGCAACCCCGTTGTAAGTTGTTATGTTCTGGTATAAATCTAAAATCTACTTGTGAAATCTGTCACATTATTATCCCCATGTCTTCAAGATGTTCCCGTCACTCAACCCCAACACCATCGGCAGTTTCCCCCAGAGGAAGCACTGAATCTGACCGTAGTAGGCATTTATCGCCCTCCAAGCATATGGCGGCACGTCACGGGAGATGATATCTCCGAGCCTCAGCGGGGAGCCTCTTTTGACGTGCCAGCCTTTGATGACACAACCCCGTGTTGCTAATTACTAAACAGCGAGCGAGAGAAAACTGACAGATTTGGGCACAATCTGCTCTAATAGTAGCCGATTTCATCCCTATATGGAGAGAGCTAAATGAGCGACGAATGCACCGTTGCGCAACCAGGCTCCGCACTGCCACCTGGCTGTTGCTGATAGAGGCCAACAGGGGTCACCCATACAATTGAGCTTTCAGATAGATTCCAGGAGGTCTTGACAGGAACAGTTAGGATAAGAACCAATCTTGTTGTAAACACGTTGGAAAACCGTGGTTGAAGCGGCTGAAAAAAACGCTGTCAACGACCGACTTGCTCCTAAAAAGTCTTGACCGGCCCCTTATTCGTTATAGAATCTTTTTTCTTCCCAATAACCTGTCCGATTGCTTCCACTAATCCCGTTATTGGCACTATCGATGTCCGTTGGTTGCGCAAGCCACATATTACAGTGGACTGTCTTGAGTGGGATGCTCAGAATGACCCAAAACCGACAGGTGGTTGTGAGAGCAGCGATGACGCAACACGATGGAACAAATTGGACAATTGTAGGACGGTCAGCTGGCAGCACTTGCTCCTTCTCGAGGAGCTTTGACCCCCTTTTCAGTGGCTGTTTTCTCGTATACTAATTTGGAATCCCTCTTGAAGAGATGCTTGAAGTTGTGAAGGACTGGGGGAGCCTGTTGAATAGGGGCAACAACAAAGAGGCTTGTAGTCCCGATGGAAGAGGGGATCTTCACGTGGAAGTCTGGGCTCTAGCTGGAGTGAAACGACTTGAATAGTTCGAGTTTCTAAAGCGGAAAACGTAGACAGCAATTCTTATTTCTTTATTTTTACCGGTTTTGTCAACGTAATTACTATTTTGTTCAAAAAGAGGTAGAATTGGTTGAATTTTCGTCTTGTTTCTTGAGAAACGCATGAGTTTTGTAAACAGGTGAACGACATAGTACCTCACATATCTTTCTCATCACGAGATCCATGAGTAGGAAAACAGTCGGGGCTTGAAACTATAGTTTGTATACAGCACCATATCCGACGGTTTCGCCGTCTTTTTGCCTTCAGTTTGCATTGACAGCTGAGCCCTTTGTAGTAATAAAAGACTTTCAGTAGGACAAGTAAAGTTCTAGAGCAAACCCAAAGTTGACTTGCCATCCAATTTAGGCAATAATTGTTTCTGAACAACAAAACCTGTGGACAACATAGTTGGCTCGCTTGTTTCGTGACTTCAGACAAACAGACAGGGTCCACCACAGAAACCATCGCGCTTTTGATAGTAAGAGATCAAAATCTGTCCTCTCAATCGTTCCCATTCAAAAAAACGTTCCAAATTATTCCGGCTGACTGCACGGTTGTGTAAATCAGAGTTATGTAACGGCCATCTGCACCAGTAGCCCCCGTGACTCCGCCTCATTGGCTCGGCTGGCTCCACTGCCACCCGTCACGCCCTCTACCCACAGTAATATGTTGCCTCTTCCGGAGACTGCCATGATCTCTTTACCGATGCTCTACTCCAGTCAATTTGGTACGCTTTCTTTTTTTTGGCATGAAATGCTTTAGGGATGCCATTCTCACAGCTTCAGCTGCTCATGTTCAATGCCCAAGTTCAAGAAATGATCAGGAATGCTTCGGAGCAGAGAGCGCAAGAGGTAAACTTTGCGAAATTTCTGGTACAGAGCATTTGTTCAGAAAGTCAATCATTTTACTATTGACAGTCTATTGAAAGAGGAGAAGTTTTCCATCAAGGAGGTAGGTATAACATTGAGACGAATAAGGCTTCTTAGGAAAGTGGCTCAGAATCCACTACTCCTTATACGCTTGACGATTTGGATACAAACGATGGACGAGCCAAGTCTGTCAATGGAAGGTATGTCATTGTATCTCACCGTGAATGAGAAGACAGTTCCAGGAACAGATGTGTTTGTGACGAGTGTGGAAAGAGCTACGCGACGAGTAGCAATCTCAGTAGACACAAGCAGGTAAGAAGAGGGAGATTTTGAAAGAAAGACATGATTTTAGACTCATCGACCATTGGACAGTCCCCATGCGAAGCAGTGTCCACACTGTGATCGAGTCTACGTCAGTATGCCGGCTCTAAGGTGGGATTCAAAGACGTATACCCACAGACCCAAAACAATAACGTTAGAAAGAACAGAAGGCCAGACTATACCATTAATTGATCATTGTTCATTTCTTCGGCATAAGAGCCATGGTGTCGAGGTTGAGGTTGGCCCTCGGAGCGGTCGGCATCTCAGGGACGGTAAGAGCCCTGGAGACGGGAGTAGTCTTGGTCGGGACAGCGCTCTTGGTCTGCTGCTGGCTCAGGATGGACAGCTCCTTGCTCAACTTACGTTCCTTTTGAAAACTTTCCTTTTATCGTTAGTGTTACGTATTTTCAAACGGCACTATGACCGCTTGTGTGGTCGTAGCCAAATTTGAGTTAATAGACGAACTAAGGGGGCCCGGAAAGAAGCGAGCGATTTGGTGAGTGGTAGTCGAGAAGGCAGTCGAGAATCGATGTTGTCACAAGTAACATACTGTAACCTTGATCCAATTTGAGAACCATAAGAGCCAGCTCTCCGGAAGCAGTTGAAACTGCCAACAAAACCTGTAAGATCTTCCTCTCCCCGACCAGAAGAGCAGCTGCAGGTAGCTAAACGCTCTATAGTAGGGACAGATGTGAGTAGACTGTCCGCAGGTGATAGTGTTGCGTCACTGTGTTATCCATGGATCCTATTACCCAGTCGACCCTCGGTGACCCCCCACTAATGACCGGCGTCTTTACACTGTAACAGATGTCTTTTTTTTCAGTATGCACATTCTGACACACAAGGCCAATCACGAGTGTCCTACCTGTGGAAAACACTTCTCTCGCCTCTGGCTGCTCCAGGGCCATCTACGATCCCATACCGGACAACGCCCCTTCGGTTGTGCTCACTGTGGAAAATCATTCGCTGACCGCAGTAATCTCAGAGCACATATTCTTACCCACACTGGTAGGTGAGAAAGCCTGTTGTCCACGCGAAATATAGATCATTCGGGCCCGCGGCTGTGATGAATGCGAACACGCTCGGCTAATCCTTCAAGGCTTTGCCAGCAGCGTCGAGATGAAATGACAAGGGTGATTTTCAGGTGATAAGAGGTTCAAATGCGACCGCTGCGGAAGGAAATTCGCTCTGAGGAGTTATCTCAACCGACACCAGGAGAGCTCGTGTAAACTATGTCCCGAATATGACGAGGACAACTAGAAGACGATTGCCTGACCCTGCTCAATTGTTCTTGCCCAATGCCTAGTCGCTTATATAAAGTTTTTAGCCTTTGCAACCATTCTGTCGATAAGAGAAAGCCACCGAAGAGCTTATAATGCTTTATTAGGATAAAACAGATAACAAACATGATTGAAAAAGGAAGTAAACAGTAAGACAATGAAAAATTTCGGTTTCTATGAAACGATAAAAATGAGTCCACTGTGGACTACTGTGTATTAGAAAGATGGCCAGTGTTCTTGAACCATTGGCAACACAGGCAGGCAGTAATTTTCTTCGGCCTATCGTGAGCCTCGAAAGTGAGCATTTTCTGGATGACTTCACGGCATTCTTCCGAGACGACTTCTTGAGATTGACTTCCTACTGGATAATCATTGATCCCATTCCTGAATTATGGGCGGTAAACCAAGGAAAAACGAATAAGTTTACCGCTGAATTTCAATAATTTCGGAGGTGGGCTTTTGTTCCTTGAAGGGCATCTGATTGGTCATCATAATGAAGATGATGATTCCGACTGCCCAAATGTCGGACTTGTAGGGGTTGTAGGGCTTTCCTTGGAGAATCTGAAACAGCTGATATGAACTAAAAACAGATAACGACGAACTTCGGGGGCCGTATAAGACTTGGATCCACAATGCGTGTCAGAGTAATAACCTCCCACCGGCTTGGCAAATCCGAAATCAGCAATCTTGACAGTTGTGCCACCGAACAACACTATGTTCTCCAGCTTCAAATCTCGATGGGCTATTCCTAGCTGAAAACCTGATTGATGACAAGCAACTTAGAAGAGCTCACACTGTGCATATGTCCGAGACCGCGTATGATCTGTGAAGCCCAGATCCGGCCAAGAGTTTCTCCGACAGCTCCGAATTTCATTACGTAACTCAGCAAGTCTCCGCCTTGGCCGTACTCCATCGTGAGGAAGGTATAATTAGCGCCAGAGTAATGTCCATGGAGACGAACGAGGTATGGATGATCCAGCTGCTTCCAGCATTCGATTTCACGGGAAAGAAACTTGGTAAGATAGTCCTGCGAATGCTCCTTCTCGTTGATGATCTTCATCGCAATCTGCAAATCAAAATGTAAAATTGAGTGATCAAGTGTTACCTGATTGGTAAAGCCTTCAGGTGTGGTCTCGGTCACGAGGTAAACCTTGGAATATCTTCCGCCGCCAATCTTCTTCGCATTCCTAATATCGACGTTCTTCTCCAGAAAAATAGCCGCAATATGGTCATTCAGGGTCAACTCTGGCTTCTAAAAATTAGATCGTTGAAGTTATTGATGGAAGAAATCGCCTCCTTTTCGATGGTTCTGATCTGTACAGGGCAGGGCGAAGCACAGTCCCTAGAATAGATGGTACGCCCTCGTTGAATGGTTTTTCTGGGAGACTGCTTATAATATGGTGCATTTCTAACTGAAATTTTAGAACGAATCACTGGAAAAGAGGTAACTCACGATAAGAAGCGGGAGGATGGGATCTGCCTGACATCCTCGCGTTTCGGAGCGGAAAATGCCCCCCTCGCCTTGCTTCCACAAAAAAAAAACGTAGAGAAACGGATACGCTTCCTGATTTCTACTGTAGCCCGGCAGCTTATCTAAGATCGTGTTAGGACCTTTTAAGCAGAACAGTCCTTTAAATTTTTGAATTTGTGGGCTTCGGATTATTGATAGAGACCTCTAGAATTTCTGAAAGGTTTTTCAGCCCCACCTTCCACGTTGTTTTCGTTGTCCATGTGCTCCTTGCATGTTTCAGACGTTCTAACATATTTCATTAGCAACATCTGCATCGATTTATGGTCGTCGCTATCCTTTAACTCTTTTATCGAGCTCTGTCACGTTCTGCGAAAATTTACCAGTTTACCACTGGTTGCAAGCAGGTATTTCCTCCAGAGAGAAGTGTTTGCGATGCGCAAAAAAACAGTTGTTTGCGCCGTTCGGGGGAAAATTTTGTATGCAACCAGCTGATTGCATCAATGTGTTCAAATAGCTAATTTCTTTATTTTGGAGACGTAAAAAAGACAGAATTTTTCTTTTTCACATCTCTTTCGCTATTCCAAACATAATATCGGTCGATGAATTTTGCGTGTCTCCTCATATTCCCTTTTTATTGAGCCACTTCCAGTCGAAACATGCAATCGCAAGAGAATGGAAGTGGAGACGCATCGGTTCAAGCGAAAATGGATGCGTTGGATCTGAAAGACAAGGAGAATCAGAATGTACCGCAAAAGTCTAAGGACACGGTTAGTAACATTTGATGTATTGATCCAGTTGCTCTGTCTACAGACACGTGGTTGTCGCCGTCCGTCTAACAGTCAGCGTACCCTGTCCCAAGTCAGCAACGGTGGTACGGCAAGCGATTACAGCGTAGGAGAACTGGACGAGCCGTTCACGGATACTGAGGACGAGGATCATGCTGATCAGAAGTTGCACCTCGTGCTTCCCAATCAGAGAGCTCGTACTCTGTCTGGACAGTGGCCCGAAACTGGATGTTCGCCCAAATGGGGAGGACCGACGATGTGTTTGAGCTGCCTACAATTCTTCAATCTGCCCGATCAGATGGGGGAGTTCAAAGCGTCAGTTTGGTATCGTTTGTCCAACCAAATTTTTATTTCAGGCATCTTCTGTCCGAGCACAAAATCGTCATCAGCGAGCTTGATGCCATTGTCGATCCGAAGAGATATGTGGAGCACTGGCGTGTCCGCTTCAGCAAGCAGAGCATTGACGAGATCTTCCCGAGTGTTGAAGTTCTCGAAGGAGATCCCCTCCATGGTCAGTTAATCACAAATACTATCCATAAGCGTATTTAATTTTAGGTCAAGTGGACTACTACTTCCACGTGATTCCCTCGAACGAGGAGGATGTCAAATTGCGCCGTGATCTGGCTCTCCGTCGTCTGGAAGAAGCCCTTGCCTGTCAGCAGCGCGAACGTGAGGATAAGGAGTTCAAGCAGGCCTGCTTGTTCTGTCGCTACGAGGCTCGCGGAAATCGGAGCAAGATTATCAATCACCTGGTCAGAATCCATCATCTGAATCTTGGCAAACCCGACAACCTCGTCTTCGTTCGCGAGTACGTCGAACTTCTCAGGAGCAAAATGGACGTCAGTGCTGTTTTTTGAATTACATAATTGAAATGATTTAGAAGGGACAATGCATCTACTGCGAGAAGATCTTCCCAGACAACAACACGCTCATGGATCACATGAGGAAGAAGAATCACAAGGAGGTCAATCCGAAGGATCATTACTACGACAAGTTCTACATTATCAACTACTTGGAGGTTGGCAAGAGATGGCTCGATGTGCTGGCTCAGGACTTCGAAGACAACCTGCCGGCCTTCCAGGATTCTGATGACGAGGAAGAAGAGTACGTCTCACTATTTGTGTAGCACACATGCCTGTTTACAGATGCCGCTGGAACGAGTGGGAAAAGGACAACATCCTCGATGACACACGCGTCGTCTGCCTTGTTTGTGATGTTGCTGAGCAGAACATCGCTGATTTGCTACAGCATATGAACGAGTCGCACGGATTGGATCTCGTGAAGAAGATGATGGGATTGGACACCTACCAGAGAATGAAGCTTGTCAATTTCATTCGCAAGCAGACCTACAACGGAACCTGCTGGTCGTGCCAGAAGGAAGTTGGAAATCCTGTTCAGTTGGCCAAGCACTTCACCGAGGTCGAAACTCCTGTCAAGGTTCGTTTGCGTCTCCTTAACCAAAGAAAACTGTTCAGAACTTCCCGCCAGCTGAGCTGTGGGATAAGGAGGAGTATCTGATCCCGTTGTTCGGAAACGACAATCTGCTCTGGCAGCTGGAGTCGCATTTGGATGTGATCGAAGAGCAGGAGAAGACGCCTGTCCAGGGAAAGAAGAAGATTGCCAGTCTCATCAAAACGAGCCAGGAGAATACAATTGAGGGTGTCTACGCTGAAGATCTGCCCGCTCTGACCGGAATTGCCAACTCGGAACTCGATTCACTCATGTGAAAGAAGCCTGGACTATTATTTCTCTTTGAAACTCTCGGAATTTGTTAGTGCCTTCTTTACTGTATGAATTTTACTTTGTCCTAATCACTTATTCAGATTGGAAGATAATATCTTTACTTCAGAAATGATTGATCACTGCTGAAGTAGTTCTGTTGTCTAGAGCTACTGGAATCCTCCAATCTTAAGCAGCAGACGACCGTGCTTGAATGAGAGAGCGGCCAGAGCTCCGATGACGACACCAGCGCCGAGAATGACCATTGCAGAACGTCTAGTAGAAGGGTTGACTATTTCTGGGGGGACAACTTCGGCCTCGACTTCCTCAGGAAATTGCTCTTCTTCAATAGGATCTGGCTCCTCTCCGATAGGATGTTCCTGTAGATCTGCGACGTAGGCAGCCGTTCGATCCTGTAGAGGAGTGATCAGCGAGGTGGGCATCACGAAGCTTCGAGAAGCCATCGACGCGGTCAGAATGCGTTCCTCTCCATTCTGCTCGATGGTCAGCTGGACACGATTGGCTCTCTTCAGCTGGCTGATGATCTCGTCATGGGTCATGACATCGACATCGAGACCATTAATCGCTATGATGCGATCGCCTTCTTTTAGTCCCATCCGTTCAGCTACTCCATCGCGCGAGACGAAGGACACGAAGGGACACGGAACTCCGGGGAGATGCTCGCTGTCCTTCCCGCCGACGACATTGAATCCGTAGCCGCCGGACTCGCTCTTCTGTAGATCCACTCGGGTGATGCTGGAGGAGAACGTCTCGTTCGATGGGCTCCAAAGGGTCGAGACGGGTTCCAGGGTAGACATCGGCAGCTAGAGTCTGGGCTCAGAGTCTTTCTTTATTGAGTTGTTTTGTTATTGAATGTTGACAGCTTGTTACTAAAGAAACTAGTAATCGCGGTTCTTCCAGAAAAGTCTTTTTCGCAAAAAAGTTAAAAGTTTTCTATCGTAAAACAAGGTAAATAGAGTCGACTTCGAAATTGTTTTTGAGAGCAGCGTCACTCGAAGCTGTGCGAGCACCACTGACTGACGCAAAGATGTTCCAATTCGGCCCGAGGAAGCAGCAGAAGAAGAAGACGGCTCGAAACCTGAAGAAGCAGGCCAAGAAGGTCACCCAAGTGGTCCACGCTATCGAAGCCTCGACAGTCGGTGGTCCGGAGGAGGACACGATGCGCGATGTCTCGAGCAACTGGTCGACCACGGATCGTCAGATGGCTACACTGTTCAGTCCGAGTGACAGCTATCAGAGGCTGGTCGAGATGAATCCGTCGCCGACGGAGGAGCTGTGCTGTGCGAAAGAGAAGGAGGAGGAGGACGCCTACCAGTTGCTGAGTCCGATGCCGAAGGATTCGCTCGAACTGCTGTCTAGGAAGACGGTCACTTTCCGCTCGGATAACTGGCGTCTGGAACAGTTGGAAGAGCAGGTTATCCGTCTGAAGACGATCGTCGAGGAACAGACTGAACAGCTCCGGAAGGCCAGGAACCAGGTCGACCAGCTCATCGTTGACTACTCGAAGCAGCAGAAGAAGCCGCCTCTTCAGAAGATTGTCCACTTCGAGAGCGAGCCCACGCTCGGAAACGAGAAGTTCTTCAGTGATCCTAGGAAACATCACACCTGCTAATAAAGCACTAGAACTGGTCTTGTGTTGTTTTCTGTTATTGTTGGGATAGTTCTGATTGTCGTTCAATGACTTGCCGGTAGTTTAGACTTCGTCTTCTTCTAGTCTTCGTGTTGACTCTCTGCTGATACTGGCTACCATGGAACTCACAGACAGTTCTCCTCGTCCTGTCCCTTATCCCAGCTATCTCTTGCGTGACAAGACCTGACACGAAATGACATGCCCATCCAGTCAGTCGTGCTAAGGATGTGGATCTGGACGGCTGTTCATCTGCTCCCAGCTGGTAAGCTTCCCTGTCTTTAAACTAAAATATTTCAGCATATGCTATCTTCTCCCTTGGCGATCCGAATACCAGCTGGACGAACAACGACACGATCTTTCTCAAAGAGGATGTTGGCGCAGTCCGTCCTATCCGCGACCAGGAGCTCAAGATACCCGTCTTCTGCAGCACCAAACTCGAGCCCGATATGACGTCGAACGATCGATGTCGGCGATGTGCGTAGAAAGAGACCTCGGGGAAAATGTGCCAGCCGACGAAGGGCTGGAAGAGACGAAGCTGCTGCTGTAGGATGTCCATGTGCAATAAGATCATCTTTGAGGACTCGCTGCCGGGCTGGGGAATTGTGACCAAGGTGATTTTGAAATATGAGTCCGGTTTCTCTCTATTTAGTCTTTACGGCTTTCACTCAAAAACGAGTCAAAAAACCCGAGAATCTGTATCAAAGCCGAGTTTCACGGCATTGAATGGAGCCGCTTCGAGGAGAATTTAACCTTCACGAAAGAACTTCCCGAGAAGTCGCAGTTGACGGATCTCTGTTTTCTGCGGTACAGAATGAATCAAGACCCCAAGATCCGATACATCGACATGGGAGTCGTGTCGAACATCACAGATTTGGAGCGGTGTGACCACATTTTGTACTCTGGCGAGCCGTGTGAGACCGGCGAAGAAATGATGACGACGTGCTGCTGTCGCGGAGCCTTCTGCAATATGGACCACTACAAGAAGCACGCTTTCAGTCTCGTCATGAATCTGCGTCTGGTCAAGAATACGACACTGCCATCACAACAGCCAAGAAAAACCTGAGATAGATCAAGCTGTGGCACAAGGACGACTACTACTATAAGACGAAGCCGGTTGTGAGCGGATGCATCCTCTTTGGGACGGCTGTCTACATCTTGGTCATGATCGTCCGTTCCAGAAGATATGGATAAGAGACAACACCCGTTCCAAGAGTCGAAAGAGGGCAGTCTGGACAAATAGGAGGGTGAATAAAAAAAGTATTTTTTACAGACTAGGTGAATGAGTTTTGATGGGTATCCAATCCTTTTCGAATCAGAATAGTCTTCAAATCTTTGTTTATCATTGAAGAGTCAACTGATCGTGTCAGAAACTTATTTATCTCTACCGATATGTGAAAACCCAGTGTTCTGTCCACCTTTTCTCTACAACTCTTCTCGTCTGTCTCTGTCTCAATTGTGGTTCGTCTCCTTTTCTACTTTCCCATTCCATTTCATGAAACATGTCAAAATGTTGTGACTGTTCTCCATGTCTCGCTTCCGTCGCCAGCCTGGTCAACGTCTCTTGTTCCCAATGAGAAAATCCATTCTCCTCACTCTCTTCTTTGTCCTAAATGTCAATTCTACGCCGTTGAGTGAGGAAGAAAATGAACTGCTTCAAGAAAGCTGTGGGCGACGTAAGTCTCTTTGAGCTTTCTTTGAAGAAAAAGTTAAAGCAGGTGGGCCAACAAAGAGATCCACCAATGGGCTCCCAATAGACGAAGAGAAGGCTCCATTTGTGGCAGCTATCGGTCTCGGTCCACAGAATATCTACTGTACGGCTGTCTGGATAAGTGACAGACACGTCCTGACAGCAGCTCATTGTGTCAACTTTGTCTACCAATCTGCAGAGAAGTCGCTCTATCCGTACGTGATCAACACTCGTAACGTGGGAGAGCATGAATACCAAGTTCTGGAAGCGTTCAAGATTGAAAAGGTGAGTCTTCTGAACGACCGGTAACACTTGTTTTAGGTTCACTATCCCATGTACTACCTCCCCGTTCTGCCCTCGACTTTCGGGGATGTTGCTATAGCTGAAGTCATTCAAAGTGATCCGAAACCAGTCTCGAAGCCAGTATGTCTGCCCAGTGAGTCATAATGAAAAGATAAATAGTTTGAATTCAGGGAACGACGTCGTTTTTGGAGGAAATGTGACCATGTACGGGTATGGAGTCAACGGTAAGTTTTCTTAGTGAGACCATCTGTCTTTCCTTTCAGTTGCTGACACGAAAAGCGGTGTTGGCCTAGGAGTCATGCGATCCATCAACAGTACTACCGTTTTCTGTCCTGTCCACGGAGCCTTTAGCATCTGTTTCAACGGGTTCCCGTATCTGGCCTGTCACGTATGTTCCTATTCTTCTGAGCAAGAAAAGGTTCAGGGTGACAGTGGCGGCCCCCTAGTCACAACATCTGATGATAGCACAATTGTCGTTCATGGAATCATGGCCACGATCAATCATCTCTGTAGGAAGGAGCTTTGGAACGATGTGATCGGCTACATGAACACCGGAACTAATGTCTTCCATCACGTAGACTGGATCTGTCACTCTACAGGAGTCTGTCCGTCCAAAGAACTCTCGAAATTTGTCAAAAAGTTTGAGGCGAGTGTCAAGAGCAAGTACAAGAGCTTCAACGTGACGGATCTGCCTCGTTACATGGTCTAGATGAACCTTTTAATAAACAGCCCCAGAAGACGCCGTTTCCGGCTCGACTGAAATATTCCAGAGCTTCGCTAAATGATCAAAGTAGGCATCTCCCTGCCTCGGCTGAATCGGTATTCTTTCGGCTATCGTCTTCTCTCTACAGAAGAACCTCAGCACCTCGTATCGCCACTCTTTTGTGTTCACGATGAAGCACAAAATGGTTGGGATAGGCAAGCTGAAGGGGTTTTTTTGGCCAGAGAGGAGTGACTTACGTGGAGAGAAGCAATTCACTGGTCTGTCGCAACAGCTCTTTCGAGAGATGACTGGATACAAAATGGGAACCGGCTATTGACATAGGGATGAGAGCGAAGTGGAGTGAGACCACAAAGAAGGCACTTCTCATTATCTGAAAACCATGTTTTGAATTCAACAAACTACTCTATCTCTTCTCGGAAAGGAAATGGTCTGCAACAGAGCTATAAGAAACTTCGAGCTCGTAACTGACTGCTGAAGATCCCACTCACCTGAAAGACGCGCCCATTTTCGTCAATCTGATACCGATTAGACAGTGAGTACTTTGTCAATCCTTCGTACATTGTTCTCAATCTCTTCGTGTTATAAGCGACCAGCCAAATGTAGCTGGAGAAGGCAACCGTGGTCACAATCAGAGCAATGACTCCACTGTAGACGATGTTGTCAGTGTTGATCCAATACGGATAGGAGGAGAAGAGGAGCAAGTTAGGAATGAGAAGACAGATGACCGGGATGTGGAGACGTCTCTTTTTGTCGTATCTTCCCAGATAGTAGGTGGCACAGCCTCTTTCCAACAGAATTACAGTCATTCCTCCCAGTGTCGTCACAATAAAGACGACCCTCGCCTCACAGAACACGTGTTTCCAGAACGGGTCCACTAAAAATCAAGGTTTATTTCGGTTCACCGAGCCCTTTTCTCGAGCGCATTACCAGCTTTTTTTTTTAGCTAAATTCTAAGAACTTCGGGGACTACGTCAAATGATCTCTTATCGGACATTGTTTTCCTGTATAAGGGCTGTTTGTGTCGTGCATTTTCAAGCGAGTTGGTCAATTACACATAGAGGGACGTCTTGACCAAGAGTCTATTAGCAGGACGCAGAGACTAGCACTATTAGAGAGGAGTGACTCTACTTCCGCCTGACTCTCTTCAGAGTTGCAGACACGGAAATTGGAACTGAATTCGAAACGTTGGGAAAGATTAAAGCCTAGAGAGGCCTCTAACTGTTATACTATAGAAAACCAAATACAAGTCTTCAAACACTTTCACAAGGCTAAGTATTTGTTTTCAGACTTTACACTGTTTTAAAACATTGTAGCTTTTGTTCTTCTCTACAATGTTTGGAAACATTGTAGGGAACAACAAACTATGTCTCAAGAATAGGACAAATCCCAAAAACCCATCCTTCTTCCCGAAAAGTTCTTCCGGATACTCACCATTGTCTGTGAACTGCTTGTACAAGTAGATCAATCGAATGAATGCCATAATGACATCGATGATATAGTAATAATTGAGACAAATGTTCAGATTGGTATGAAAGGCGTCCTTCTTCCTCGGCAAACGAAGAATAACAGCCAGGCAGATCAAGGAAAGAAGCAGGCCGAGTAGTTCCAGCAGACAGATAAAATAGAGAAGGGACGATACTTCTTCAACTTCAGTGATTTTCGAGAGTTGTGACTGATAGATCTCCCCGAACATTTCTTCGACCTGAACCCGAGAGAATATAGAGGAGCCGCAGGGGAATAGAGAGAAAACAGCAAACAGGCGTAAGATCGAGAGGCGGACTCGAATAATTTCATTCTTCCGATGATGTGGACAACAAGACGTTTATCGAATCTCAGGAATAAAGTGAGGAGAAAGGTGACGGAAAGCGTCATATACTCTTAAGGAAAGGTCAAGAGGGGTCAGACAAGAGACTGACAAGAGCGATTCGAAGAGTCCGAAAGATTCAGAAACACCCAATCTGTATACTTTCCAAAAGGGCGGAAGAGGAAGAGAAATCAAAACTGAGAAATGATCGTTTTGTTGTGTGTGACTACAAAGTGAACAGCACCCATGCCTTTGTTCAAAACTCCAGACCATTTCCAAGAAGGTGTTAATTACTTCTTCTCGATCTCTGACCCTTTCGCCCCAAATGCAAAGAAAGATGTGCCAGACTGGGCAATGAACTGATCTTCGCGTTTGCGGCTCCTTCCATGAGTTTCGATGAAACCCGCTGGAGCGAGAAAGAGTTCAGTTTCAAGACTTCTTCATGAGACTCGGCATCATCAAGATCCCAGCGGAAGTAATCGAAGAACTAGTCCGGATAACATGTGAATCATTGAGGTCTTAAAGGATGGGAACGTTACTGGATTGGCTATATTTGACACTCTCCGTGATTCAAAAAGGACTTGTTTTTACTCACGCTTCACAAACGAAGGTAAAAACAATGAACTCTTGAACACTGGTTCTATTTTTGATGCAAAAACAAAGGCTAGGTGAGCCGTAGAAGAGCGCGGGACAATTGGACAGATTATGCGGATAGATTACAATGAGCAAATTCATAGGGGACTCTTTTTGGTCGGTCAGAGGACCAGATGGAACGATGGCTCAGAGAACTAAAACTTGTTTAGATTTGGCGTAGATCAAGGAGGAAATAGCAGAGAACGAGCAGATCCTGAGTAAATCATTCATGAGATGAGTCGAATGCGTTGACACAGAAAACGGGGTGTGAAATACGAGACATTTGGGCGGACAATGCGGCTCAAACTAGGAACACAACTGTGTTCACAATCTGCTGGTGGGTGGTCGAAAATCAGAGCACTTGAGGAGATTTGCGAGTAAATAGCGTGAAGATTGTTGTCAATAATCTTGGAAACCTATGGTTGACTCATTCCGAAGGCAAGTGAAACTTCAGACGGTATCGGAAGATTGTCTCTTTGTTCTTTTGAGGTAGGCCAATTCACTACCGGAACATCTAAGCGTGAAACATCAGCGACAAGCACAATGATTAACGTGGGAGAGCAGCCAAGAAGTGCTATGACCTTTTCATAATCGTTCACGTAGAGTGTTGACTTCTTTGAACTTCCTCTCTGAATACTAGCTAATTTTCTGGAAGAGGTAATCACCTTCATTCATTGAGCTCGATCAATTGACTTTTTGCTTTCGTCTTCCCTGACAGTGGAGACTGACCAATAAACGTGTCGAACCGTACAGGAAGAAAAAAACGAGAGCAACAAGAGGAATGATAATATCGAGATTGTACATGTGGGTGATGGAATAGGATCGTCCTTCGATTAGAAGCTCTTTGACTCCGCCGTTGTTCAGAACAAACTCGGTTGTTTTGACCAGTCTCTCGGTGGCATTGAAAGGCTTTTCGGTTATGAGACGCTGCATTCGGAGAGCCGCCTTCTTGTATCTGGAGTTACTCTTTTCTGAACAGAGACGAAGGGTTCTCACTTGTCGTTCCCCAGAATTTCACGGACAGCTCTCACTATTCTCTGCTGATCGAACTTGATCGAATTCCTGGGCACATGGATACCCCAGCCGTTTAGTTCCACGGCTCGACTGTTCCTAAACGTCTCTTTCCCTCAGTATAGTGATTGAGAACTCACTTTGGCTGATCAAAAAAGAAGGGCAGAGTCACGAGTGGAACTCCAGCTCGGGCTGATTCTATGATTCCATTGTATCCAGCGTGAGCAATGAAGAGTTGGAGCCGTGGATGACGAAGGAGAGCCGCTTGAGGAATCCAACTGTGTACGGAGAGGTTGGGAATCTTGGAGGCAATTTCGCGGGAATAGGTATCTTCCTGTTCGGCTCGGGCGATGAAGTGGTATGAGGGAAAGGCCTGAAAAAGATTGTGAGCCTGGTAACCAGTCTGTTGGCTTATAGACGATGATTTTGAGTCAGTTAAACCCAACCTTGGCAAGGGTCACGACAGCCTCCATGACTTCTGGAAGTTTCGTCGAGTTGACAATAGTTCCCAGTGAGAAGTAGATGACTCCCTTCTCCCCCTTCTCCATCTCGCTTTCAAATACTTCTCCCAGAGGTCTGTTAGCAGCTTCCGCAATACCCAATCCTCCTGTATTTATCATATTCGGCAAAATGGGTCTGGGGATATCGATAAACTCATCGGTTGTAATGAATACAATATCGGAATCTGAGGCAATCCTGCCCACATGAGGGAAGTCGTTCCTAAAACAGTCGGATTTTTCAGGTTTCCGAGTCAAAACTCACCCATACTTGTCCCAGAAGACCTGTGCAGTGGCTGTGTGAGTCCAGTATCCGACAAAGAACCCAACCAGACCGTAGTAAAGATTGTAGGCCCTGTCGAGATACGATATTCTCGGATCGACATCGATTCCATGGGCCGGAATGTAGCTCAACGGAGCCGGTTGACCAGTGTACCAGGAGGTGTATTCGAAGATTGGACAGCTGATACCATTATTGATCTTAAATAGAGACACACCTCTGTATCCAAAAGTGAGTCTTAATGCCCAATCGGACAGCTAATCCTTGACCGCAGAGGTGGATCTGTTCCCCGAAGAAGGCGTCGAAATTGTAGCTTCGAAGTTTTTCCATGATCTCCTCATTGTCCAGAACTTCTGAATCAACTCTTCCCATAACAGTGATCGGGTCATACGTCTACAGAATCCATTGCAGGCCTCATTATACTTGATGATTCCTTTTGAAATCTCCCAAATATCATCCTCGGCAAAGATGTCATTGGAGAAACCTGAATTTTCTCTCTACAGCTCAAAGAATTTAAGACTCACTGGAAAGAACATCGTGGAGAGCCGATGAGAAGCCCTTCATGGTCCATCTTTTGGCCACCTTGGCCGACTGAACTTTCTCGACGATGTTCAGCCAGTCGGGCTCGAAAATGACCACATCGTGACCGGCCTTGGCTAACTCGTCGGCATAACGACCATTGCTGATCATGTGACTTCGACTGATAGTCGGGGAAAAGAAGAGAATTTTGTAAGAAAAGACATTTGGGAATAGACAGACGAGCAAGACGAGCAGACGCATTGGAACAGACTGGCGCTCCGTATCATTATCATCATTGTCTGGTCAGAAATCGTTGCCGCTTATCATCGACCCCTGGAACAACGAAATGACAGATGCTAGATGACAGTTTTAGTGCACTCTCTAGTCTACAAGGTCGCTAGAAGATCTCTGTGCTTTGAATGTTTCACACTTCGAAGCTGAAGAAGTTTGAGAGTCCTCGTCCAAATCTATAACTTTTCCCATAAAAAAAGATCATGTTTGGTCTGATTTCGAAGCTCTTGATCAGAAAAATGCGATGGATTCATTTCCTAGTCTGTCTTTCTGACATGGAAACTGAGCGCGATGTCCCTCTGTAGTTTTCGACTATCTTTCAAAAACTATCGACTGTAGCCGTAGTATTTTTTTTATTTCTTGACAGTAGTTTGGTGTCGAGAAGGTCGAACCGTGGCTGTTCTGTCCTTAGTCGACAGCCCACACTTTTTGACTTCTCATGCTCGGATACAGCCAGTTTGGCTTGGATCTGGGCAGCTGAAGTGTCCTCCTCGAAGAGGAAAACAAGACTGGATAGACTTTAGATCACCGTCGGACGGGTAGGAACTCTCACTCAGACACTTTGCTGCTCAGAATTACGGTATCCGTTCCTGTACCGAAATCCATTGACACTGTTACATGGACAAAGAGGAAGCCTTTTTCATCGAGATCAGTACCTCCATCGCATTCTTTACAAACTGAAAACCATGAGCACTGCTTGTCTCAGTTTGCTTACCTAGGGTCGAATACTACCATTCGAGTACATTTTCTAGAGTAGTTGTTCGAGTGCCTGATCTTTCTGACTTCTATACTCTTTTTCGTATATGAAGGCATCATTATACACAGAGTCTTCTTTACAATTCAATGCTTTTTGTGCTAAACACGTAGAGCAGAATTCAACCGAAACTTTGAAAGTCAATCTCTCCAGCTTTCGAAAATTGGAATACATGTGAGTTCAAATTCTGCCAAAATTGTCCACACCCACTTTTGTCACGGGACCTATGGGTCTCGACACGAATGCAATACTCTAAACATTTTTCTTTTACCTTTGCCTAAAATCTTTTCATTCAGTCACTTTTTGTCTCACAAAAGGCGTACGCTCCAAGCGCAAATAAGGAACAACATGGTATTTTTTAATCATTTTTGTTTGTTACAGAGTCCTGATGAAAATTATGTTAGCAAAATGATATAGAAACATTTTATTGAGAAAATACCTATCGTTTTTGATTAAAAATTTGAGGCCTACTTGCTTGTTACCGATTGAAATTCTAGGCACAATTTATGTAATTGTGTGCGTTTGCTTGCCTAAAAATCAAAGGAGAGCTCTGTATGAGCAGAGCGATTTGACGTGATTTTCTCGTCCTTATTGTGGTTATTTTCAGAATCGTGGCGGCATTCGCGGAGGAGGAAGTGGCGGCAGTGGAAGTGGCAACAGCAGGGATTTGATCGGTACCATCCATGCCGACCTATTCACCCGTCCGGAAAACTTCGACAAGAGAGGTAAACCAATTTGTTCAAACTTCTTCTTATGCGCCTATTCTAGGGACCTCTGGTGAGTCAGTCGAGTGCATGGCCAATTTTGTGCCCCTCAACACCAACGAGCATTTTACCATCTACCAGTACCACACTGTTTTCGTGGTAATTCTAATCGTTCTCAATCTCTGCAATACTATATTTTTCTAGCCCGACGTCGACTCCAAATCGATCCGTCAGCAGATCCTCTCTCAACCGTCTATCATGTCCGAGATAGGCGATAAGTTCATCTTCGACGGAATGATTCTTTACTTGACGGAGGAGTGGTCGAGAGAACAGATCCTGGAGGCTAGGCACCCGATTACTGGAGAGGCTGTCTCCGTCCGTTTTAAGGTATGATTCCACTTGTTTCTCAAGATCAACGCTTGTTTAGAATAGCGTCCGCTTTGGACACAACGACGCCCAGGCCATCAACTGTTACAATATCGTCCTTCGTCGTTGCCTCGACCAGATCGGCTTCAAGCAGATGGGAAGAAACTACTTCAATCCTTCCATGGTTAGCTAGTCCTATTTCAATTTACATCAAGTTTATCAGGGAACTAACATTAGCCAGTACGGCTTGTCGGTCTGGCCTGGCTACGAAACTGCCATCCGCGTCTATGAAGGTGGATTGATGCTCTGTATCGAAAATCGCTTCAAGGTCCTCAGAACCGACAACCTGCTCAATATCATGTACAAGGAGTTCGACCGTGCTGGTCAGAATATAGAGAGGATGCAGCACAAGTTTCTCGAGATGTTCCAAGGCACTTCTATTGTGACTCACTACAACAACAAGCTCCATCGCTGCACCAGCGTGGTTAGTTCACTCTTCCCATGTTGGGACTTGGTTTGATATTCAGGCGTGGGACATGACTCCAGACTCCGAGTTCAAGAAAGCTGATGGTACGATGATTTCCTTGGCAGATTACTACAAGCAGCAGTACAACCTCGAAGTCACCAAGCACAATCAGCCGATCATCATCAGCGAGGGAAAGCCCAAGCAGCCTGGAGAGCCTCCCCAGCAAACCTATCTCATCCCGGAGTTCTGTCAGCCGACAGGTATGCTTTCTGTTGTTCGCCATTCACGAGCTATTTGAGGTTTGACCGACGACATGCGCAAAGACTTTCGTCTGATGCGGGCTCTGAGCCAACACACGAGACTCGACCCCAACGCTCGTTACCAATCTACTGGCCAGTTCGTCCACGCCATCAATACCAACGAGACGTGTAGCAATCTGCTTGAAGCCTGGCAGCTTCAACTCGGACATGACCTCGTTCATCTCAAGTCTCGAGTTTTCCCGGGAGAGCGACTCGTCGGAAAAAATCCTACTGGTTTCGTCGGTATCAAAGCTGAATGGGCCAGGGAGTGCAAGGTATGAGTCGTTGATTTTGTCAATATGCGTGCTTTTAGCGCAATGGAAACTTTCTCTCCAAAGATATGAGGAACTGGATCCTCGTTTGCCCTTCCAACCCGACCAACGTCTCCGCGGCCCAGAAGTTGGCTATGAAGTTCCAGGAGCTTGGAAGGACCCTCAGCATGACCATTGGCGATCCCATGTGTGCATCGGTTACTGGAACCACGGTCCAGGACTACATCAGAGCAGTCAAGACCGCCCTTGATCAAGCCAAAGGACATGAGATCCACATGATCGTCATTCTGTAAGTGCTTCAGAGCTTAGGGCTATTCCAATTGCTTCAGGCTGGCAGATGATAATAAGACCCGCTACGACACGCTCAAGAAGATGCTTTGCACTGTCAACAATGGTGGACAGCCTGTCCCTAGCCAATGTGTCCTAATGAAGACTCTTGTTGGATCGGGATCTTCTGGCGGAGAGAACAAAAACTTCGACAGCATCGTCTTGAAGATTCTGCTCCAGATCAACTGCAAGATGGGTGGAGCACTTTGGAAGGCTAGTCGCTGACTAATTTCTTTGATTAACAATCGTTTCAGGTTAACTTGCCTCTGAGGAAATGCATGTTGGTCGGTTACGACCTGTACAACGACTCCACGTTAGTCTCTAGTGTTTCCTTCTTTATAACTGATGGTTCAGCATGCGTGGAAAAACGATCGGCGCCTGCGTCTCGACCTACAACGACGACTACACGCAATTCTACAGTCAGACCAGACCTCATGACAACCCTACGGAGCTTGGAAACAACTTGACTCACTTCATCCGCAAGGCTCTCCGCAAGTACTTCACGACCAACAACGGAACTCTTCCCGAGCGCGTCTTCCTCTACCGAGGTTTGTTTCATTTACTCAGCCTTCAATAATCTTTAGATGGCGCTGGTGACGGCCAAATCCCTTACATCCGAAACCAGGAGGTCAATCTTGTTAAAGAAGCTTGCCAAGATGTCGTCAAGAAGGCCGGTCTGACCGGAGAAATCAAGCTCTCGTTCACCATCGTCACAAAAAAGGTCAACATGCGCGTCTTCAGACGCTCCGGCGACAAGTTGGAGAATCCTACTCCTGGAACCGTTGTCGACGACTGTGTAACGAGACCGGAGCGCTATGACTTCTACCTGGTCCCGCAGTTTGTCAACCAGGGAACCGTCACTCCTGGTAAGTTTTCTGTCTTCCGATACATGTTTTTAGTCTGCTACAACGTGATCTTCGACAACACCGGCCTCACTCCCGATCAGCAGCAGAAGCTCGCCTTCAAACTCTGCCACCTCTACTACAACTGGCAAGGAACTGTTCGTGTCCCGAGTCTCTGCCAGTACTCCCACAAACTAGCATTCCTCGTCGCCCAGTCGATCCACATGGAAGTGGACGAATCTCTTCGTGATAAGCTTTTTTACCTATAAGCTGTATATTTTGTTTTCCACTTTTTTTTTCTGTTAACATTAAGCTATCCCGTTTTTGCCGCTTTTTTAGCCGTTGCAGGGTAGGGTATTCACGACTTTTGATCACTAGAGGTTAGCGACTTCTTTCCGAGCTCCGACTTTTGGCGTAGCTTTCTATCTAGCTGCTAACTGCTTAAACGAAGCTTAGTCCGTTTCATTCCTATGGAACTCGCAATTCCAATATGTTCGTCGTCTATTGACACTTGTCTTCGTCTGTCTTTTAAATATTTTCAACTTCCGTCTCGCCAATAATCAATCGAGTCTCCGATGCCCGTCTCTTGGTAGACACCCGTCGCCTGCTATTATTGATCTGTTCATCAGAAGAACGACTTACTGACTGTCGTCGACCATGCTTTTCTCATCCTGGTCCGTTCCTTCTGGTTTCTAGCCTGCAACAACATTCTGGGCGGTATGTCTTTTTCTATTGATAAGTAATGAATTGCAGTGACAACGGGCTACATTTTGTACTTTTTCTGTGGAATAGGAATCATGCACTTGTCAGCGGCACTACCGTAATCTTCGAGGAAGAAGAGCCAGAGAAGAAGGTCGTCTCAAATCAAGAGCCGGACAAAAAAGACATCGAAAAGCAAAGAGCCTGATCACATTGTAAGCATGGCTGCTTCCTAATTAAAAGGCACATAATGTTTATGGTAAATCGCGTTTTTCCAGTTCAAAAGGTAGTTATCCTTCTCAAAATCAGCGTGATTTGCAAGCAAAGCCACGGTTAGAAGAGAGAACTGCATTGGTTTCCCACGGTTCGTAATTCACGGGCCGTTCGACAAAGAGGCCAAGGTTCCTTCCTAATTTTCAAGACTTTCAGTGCCACCTCGTTCTCCATGTTGTCTCACACAACGTCCCTGCTGCTACCGGTCCTCCTCCAAAGAAGTCAGACAAGGCCAAGCAGTAAAGCTGAGTAAACTGTTCCATTAAGATTTCCAGCCGTGACCAGATGTACTATAATCGTCTAATCTTTTGTTGGTTCACGCTGACTGAAAAACGAATTTACTAGGTCGGAGACAAAGAAAAATGCTAAATCCAGGCGCTGATTTGCTCCCTCTCCATATTCTGAACAATTATGTAAGCTTGGCAATGTTCCAGTCAAAAACTCACGTGTATCTGCCTGTTCCTTCTGCAAAGAGACTTGATCGAGTTCATGTAATAGAGAAACAAGACCAGAGGACAACCCATTATGCCGACAAAGTAGTTATGACTGAAGAAGTTTACGGAAAAAGTTCACTAACAAGATGCAAAGTTTGCTCTTACTTACAGGTTTGCTGATAATGTAGACACAGAGAGCCAAGACGGCCAGTGAGAGCAGCACCAAATAAGCATAACAGGCCAGTTTAGATCATGAGTTGCAGTGATTATTTGCGGGACGATCCATGGGCGTGGACGGTTCGGGGGCAGAAGTGATGTCAGTTCATAGAAAGGGCGTTGGTCAGAGGGTGAGTAAGAGCTGTCTGGGAGCTGTAAATGTTGGGAGCTGGTAGTACAAGTGGTTTCAATGTTGAATGGAGATCAGTGAGTGAATGAATTTGACTTTCGGAGAGGAGACTTACAGTCATATTTCTGACAACTTCGATGAGACAAAGGTGAAGTCGAGGACAGCGTTTCCGCGGTTCCTTCAGGTTCCTCAGCCAGATAGACAAGAAGAGCGTTCCCCAACACAGTATTGTTTGTCACTATTTTGAGACACAGATGAGTTTGCTACTCTGATTGTCCTAGAGCCAACTCATGAGATATTTGTTGGCATCTGTTGTCAACGGTTCAGAAGTGTGGCAGTCTGGTGTTTACTTTGATAAGTAGTTGGCAATTATTCTTCCTCGTCGAAGACACATGAACAGGCAGTCGAAGAGGAAATCCTCGACTTTCAGCGTTTTCTCTGCTTTGAGACGGCCGAAGAATCCACAACTTTGACGGGTTTACAGCCAGCTCGTGAGACATTTATTGGTATGTGTCAACAGCTATGAAATATGTCCATCTCTGACTCAGAACGGAGAAGGATCTTCCTTTACTAAAGTGTAGTGGTGTCCGTCCGTCCGTCCGTCTGTCACGATGTCCGCGCCTATCAACACGAATACCCAAAAATGCTAATAAGTCATTTTATGTCAAATCTAAGCCAAGGCCAAAGGGTTGCGAAGCAGCCGCCGACAGCTGGACAGAAGTTAAACAAAAAGTCAGAAGAAAAAAGGTCACAGAAATACATCAGTATCGCGAGGAAGAAGTTCGTCATCCTCAGCTGATCTCCATCTTTCGGATCGATTACACTCCGGACCACGCGAGCGGATTTAATTTGGAGGGGAGCAAAAAGATAGAAGAACAGGATAAAGGAGACGAAGGAGCCGATGGATCCCAAGAAGGGCAGAATCCTCAAGTCGTCTAAGATCTTACTTTTCTAATGATTGATTAACAACTGACATTGTAAGCACTGTTTCCAATGAAAGCAGCTGTGAGAACAAGATAGAACGGGACTGCTGCCAGGAGGATGATGAGGATGGGATGTTTGCAAATTTTGGGTGGGAAGTAGAGAGAGAGAGAGAGAGAGAGAGAGAGAGAAACAGAAGTAAGTGGCGGTTGGAATGTGCATGATGTCAGATTTATGGGACATGGGGATGCTGAAAAGAAAGAGAAAAGAGACCGAGAACAACAGTCTCACCGTACTGTATTGACTGCTCTTCAAAAGTTCTTAAAAGACTGTCCAAAGTCTTTCGACTGAAAAGTCTACAAATAGAAATGATTTATGAAAATAACTGTTTATAACAATTGAGATTTAGGAGTGAAGAGGAGGAGATCAGATGGCGGGGAAGTCGGAGTCGTTGACCATGAGCCTTCTGCAGATGGGGCAGTCCCTCTTCGTCTTATGCCACTTCTCGATACACTGAAATCAAAGTTTTTTTTTTAGGAAACATGGACTGTTACAAACAAGAAAAGAAGTGGAAACACCGACCTCAGCATGGAAAAGACGAGAACAATGGCAGCACTTCTCTTGACGATGATATGTGGCCATTTCTTCGATACAGATTGGACACTCATCGATTTCCTAATGACAGTTATGATTCGAATGGAAGGATATCTACCAAGGCATTCTCAAGGATCTTCAGTTGTTTCTTGCCCAATAAGTTGCGATAATCTCTCTTGGGTCTCTGAAAACTCCAACAATAGGCCCGATGGGAAGCAACGTACAAAATGGTACTGCCAGCTCTTCTTCTTAAAGCAATATCCAACGAAGTAGTGGTCGAGTCCGAGCACGAAGTTCCTCAGCTCGTATCCTTCCTTGCTTTTCCCGCAACTCTTGGAAATCTTAAGCAGTTCCTTGATATAGGCCAGTTGACCAGGAGACAGCCTTTCCTCGTAGGCGTCTGTCAATTTGAGAAGAGTGTAGAGAAGGGAGGTAACAGAGTGCGTCTCGTCAGGATCGTATTCGGGCAGATTGGCCGGCAGATCACTGGAACAAATATTGTTAGAGGAGAGAAACGGTCAAAAACTTACTCAATGATGCTACGAAGAGAGACAATGATGCTGTCTTGATAGTCCATCGAGCCACGAGTTCCAGGCTTCGGGAATTTGACTCTTCTCTCAATGGGACAAAGGACTTCCGTTCCGGTACTGAGATCTAAATTGATCAAACGGATGGCCCAAACAAAACTGAACTTACGCATGCTTGTCCGGAAGCCGTCGTGACAAGTGCTGCTCTCGAAGGCGACTGGAAGCACGACCTTCTGATGCTTGGTCTTGGTCCGGATGATTTTAGCCGGTGGCGGGACACTGTACTTCTCCTCAGCTTGGTCCTTCTCCTTCTGTAACGGGATGACGACCTCATCATCAGTAGGGATTCTGAGAGCAGTCTGAGCGGACTTCACCGATGGACGAGTCTGGTCGAAAGAGACCAATAACTGCTGGTCCATCTTCTTCTCCGATGGAACGGCTATCTCGCCTTGAAAAGGGTTCTTGGAAGAGCTGCGGCTAGTGGACTTGGGGGAAAGAGTGGTGGATTTGGCGGTGACGACTCTGGGGTCAGACCTCTTCTTCTCAGGTTTTTTCACCTCCTTCACAGCCTTCTTGTCCTGTACTTCCGTCTTGGTCTTCTTGCCATCGGACTTGATGAGCTGAAGCCAATAATTGCTAGATGAAAAGGGCGGTAGCCCACAACAGTCTCGTCCAGATTCTTGTCTACCAGATAGACTACCAAGAGATTCTCCTCGCAGGCCTCTGTCGGGCATGGCTGTCCCTTCCAGAGCTTTTTCGGACCGTTGTAGTGCTTCGAGATGCATTCCTTGTGACAGGGGAAGGAACAGACGACTTGGTCTTCTCCACAAGTGAACTGAAAGTTGTTTTCTTGACCACAAAAAACCAAAAACGTACTCGAAGATATTTCTCAGCCTTTGGCTGGATGTTCTTCTGACAAAGGCCACACTTGACATGTTCCGGGAGGCTCTTCTCCTCAGACACGGGAGCCGTGGATTCACTGGTCCCCCTTGCGACTTCTACAGCCTCTCGGGCAAGCTGTTCCTTTCTTGCCTTCTTAATCTCGGACTTTGTCATCTTTGCAGAACTGAATACGGTGAAATTATTCCAGGAGAATTACAATTCCTACCTGACTTCTGTTGATGCGGCACTTTCCAAAACCGGCTTGGCCGGCTTCCTGGGCTTGTTGTTCCCGATATCCATGGCGAGCTTGCACAACTCGCCGAAATTAGCATCCCGCATCACGAAGCAGTTCTTCCTCTCCTCTTTGTATCCAGGCAAGCTCTGAAAGGCACGGAGAAAACGTTCGCCTCTAGCAGCAGCTTGGTCGTCTTTCGGCACAGCAAAGAAGCCACTGTATCTGAAAATGGCGATGGATGCTAAACAAGAGCAAATGGGGGACCTTCTGCCATCGTCTTCCTGTTCCGACTGTCCAATTAGAGTCTGGCGTAGTTCCTCGGAATCCTTTTCCATGCTGGCCATAATCCGAGGGACTCCGATCTTCTTGGTCTGTCTCTGGCTCGATTGTGGGACTGAACAAATGAGCTACTGGAGAGGAAATGGTGAAATCTTACCAGGACAGCGAACCGACTCGACAGTCTCGGTAACACAGCTGCAGAATTTTTCACAGTCGCAGAAGGCAGACATCAAACTTGAACAGCTAGTCTCCAGGCGTACAAGCGACAAAGTGACTCTACTTTCCCTACTTCAAGAAGCCAAGAGTTAAAGACAAAGTGGTTACGGATTTTAAACAAACAAGCTTCTGTAGAGCTAGGATTCATTACAAGTACTGTATATAGAAAGAGACCAAGAATCAAATGGCCGGGTAGTCGGTCTGGCTGACGATGTGACTTCGGCAGGTGGACAATCCTTCTGCGTTTCGTGCCACTTTTTCAAATACTGAAACCGAGTATTGAGAATGAGAAAAACTTAGACGCCCAAAGTATCAAGTACAATGAAGACACTGTTGCAGACGGTCCATCGCGACCAACTTTACAAGACTGATCGGGCATTACTCGGCATCGTGTAACTGAGCTTATGTTCTGATAAACTCTACCTACCTCAATATTCGGAATGCATTGTCCCAGTCTTTCTGCAGCGGAATTTGTTCTTCATCTGTCCCTCTTGAAGAACTCTTGAAGAGGGGGCTTCAGAATTCTGAAAAGTTGAAAATCAAGACACCGGACTGTTTTTTTATTGAAACAACTGTCCACATAACTAAATAAGAGAAAAGAAGAGGTTCAGATAGCCGAGAAGTCGGAGTCGTTGATCATTTCCTCTGCAGTACTTTGTGCCACTTCTCGATACACTGAAATCAAACAATTTTTAAAGCTTGGGAAGTAAAGATAAGTGAACTACTGAAGACGAACTCCTTCTGGATTCTAAAAACCGCGATGATAACATTGACTAAAAGAGTAACTAACCAAACGATTTCATAACCTTCTTGTCCTGTACTTCCGTCCTGGTTGTTGTCTACTTGGCATCAGACCGGATGAACTGAAACACCCATTGGTAAGAGAATGAGAGTAGTAACTAACGTCAGACTCGTCTAAGTTCTTGTCTACTAGATAGACAACCAAGAGATTCTCATCACAACCCTCCGTCGGACAAAGCGGTCCCTTGCAGAGCTTGTTCTGACAGTTGAAATGCTTCAAGAGATGTTTGATTGACACATATATCTCGATCTTTCTGGAAATACGAGACTCTTCGTCTAATTGTCAGCCTATTAACTAAAGGCGTACTGTACGCTCCTACAATGACAGTGCTGTGACCAAAGTTACAGTCTAAGAAGTTCCAAACTGTCATCTTTCTCCTGTTCGATGATCTCCATCAGTATATTACATCTTTCCCGACTCGATACTGTTCTTGATCGGTGAGAAAATATGGATCAATTGATATGTAACTCGCGTCCGAGTGTCGCAGATGATATTCGGCCAGGTCAGTCGGTTCACTCTTCTTATCGTCTGCTCCTAATGGTGGTCAACCATCCTACAAAGCTTTTGAGGAAGACGGAAAAAATACTGTTCCGTGCCGGTCGAATCACTGCTCTGGCTCGACTCATTCTTGTTGGCGCTTGTTTTTTCGGGAAGTTACTGACTGGTAGGTTCCTTGTTGTCATCACACTAAGGTTTCAGCTGGCGACTTGGTTTTCAACCTCTTCCTTCTGCTCTTCATTTGGCTGCTGTGTACGTCCAATAGTCCTTGTACTCGACGACATCTTTACAAGAACGCTCACAAAACTTACTCGGTACTTTGTATCTTTTCAAAACTGATATGAGCGTTCAGAGGATGTTCTACTACTTTATCATACTGAGTGCATCCCTGATGCTCTACCCGGATGATCTACTCATCCATTTATTCTCTACCATCCAAATTCTAGCAAAGCATTCCCTCCGAGGCCAGTTCACAGCCTCCTCGGGCCTGTTGGTCATTCGCGTGACAGAACTTTTTGCCCCAGTTGTCCTAGTCCTTCTCGGACTATCAAATGTCAGTGGGCTTTCTTACCCTAAGACTGCAATTGAATGTTTACGACAAACTAAAACGACAACTGGTTTGCTCTAGGAGAGAAACTGTAATGTGCGTGTTTTAGGAAGTCCTCGCCCAGTTGAATGCTCGCCTAGTAGCCATGGAACCTGCTCCGGCTGCATAATATTCTATTCTACAGTATCATTACATTTCCTGTAACTATTTTTCAAATGAAGTGACAAGGTCCAGTCTTTGTTATAAGAGTCGTTATTATAGCCTTGATCGTTCGTCAACCTCTCAATAGCTCATCGGCATGAAATAAACAGTTCTCTGAGCGAGTACTGCTGGTATCCAGTCCTCTTATTGTCTGTCACAGTGGCGATCAGACATCCTGAGGATGTCCTGTTTCGCGTCGGTCGAATCACTGCTCTGGCCAGACACATCTTCCTTACCGTTTTCTGTTTTTATGATATACATAGCGTTTCAGGTTAGTTCGAAGATTGTAAGCACTGTAAGGCTTTCAGTTATAATCATCTTTCATGACATTCTCCTGACACTCTTCATTTAGCTAAGCGCCTCCAACGGACCTTGTACTCGTCAATTTCTGCTACAACGCGCCAACAAAATAGAAAGGGTATGTACCTTCCACTTATCTAGATAGCTTAAAATCCTTAGAGAATGATTGGCTACTCACCGATAATGGCATTAGCTATGATCTGCTTTCCGACTGACCATTCCATAAACCTCATATCTACCGTCGAAAATTTTGCCATTCAGATCTCTTATTACATTACCAGTTTTAGCTGTCATGACGATTGTATTCATGAAGCCCATCGGCCTGGTATAAACACTTCTCTGACGGAAGGGGTTAGAGCGAGCGACAGCACGGAAATCCATGAATTTCGCTCTTCGAACTTCCCTCCTAATTGTCTCAACTGATTTACTGTGTTTCCAAACATTGTTTACTGAAAACAAACAAACTAGAAGAATAAAAACGGTAATTCCAAAGCATCTTAACTTGCAAACTGGGAAGAGGAGCCATTTAAGCTTCGAGTCGCCTCCAGAGACGATAGCAGATGGCAGACAAGTCAGCCTACATTCCGGTAGATGTCGTCGGTTCGGGCCACAAGATGACGGACCTCGATGTCGACATGGACGCCGAGCTGTTCGGCTCTGGTGTCAAGAAGGAACCCACCCCGGTAGCTCCGGTTCCTCCGGTCACTCCGGTCACTCCACCGCCTCCGGCCCCGGCTCCCGTCACCGCTCCTGCCCCCAAGTTCCAGTACAAGAAGGCAGCCACCTTCACCAAGACCTACGCCAGCAAGAAGAAGTAAAGTCCGAGTAAATATAATTGACCGGGCTGGTTTTCTCTACTGAGAGAGAGAGAGAGTCAGATGACGGTTTCTAATCGTTCCGTGGCTCTGTATTTCGTCGTTCTGTCAGGAGTCGAATTGTACCCTTCGAAGCCTCCTGGACGTGTACGGTAAGCATACTGTAGTTTCAAAGGTGAAAGCCGAGCTCTTTACGACCAAGTATTCCTATTCCTATCAATCTGATCGCAATAAGCCCGACCTTTCGCTGCCCTCGCAATAACTCTTCGGCGTGAAATAAACAACTCTCTGTCGGAAGGCAGCTCTGACCCCTCGGATATGTTTATGCACTGTAAATCGAAGATGTCTCCTCCCAGCAGCTCATTCGCCAGATGAACGTTAACTGGAAGAGAATTGAGCTTCTTGCCATTGCCATCCTTCTTTCCTTGGTCGGGATCGTTGGTGTTTTCATCACAGTCCTCTCTATCAAGGACTGCTACCAGAAATCAGGTGTGTTTTACATTATTGTATTCTAGGATGATAAGAAATTTAGGTTGCTCCTTCATCGACGAAGTTATCTTCGGAGCTGCCGTCTTCATCGTCACTGCTGTCTCTCTGGCCGGAGTTGCCTTCGACTGGATGAAATCCGAAACAGAAGAGTCGGGAACGATTCGTCTTGTCTAAAGGCCTAACTCTAACAGTCTTTTCATTTTCTAACAGATACTTTGGTGAAATAAAACTACATAGAGTAGTCCGTTTTTGAAGGGGTGATAGTAGAACTGTTCATAGTAAGCTGGGTGAAAACTTGTATGGCACATGCACATCTCTCAAGGTTAGAGAAAGGTTTATAGCCGCTGTTCCATCCAGCTGTTGTTCCAGAAATTGTTGCCAACAAAATTCGTGTATCCGTGCATCCGTCATTTCTGTCGTTGCTCGTCTTCTTCTCTCTATAAAAGAGTTCGTTTATAATCAACGGCTAGGCCCGCCCTCCCCACTGCCCCCAAGTTCCAGTACAAGAAGGTAGCCACCTTCACCAAGACTTTCTCAATGTCTGATCAAACTTGGTTCGGCCTCTTCCTCTGTCGCTCATCCATCTGAACTGTCTGTCACGCACAGAAAGTAGTAGTTATCCAGCGCTGAAAAGGGCAGCAAGAAGACGATCTAGAGATTGAGGGAGAGACAGGGGAGACGAGAACAATTAACTCCTTTGACGAGACAAACTTTTTTTTTATCTTCAGACACAATGTCAGACAGAAACAAAGAGGGTCTCGTTTGGTGACACAACTGTCTCTGTCTTTATTTTGTAGTCCAGTTCAGTGCTGTCTCTCTGTGAAAAGTTTTTTTTTGGCTGACCCTCTTTGTACACCCTTATTTCTCTGACACATCATCCTCGACAGTAGCCTACAGTTTAAAACACATTACTAGACAGAGCAATCCGTACAGATTCTAAAGAAACTGACCACAGAACAACTGTCTCTGTCTCCATACAGTAGTCGTGGACTGTCGACATAATATGTGACTACGGATGAAAAGTGACTCACATTTTTTACATTCCCATTTTGTTTGACGGTATCGAAGGGGTTTCTAAATTGGATCCCTTGCCGCTCCGTTAAAAGTTGGTAAAAAGAACAATGTACTAGGACAGTTCATGCGTAGCAAACGTCTTTAGCTACGACTCTAAGCGACCTAGGTGAATTGGTAGCAGTTTTGAGCGCGGGAGAACATTGTATGTACTTTGTGATCTTTTTGGTGCAGCAGTAATGGGTTTCCACGGGTACAGTCTTTGATCGCTTTGAACCTGAAAAAACCGTTGAACTAATGAGCTGATCATTTGTTTCCACTACAATAAGATAACGTCAGATTTATCTTATCATAACACACAATGAGTACAAGGCTACGGAGAACACACAGCGTCATGTCAAATCCTATTTTAAAAGCTGCCAGACAGTGTTGTCGTTAACAGACCATGTTGCTGTTGCTGGGATTACTTCTCGCCTCAGCTTCTACCTCTCTGGCGGTATGTCCGCCGGATACAATCTACGAGAGTTTGTTCAACAAGTATCAATCTCATGTTTTGCGTCTTTTATCTGAACTTCAGATGTTACAAATACTATAACAGCCCAATGCCCTTTCTGGCAGCCGAAAGACAATGTAACTCGATTGGAGGGAACTTGGTCGCCGTTCAAAGCGGCTTTGAAAAACAGCTATGTTTCTGGAATTGCTTCGGGTGCCTCCGGGAGAACGCCCAATTTCTGGATTGGAGCCAATCAGCTTCTGTCTGCTTCATGGTCGTGGACCTACAATACTTCAATGTCCTACACAAATTGGGCCCCTGGACAGCCCGGAGCAGGTTATCCTTGCGGTCTGATAAGAAACTCTGACTCCAAGTGGATGTAAGGAGGAACCACACACGAAACAAAATAGTTTCCAGATCCGGGGCTTGCAACAGTGCTCTGCCGTTTGTTTGTACTGTGGATTCAAATGCACAACAACCTGGCTATTGTCCTACTCAGCAACCTACTCCAGCCTGTCCTTCTTCTCCTACGTGTTCAGGTACAGAAAGACATGCAAGCAGCCAACAACAAATTGTAGACGATGCGGTCTGTTCTCCGGGATATACACTCTATGCCGGCAATAACATATGTTACAAGGTATGTTTCAGTTTCAAAAAAGTACGAACCTCCTGAAAACTTGCATTACTGGTCTAAAATTTTCAAAAGTTAACAATCTGTTTAAGCGACATCGAATTTTCAGTACATCAAAACCTACTATACCTTTACGGATGCCGTTAAGAACTGTGCACAAGATAATGCAACATTGGTTAAAATCGACACCCCTGAACTTAACAACTTTTTGGCAATCTCGTTCGGAACTGACGTTTGCGGAAATACCACTGGAGGCTGCCCTTTGATCGGTCTCAAATGTTCGAATGGCTCAGTCAGTTCTTGTTATTGGCAGGATGGATCGGTTGCCGCTTACACCAATTTCTTGTTCTCGGACGGACAGTAATTTTAATCACATGGACCATGTATAAAAGTAGCTACGTTTCAGAACACCTAGCCCTAACGTGATTTTTTACTTAGTTACTTCACTTTCAAATTCTTACGACTTCGGATTTTGGGAAATATTGGCTGCACAAGCTCCTATTGCCAGTATATGTCAAAAGCGTAAGCCTTCACAGTACAATGTGGTATAAATCGTTTATAGCGGCTAGGGGCGTATCACTCCTCATGGCAACAACTGAAAAGAAGAGAAAAAAGGAGCATTCGAAGAACATGGGAATTCAGAAACAAAACTTTTCATGACTTTCCATCGATAAAACTTATTCACACATTTACAAAATTAACATACCGTCGTAAACTAAAAAATGCAATCATGAGCCTCAAAATGAGGCAGTTTTGCTTTGTTTTCGTCATAAACTTCACTCACGTTTTTCACCACTAAGACTGGCTCGATTTACTAAACGATGTTCTGTGAAGTTGTTAAAGTACATTAACGTTTACCTTATCTAATTGGAGTACAGCTTTCCGAGATCAATCAACGTCCTTTTAACGACACGGGAATTTCATAAAAAAAAAGGTAGAAAACCGCCTTATCAGCAGCTACTCTTGCTGGCTTTACTCCTAGCTCTTGTCTCCACTTCATTGGCTGACTGCCCTCCAGGTACAATTTACGAGGACCACTTGAGCAAGTATCCACATAGTCTTTCAATTCAGTTCCCGTCCTTTAGATGCTACAAGTATTACAGCACTCCTTTGCCATACCTGGCAGCCGAAAGGCAGTGCAACTCGATTGGCGGAAACTTAGTTGCCGTTTTGAGCGGCTTTGAAAAGAACTACGTTTCCGAAATTGCTTCTAGAGCCACTGGATACACTTCGAACTTTGGATTGGAGCCAATCAAATGCTGGCTGCTTTATGGTCGACAACAATTCCATGTCTTATACAAATTGGGCCCCTGGACAGCCAAGAGCAAGTTATCCTTGCGGTCTGATAAGAAACACTGACTCCAAGTGGATGTAAAGTTCATACGAGCAAAGGACCAAGTATGAATTTCAGATCTGGTGCTTGTAACAGTGCTCTGCCGTTTGTCTGCACAGTCGATCCAAATGCACCACAACCTGGTTCTTGTTCTACGCAACCACCTGCTCCCACAAGTCCTTCTTCTGTCTGTTCAGGTATTCTACGTGTAAACTGCAAATCGTTTTAGGTACTTGTTCACCAGGATACTCGCTTTTTGTTGGCAACTGCATGTGTTACAAGGTATGCTTTTGCCTCGAGAAAGATGACACTAGGCTTAGTCGGCAAGACCTCAAAATATTTTTCAGTATGACAACAGTACCTATTCAAACTATACCGATGCGGCAATTGCCTGTGCTCATGAGGGCTCAACGCTGGTCAAAATTGAAACTCCGGAGCTCAACAATTTCCTAATTAACTTACCCGGCTTTAACACTACTGGAATGGACTGTCCTTGGATTGGCCTAACATGTTTGAATACTACTGTACCTCAATCGTGTAGCTGGTCAGATGGCTCCGCGGTTACGTACTGGGGCGGCTTGAGTCAAGGGTAAGACAGGGTGGTACATTGATTAGTTGTCTTTCCGAGATTGCGCCTCGCAGGAACATCGTACAGGTTTGATTTTTTGAGGAAAATTAGTCATATGGAAGGCCTTATTTCTTAGGAATATATCCATTTGAGGCATTGAAGATATCCACTAAGGGCAAAAAGTGACCAAATGGGGAAAACTTAAACTTTTGAACCACGAACCAATCGAGCTGATACTGTGCACTAAAATGGAAGATAGATAGGTGCACGGGGGACACGATATTGAGAAGTCGAGAGGATTGTTTATGAGAAAGTTATAGCTCAAAAACATGGAAAATTGCCAAAAGTTCAGCCAGACTCATAAAACCAGGAAAATAAACTAAATCGGCTAAAACTCTTGGGTAATATCAACCTTCCATATGACTAATTTTTCCCAAAAAATCGGACCTGTACGATGCTCCCGGAAATCTCGGGAAGGCAATTAATCAGTGCACCACCCTTTAGTTAACACCTGAGTACCCAAGTAAAATCTGTTTCCAGGATGGCGGGCGATGAATTCGCCTATATTTTAATTGCCAGTACCGACAAAATCAATCACCCGGACTCCGGACTGTGGATGAGAGCATTTAGCTCAGAAACTTTTAGCAAGTTCTGTCAACAGCGTTAGTTGAGTCAGAGCAGGGTTTCAAAAAAGTTTCAGCCTCAAGATATACTCCATTGCTAAAAGTGGCGGCTCAGGAGAATAACAAAGGAAGCACATTTCAACGAATTGTTGATACTAGCTAGAATTCCGTTAAAATAAACTGCGCTGTGTTTCGATGACCTACTAGTTTTTTTTACTGCTGGGCATGGGTCTAACTAGGGAAGAGTTTAAGTTGCCCGCGGGATATCGAAACGAGGTAGGTGCCATTCGAAAGGGTATCGAAAATGATGGTGTTTCCCAAATTTTCAGCTGCGGAATGGATGTCTGCTGTTCTCTGGAGTTTTTCCCGTTTCCAGATTTTGAGATGAATTTGCGCTCTTGTAATGGGATATCCAGTGCTTCTTTCAGCGCAAGTGACCAAGTGGTGTATAGTCTATTTCCAACCTCCAGCGGCACTTACGAATTCTTTAAAGGTAGAATGCGAAAGGTCTTGCGAGGAAATTACAGTAGCCCGGGCTCAGATTCGCTATTTTTGAGTGTTTACAGCCATTTTTTCGTTGTTTTAACATTGGCATTGGATTCGGGGCCTAAGAATATCTACTAGACCTCCATTTTGTAGAAAAATCTGCCAGAAAAACGCCTAAAAAAGCGTGGAAGCCGAAAATGGGGCTCTGCTCACATATTTTGGCCATTTTCAACGCTTTTCTTAGATATTTCCCCTAAATTTGTTGTCAAGTAGGTTTATGCATGTCTAGAATTCGGTTACACAGTCAGAATTTGTAAAAAGTATGCGGAAAAGGAAGAAAATTCAAAGTTTTGGGATTTTTTTGTTCGCGCGCAAATACTGTGCCGTCAGCGTTCAAATTCAGGTGCCGCTGGACGTTGGAAATAGACTATAGAACCTCTGCGCTCCGCAGAAAAACTTTTAGTTTTTGGTTCAAATCCTCTCTTCGGAAAAATATTTTTATTACTCATTTCAAGCGTACTTAGCTTCTATCGTTGTTTTTTTAGTGCTGAAAGTTAGAAACTTTTGATAGTCGACCTTCCCATTTCCTAGCTTTTTTCTGATATAGTTCGTGCGTTCAAATTCGTTTTTCGGAAATGCTTTTCCGGCCTGGCTATGCTTTGCAAAGTTGTAGAACAGATCAAGGGCTACAACTTTGCAGTACATTGTCAAAAACATTATCTTTAGTCAAAGTGGCTGTGAAATTGTGCGATACTGGTCGTCACAGTGCTATCCGGAAAAGGGATTTTTGTATTCAGTGAGTGAAAAAAAGCAATGATAGAAGCTAAACACGCTTGAAATGAGTAACCAAAAATGTTTTTCCGAAGAGAGGATTCGAACCAAAAACTAAAAGTTTTTCTGCGGAGCGCATAGGCTCTGCACCACTTGGTCACTTGCGCTGAAAGAAGCACTGGATATCCAAATCCAAGAGCGCAAATTCAGCTCAAAATCTGGAAACAGGGAAAGCTCCAGAGAACAGCAGACATCCATTCCGCAGCTAAAAATTTGGGAAACACCATCATTTTCGTTTTTCGAATGACACCTACCTCGTTTCGATATCCCGCGGGCAACTAAAACCCTTCCTAGTTAGTGTGTGGGATGAATTCCTTTATGAGAATCATATCTAAACTATGAAAGCGCAATGGTGTCTGTGGTTGACTCTGTGTGTTTGTTTGTCTGTTTGTTTGTCCGAGGCCAATCAGAAACTCTTTCACTATTTTATAACAAAAATTTATTTCGTTGTTGCTTCAAAGCAAACGCCTAATTGGGGCGAAACAAAACTTTGTTTCTTCAAAAATGTCGAATACGAGCAATAAAGAAGTTACAGCAAGAGAAATACTAGGAAGCAAGGCCATTCGCTCGCTGAGCAACTCGGAAGATGGCCGAACAAAGTGCTCCTGTCAACGCTAATGGACTCGTCGGAGGACTCCAACAAGCCCACTGCGACTTCCGCGCCTGGCACTACCAGGAGCGCTGCTGTGGACTCTTCGACAAGGGAATGGCGTACCTCGACACCCAGGGAATCAAGAGGGAGTTCGTCGGCTACGGAAGCATCGTGCTCATGCTGCTTCTGCTCTGTACGGGCTTCGCTCCTCTGGTGGCCAATCTCATTTGCATCGTCTACCCGGTCATCGGTACTCTCAGTGTGCTTCGTGGACAGTCGAGTGAGGCCTGTCGCTTCCTCGTCTACTGGGTCATCTTCGGTCTCTTCTCGCTTTTCGACTACTACTTTGCCGAACTTACTCTTTACTGGGCCCTCAAGATCGTTCTGGCCGTCTTTCTCTATCTGCCTCAGACCCAGGGAGCTGTCTTTGTCTTCAGGACTTTCGTCGAGCCGCTGGTCAGTCGCGGTGAGCACGCTCTCTCCAAGTCTGCACAGCAATAAATATTACTGGGCGCTCCTTGTTTTCTTAGGTTTCACTTTCTATCTTACTCCTGTAGAGAAGATCGTCTGTGTTCTCCAGAGTAGTCAACTCCGCCTACTTGTGTTCTTCACTCTATTTCGAGGTGTTCTCCTGGTAGACTACTGACAGACAACGAGTTGAATATTCCGTCGTCGCTGTCGTAGACTACCGTGGTTGTCGTGTCTTCTAGCTAGCATTCCTCGTCCGGGAACGGAGTATACTACTCTTTGGCTCAGCATCAGTGGCCTACTGGACGAAGTAGAAAACACTGGAAATTCTGGTAACTTTCCTCTACGTGATCTTGTGGAACTATGATGATCGTAAGAAGAAGGAGAAAGAGGACGACGTTGTCATCTTCCCCGAGATGTCTGTCCTGAGCAAAAAGGCTGTGCTGGCTTGATATAAACTGTTTCAGTTGATGGTCGGATGACATTTGGGTGATGAGACACTGGGATGAGTCAAGATGGGAAAGCCAGTTAGTCGGCTAGTTTCGAGCACTCTGACCATGTCTATCCTTGGTTTCATCAGGCCACTTCTCCCCTATTTCGTGTTTTTCTATATTTCTACTTTGATGGTACAGCAAGGGATTCCTACGAGTTGTGAGTTGATTCTGCTGCCCTAAAAACGCAAGTTCAGTCTATTCGAAATTTTGCTTTTTCTCCGTGAGTTTCTGCATTCAATTCATGACCCTGGTCTGTCATCGAATCCTGTTGGACGAGGTCCATCGGCAGGATTGAGGATGTGCTAGACGAATCTCATTCTATTACCGGTCTACTCTCTATGATCTTCAATAAATCCTCGTATTTCCACCAGAAGCAACAGCTAAACCTATAGAAAGTGCTTGGAAAAGACACAAAGGTTTCCCGATGGACGAACGGCTGTAACTCCGTTGCAGTGATGCAGGCTTGGCCTTCGGTTGACTCTTTTTGATGTTTTATATACAGAAGAGAACAGCATGACTCTTTAAGTGGAACGGATGGTTAGTGGCCAGATCCTTAGTCTTTCACATATAGCCGCAGCTACGAGATGGCTCTGTCGAACGAGTAGTGTTTGTGTATAAGCTGCAGGCATCCAGAGTCAAGCCGGAATCCTGTACTATCGTCTAAAATACGCTGATCTGAATGTTTTTCCTCGTGCACTGAGACTCACGCATCTTACTCACTGATATTTTGGATCAAAAATCGATACATTAGCAAGCAGACAACAACAAATTGAAGAAGAAAAGCAGACCACTACAATGCGTCGCGTCGTTTCTCACCGAAAGGGGCTCTTTCTCCCTCACTCCTCATTCATTCCGAGATGTTTCTACTGCTACTCCTTCTTCCACTGCTCTCCCAATGTATTCGACTCTCTCCGGAAGAGAACAATCAGCTTCGGACTACTTGTGGCCGTGAGTATACTTTCTAACCTGTTACAGTAGTCGGTTCAGAGACGGGGAGTACCCTATCCCGATCCAATGGTCCTCGTACTAACCAGTCTGATGCACCTTTCACCGTAGCTATAGGAACCAGTTCGGCTCAGATCTTCTGCTCTGCAACATTCATCAGCAGCCGACATGTTCTGACAGCTGCTCATTGTATCACTGCCATCAGTGGCTACAATGGTCCGCTCTATGCTATGATTACCAAGAATGTTGAGAAGGAAGAGTCCGAGTTCCAGTACGTGGTTCTGGAGCAGCTACAAGTCAGAAAAGTTAGTTTTTTGCTTACAATATTAAACAACACGTTAGGCTCATTACCCCTGGTACTATTCCAACGTCTACACTCTCGGAGACATTGCACTTCTGGAAGTCGACAGCTCAAATAAGGGACTCTCCCAGCCTGCCTGTCTCCCCGAAAAGGACCTAACACTTGGCAGCGAAGTTCGTCTGTATGGCTACGGAATCAACGGTCAGTTTTTTGTTCCATCTTTCTGAAGATGCGGATTTTAGTGCACGACGAGACAGCCCACAATCCGCTCGGAGTTTTGAGGACAGTGGCCAGCAAGACGCAGTTCTGCCCTCTCTTCGGATCCTTCGAGATCTGCTTCAAAGGCTACCCTCTACTGGCCTGTGGAGGCGACAGTGGCGGATCTCTGGTCTCGATTATCGGCGATCGTATCACTCTGAACGGTGTGATGACCAAAATCAACCATCTCTGTAAGCATAATATCTGGAACGAAGCTGTAGGCTACCTGAACATGGGAACGAGTGTCTTCTACCATCTGGACTGGATTTGCCACGTTTCGGGTGTCTGTCCGACGAAGGAAGTCGAGAGGAACGCAAAAGATTTCGAGTTGGTTGTCAAGACAAAGTATCGTACAATCGTTCTCTAGAATAAAGTCTTCCCAAAAAAAGAAAAAAGAGAAGGGGACACCCGGGTTTGAACCGGGGACCTCTCGATCTGCAGTCGAATGCTCTACCACTGAGCTATATCCCCGATGCGGGAGCGAGAACTGCCTGTATTGATAAGAGCGACAGTCGTGACTGACTATTATTGACTCTATCGGGTGCGCACCCACTGTTCTTCCAGTCCAGAGTACCATCACATCCCTTCGGAAATTATAGCGAAAGCAAGCCTGTAATTATCGAAAGTGGTCATTTCGATATGGCCCTTCCTGTCTCCTGGTTTCGACTCTTTTCTTCTCTTTTACTCTTTGCCGCTTCCGCGACACTGATCATCGTCAACCACAATTACTGTAACGGTCAGTCCAAAACGATTATCCAATTAATCCTTCCAGACAATTTGGTTATTCTCTGGCTCTTATTAACAGCTAGTCTGCTGACTGAAGCAGTTGTCCTTCTAGAAATCTTTGTCATATCGTGCGAAGACGAATAAAAAACTGTTCGTTATCGACTCGTCTCTCTCCGGGTCCTTGTTAGTCTAATTCGTCCCTGGATTGACCTGTACATGCGCTTGTAATCACGTGTGTAGGAAAAAAAGACTTCAATTGAGATGCAGAAGAAGAGAATGAAAGAGTACATGAGAAGGTTATCTGAAAAATTTGGGCATTAAAACCGGTGAAATTAAGCCTGTAAAATGTTCAAGATGATGGGCTGTCTAACGAGACGTTCTTTTCTTTACAATCTTCTTTTTTGGGTTACTGTATCTTGCCACGTTATAACAGAATCGGTCACTGAATTAGCTACTGAACGGCACTCTCAAGGGTTGGACATCAGAGATAAGTTGAGAAAGATAGATGATGCTTTCGTAAAGTCCCAAAACTCCTTTTCATTAAGGTAATGAGCGATAAGCTGGGTAATTTGGAAGCGAGTTCTACTCACCCTGAAGAAAGTAAAAGTTGACCCATGCAGTCAGAACCGAGCCCAAATAGACTGGCAGCGAGGTCTTGGTCTTGTACTGTGACTCTCTGAAGAAAGACCTCTTCGCAATTCATCACTACTGGAAAATGGTGGTCTTGAGGCGAGAGTAATGCACAAACGAGCTACATAATGGCGAGAGCGATGAGGACAGTTGAATGAGGCTCATGAAAAAGCATTTGTCTCCTCGAGATGAAAACGACTGAACAAGGGTATAATTGTGAGCTAGACAATGGACACGCCAATGGGATCAGGTAATCATAGCTATGTTCCGTCACAGGCTCTGGTCCCGGCTCCTTTCCTTCACATCCCTGCTTTTGGTGTTTCTAGCCACAATCTTGATCAATCGATTCCTCCTAAATGGTTAGTTATTCTTCTGTTTATAAATGACTCTTTCAGACAATCTGTCTCTTCATGCCGTCATGGGAGGAGTCTTTTTCATGATTTTCTGCATGTTGATTGGAGATACAGCCATGTTGTTTCAAGAATATCGAGAAGAGAGAAGAGAACGACAATATACGGACGAGATAGAACTGAATCTTACCACAAGTGTGCCTAGACTCATGATTACTCGGGTGTAGATATTGTAATGAAGGGTGTTATCACATCTGTTGTGGTTGTGTCGCAACCCTGTGGATGCTATTTCGAACCTAAAAAGTGGGTCAAGTAAACTGTGCGCCGCTGACTCAACTACTACGGTAGTAGGGTTGGCCACCGGGCATTAAGGGACATTTTCGGGAGAAGACAACCGATGACACAGGTCCAACCCTCTACGGTAGTCTTTGCACAAGTTTTGCCCTAAGAATAAGATCTTACCTGGGAAGAGACAGGACAAAAATCAATGGAGCCGTGTAATCTTCTCCATCTTTCTCTCATAATAGTCTCTTTACCATGGTTTAATTTCTTATTCGGGTAGAACAGGTAGACAAGAACTGTTACCGTAAGAGGCAGCGGACCGAACACAACTTGCCAAGTGATTTGATTCGGGGACAGTCTTGAGTACTCGTTCGCTCCCGAACACAGCGCTCCTGGTAGTCCCTCTCAGAATCTGTCTTGATAATAACTATCCTATAACTTTTTGTTAGACTGTGAGAAGGAGAGAGAGCCTTTCTTCGGAAGAAACTACAACCTCTGGACAGTCCTAACTCTCTGGTAGAGCTACAGAATCTTCAGCCCCTTCCAAAGAACTACCAACAAACGAATTGTTTTGCCTAAAACAACAACATGAAAAAGAGAAAGCGTTCCTAGTGCGGAATCGGAGCGATTTTTTTCTATAGTCGGAGCTCACATCAGATCCTTGACTTCTTACAACGACTCCGAAACAATGAACTGTCAATCAACTGACAAAGTTCCCATGTCATAGAGGTAAGTCATATTTTCAGTCAAATTTATTCAAAAGTTCAACAAAAGCATTGTTTAATATCGCGAAAAAAGAGACCGGATAACATATAGCTCCCTGAGTCCCATGACGGGAAGAAGTTGAGGTAGATTAACGATAGATTCCTGAGTTAATGTAGAGTTTCCTGAGTTGGTTTGGAGGTAGAAAATGAGAGAAATTAGAATAACAACGTGTACAAGTCGGTGCCTAGGAAGGGAGGTAGGCTATTCAACGGATGCGCTCTCGTGCTGGTCAGCCTCGCCGATAGAGCTCTTGGTCGTACCTTTAAATAACTGTAATTTTCAGAAAGGACAGTCTCTCACGTTTGGTTTTCTGTACGAGAGGACAGTTTTCGAAAAGATGGTCGATGGCTCCACACTTGTAGCAGCTCTTGGAACCCGAAGGTATCAGAACCTTGCACTTGGCAGCCATGTGGTGACCGTATCTCCCACACTTGAAACAGCTAAAGAAAAAGAGGTTGATTGGTATGAAAAAATTAAGAAAGATACCGAATGAGTTCCTTCTTCTTTTTCCCAAGAGGACGAATCTCGCTGCCGTGAAGAGCCTCACCCTCGGCCTCCGGGCCTACCTGAATTTATAGTTTTGAAAAATTCTCGTGGGATCAGAAAGCTCTTCGACAGGGACGGTGAGAGATACCCACCGATTTCGAACGTGGAATCACACACGTTCAGGATATAGCATACAAGTGAGTGGTTCATAGCTACGAAGAAAAGGTCAGACTTGCTTTCTCGGAACCTTTTTAGTCTCGAGACTAAATTTGCAAAACTGATATGATGTGAGAGGCTCAAACTCTGCACATTTTCAGAACAATGACTGGAAAGACAATGTTCGGGTACGAAAAAAGTCAGAACTAGGAATAGGTAAAGAAGATAAGCTAGAAAGATTTTATCAGATGTTGTTTTAGCTCTAAACTTTGTGTCAAAGCATGTTTCAAGAGAATATCCTATGTTTTCGGTTCAAGAAGTAGAAAAGGTTGTGTAACTGGCGAGGTGTTGTATCTTAATGAGAGTGAGCAGATGGCTCAGTTGCTCAGCAACACAGAAGAGTTCGAGAGGAAAAGAGGGTCCAGTCAAGATTTTTTCGGAGCATTTTTTTGACCCATAAGTTTGGAAAAACCCGAATAAGCATTGAAACTGTCTCACCTCGAAGGCCTCCCAGCCTCCCCTTCCTTTATTGTTCGGTCTCAGCCTGAAAGACACCCGCTCTCCGTCGCCCAGACTGCGGAATCCTTCCATTTTCAGCTCGCTCTAAAGCGAATAATCTTAAAAGGCAAGGAAAGGAAGATACCTGATGAACGAAACAGTCAAGAGACATGCCGTCCGGATTGATGAATCCGAAGCCTTTGAGGACATTGAACCACTTGCAAGAACCGACGTAACGTTTCTGAGCATACAAATGCTTACACTGTTCAAAGTTGGGCAAACCTCGGGGTCAATGTCCTCGGAAGAGTCCACCTCTCGTATCGGAGTCTGTTTTTCTTCTTCTAACTTGACCTCGGTGGACATGGCTGGACAGCAAACGATTCTGGGGCTGGAGGCGCCGAGTGGCTGAGACTGGAAGTAAGTGATGGAATATCGATTTGGTAAGAATTTTTAAAGAGACAAAAGAAGAAGAAAAGCGAGTCGGGAGAATGGAAATGAAGCCAATTGTATAGGAGTCTCGGAGCTAATTCTCTGTTTTCTGTTTGAAAGGTACAGTTTTTCAATCAAATTAGGGCTTCGAGAGCCAGACTTCAAAAGACAGTAAAAGTAGTTTAAGAAATGTTACAGTTGGACCCAAGCCATTTAAAAGTTGTTTATTTGAGATAGAGTTCGGACTGGGGCGAGTTTAGTTCTCTCCGTAGAGCGTAGTGTTTCCAGGCTTTAGACCTGTTCCCCTTCCAATCACTTTTGTTTGTTTTCCACCGGTTTCTTACTGGTTTGAAAGAGAAGGACCAATAGTTTCTCGGAAAACAAACTTTTAGAACTTTCTACGAAGGTCGCGAATTCGATTACTCGATTTTAATGGCAAGCAAAACAAACTTTTGGCATAACAAATTCCAAAAGCTTTCTGTTCCAAAAAGTTCTAAAAGAAATAAAGTTACACTCTTTCCATCAGCTAGACGGTATGTCCTACTTTTCTATTATGGGTTTCTCTGTCAGCTGCTTTGATCTCTGCTCAGACCACTTGTTTGTAAGCGTTTTGGGTTGGGAGACGGTGTAATGGTGACTGTTTACTTGGTTCATACTCAGATTATTAAACAGTAGTAGACGATTTTCTTTTACCCTCCTCGGTTCCTCTAATTCATTCACGCCTCACTATTGGTTCTTATTATGACAAAAGAGTTGCCGACAGTTGACGATAGCATGCTGTGATGAGGCTATCGGATTAGTTACCCACAGAGTATTCTTCTTTCCTTCACCGTCTATTTACCCAATCACTAATGAGTTTAGGTAGAATGGAGACGTCATTTATGTGGCTGTGTGAGGTCTCCTTGGCTATGTTCCTCGGCAGCATGATGGCCGGTCTCATCCCACTCAGGCTGTCCATCTCGGAGAAGAAGATGCGTCTGTGTCAGATCTTCGGAGCCGGCCTACTTATTGGGACGGCCTTCACAGTCATCATTCCCGAAGGCATCGAGACGCTCTATTCTGCACGTCCACACGAGAAGACAGTGAGGACGGAACGGGCAGTTAATGTGACAAGGGAGAAGAGACATGCTCATCATCATGCACACGACGAGTGAGTCTTTGCTCACTTCCGATTGAAAAGACTGTTTCAGGTGTGAGGAATACCGTACTCCGCACATTGGCGCCAAGTTGGGCTTTTCACTCATGTTCGGGTTCATGCTCATGCTACTGATTGACCAGTTGAGCGCGACGCCGCGTAGTGGACGAGCCATGAGACGACAGATGGGAACGTCGGCGACTATCGGACTGGCTGTTCATGCCGCTGTGGACGGTGTGGCCATGGGAACGTCCTCTTTCTCCGACCAAGAATCACTCAAATGGATCATCTTCATGGCCATCATGCTACACAAGATGCCAGCAGCGTTCGGATTGGTCAGCTTCCTTCGGTCGACTCGCATCTCGGCCCGACGAATCTTCCGTTATCTGACTGTCTTCTCGCTGTCAGCACCCTCGGCAGCCTTGGTCACTTTCTGGCTCATGAACTGGATTACGTGGCTATCTTCACAGGTCAGTCGAGTCCCCGTTTTCTCGTTCTCTTGGTCTATCGTGGATATGCACAATCAGTCGGGCTTTTTTCCATCAGAGCGAAACGATTTAGTGTTAGGGGATCGAATCCTGGAACTATTGATCCGTAGTTGGCACGCGCCATTTAGGAGAAGTCGGCTGCGACTTTGGCTCATTATTTCAATGTTGATAGATAGACGTACACGACTAGCGGTTTGCTGTAAACCCTTGTTTTTGCATAGACGTTATCTCATAGTTTTCGATGTCCTGCAAAGTTATAGCCAGCAGACAAGCCTAGAGACGAAGTTTGCAGAAGACCGGTCAGCTGCAAAATGCTGTCTTTGAGCTGAAAACAGGGTTGAGACAATTGCGTATTGGGATAGTGTGTTCATAGTGCCTGTTCAGGTAGCGACAGGCTGTCTGATGCTCTTCTCGGCCGGAACCTTCATGTACGTGGCGACAATCCACGTCTTTCCCGAGCTGAATCGCTCGAGTCACAATCCACCAGAAGACGATGTTGTCTCGTCCGAACTCGAGGCCATGGTTGTCGACATGCAGAAGCCACTGTCTGCTGGCAGTCACCATCACCACGGTCATTCTCATTCCGTCGGACCGAGTCTCTCTCGTCAGGATTTATTCTTCATGATGCTCGGATCACTTCTGCCCGGTATCTCCATGTTCATCATACACTAGGAAGCCATGGTTTTTTTAAGAGTCAATCTAGTCACTTACGGATCTCAAAAACTGGTATTACTGTGATTAATAAGAGGTTAATAAAGCGAACTGTAAAACGGCCTTTCTTTCGACTAGGGTCATTCCCAGACTTTTGCTTCCGCGGTCTGATTGAATGCAGTGAGGATACTCGATTACATATTTCTCATGGCTAGCTGCCCTCAGACGCAGAAGTCTACAGCACTTTAATTGTTAACTTAAGGAATTGCAGATGGTGATGCTCCAGTGGGATCTGCTGTCCTGGAGGTCGGTCAAGATAATCTCTTGCGGTATCTCTCCACCCTAGTCTTCAACTCTGACAGTACGCAGATTTATATTCAGCTTATTCTCTTTTTCAGAGTTCACATTCGAAATTAAGAATAGGGAAAAGCTGTTACTGTTACAAGCTGTCAATTCGAAAATTAAGATGATTTTAAGCCACCGTGTAGGTGACATCGAACTCTCATTGATGCGACTGGAATCCATCAGGAATCTACTGGAACACGACAGCTTAAGTCGTAAGCTTTTTTTTTATCACAATATTACACATAAGAATATTCAGTCATTCCCACAATGGACGACGCGTTAATGCGGAGTCTGCCCGGTCTCTGCTTCATCAATGAGTCGAAGAAGAAAGACAACAACGTGAAGCAAACGGAGACTAGTAAGTTTTCGTCACAGATTTCCACGATTCCCAACCATGGCAACCCTGGAAATCGGCTGACTTTTCCCTCTTATTGACTCAGGGCGATTGTTTTTGCCGCTGACTTTCTCCTCTTCGCCACAATCAATTTGAGTTTCCTTTTGCAAACAGATACAAATACTAAGTTGTCTCGTTTAAAAATTCCAGCAAAAAGAAAAAGAAGAGCAAAAATCATAGAACTCTAGGTGGACGAATCCTTCTTCCCTAAAGCTTGTGTACTGTTTTTGACTAGTGAGTGGGCCTATTTGAAAGTATTGGCATTTTGCCCTTCAGCAAGTTACCCTTTTGTATATTGTCTCCTCAAATATCTCTCAGTTCGTATCCGTCCTAAATTTACTGTTTATCTCTGTAATCTAAAAACTTTCAGTCCGTCGAGGGGCGGACTTACCAGCAGACACTCCGCAAAAACCTCGGAATGACCCAGAGATCGCTGACGACGGCTTCTGGAAAAGAGACAAGGGAAAGACAGCCCGCTCAGGTAACAATTGCCTAGTGGTTTGCCGCTACATATCTTTGGCATTCCCTTAGTTTTTTGAAGCATCTGACTCACACGCTATCAGTCCAGTGTTCCAAATATCGATCACTATCGTTGCAGATCCCTGTCCAGCCGTCTCCCACTTCCTTGTCCATCGCCAAAAGTATGGCCAGGGAGGACGCTCTAACGCAAGAAAGGATCCGACAGTTGCTCCAGACTGAAGAAAAAGATCTCCACCTGATCACTAGTAATATCGATCACACGGAACTCGTGATCCAGGAACTCAGGAAATTTCCGAGCCTCGTGGACCTTGTGAGGGATTTCGAGGAAAGCAGAGACCGATGGGTATATCTGGCCAAGATCAGGAGCGCCAACATCGAGAGACTTCATGTATTTGATTTTTTTGTTTCCTTCCGAAAAAGAGCTTTAGCACGGAGACGAGGCCATCTACCCGTCACCGCCATATCCCACGCTGTCAGCCAGAGCTGAGACCCTCTTCAGTAAGGTGGAAACAGAATCAGAAGCCGGAATTGTGGAGAAGTCGGCGATGACCTTTACTGCCGTGAAGAAGGCTCTTCTCCAACTGTCCAAGGAGTTCATGAGTCCCATGCCCAGCGAGTGAGTCCTGTCCACTTCTTTTTTTTGTCCTCCTGTGGAGACTCCTTTTTTGGACATATGCAGTTAGCAAATTCTGAAGAGTTGTAGGACAGGTCAACTTTGCAAAACACTGCTTGACTGGCTAGGAAGTGAGAAAGAAATGTCTGCATAAGTTCAAAAATAGAGTCAAAACCAGACAATAAGGCTCGCCGTTATTATAATATAGTATCCAAGTTCTCTTGTGACAGAATGGCAGAGCAATCTTGCCTTTTCAGCATGAAGATCAACTGTGAGCTGAAGAAGGAGATCCAACATCAGAACGACTCCTTTGATCTCAGCTTGGCGATCCGATCGACCGCTTACAATTGCGGCATAGCAATATTTCATGTGCCCTCTCCCGCTTCTCCTGCCCCTGAACCCACAGAGAACTACGAGAATAGGGCTCAGGATGGGGGAGAGGAGTGCCCCATCTGCTTTGATCTCCTGGATGACAAGAAGTCTCTCCTCAAATGCGTACATTGCATTGCGCGGTTTCATTGCCACGTAAGTATACTACATTTTTCATTTTTATATTCGATTTATAGTGCATTGACACATGGCACAAGATCAACAAGATTTGTCCAGTCTGTAGAGGCTACTTTCCGTCAGACGCTGACTATTCTGCCCTGCAATAAGTCTTAATTAGTTTTGAATAGGTTCCCAGTTTCTTGTTATGTACATTTGAAATAACTACCCCAATTCGTAACGAAAGCTCTTATATGTAAATATCGAATCATTGTTTTTTACCTACTTGCCTTTAACAGTTTTCCGGTGGCTCTGAGCCCGATCTCCTCTGCAATTTTTGACGGGACGTCCCCTACAAACGAATAATAAACTGTCATGAATTACTTCTGTGTCTTGCTTTTGTGTTGTAACAGTGGCTATCTTTGAAACCGCGACAATTTGGATCGGACATAGTCGAGAAAGATAAGATCAAAACTGGCCGGCGAGGAATCAGACTACGACCCCGTCGGACAGGATCAGATGTACCGATGGCGGCTGAAAAGAGTGAGTTTTCTTATTGGCTCTTTCTTTCGTTTGGTATAAAGGTTTTTATCATATATTGGCGCGAGAAAATGAGTCAATGGGAACGGTTGGGCGAATAGACAAACTTTCGGGCCATTTTTCCGTTTTGTTTCTCGTATGACATGCTCAGCCATAGTTCTCCAAAACTTCACATCTTCATTTGAAGAACTGAATATGAGCACCAGTACATTTTTGTAGCAGACAGGGAATCTAACCCTACTAAAGCTCAAAAAAAAACTAGAGCTATCAAAACGGAAGACACGACAACCTACAGTGCTTTTACACCTGTAGCCATGAAAAAAATTACTTTATAGACAGTTCGTGAGTTGTAGATTTCTCGCATATTGCGACAGCCTCCACAAAGATGCAACATCTTCGTATCTTGCTACCATAACTTCAGTTGCTATAGGCGCTTCCAGCCTCCTGAAAACTTCGAGCAAAGGAGAGAACAAGACTGACGGGAAGCGTCTAGTAGAATAAAAGAAGCGATTTACAAGCCAAAAGCTAAGGCGAATCTAGTTACCGATGGTTCCAGAAACTTTTGTAGCTTTTTAACATTGAGGCAGTTTACTTTCGAAGCTTTTATTTCACCAGACGCTTCCCATCGTCCCTGTCGTCTCTTTCCGAGCCTGCCAGGCCAGTAACTCTACTTTTCCCACGGTAGACACAGGAACAGGGTGCGAACTGTTGTGCCACATATTTTACGCGTTATGTCATGGTGAACAGACGGCAAAAAGGACAGCTAGCTCGTGAATCCGCCACTTGCTAGAAGCCATCGAAAGATGGGTCCGTGCTCGGTCTTCCTGGTTCTTTAAGCTCTTCCGTGAATGTTTAGTATGGTTTATGGAATCCCTCGGGACCGACGAGTAACTGAAAGTGCTCTGATCTAGCACCCAAATTTTTTTTTCGGACAAAGATAGAAGTAGAGACACTTTTTCAATTTGGTTGTCCTTTGTCTCTCAGCGAACCAATAAATGTGAACAGTAGTCCCCTCCCTCTCGTCAACCATGTTTATGTGTGCACAGCTTTTGAACTCACCTTACCCGTCAGCACTTTCCTCCCTGACCCTCTGACCGCCAAAATACGTCACCGTGGAAAATGAAGCAAGTGACTCATTTCTTGCTTGTCCTTTACTCACGATTCGTCAGTTGCTACTAGCCCCATAGCCATAACAACCTTACTTCCGCATCCTCTTTCCCCTGTGACTCATCCCGTGTATAGTACTGTTGGTAAACCTCCTTGTTAGTGAGGAACCTGTATACACACCACCATCATTCCGCCCGTTGGTTTATCATGAAAATTAGGACCTGGCCCGCGTAGCAGCTGTCTGTTTATTATTTTGTCTGGATCTCAGCCTGCACTATTGCTCATGCTGTTGCCCCATCTTGTTTCCCCGAATAAAGGCCAAACTTAGAAAGTGTCGAGACTTTATCCTCTAGCTGTTGTATTTGTCTCTCTGTAGTCTGGTAATAAGAAGAAGCTATTCCTATGTTTCTAGTTTGTCCGAAAATTCCTAAACACGCTCCAAGTTGATATGTAGAATACGATATTCTGTTCCAATAGTATACTGTAACTTGTCTAACTATATAGTATAGTATAACTGTTCAATAGAATGCCTTGTGTGAATCCACTTCCTAGAAACCCTTCCATGATTACCAAACTGTTAACTTTCCAGTAAGAGAACGACTGTCACTGTCCCAAAAATGATCAGAGACTCTATCAGAGGAGCTTCATATAATCTTCCAATTGCCGGAAAAAGTTCTGTTACCCAGACTCACAAACAGTCCCGTTCCTCTCATTACTCTTTCAAAATGACAACATGGAACAGTTGGTCACTATTTCTCTAATCCTGCGGCCAGCCTCCCAGCGCTCTTTCCAACTCGTTTCTTTCTCACGTTCACGTGTACTCTCTTCGAAATGTCGGGGGAAAGACCCTCTATCCCAGACTGTTAAACCAGATGACCTCGTTCTAGGGGATGAGTCATGTGAAGGTCGCCTGGAAGACTCATAGATTATCAACTTTTTAAAACTGTTATGTCTGCCTCTCATTCCTATTACCATAAGTCTGGTAGTCTCTGTCTAAAACTGACTATCCTTTTGTTTATGATCTGTCAGTTTCCATCCCCAAATGGAGAATGATCCAAACTGGATATTCTCGCTCTCCAATTTGGCACTTCCCGAATGAATTTCACGCGTTCGCGCGCTTCGATGTTGATCCCCCGATGGTCACACATTGATTTTTGAGCGATATCTCTTTGGTTTCCCACAGAATGCATGATTGTGGCGAGAGTATTGGTAGCGCTTTCTTCTGCAAAGATTAAAAACTATCCTAATCTTACATTTTCAGTGGTGGCGACGGTCATCCATGCGGCGATTCGTGCTTCTTCCCCTCGGCGTTGCCTTTCTGGTCACCTTAGCTCTGATAGCCGTAGTGAGTGGTGAGTCGAGTCTGTCGTGTGTCAATGTCTCTTCTAACCTTTAGGACTGTTTCTTTTTACAGACTCCGATTCGGGAGTGGTCGAGCTCGAAGATGGCATCGTCGCCCTACCGAAAGATGACAACCTGAGATTCATTCTGCTAGGGGATACTGGAGGTAGGTAGCTATTTTTGAGTCCAAAAAGTCAGTAGAAAGACTTCGAGATCTAAAAACATAAATATTTAGACTAAACAAGATAAATTCCAGGCCTCCCAATGATCCACGAGACGCGAGCACAACGAAAAGTGGCCAAACAGCTGGCCTATGTGGCTCAACACGTCGGTTTCGAGGCTGTGGTCACGATGGGGGACAACATTTACTACACGGGGGTGGACAACGAGTTCGATGCTCGCTTCGAGAGCTCATTCGAGAGACCCTATCAGTCGCCCGCCTTCGATGGGAAGAGATTCTACATGATTGCTGGAAATCACGATCATTTCGGCAACATTTCGGCCCAAATCGCCTACACCAAGTACAGCAAGAAGTGGTTCTATCCCGCTCTCTACTACAACTTTTCGATGAAGGCCAAGGACGGATCGCAGGTCGACTTTGTCATGCTGGACACGATTGTGCTCTGTGGTAACACGCGGGATATCGAGTATTCCGGATTCTGGGGCATGGTCTTCGCGAAGAAGAACGAACCGAAAGGCCCCACAAACAAGACCGCCGCCGAGCTTCAATGGAAATGGATTGAAGAACAGCTGGCGGCTAGCTCTGCTCCGTATCTCTTCGTCATCGGTCACTATCCGATCCATTCGATCTCCTCTCACGGTCCGGTGACTTGTATGGCTGACAGACTGATTCCACTCTTGAACAAGTACAATGTGACAGCCTATGTGGCAGGACATGATCATTCCCTCCAGGTTTGTAGTTTTTTTGAAGGGTTCAAAAAGCTTTTTCCGCACATAACGTACCCGACAGACAATGGCCGAACCATGCACTACATAGTCAGTGGAGCAGGGTCTCGTTCCGACCCCTCTACCAAGAATATGGCCACAGTTCAGCCCCCGGGAGAAGTCAAATTCCAGTAAGTGCCCCACCGAACCCAGACATCTGTTCAGTTTCCCTAAATCCGGTACTATTATCAAGCAACTTGGTGTGGGAGATGGTGGATTCGTTGAGGCTGAGGTGACTGGTCGAGATTGTAAGCTTCGATATTTGGACTCGAAGGGCGACGAGATCTACACAACGTCGTTGCTTCCCCGGTGATTCTGAGGATGTGTTTTCCGCTGAATGTGATACTGGTATCTAGTCATCCCTTGAAATGGGTTACTACTCTCTTTCTACGTGTATGCAGTCATAAAGTTTAGCCGCTTTTGTGTTTTGCTCTTATTTACAAGGTACCAAAGTCGAAGTATGAACAGTGTGAACAAACCTTTTTCAGAGTCAAAGTAGTTCTTCTGTTCCTTTCGAAGTATGAGGAGGAGGCCACTGAAAAGGTCTCTTGGTCCTAGACATTCTAGAGGGAAACGCTTTGGGCTATGTGATTTACCAAGCCTCAGAGAAATGTCCAGCTTGAATGTGACAATGAATCTGACAGCTAACATAATTTTCTGAGCTCCCTGAACTGACAAAGGTGCGAGACATTGATGAGGAGCTTGCGTTACTTTAGTTCTGTCGTCACCAGGACCAGATGCTTCCAGAGTCCCGAGGAAGTAATAAAGTTTTCTCAAACTCTTGTTAATTATTCATTTATTTCACAATTAAAACATTAAAGGCAGAAAGTTTTCTTCGAACTTGAAATAGCTAGATAACAAAGTTTCCAAAAGTAATAAAAGGTGGAATTATTCGAATCAGGGCCTCTACCAATGGCAACTGGCAGCAAACAGGTAGGCTACTTCCCCTGAACTTCCCCACGATGCGGCTCGATTCCAGAACGATGCGGCCATGATGGCGGATCTGATGAAGGCAATGAAACTACTCCAAAAAGCCAAGGAGAATAATGTGGATTTGTCGACCTCGAACGAGAGCCTGCTTCTGGGAAAGCTGGCAAAGGTCAAGGAGGACAAGACGCTGACCGAGATTGCCGGTGGCAAGAGTCGTGGTAGTTGCTTCTCCACTCTGCGCTGGACTCTTTACATCTTGCTCTGGATCCTCGGAATAGTCTATCTGGTCGCCTTGAATCATCGCGAGACGCTCTGTCAGATGCTCGACTAGACGACTTGTCTCCAATAAACCCCGTTGCTGCAGCTTTCTCGATCTGAAATGTCCGCCCGACCTGGAGATAAGACTGCGCAGAAGGGTCAGCATCTCTCTTCGCCATCTGCTGTCCCCTCGGTCAGTCAGTCTTCTCCCAAGGTAGACAGTTTTCTGTTTACTGTTTTGCCTCACAAGCTTGTCCTTCCTTCCTCCTACCCAGTCCAATTTTCGATAATTATAACCAGCCTTCTTCTTCACGTATGGCCTTGTACGCATATCGGGAGACATTTACCCGTCGGCATTTCTCCCCTGTAACATGATCCCATTCCTACGTATACTCTCTAATGACTTAGCTGGTCGCAACTTGTCCTGACCCTGATAGCGATCTCATCAAAAAATTGACGGCGATGTAATACGGGTAGATGCTGTCAAGTCAGCCACTGCCTCTTAAAGTCTAAACAGTTCTCCCAGGACATGCCTCAAACAGTAGTCATCTTAAGATCTCAATACTCTTATCTTAGGCTTACCAGATGCCTTTTGAATAGAAGCCCACAATTTCAAAGGCTATAACTTTCACATCTTTGTAGAACAGTATCAAGCCAAGAATCGACCGAATCATTTGCAGTTCTTGTAGTTTCTTGAGTGACTACAGACTGTGGACTTTGTGTCTCTCTGAGTGTACAAGGTCCAAGCTCTCTCTCTTTAGATAAAACTATGCGAAAACTAGTTGCTGGTGTGATCAACAAAGTTGTAGTCCAGTGCTGGACTGAAAAGTGGGATCTCCTGGTCTGAAGAGTCTACTTATCAAAAGGATTGTTTTCTCATTAATGTTTAGAAATGAGAAAAAGAAAAAGATGGCTCTTTTGGCCGTGAAACCAAATAAAAGGTGAGCAGTCTTGATGACAGATTGATGTTTTGATGACGACGTCCCGTCGAATATTTTACAAACAGTCTCTCTGCCCATCTTGTTCCAATATCATTCACCCCGATCCATCTATTTCACTGTCTCCACTGATTAGAAACGCGGTTGCAACTGACACCCAAATCGAATTAACCCCTTGTTTTTCAGTTTTTATGTGCTAAACTGTTCTTGACCCACTCCATCCAATCGAGATAACTGTCAGGTTCTCACAACTTTTTCTGTCTTGTCGGCGGGACTGAGAATAGGAACAGAGATAGTCTCTCTAACACTCTAGCTGAAGATAGTATGTTTTGTGACTTTCTATTAGAACTTCAATTCCCGAAAAGCAATGAAACTGTTGTCTGTTCTGATTGTTTTCGTGAGACAGACTATCAATCTTAGAACTTTTACCCCATTCCTCACAGTGGGTCTCTTTCCCCCTATTGTTTTCGAGAAAGAAAGCACTCCAGACCAGTCTCTCCGTTATGTGATGACACTTTATGATCCTCTCCGTTTCCAGAAACTGTCCAAACGGTATGAGATGGTCATCCAGACGGAGCAACGATTGCCGCTGATTCGACGTGGAAGCGTGAGTCCAGTTTCGAATGTGAATTCAAGGTCGAGAAGGGTATTAGGTCTCGTAGAAACATAAATCATAGGGGAGAGGAGGATTCGAACCCAGGCTCCCATTGAATCCGGTAGCACTGAACTATAAGGATGTCCGGCAAATGTCGTAGTATTTTCGGGCAAAGAGGAATGGCGTCAGACCGAAATAGCTTATCCGTACTGTCTACTGTGCAAGTTCTCGCCTGTACAGTCTCTCAACAATCAGGAATGTCCTCATCGGATGGAAAGTTCTCTAGATGTTCAGACGGTACCGGTGTGACGAAGTTGGACAAAGACTCTGGTTCAAAAGGGTCGAATTTCAAGAGGACATTATATGAGACAAGATTAGCCGAGTATCAATAAGAATAGCATTTCTCCTCGTCCCGACCCCGATCAGCCAGAGATAGTCGGACAAGGTGTCCGTTTCATTTCCCCACGCATGAACAGTTTCATTTCCGACGATGCGTATGATAGCCCCCCACCCCGAATTCCGTTATGATACAAGGGCCATATCTCCCACTGTGTCAGGCGCTCTGGCCACCTTTTGCACTCTTCGAAGAACTGAAAAAAAACCTCGTATTTGGAACGGCTACAATCATCTATTGGCTAGGTGAAGCCTCCAGGACCGAACCGGTCTCTCTCCATCTCCTTTCTCCCATTCGGACATCTGTACCTTTTAGCGGCTTTCCCACGAACATTCCTCCTTTCGGACAGGTTGTACTACTTTATCTTCTCTGTATCCTCCATTATGGAATGAAGACTCTGAAGTGGTAGAAGAAAATACTTTCAAGACGATACAAGTCGGAACCACCTGACTGTCGTACAGTACGGGTGCGAACTGGTCTGGTTAGACATACTGAATCCTGTCGATAACACTTTGCTTCCCAGCCTCCCAAAGCATTCATGACTCATTTCTCGGAACGACTGGATCCTAATCCTATCACATTCCAGCTCTCTCCGTTTTCTAGCCGCTAGTAGCCGGCGAACAGTTCTGAGTCTTCTGTTGTACAGTTCAGCCCCAGTAACTAAGGATGACTGTCAAGTTTCCATAGAAATCCAGGTCTGTCCTGTCTTTAACAGTTTGGACTCGTGAAGAATTCTGTCACTTCAAGTTTTTCAGTAGAATCGCACTCCACCCACTATACTCTTCTTTGAGAGACTGACTTCAATACTTTTCTTCCCTCCGACCCACAAGACCTTTCCGAACTTTGTAAGTTCTCCATCGAAAATCGACCTTAATTCCGGTGTGACCTCTTGTGCGCAACTAAAATTGACATCGAGCCAAGAGATCAGAGAGGAAAATGATTTGTCCTTCTGGTTAACGTGTCGCCAATAAATCAGTTCGGAATGGCTGTCATGTTCCCCAGTCACATTCTTTCGAGGTCAATTGAACGCGTCTGTCTTCTGTCAGTGCGGGAGACAGTCTTTTCTTTGTAGCTTGGCTCTAGAGGTGGTTGGAAACCCCGTCCAGACAATGACTTTCCCCTTCCCTAATTGTGGCTTTTTCCCGTCCTCCGCCCCAATCTTACGTCGTCCTTGTACGCACGGTCGGCAGGGAAATTGGCCCCGAGGCACTGTGGCACGTTGTTTCCTCCTGGAACTGGTCTCTCCCCCCTTTCTTTCTCTCAGATGTCACCGTCCACCCCCACATACAGCCAATTACTCTCAGCTGGCGACAATCAGCGTGGGGTTCAACGTCTCGTGTTTTCAATTCACGGTCTTTACCGGTTTTTGAAGTGCTAAGGCGTGAAAATAGGCTCAAGAGTTTGTTTTAGACCGGAGAAACTATAATATTTAACGCCGCGCTTTTGACTCGAATTTTTTGAGCGGTAGTTTAAAAACTCCAGCTCTCAACAACTTTCCACACTTCACGATACCAGTTTTTCATTGTTTTTTTCTTTAATAATCTTCAAAGTGATTGAACCCCCATAAAAGCAAAAGTACAAAAAATGCCAAGCTTGGAAGCCCTTTTGGCTTCAACAATCCACCTAAAGCCGCAATTCTTTTTCCTGTTTCTTCTCTTCCAAAAACCATACTGAACATCTGTTTTCGTCTGCTTGGCGCCACTCACCCATATGGCTATAATAATCCTTGTTCGGGGGCGGCCTGTCATTAAAACTGTCTACAAAGCTGTCGATTGTATAATATCCTTCCCGCAGAATGAACAAACAACCTCCTTGTTTCGAAAGTTCCATTTCGTCAAAGTTATCAAGATTCAGCGGCCAAGATAACCTTCAGGTTTGTAGCCGCGCGACTGACACCTTCCTCCGACTACTTCTCCCAAATATATGACCTTATGCTTGTAAAAATGGCCGTTTGCCGCTCGGCAGTTGGAGATTTGTGGCCTGGCGGCGCATAGTCAAAAGAGACGGTGTCCTCAATTCGTCCTGGATGACAGTCGCCTCGCGAGTGGCCTTTATCCCGCATTTCTTCCGCTCAGAGTCGAAAATCCTCGCGTCTGAACTTCTCACCATTATCAAAATCGTGCGATTATGGCGGTTTAAGAGACCGAGGGCTTTAGGGCGCCTGTTCGTGTTCCTTTTGGCTGTTAATCGGGGTCACAGGCGGGCAATCTTCACACCAAATCTGCATATCCTGCCGACAATATTGTGATAGACGCTCAAAACGTGTATTTGGCGGTAACACAGCTGGTTGTGCAGGTGGTCAAGTCCTCCTTTTCGGCACACTTGCTTTCGTTAAGCCTGAATCATTGACCCACGCTCTTACAGCATTCCATGCCAGAAATATCATGGATTCCTTGAAGGATTTGCCCCAAAACCATATTAAAAGATCAGGCAGTTTCTCAGACCTGCAATACTCCTAAACCCATTTCAACGCTTGTTGACAATAATTACTCGAATGATGTTTCCTCTTGTCAACAAACCTCTTGTCTCGATGTTGCTGTTTGATGTCTTCTCTTTTGCCACCGAATTCGTACTGTTTGCCGATAACTATACCCTTCTCTTTAAATGTCGGGGCCGCTTATGCCCTTACGGCCTCTGCAGATCTCGTTTATGCTGCTATTGCCGCCACATTCTGATAAAATTGCCTAAAGTTGCTTTTTCAGTTTGGAATGCAGTTGCCAGCGGGTAAAATGAGGCGGCTTTGGGGGCTCGTTCACGTCCGTCTGCTCACCATTCTTCTCGGGATCGCCGAAATCATCTTCATCATCATTCAGGTATTTTAGGCTCTTTTTCCCCTAGAAATTATCGAAATTTAGGCCCTGATAGCGGGTTCCTATTTGGCCTCCTCCTCGCACAAAACAGCAGCCATGATCCACATGACCGTTGTCATTTTGACAGCAATTGCCGTCGGTCTTCTGCTGGCTGGCATCATCTGGCGCGTTCCACTGCTTCTGGGACCACATCTAGTCATGCAGGTTCGTTCTTTGAAGCTTTTTGTTAAAAAAAAGTTTAGGTAACAGTGACTTTCGTCCTTCTGATGCTCACCATCGGATCTGTTATCTGTCTTCTTATGGGCACGTCAGTTCAGCTGAAAATGACGGTAGTCAGTGCGAAATATGCTCTCGAGAGCGAGGTTCGTTGTTCGTCTCTTTAACGGCCAAACTGGAGATAGTTCAATCGCACTTTCGCACTGATGTTCTTTGTGATTACTGTCGAGAAATAGGGACACTTTTTACGATTCTAACCCTTCTCAATCGTCTGTTTTACTCATACCAGCTTCCAATAGTTTTAGCTAGAAACAAAAGCTTAGACTGGCTAAGCATCTTATAACGTTTTCGAAAGGAGGTAGTCATGAAGAAAGTTATTAGAAACTCCTACACCGATATTTTCAGCACTTACTTTTTTTGATAAATCCCACCGAACGGAGTCGAACCTTGGTTGTTTGAGCAATAACAGCTGGCTTTACCAATACATCACAGGCACGCTTAATGATGTACATAGCTTTTCGAAGTTAAAAACAGCAGCAAGAAAATATCATACACTGTTGACGATCCTTTAACACGTTCCCTGACTTTAACCACACTGTAACTTATCTATATCAGCTCTAAGAAAAACGGTCTTACCATTGCGAAAAGCCTGTGAAACAACGATACATACCGAAAATTTGTCTAATATTCATTTTCAGTCGACAACAGCCTCTCCCGGCAGCCATTTCAACTTTTCTGCAGTCTCCGGTGTGCTGGCAGCTGTTCTTCTAACTATAGCGGTCGCTTACTTTTTTTCCTGCTTGATTAGTGTACGTTCCTTCCATTTCTGCATACCAAAAATCCTCTTTAGATGTGGTGTTTCGGGGTGGTGCTTGACTGCTACCGCTTCCTCACCGTGGTCAGCGAAGAGGCCAAAGTCGAGCTGTCGACAGTAGTCAGTCCCGTCCTGCATCTGGATCCGAAAATGACGACGACGACGAATGGACATCATCAGGTCATTCCTGCCACAGATTTCTAGAAGCCATTTTTCTGACTCTCAAACTCGTTTCCGGGTAATTCTCCTCTTCCTCTCATAGCATTCCAAGAGTGCCGGTTATTTTCCGAATCTTGCCATCAGATTTTTTATTCATTCTCTCCGCTCGACCACCCCCAGTGCTGTTGCTCATCACCTCTACGGGTTTCTGTCACATTCGATTGCTACGTTTCTAATTTTCCCAATTCTTCTGCAATATGTGCCACTGTAATAAGAACTGTACAAATGAACTTCTACTTACATACAGCCCAGAAAAGTGGCAATTTATTCACCCAGAAAAAATAAGTGAATTGGCAAAAAAAAAGATATTGAAATACTGCATACGATTTATGCGCTTTCAATATACTCTTCTTCGTGATCGATGTAGCCGTCAGTTTCCACGAGAGGCGTAGTCGAATCGAGACCCTCTTCCTCCATAAGCTCGCCCCAATTCTTATCGGATTCTTCGGCATGTGGCGCGGATTCTGCATCATAATCGTCCGACTGAAATATTCGGATATTAGGATTCGATTTCTAGGCAAATGAGTAGTCATTTAGATGACGGAGAAATGAGTCCATCAATGTATTTGAGAAACTTCTGGGCTTTTACGGTATTCAGTGGCTAGTAGAAGGACTTCAGACCAAAAATCCCGTCCAGTTACTTAGAAACTTACCTCATCGTCGTAGACGAGTTGTTGATAGACGGGATCGTCCTCCATATTTTTGTTGTAGTCGCATTTGATCTCGTGAGATCGTTGGTTCTTCATGCTGGCGAAGTAACGGCCACAGCCTTTGATACAGACGTATCTGAACCGTTTTTTAAGTTAAAAAGAGACAAAGAAGCCCACTTCTTCTCCTTGAGATGTTTCTTCGAGTAGTGCTGGTTCTTCAGGGCGCCGGAGACAAAGCTCTCACCGCACCCCTCCACCTCACAGCGGAATGGCTTCTGGTTCAGATGACGTCGAAGATGTAGTCGCATCGGGGTCCGCTGACTGAACTGCATCCCACAGATCTCGCATTTGAAGGGTTTCTCCTTGGTGTGAGTGCGCATATGAGCCAGGATCTTGCTCGGATACTTGTTCACCTTGCCGCAGATGTGACATGTGTGAGTCTGCGGCTTCTTGCGGTTGTGAGGAGAGGATTCCGACACGTCTAGTCCCTACATTTCGTTTTAATGAACCAAAACATGGAAAATATACCTTGGCAACGGCGTCGATGACCCAGTCGAGATTCCTAGGCTCTTTCGTCCGTCTCTTGGAGCCTTTCGGCACCATGTCCCTCGGCTGAAGATTCTGGACAGTCCGCAGATCCATTTCCATCACCACCGGACGGCTCTAACGTGGTTTTTGTCAGATTGTTAAAAATAAGAGATCTCTACCGTAACCACTTTGTTTCTGTGGCGGGCCCGTTTAGCATACAAACATTGAATACTCAGCCAACTGAACAAAACAAAACTAACCGGCATAGGAGCCATTTGTTTCTTGCCCCGTTTCGGCGGATTCGGATCGACTTCGACTTGGACGGTGGCCTCTTCGAAGACATCGGCTACGTAGATCTCCTCTTCCGGCTCGTAATGATCGTCGCGCTCGAGATGCGGGTAGTCTTCGAGGACTTCCTTCTTCATTTCCTGGAGCTGGTAGCCGGGAAGCGACGTCTCGACCTAGATTTTGGCATTTTATAAGAATTCCACACAAGAAAGTACCTCAATTTCGTGAATAGACGAGGCATTGGGCGCTTCCAGGACTTGGGAAGAGCCAGCCTCCTCGATATGGGTCTCGATCGGCTGACCGGCCAGCTCGTCCTCAAGATAGACTCCGTATTCCTGATCAAGCATTTCGGCGCCCTCTTGGACTGGATATTCGGCCCAGAGCTGATGATCCTGCTGCTCCAGATGGCTATTTTCGTAGCTGTGCTCAAGCGCGATATGTTCTTCCACCTGAATCTGTGTTTAAAAAGCCGATGTTTTAAATAAATCCAACCTCGACTCGATTGAAGCTACGATGACCGCATTCCTCGTATGGACACTCGAAGATGAGCTGATCGAGACTCTCGTCTATTTCTCCTCCCTTCACCCGAGTCATCTGTCTTTCTGGCTGGAAGTGCACGTTGTGGGAGACCTGAAATGGTGATATTATCAGCCTCCAGCATCCCAAATCGATATCTAGTGAAGTGTTCGACAAGAGCATTTAATACAGTCTAAGTTCGACAGTTTTGTCGCTATTTGGTTTCGATCCTTACATTTTGGCTTGAAAAATGAAACATTGGACCCCCTCGCTTCCATTTTGGACTGTGACTAGAGCCAACTTGTCCGTCTAAAAGTAAATGTCCTGAACATTCGACAACATGAAGCCAATTCCATTGGTGATTTTCGCGTGTGTTCGGTAGACATTCCGACTTATGTTATCATCGGTTGTACCCGAACTTTTACTCTGATTTGCTTTCAATGTCATCTGCCAATAAAAAGTATACAAAGAACCTGCCTTCTCGTGCTGATTACGATGAGACATTGTAGCAAAGCACCTATCACAGTATGAACATTTGAACGGCTTCTCGCCTTGATGAGATCGCATGTGAGCCTGAATATTTTTTCTCTTCAATCTCCAAGCTTTTCGAGAAAAATTCATAGAATAAAGGACCTTGAGGACGTGTGACTGCGAAAACTTGGCTCCGCAAGTTGTGCAGTTGAACGGCTTCTCTCCCGTATGTTTTCGCATATGTTCTTGGATTTTAGAGGGATATTTAAACGATTTGTCGCATTTGTCGCAGTAGTGGACTGCGGCCGGTGCCCGTACCCGCATTCGATATCGTCGTTTTCCCGAGTCCGGCCCGACGAATTCCGTTTCTATCTGAAAAAAAAGAACATGCACAAAGAACGAAAGATACCTTCTCGTAGGTATAGTCAGACGAATCGAGGACGCTGTCGTCGACGTCGACGAGACCATCACCGACGGATTCCTGTAAAACGTACAGTTATCGACGGAAGTTCTATTTTGTGCTCTCATCTCAGACGAGTATCTGTCTGAAGCCCTAATTACCAACTATTAAGAGATAAATACTTTGTGAGAGTAGGAAGTTAGAGATGACGAGCCAAATCACTTTGGGGCAGCTCCTGTCATGATAGATCGACTAAATGGAACTTGCTAAAAAAAAAAGGCAAGGCATACAGACAAGGATTAAGCAATGTGAGTCATAGCTGTCTCTGTCTCTAGAGGTCGAAAGAAGAAATAGGGAATAATAACCGAGCATAATCATCGCTTTTCAGGCTAACAAATGAAAAATGAGACAAAACAAACGCACCTCGAGCATCTCGCTCGTCCCGACATGCTGATAGGCGATGTATTCTGCCTGCTCACCTTCTTCTGCTTTGTACATCCTCAAAACTGCCAAAACGTGATGAATATAATTTTGAACAAATAATCGATGGAAATCCACGATTCTTCAACGGAAAAGATAGATATAAAACATTTACTAAACCCTCAAAAACTATCAAAGTTACCCGTGGTGTGTGAACAAGAGAAAGCAGTCTAAAATAGGTCCTTAGAGGATAAGACGAGCGGTTTTCTGTCTGTGGTCCCGTCTTCGTATTCGACAATTGGTTCCAGAACGGGCGGTCCGTCGTCTTCATCGTCCGACACGTACTCCTGCTTGGCTATCTTTTCAATGCGCTCGATTTTGACGATCCGACTCGGTCCGGCATCCTGGACCCCCTCTGGCTCCTCCTCGTCGATGAACTCTCCTTCGAAAAGATGCGTGCCGTCGGGAAGGACGAATTGTCCATCCGGCAGCTGGAGAAGATATTCGCCTTCGTATTCGGGATCCTCTTCCGCCTCCATGTGGTGCTCGATTTCCTCGGCGGCGGTTACCTCGTGCGGATCGAAGACAGGAGTATGCTCGGCGGTATGGCACCTAGCTCGGTGCTGCATTAGGTAGAAACGGCGCGAGAACATTCGACGACAGGCTGAAGCTGATATATAGGGGTTTTTTTTTTATTTTCCTAGGCTGAATGATGTCTCAATGGTATTCTGAGGCGAGACTCACACAATCATAATACAAAATTTTGGCACATCGAAAGGTTGGACAATACCGTCTTCAACCCTAAACTCAAGTACGCATTGTCTTTTCAATAACGGGACCCTGGGCTATTATGTTAAGTAGATTACTGTAAACATCGTCAGAAATTACGGTTAGAAATTACTAAAAACATACTCGGAACGTGGCACTCGTATCTCTTGATCTGTGTGTGAACTGCTCTCTCGTGCATGTTTCTCGCGGACATCGACACGAACTTCATTCCGCAGTTCCATCGACACTGGATGTTTCTCGCATCTAAAGTTTCATTCTACTAACAAACCAAGAATGAATTCCCACCTTTATCGTGTTTCCTCTTCATGTGGAGCTCGAGGCTTTGTTTTCGGGCGAAGCCTCCACCACAGATGCTGCAAGTGAATGCTTTTTCGCCAGTATGAGTCCGTAGATGTTCCTAAACTCCCATACTTTAGAGAAAAAAAAACCCTAAAAGTACCTGGATTTTGCTGGCATGTTTGAGCATCAGCCCGCAGATATTACATTGGGCGAGGAGTGTGCTCCGCGTACAGGTCTGTCTTCTTTTCTGCTTCGTCACACCGGCCGCGACCGTCTCGATAACGTCGTCAATTCGGCTGCTGGCCGCCTCGGACATGTGCGGAATCGGTTGAACAATCTGCAGCTGTTTCTCGAAGATTTCACCGTCCTCGGCCACAAAAGAGTCCTTTTTCGGCGGGGAATGAGGCGGAGAGAGGGGAGGAGCCAGTGGATAGACTCGTCTCTTTGGAGGCTTCAAATGGGGTCGGGGAGGACCGCTTCTTTTCTGAATTTTAGTGATTTAAACTGTTCAAAAACGAAAAACTAACCAATCCCTGATGCCAGAGCTCGTGAGCTCTCATCTGCGCATTGTTGACGAATCTCCTGTCGCAATCGGCACATTCGAATGGCAAATCACCCATGTGCTTCTTCATGTGATTGTTGAACGGTGTCCGCTGGCTGAATCTTGTCCCGCAGAGCGAGCACTGGAACGGTTTTTCGCCGGTATGCGTCCTCATGTGGGCCTGAATTCAGTCAATTTTACTCTTTTCTAAAGTCTCAGTCTGCTCAGCTAAAATACCAGTAGGTGCTAGATCCTGTTACGATCGCTTTTTTAGCTGAACGTACCTTTATCTTGGACGGACTCTTTACAACTTTTCCGCAAATATCGCATCGCATGACAGTGGCCTTCTTCCGGCCGCCAGCAAAGTCGATCTCGCTGTACACGAATTCTTCGGCATTATCCTCGGCATATGAACCAGGTTCCTCAAAACTGAAGGGCCATCTTGAAGACAAATATGTAAAAAAAAAGGTACCCTTCCTCAAATTGACCATCCTCGTAATATTGATCAGACTCCTCTTCCTCGATTATATAGTCACCGTTGAAGCGTATCTTTGTCTGGAACTCCTTTTAACTAAAAACATTCAAAAGAGCCACCTTTTTTGGTTTTTCTCTGGAATCCGGCTCGGGCTCGGTCTCCTGGGCTATTTCCTCCTCTTCCTCGTGCCAATTGTATTCGAGGGGACCGCTCTTCTCCGTTTCCTCATTCCCATCCAAATCGTAGACTATTTCTTCAGGCTCCAGAATGTTTTGTGGAAGAAAGGCATGCTCCATACCTAGTTTGCTACAGAAATTGAGAGAATTCATTTTTGAAATCGATAGATTCAGCTGATGGAAACAGCAAAATTGGCTTCAAAACAAAGAATAAATAATCTTTAATACCCGAAACCTTTCTCTGTACAAAAACCAGGATTAAATCTATCACTATTGGGAGAGCTGTGTGGCTTCCTTCGGTAGCATGTCGGCTCCGATTTGGGCGTCGACCATCGAGTCGATGCCTTCGACGACGACGTGAAACCCGAAGTGGAGGTAGAAAATTAGTAGTATGTGGACGGAGACGGCAACAGCTGCCAGCGTCAGTCTATTCGTCGTGTCTCTCGCATGCATACAGATCAACAGACCCTGAATTTTGATTAGAATCGCGAAAATTTATTGAGGTACCAGTCTGATGGCACTCGGAAGGCAGAGAAGAAGCGTGAGAGCGACAAAATAGAGATGGTCGTGGGAGGGGTGAAAGAGAGAGGTAAGAAGGAGCACGACGCAGTGAGATGTCAGTGAGTATCCCTAAATTCTCATGAAAAAAAACGAGTATAAACGACTCACAAAGACAGAGAGGAGCCTCAGTGGCGGCACTTCTGCTCCAAGAAGAAAACACAGTACGTAGAGAATTCCAGAAAGGACGAGCCAGGCTCCAAAGCTTGTGAACATGGCCGTGCCCATCAATGTGCCGTTAGGGACCAAATATCTGAATGTATTTGTTGGAATCTAGTCAAAAGGAAGACAAACCCGCTGCTTTTCATGTTGAACAAGAGGAGAGCAACCATGGTGAGAATTATCATGCACGGGCCGTAGAGATCGCCATTCGTCGTCATCTGGGACGGTTTTCGGGGGATGAAGGAGCGTAAAAGTCGTGATCGAACCTGAAAAAGGAGATTACATAGTGTAAAAAGTTAAAATGAACAAACCTCGGCCGGTTCCACGTCGAAATATTCTCTTAGCCAGTCGATTTTCCCGTACGATTGAAATGTGTCCTTTACGGTCTTCGAGCCTGCTTCCCACATCCGAAAACTAATGTTTCTATGGAAAGGAAGGAACTGACCATTTGTCCAAATTGCGACTGCATATCAAACGGAATCTGTTGATTTTGGTTTGGATAACTTGGCGGCATGGATGCAGTTGGACCCGTGTTGGTCCGCTGTCGTGGATCGCCGCTATCTGCATAAAACGTCGGAGGCTCCATTGATCTGAAGTCCATATTGAACAATTATTGAGAAAGAGAAAAGGAAAAGAGCGAAACATCGATAAAAGTTGCTTCTATGAAAAATCAGCCAGCTGTTAGCATTGGCGCGCGGTTTCCTGCAAGTACGGCACGCATTTCTGAACGAGCGGCATAGTAAAATCTGTAGCACTGCACGGGAAGGAACTAAAAAACGAAATGAAAGGAAATACAGACACAAAACAGTTTTTCTTGAACAATGTGCATCTGCCAGGTCTGAGAATTTGCAGTAAACAGATTTACGAGAAAGACAGTCAGAAGTAAGTGAGAAGAGTATCGCCAAGCTCATGGAAAGCATTTTGCAAAAACAAGAACAGCAGCAAACATCGCTCGAAGAGGAAAAAGCGTAATAAAATTGCATTCAAATCGCCGCGCCCGCATCAGGTTAGTGCGCAGCGTGTTATAAAGGTTACTGTACTTTATATTTTCATTTCATGGCTGGAATTAGGCGTGAGAGATATTCAAACACGCGAGACAATTAGAGTCCAGCTGGTCGTCATCAGTTGCTTCCTCCAGAAGATCGCCTCCTCTTCTCTACCTAGGGCCTTCCTGTCAAGAAGTATACCCAACAAATCCTTTAGCTATCTTCCTCGTCCCATTCTTTCGCCTTGAGAATAGGATTTGGGCAACCCAGAACACTCCCAGTCTACCTTACGAGGGTTTGATCGGGATTTGGAAAATCGGGTAGCGGAGACTGAGGGTGGTGTCTTAAAATGTGAGAATTAGGGTTTGAGGTCCTAAAACATTGACTGGTCGACGTGACAAATAAAGATATGACCATGTACTCTCTTCTACAGTGCGGTGCAAAAGTATAGAGTCACTAGACAAAAACGCTTTTAAAAACTTTTACACGTCACAACTGTCGGACTCTCGAACAGGAAGACCGCCAAAAAACAAGAAAAGATGAAGCCAGCTCCTCGACTTCAAGAACATCACAAACTGGTCAAGCACAACTTCTGCAGAGTTAACATGATAACCAGTTGGAAAAAGGTGTGTCACTTTTGTCTCCTTTTTTACTTTTACCCAACAGGTCGTCTTTTCCGATGAAAAGAAGTACAAATTTGGATGAACCGGACGGTTTTGGCTACTTTTGGAGAGGTCTCAGGAAAGATCCACGCATGATGGCCAGAAGAAAGCGCCTCCTGCCCTTCTATCCGTCCAGCCAGCAGAGTTTACAGTTCATGCAAGACAATGCCACGGTTCACACCTCCAGAGCGACCCTTGCTTGGCTCAAAGACAAATTGTTGGATGCAATGTATTGGCCAGCTCTCAGTCCCGATCTCAATCCGATTGAAAACGTTTGGGGAATGCTAGCCAGGAACATCTACGCAAATGGAAAGCAGTACAGCACTCTTGAAGAGCTTCAGCAAGCGATTTACCGCGAGTGGACCCGTATGGACCCCCACTTTCTGAAAACTCTTGTTACGTCGATGCCGTGTCGTATTTTTGAGTATATTCAAAGAAATGGTGATGTTACGCGTTATTAGATCTCTTCGAGTTATTTAATAAACTTTTTTAATAACCAATGCATAAAAAAAACTGGGTGGCCCTATAATTTTGCACCGCACTGTAGCTTTCTTCTGTCTCTCTCCAAATAGATAATTTTCTTTTTATTGCTTCAAGACTTGTCACAAAAATTGCACAGTGAGAGGGACCGAAAGAGCAACTATATACAAAGGGCTATAAGTTAGCAACAGGAGTAAAGCAAATATACAATCACAGTCTGTCACATGGAAATAATTATTAGAAAGGAGCACAAGTAACAAAGATACCCATAGAAGGAAGTGAATCACAACGGAAGAAGAGCCTATTGACCAGAATGGAGAGGAGGAGGAGATCACAATTCCTTGTCGAAGACGGTCGTCGTTTTCGGGACCATCTCTTTGCGGAACTCGTGAACTTCTTTGATACTCGAGGCATATCGGCCAAAACTTTGGAACAGAGCCACCACTTCGTTTCTAAAACTTAGTATTTGTTGGTTTTCAGTTATTTTCTCACCTCGTCAGCTGGAAGGGCAGTTCGTCCTTGTACTCCCTGGCTCGATACAGGGTGTGAGATGCTGGCAGATCGGAGAAAAGGATCTTCAGCGCAGTGCCCATACCATTGACCTGGACCTTGCCCCAAAGACGACACTTGTCACAACCCACACAGTCCATTATCCTCGAAATGTTCAGGAAGTGGCTGCGAAACTCCTCGCGAAGCGCCCGAGCCTGAGCCTCGACACCGTTGAACATCTCGTGCTCGTCGAAATGATCCGGAAACTGGCCGACCAGGTCCAGGATCTCCCCGACCAGAAGTCTCGTCTCCTCGTCCTCGCTGTCATTTCCCGTATAGAACATCTCCTTTCGGAGGTAGGGCGCGACTTTTTGGAGGGCACGCAACTCGAGCAGATAGACGAAGTAGACATTGCGAAGACGCTGAGGACCTTCCCAGCTCCACTGGGTCCCGAAGCGGCCAGCAAACATCTGGGTGTTGCGGAACCAGGTGCCCGGTCCGAATCCTCCGGGAGCTGAAGATTTTCTGTGAGAAAGGTGGGTCAAATCAGAAACTTACATTCTTTGTAATTGTGAGCTGCGATGGAGATGGTGATGGCCGAATGGAGACCCGAGATGAGACGGTAGAAGACGCGTTTCTCCAGGCACAAACCTGAAATGTACTCTTTCTTCCATTTACTATGAGAGACAAGCACAACACAGCGATAGATTGAACACAAAGTATTAGAAGCACCCGAAATTTCTCTCTCTCGTTTGGTTACCGCGGTTAGTAGGCAGATTAAAACGAACCTTCTAAAAGTATAGGCAGAGCAATGTGAACAGAAACAAGAGGAAGACTTACCGAAATTGTTGGGGTTGAGGAGGAAGTTCTTGTCAAATTTAGGGTCGGGTTTGAAGCAGTTCTCCTGGTAAATGCTCTTCCAGACCCGGGCTGCCGAGTCGCCTTTGTAGCCCGTGTACCGTTCGGGATTCTTCGAGAGATCCACATAGTGAGCTGACTGCGAATCCTCGTCTGAACGAGTCTTTGTCATGCAACAGTGTGTTAGAGAGCTAGACATTTTTAGAGAAACAAAGGGCAGTAAACTTAGCTAGTGTGTATAGAATTTGAACTTAATAGTCTACCATTTAGATCCCAAACGGTAGGTGTGGACAGTCATGCTTATTTTAGGTAAGACTAGAAAGTCAGACTAGGCGGGTCGTTACAGATCTGATTGCCGACAAATTGTGAGTCAAGACCGAACATAGACTCTCTGTAACGATATCTCTATTTCATGCTTACTCTTCACCAAACAGTATGAATCTGAAGGTCTGATGGCTTTAGAACGCTAGCTGATAGCCCATCAGGACAGTCCAGGCAATACGCTCTGATTTCTTGTCTTTTGGGTGTATTATTAGTCGGAGATCGTTACAGTAGTCTACTTAGGGACAGGTAACATTCGGCAGTGACTATGCTAAGCCTAGAATTTTTGGCGTGCAACAGAACTACTAGATCTCAAAGAGCAAGACGAACCAAAGGGTCTCAAACATTGAAACTAACCTTCCAGCTCGCAGAAATTTTCGGTGCCCCATTCGTAGTGTTCCATGTCGGTCAGTCGTTCCCTCTGTCGATCCTCGAGCGACCTGTCCATGGGATCGAAGGTGTTGCTCTGCTCGGCATCAGCACATTGGGCGTCATTCTGTATTTTGGCTCTGCTTTCATTGCTCTGCTCCCGAGTGCGGTTGCTGCTCGGCGAAGAACGAACCGTCTTCGATTGGCGCATTCCTGCAGGGACCTCGTCGTCACAGAACGCGATTCCGCACTGGCGATTCGCGCACTGATGCTGTTCCGTCCAGAAGGGGCACTGCTTGTCCATGTTGACCTAAAAAACATACATGTCTGTTCCTTATTCTATCACCGTCCCTTGTCTCATGCATTTGAACTTGGTTTCTAACCCACTATACCCCGAATAGGTAGTTGACTCTGGTCCTTCCACTTGTCTACTGCCTGTTTCTCCTGAACTCGTCCCCCTATCCTGCATGAACTCGGGACCTGTCTCTCTGAACCACTGTACCCAAACGTCTGTCTCTACTCTTTTTTCTAGTCTCTTGTCTCTTGATTACTGTCCTCCGACTCCTGGCCCATATGCCTTCTGTCATACAACCTGTCAACCGTCCACTATCTCCTATCCCTTGTCCTTTCCCTTATTGAATGATCCTTATCCTGTATACCCTGATCATCGTTCACCACAAGAAAGAGACAACTAACCTTGTAAAACCGGAAAAAGTTCCTAGTGAGAAGCTTCTGCAGCCGTTCGTGGATCTGCTCATTGTTGAGTCGGTCGATGCTGCTGCCCGCACATGAACACGGCTCCACGGCTTCGCCAATCTTGCAGAAACAGGGCTGATCCTGATCGAATTGGGCCACGACGAGACCGACAAAGCCGGCCAAAAGCAGTTTCCTCATAGAGAAGACTTCTGAAAGATGCACTTATCAGATAGAGAAAGATGGCGAAGGGACAGAGAGGACTATCCCCGAAGGGAAAACGAGAGCAAACAGAGACAGGGCTGGCCAACAAGCATCCGGTCAGCTACAACCGTCGTCCGGATTGGCGGAAAATAGAAGGGCAAAAGGTGACAGGTGGCTTTTTATTCTTTTTGGAGAAACGAAATCGATGCGAAGAGAGATAGGAGAAGCCACAGATGCAATAAAAACGAGCCACAGAGGCCTGAAGGGAAAACCTACTTGTCTTGTAAGCCTGCGTCTAGGCAGTAGACAGCAGATGACAACTGCCTTGTCCAAAGGGTAATTAGTTTGGAGCAGTTTTTTAAAAGAAAATTTTGAAACTTTCGGATGGAGTTGGAAACGGAGCAATAAAGAAACTTTCAGGAAACTAGACTGGAAACATAGTAATGGGCTTGCTCCAGAAATAGTAGACTGCCTGATTATTCGGCTGTTTTGACTCTTCAGGGATAGGTTGCGTCCGGTGCTTGGAAGAATGGCACGTATTAGAACAACTAATAGGTCTTCCTAAAGGAATATAGGCAAACTAAACCCTCCCTGTCAGTTATCGTTTTGGGAACAGTGGTAAGGGTTAGGCTTCAGTAAAATGTTTCTTAATTCGTCTGAGCACGTCAATGCCTCTTTGAAACTTTGTACTTTCACTGAAGACTAGAATACTGGTTTGATCAGGGTTCTGAATCTTAAAAGTTTGTTTCGGGATCATTAGTTTGGACAGAGTCTTGAATTAAATGTGGGTATCAGATGACGAAAGTCACATAAAGAGTAAGGCCACGTATCCAAATGATCGATGTACTATCGGGTCGAGTTTCAATAGAGTCAACGTGTTCATGTGACGTGAGCCTAGGTTGATGGACTGCTCGAGGAAAACAAAAGTCACAAACGAGTTCGATCTATTTTAAATTGTCCTCGCGTCTCTGTCTGTCTGTCTGTCTGTCTGAAGCCAATATTGCCAATTAGTGTGCACTATTTTGTGCGCACACTAATTGTTTGCAAGTCAAGTCATGTAGAGACAGTTTGGGAGATGGCTTCGTTGGGGAAACGTTGCTCCTGTCACGGTACCTCGATTGAAGGAAATGCGGACAGGTTGAAGTGGGAAGAAAGGGTCGCGACAGTTGGACAGAAGGTAGTAGAAATCGAACAGTTTTGGAAGGATTATTAATGGCATTGAGCCCCGAAGGGGCGTAGCCTAACTTGGACAGGGAGTTAGGTTGAGGAATGGGAAATGGGTTCAAAGAGTGAAAGGGAAGTGGGTTTGAGGGATAGAAAGTGGGGTCAAAGAGTGGAAAGTGAGTTTCACTTATTAGAAATGACATCAGCAATCGTTTTTGCTGGGGAAAGGGCAAGGTAGATATGCCTCAAGGAGCTCAACAAGTTAGGCTACCGCCCCGAAGGGGCGGCAGCCTAGCTTGTTATAAGAAAAACTAGAGCTCAGTTGTTTCCAGAGGAATCTGAGTCACTTTTCCAATGATTTTGGGTTCTAGGTAGCTGAAGAGAAAGCAACAGCTGGCGCATTGTTGGGCAACACTGTTGTCTCATCTTTGTTTTTTTTGGTTCAGCTGACGTTGTCTTGCATTTGTTAGAGGAGCTTTGGACTCTTTCTTATAGCTATTTACAATGGACAGCTGGATGGGAATCTCTCTAGTCTCAAGATCATCGTAGCAAAAAAACTAAATTGAATTGAAAGCAGTGATTGCATAACCGTCAAAATGTCCAATAATAGCCATTTGTTGCTTTCAATGGGCCATAAAATCGATCGACTAAAAAGCAAAGTAGCTTTTTGTGTGTCCATCTGCACTGCCTGCAGCCCACACTCCCTTTTGCTCTGACGTGTAAGACTGACGGGCAGCAGTATGAGAATAATAAATGAGCCAGGGTTTTAGTCGAGTTGAGTGATTTGATGGAAAAGTGTTAAAAGGGATGGCTTGAATGAATAAGAATGACTGTCCAAGGCGTGGGACACGTCGTCTAAGAGAAAGGAAATCGACCGGAAGAGGCGGGAAGAAAATAATTCGATCTCGGTAAAAACTGATTTTTAAAAAACACTTTTGTCTTTTTCAACATTTTAACAGAAAAAAAACAGAAAATAGCAAGTTTGCCCAAAAAGAGATTGGATTGTTCCATGCATACGAAACAATCTGTCCATTCTTCAACAATAAGGGGATTAGCACGGACAACGAGAATGGGGTAAATAACAGGAAACAGTTGCAATTTTGTCGGGAAACGATGAGACCTTACGGGAAAGACTTCCAGGGAGAAAGGGCGAGATAAGAAGTGACGCGGAAGAGAGAGAAAGAGAGAGACAAATCGGAAATCGATAGCGCCTGATCTCTTCCTGGAAAGCAAGCAGCTGAGATTTGATTTAAAAGAAGTAAAGAGAGAAATGTAGGTTAGAATGTTAAAAGAGGCTCTGCAGAAATAGTACGTGTACTAGGGGTTCTTCCGCGCGGGACCCGCCTCATCATCACAGCTGACCAAGCACATTGTGGACGGCGGCGGTGGGAGGGGGCAGTCTGTTTGCTCGCTCATTGAAACAGGAACAATATCGTTTGAAAAAAAGGATACCTTTTTCGGAGTGGACTGTACTATGATGGAGCTAAATATATAAACGTTGTAAGTTGATAAGATTAGGTCAGGGTGGGAAATATACGTGGTTTAGTTTGCTGAAGTTCTCCTGATGAATACCACTCGGCTCCATTTCAAGTTGCAATTTTTTTATCCTGGTCCTCATTTCAATAACAGTACAAAGATGGAAAGAATCTTTGAAACATCATTCATGGGCGCGTAGTATTGACTGATCAAAAAGTTTTAGTTTTATGAATCCCTTTCTCTAAGCGGTCACTCTGTACTCTTGCTATCACTTTTTCCCTACCATTGAGGGCTAGAAAACCTGTCTCATTGCCAATAACTGGCAATTGCTGGCCACATTCATAATTACTACTGTCAACTGGTCTACTCCGTGTCTTTGTCTTCCGTTGACCTGTCTCCATCACTCTACCTGTGTCTCTTCCACTTGTCAGAGAAAAAAGTACCAGATGCAGATCGGGACGGCGGAGAAGACCGAAGAGGAACCGACGGAGGAGAACTACATGTGGAATACGAAGGAAATCGAGTACCTGGTCCATTCGATGATGCACACCATTGACGCGATGCAGCTGAGGCACGAAATCAAGGCCAGTCATGCCGATCTCGATCCCTACGGACCATTCGACCGGCTCGAGTCGAGTATCTTCGATCGATACACATTCCTGGTCAACACGTTCGTCTCCTGTGTTGACCTTCCCGAATTCGGACGAGGTGGACGAGGAACTGCCTAGGACGGCCGAGGAGGAGAACAAACCGAGGAAGGAGACCCAGAGGCTGCGATGGATCAACCCGATCACGAAGGACATCCCTCATGAGCCGCACAAGACGGCGGAGGCTCCGAGCGAAATCGAGACCAAACTAAACAGGAGGAAATAAAAAGTCTGTTCATTACTTCATTGCTTTTTCGTATTGCTAGACACTTTTGCAAGATATGTTCGGGCGACTTCGAAATGATGCCACGAGAACACGACGGTACTTCATCGAGCTGACCAGTATCGTCTACTCCTCTACTTACCACAATCTTCTGCTCCACTTCCCTCTCCTACCACCTATCGACCAGCTGTCTTCATCTACTAACCAGATTAGTCCAGTTTTGTTTCAAGACTCTATCTTAGATTGAAACCTTGCGTATAACGTTTCAATAGGGGAGAAGTGACTGGACTATAGAAGGTCTTTAACGGGTTGGAACATACTGGGAAACAGAAGGGAAGTGATGGGTCAGGAGAAGCTACTGTAGGGATCCGCGCAAAGGGTACGGGACAAAAAAAATGTACAAACAATCAATTGAAAAAAAAAATGTACAAACAATCAAGGCCTTTGCTGTACCTTTTGACTCTAGTAACAAAGATCTGTAAACCCTATGCATCCAGTATGATACGAATTCGGGTTTAGGCAATGACACCCCTAAAGTTTGGACTTCTCCGAAGGCTCATAATTTCTCGTCACTGTCATGTAGACCCCATTAGGAAAGCGGTGGGTTGAAATTGGTTTTTATACTCAGTCTCTAACGAGGAGACACTGCTCTACAGAAGAAATACTAACAGAAAAGAACAACTTCATTGAACAACTGACATGCATCCACGTCTTCTTCCTGATTGTAGTCTTCTTCGATTCCTTCTTGACCTCACCGTTCAAATGTGACTCGGATAGCGGTTCCAGTAGAATCTCTCGGGCTGGTCGAAAAAATCGCAGACCCGTCCGACATCCAACTTCTTCATCCCGATCAACATTTCCCACATCTGATAGTCGATCTCGCCCATCTCACTCTTCCAAATCGTCTCCAGCACGGGTCTGTCGCAAGTGACATATCTCGGAACCCTCCTGTTGTGCGGAATGTGAACGACGTCAAGAGTCAGCGACTCCAAGATCTTGGCTCTCCTGTGTCTTGCCGACTGCTCGTGTATCCTATTCTTGACGTAACACTGATGGAAGAGACTGGACAGAGTCTGGTCCTTATCCTTGTGAACAGACATCTTGGCCAGCACGTCTGCTAACTCGTTCTGTGCGATCCCGATGTGACCGGGTGACCTGACCAGATAGACTCCTTTCCTACACTGAGAAGCCAGATGGTGAATGGAACGGACAGAGCTGTTGTAGAAGTTGGACTCCTTCGGCTTCCCAGGGACTGGCTGCAAGAAATTGATTCAAGAACAAGGAAGAATCGAACCTCCTGCCAGAGAGCCGTCTCCTTAAGCACATTGATTGCACAAATCCAGTCGTCGGTCCCAATTCTGTCCTCCTTCGGCAGAAGCTTTCTTACTACCCTGAGCGTAGTAAGCAGATGATGGACCTCAGTCTTTCTCGACAGCTGTTTCTCGATCTCCCTGATCCGGGCATGGATCTCCAGAAGTCGAACGTGAGCCTCAACCGCGTCCAGAAGAGCCGACTTGTTCTGTAGGAGATAATAGACAGTTTCGAGAACAAAATACCATATTGATGATGTCCACGATTCGAGAGACACTGACAGCCAGCTCCTTGATCATGTCGTCCTGTGTCAGAGGCTTAATAGTCTACAATTGGATGTAACTTCGCACAAGAGTCAATCAAACCTCGAATCGTTCCCGTTGGAAGAAGTGAAGAATATTCAAACAATCTGTGTAGATGACTATCGGCTTCGTGTCCATTTTCAGTTTCAAAATCCTCTCCAGGGCGTAGACGACAGCATAAAACTCGGCGGCGTTGTTGTCATACTCGCTTTCCATGGCTATCGAACAGTTCAGAGGACTCCACAGTCCGCCAAAGACCCCGAACCCCGATCTCGCTCGATTATAGTTCTTGCAGCCGTCCATGAAGACCGAAACCGTTTCGGAGTCCTCATTTCTGTCTAGGAGAAGGGAGAGTAGCCTGTGGTGAATTCAGTCTTTGGGTACCATGAGTCTTACCACGACTTGCCAGGAAGAGAATTGTTCTTCTTCTCCAACTCCCATAGTTGTCTGCGAAGAGGAGCAAAGGTGGGAATTCGGGAGAGCTCGTAGACGAAGCGACGAAGACCCATTGCAAAAAAAAGACAACAAGAACTGGACGTTTTGGAAAGCAGAAGAAGACTAGCTTTTGGGGATTCCTGGCTAATTATCGATTCCTATGTCATTGAAGAACAAACCAGATCCGGAATAGAGCTAAGCCAGGATAGAAGAGACTATTGGTAACGGATTGGGTGGGTCTCTACGGAAAGATATTCCGGTACAAACAGCTTGCCATGGAGCAACAGTATAAACTGGGTCTGAGATCCAAAAATTTTTGGAACGAATTGACAGACAATCCAAATCCGAATGAATGCTTTATCGATTAGAGATGATTGTCAAAAACCGGATTTAAGGAGGATAAGGATTGGCGTGCCACTCCTGACTGACAGATAAAGGCAGCATTTTTGAAATTGAGAACTTGGCGCGAATAGAATCGAAGACAATAGACGATCGGACTTGACTTGACTTGACGTATGTTGGATCGAAGAGAGCCTGTCAGTACAGTGTAGCCCACTGCTGTGGGAAAGTTCGTGAACATCCTTGTCCCCAAATCCTTGTCAGTGTATTCCGTGAAAAATGTATATTGTGACTCGAAAATTCATTAGAAATGCATACATAGACTCTCTTTGACTTATTGTAAAATGACACTCTAGACAAATGGACAGACAGTGTTTTTGTCAACATGGCAAGGGATCCCGCAACAGTTTAGTACAAGTTTGTAAAATCTACCATATCTACTCACATTACAGAAAATGAGCGGACAGAGAATAACGAGGACAGTCTATTAGTTTCCAAAAACAAAGGGTTACTTTCACGCTTTCCTCGTTACTCCCTCCTGCTCACTGCTATTCCTTCTCCTTAATCCTAAAACTTAAAAACCTAGACTATTCTAATAGTTTCTGGCGTACTCTCTGCTCTTCCTCTATCCTCTCGCCGGCATAATTGAACTCCTCGGCCCGTTTTCTCTGCCATTCCTCTTCGGCACGTCGTTCTTTATCCAACTCGTCTGCTTCCTTTTTCAACCGGGCAGCCAGCTCCTCTTCCTCTCGTTTCAGCCTCGCCGCCTCCTCCCTGATCTGCCGCTGTTCCGTCTGTCTAATTCTGGTCACGATGGCGGCAATCAGTGCTGCTCCCTTGCCACTACCGTCTCCCGATTGAGTCAATTGGAACTGGAAACAGCGTTTAATGGATAAGAAGGGTTCTTACCTCAAGACCGGGGTCTATTAGCTCGCGGAGCTTCTCCTTGACCCAGTGCTCGTAGAATGGATGGTACTTGTAGGTACTGCCGTCAATTGAGACTACCATTCGCGGACGACGGACTCGGTTTAGTACGCAGGCAATGGCTGAAATGGTCTTACTCAAAGAGTTTGGATCGATCTCATTGTAATGAGTTTAAGGGCGAGTTCATCTATACCAATCATAAATCTGCTCTATTATGGGTTTGGTCAGATCAGAACTTCAATTCTCTTCCACTGATGCGAACTGAACGGAATCCTTGAGTCTTTCACTTTGGAAGAAGAAAGGACAGTATGATGGTCAGAGCTCAAAAGCTTTCGGAGATTTTAACAATATGGAAGTCCACAGAAAGATCACATCCCTGCTAAAGGAAAACTACACTACTCCCATACCTGGGTGGACAGCTTCAAATAGACTCTCTTCAACTATTCTCCTAATACATGATTTCTTAGGAAGCCCTCTGAGAACTTTCAAAAACTCACAAGCTGCCGCAAGATTGGCACTCCTCCTGGACACCACGATACAGACCTCCCTCAGCAAAAGCATGTCTGAGAAGGTGTAGCTCTCAATACCCAACTCGTCCATGATCTGTCTCGTATTCGCGTAAGACCCACAGTCGTCGCTGAAAGTCGACCCTTTAGTCCCCCTATCTCTCCCCTGCGTCTATGCCGGCAGAGAAACCCTACTCGCCGCCCAATTTCCTCCCCCGACGCGCCACTAGGATAGCCGGCAACCCACAGCCTCGTTGGAACCTTGAAATGGTTACAGGGCCTCTGTGAGACCCCAAGAACAATTTTTGGATGCCCTCGTGAATTCGTGGGCAAAAGAGACTTACTGTAGGATTTCGGAAATGTATTTGGTAGGGAAGTTGTTCGGTTTGAAGAGGGCCTTCGAGCCTTTTCCATTGAAAAGAATCGCGTGTTTGCAGAGCTTTTCCAGTACGAGTCTGACCAATTCCCCCATACACATTCCGGCAATTAACTTGTCCAAACTGAAGGTGATTGTGTTCAGAGAAAAATGAGGGAACTGACCTATTGACACCGGGATGGTCGGATCTTTCGTCGATTATTCTGTCGTACTGTGTGAAAATATACTCGGCCTCTTTCCGGTCTCCGAATCCTCCCCATTCTGTGTCGATGATCATCTGTAAACTGTTCGTATTCCATGCTAAACTTCAGGGTTTGTTTGTTCTATACCCGAAGGAACAGGTCAGATTTGAGTTCAGAGAGGCCGACTATCTCCTCAAGCCTCTCACCTCGGACCTTCTGATACTCGATCCTTGATACAAACAAATTCACTGCTACTTTCTCTGTCGAACGTCTCGACTCACCATAGAGTGATTGTACTCTTCTGTAGCTTTCGACAGCCCGTATTTGATGTTTTTCGTCGTCTCCAGATATGAGGCATTGGTTCCTGTGCCGATGATGACTCCGATATCGCACTGACCATGCGACTCGTAGGAGGCGGCTACGAGAGTTCCGACTGTGTCATTGATAAGGGCCACAATCTCGACTTTTACTCTCTGAACAGACTTGCTGTTTTGATGATATGACAGTGACCTACTCCATCTCGAGCAATGGCGTCTTCGAGGAGACGAACAACGTCTTTTCCTACAGCTCCAGTCGCTGTGACTCCCTTTGTCCATCTGAATATTGGGGTTTGAATTGGTTTTGCAAACCGCAGATACTTTCGGAATCCGAATGGTACCGTAGCTCTTTTTGAGGTAGAGATAGAGCTATCGTAAACTTCCTGGGACTAACTGTCCGAGGGCCATTTCAGTACAAGGGAAAGTTACGTGATGCTTCGAAAATGTAGATGACTCAAGCATTTCGATATCTTTGCAAACCAATCCAAAACGAAAGAGCAAAAAACTCCTACCTGAGAAGAGTAGCACTCCTCAACCCTGTCTGATCACAGGGATACGAGAAGGTGAAACCGACTGGCAGATTTTCATCGGCCACTCCCCTCTCAATCAGAAAGTCAGCCAATGCCTTGGCGATATAGTCAAAGAGCTTCTCAGCCGTCCCATGCATCGCCGCATTCGAGATTCTCGTGTTGAAAGACTTCATCCTCATCGGCTCTCCGGGTTCAATCTCCGTCAACATGACTCTCAGATTCGTTCCGCCCAGATCCATGGCCACGAACTTGCCTCTCTCTAGAACTTTGTCTTCACAACACAACTGAATAGTACCCACCCGTTCCATCTGGTAGCTCCGGGACGAATGAAGGAAGCATGGCGATTGTGCTCCTCCCCAGACCATACTCGAGACCGTTGTCCATATTGTCGCTCATGTGACACATCATTCGTCGGAGAGTATTGTTCGACAGTTTGAACTCGGCCATGATTGTCTCCAGCTGACACGGATTTGGAAAAGAAATAGACTTGTACAAACCGAGATACTCTGTTCGTCAGCTAGTCGAGCTCCACCTCCTACTCGCTTAATATCCTTCTCGATTATCTTCATATCTTTGTTCACGGTTACATCTCTCCAGCGCCTGAAGGGAATTTCTTAGGGATGTAGTTTGACACCTCTCGACTGACAAATGGACATTTTATCTTCTATCCTTTGGGAAAGATGCGAAACTTCTCTCAATACTAGTTTCCTAAGTTACATGTTTGACTGCGTCGATTACACTCCACATCCGATCCAGCTAATTCTAACAGGAAGGAGACTTCGATGGATATCCCCGGATGTACTAATGAGTGAGTCAACCCTCTGGTTTATCTACTGGTCAGGGTATGAATCTATGATGAAACTATAAAATAAAACATTGTATTTGACAGATTGTCATCTCTAAATTTGCAACAGGATAAACAATTCAAAGTGCCTCAGCTTGCCTTTTTGTTATCACCCGCCGAACTCTTAAAATCATTTCAAAGTAATGAGATTTTCTTCAAAGACCTGGCTACTGTCTACTGGCAATGGTTGTGTCTATTTCAAGCTCGACACTGCTATACTTTTTGTAGGGAATTTTTTGTCAGTTTCAGATTCACAATCTCGTTCAAATCTCTTTTCACCCCAGTGTATCCAACGTTCACTTCTTTTTACTTTTGTGTATTCAGATTTAATGGAAGTCAGTCAGAAGAAGTTGTTTTTCTGGTCAGTCTACCGCTATCAGACCGAGAGATCGGATTGTTTTCTTCCAAGAGAAACTTTAAAGTGTTAACAAAAACAGGCAGAGAATGTCAAACTAACGGAAGGAAATCCAGAAAAGCTACCGTTTCATTTTGAAATGGACTCACCGGTAGGCGCAGGCCAATTCAATAGCCCCCAGCATAGCCTCTGTCGTCTCGTCTTCTTCTGGCTGAAAATAAAAAGGAATCCGATTCGAATAAACAAGAGACGGACAGACTTCACGTGGTAAAGTTGCCAAAAGACGCCGCTTGTAGGGCTGGGGGGAACCCCGCAACCGATTGGGGCAGTGTGTAAAGCTGATAAGTACGGGTCTTGGCCATCCAAATAAACATCAAATTTCGGGTCGATCTAACGCGATTATGTGTTGAAAAAGAGGCTGGGAATGGAGGAAAACAACACGAGGTTTTCGAGAGGCAGACTCCTTGTTGTGACTCTCCCTCTAGACCTCTTTATCATTCTGTTGTTTCGATTTCTACTAGTATGGAATCAATAGAGTCTGGGCTATCAACATTGGCTATAAACAGTTTTTACGGTGGTTACGGCAAAATATTTTTCGGACTTTGCTTCTGAAACTTCTGGCTGTTTACAGGCTGGATTTCTGTGCAGTTTCTCTGAAGATTGACTCAAATTTTATCCTTCCGGTGTGCAAAAGGGTTCTAGGAAGGAAGAAAGTGACTAAAACTGGAAATTTGAAGCGTTAGAGTCACTTTCTCATCGCAAATCCTGTTTAAACCTTTCGTTAGTTATTTATGGCAGTCAATGAGCCCATGAAATTTGGCAGGGAACATAACGGCATACCGTCAGCGCCAGCCAACAAGTCAGAAAGTTGGAAATTGACGTGGCCTAGTAGTCGTGGGAACGTGTCAATAAAAAGGGGAACAAAAAGATTGGTCTATCCCGAAGGGTGACCCGGCGATCGATATCTTTCCAGCTGCAAAGGGGGGTCTCTCTGGCCGTCTGGGCATTTAAATTGGCAGCCGCTCTCTCGTTGACGTGATTGACGTCGACAGAACTTGCTCATCCTCACGTCTCCACATCGATGAGTTCATTCCAACTGGCAAAGTATAACAAATTCGAAAAGTCTACATATAGTACGGGGGTTTCTGCACGTCCAGGCCGCGATCTTTCATCGATGCTAGAAGCAGTTCTTCTGTCAGGACGATCGACTTTGATGGATTCGTGCCCTGACCCCGTTGTTTCGCCTAAAATGTTTTGAAAATGGTGGAAAAATAGAAAAAACCTGAATCATAGAGTCGACGATGATGTCTGAGATAAACTTCTGCGTGGCGATGGAGATCATTCGGACGACGCGGGGATCGTGTGCTTCCAGGCCCTGTTTCTTCATGAAATATGCGGTCACAGAGTCCGGGAAGACCGAAGGGTAGCTCTCAATGTTCTTCAGCAGCTCGGTCATGCCGCTGCCCGACTTGTTCTAAAGACGGTGTGTATCGAACATCCTTGGAAAAGACTAACCCTGAGATACTTCATGAGGAGTTCCTTCTGCTCTTCCGTCATTGGCTCCTTTTCCAGCTGTTCTCTGAAAATTGTCTGCTTTAGATTGTTTCGAAAAGATTCAGCAGTCAACGAGGTCAAATACAGCTCGTTTTCCATCAAAACCCGATCAGATAAGCTCGTCCGAGCATTGGTTCAGTCACAGCTTGAACCTGCACCGAAAACGTTGGCTATTAGGGAAATCATGTTCAGACGAAATTTAACTGAGCACGTGACTTACTTCCCTCTCACCGTTTTCCACCACAGACACGACTAAGAACAACGTTTTGGGCTCATGGAATTGGTCTTACTTCATATGGGTTCTTTTCGACATTGCATGGTAGATCGAGCCACTTTGCTCAAGAGAAAGACGTGTAGGAAACAATAAATGATTGTTGTGACGTAAGTTTAAAGAAACAGTGTATCACTGCAGCACTTCCCACTAAAATAATTTCTGCAAAACACTAGACAGCCTCTATTCTTTTACCACCTAGACTGAGTCCTGACTTGTGGGGATCTCTACTATCTAAAGCGCGATGGTTCCTGTGGAGGATTCTGTTTGTTTGTTTGTCCGTGGCCACGAAACAGAAGCGAGCCAATTAGTTGCCTACAGAAAGCCGCCTGTGGACAATTCTAAGCAAAGGCCAAAGGCCTGCGAAGCTGCCGCCGGTAACTGGTTTAAAACGATACTACACAATAACTTGTCTGCAACAAGCGCATGTTCGATCAGACTGGCAAAGTACAAAAAGGTAAAGCCTTATATCCAGAAAAAAAATAGATGAAAGACAACCCACCTTACAGTGCTGACTGAAGGCTCGCTTGGAAGTTCTGGCATTTCTTCTAGATCTCATCATAGGCAATTACATGAATCAATTAGAGAGGTATATGTTTGGATCGCGACAAAGTGATTCAATAAATCAAAGAAAAACGTATAAATGAATTGTTCAACAATGAAAACTCAACAAGAATGTGTGAGATAACAATTTCAATCGAATGAGCATAACAAAACTATTTGACCTCGATCCAGTGCTGAATATGGAAATGGGCGTTGTCGACGGTCAAAGACATCTGTCTCTTCTTGCAATATTCCTTGACCTGATCCAGATATTTCATGTCGACCTTCTCGTGGTCGCTCTGCTCCGTTTTGTCCGTGTAATCCAAGAGATCTGACGGTCTCCTGAATTTTTAAAAAATAAAAACAGATCTATTAAATCTTACAAATTAGTAAATTCGGGGTTCAGTCGCATCTGTCCCGTGGAGGGTACTCCATGAATGATGTTATTGGCAAACTGATGCACCGGCTTGAACCGTCTCTTGGCCAGCAGTTTCAACTCCGGTCGGACTCCGGCTCCAAGTGCGTTACAGACGTCGGGATCGTTGACATCCGGGCGGAAAATCCCTCCATAAGTCCCGCTACCGCCTTCCTCATCGGCCTCCGTCATCGACAACAGCTTCGGATGTGCCTGAATTCGATATTTTATGATAGAAAGGAACTAAACAAACGATAAAGAAGCTTCTAACGAGGGCGAGAATACAGGCGGCGGAGCGATCGTCCATTACCGAAGCAATGCAGAGAAGACGCTTCGTGTAAGCGGCTACTCGCTGGAGGGGAACCTGTTTTCGTCGCTGGTTGATCATGGCATCCAGAGCTCTACACAGCATGCTCAACTGCTTTGTGCGGTTCTCTGAAAAATCAAGGTTTTACTATGACTCTATCAAACTCGACTATCCGTGGTATTGATGTCAACTGGCTAGGAAAGAGTAGACTCTACATATCTACCGCTGTAGTCAAGACTGAAAGAGGTCTGACCCTACCGTATTTTGCCTCAAACGGCAGCCCGTTCATGATTCTGTAGACGGAGCGGTAGAACTTGGACGGATCGACATTGAGAAGCTGTCCTTCGCCAGTCAACATGATGAAGACCGTATGGACACAATGCAGCTGATCGACAATTCTCAAATGTTCCTTGTCAACGAGCTCTTCCATCGTCGAGACGAGATCATCGAAGAATTCGACACCGAGAAGATGAGCAAACTTGCTCAGACCTTCGAGGCAGGGAGATAACAGTTCCAGGCTGGGCATTCGCTTCAGAATCGAGAAGTACGTTTGGAAGACGTATTTCATCGTTTCCGTTGCCTAGAATGTCTTGAGTTTTGAACGAAAAAGGAGGAACGTACGTTTTTGAGCTTCGAACTCATGGATTCCTGAGCATCGAGCTCCTTCAAATCAGCCTCCAACTTGTCCAGCTGTTTCTTGTATTTCCGGGCTGATTTGTTTGCCTTCTCCGACTTGACAAGGGCCCGTTTCGCGAAGATCTTTCCCTTGCCTGACTTCTTGTCTGGGTTTTTCACTTCCTAAATGGGGTTTCTTTTCAAAAGAGCATGTGAGTACCTTGATATTCAAACTCAAGAAAGTCTCCAAGAGCTGTGGGGGTACTCGACCTTTTCTCTTTGTGACAAGCGTTGCGATACTTCTGGCTCCGAAGAGCGACATCTGCAGGTGAAGGTCCTCCTTGAAGAGGGTCGAGAGCGCGTCGCAGATCTCCTTCAGCAGCTGAAAATTGTTATTCAGTAGGGGTTTGATAGTCAGGAATCAGCAGTAAGAAAAAAAACCAACAATGATATTCTTGCAGAGGGACAGTCGAACAAGCGTCGAGATGATGTTGGTAGTGTAGTTGAAGTGAGAGCACGAGGTGGCCAGTCTGGTCAATGACTTGACACTGAGCATGCCGATCTTATAGGTGAACGTCTCCTCGTCCATTTTGCGGTCTTTCTTGAGGAATTCTGAACATTTTTATCAGTTTCCCCAATATGGAAAGACCAACTTCCTGCGTATTTCTCGGAGAGCTGGAGAAACTTAAGGTAGTAGCGAAGAAGGGACTCCTCGAAGGCGACCAGTTTCTTCGTTTCCTTCTTCTGCTTCTGCGTCTTTTCCTCATCGGTCAGCGGACGAATGGCGTAGCCGGGCACGATATCGATGAATACCTGGACTGTGCTGGCCATCGCAATCTTCTGGACATTTTCGCGAATCAGCGGATGAACTTGGAAGCCCTGGCAGAGGCGGTAGAGGTCTCGCAGCTTGAGAACCTAAAGGAATTTCAAGCTAAAACTTTTATTGGACGAACATTCTCCTGAGGATTGGCCAGCAGATGACTGGAAACAGTGGAGATACGATCCTTCGTCTCTTGGAGGAGCTCTCTTCGTTTGGCCAGCAATTCCGAGGCCGAGAGGGACGAAAAATCTTCTGGTTTCCACTGTTTTTCCTTCTCCTCCAAATCCTCATCAACCGCCTCTTCGGCCACAGCCTTCTCTCTCGTAGGTCTGACCAGACGTCCATCCTGCAGCTTGATAGGCAACATTTCCTCGAGGTTGGCGTCTAATTGACCGTCAAACTTGCGTTTCTTTGTCTCGAGGTCCTCCTCGCTGTCCGATTCCGTGTTTTCTAGAGTTTTGAATGAGAAGGACAAAAAAATAGCTCACTCTCATCGTGTCGTCTCTTCACGCTGGCGAAGGCACTGTTCTGCCAGTCAATATCAGCATCCAGCATGTCCAGAGGAAGAATATCTTCCTCCTCCTCGTTGAAATGGGCCTCTCGATCTGCCACCCAGTCATCTTCAATCTAAGTAGCGGCGAAATAAAACTATAATTGAAAACATACATTTGTGGCTCTCTTCTTCGAATCCTTGGATTTTTCACCTTTGATCGCGTTGAATTGGTCGATGATACCGCGGGAAATGACCTTTTTTTTACCCAGCTTGTTCAACTTTTTCGTCAACTTCCGTGTCCTTTTCGTCTTCATCATTTTGAGCTTCTCCTCGCGAGAAGCCGAGGCGAACCCCATCTTTGCCTGGAAAATCCAAAATCTTGAGGAGCTAATAGGCAAAAGAGCGAAATTGCAGAAGACTAATCGTATTTTCAGAACAAGAGGAACAAAAAAAGAAAAAGCCCAGACAAAAGCAGCCTGCAGAAACCGTGGCCGACGTAACATTGCGTATTAGCGAAGTAAGAGACTTTTTAGTTAAAAAAAATTTATTCTAACAGACCAAAAAGAAAAGAACTAACATATTTAACATGAAAACAATGAACAGGAAGGTTTAAAATGGGTTACTTCTCCGGGGACATTTGATCAAGACGGGTGCAGTTACCGGGAGACTTCTGAAGAGAGAGCGCACGCATGTGTCCTTTGAGATTGGGGCTGGCAAAGCTGACATCGGGTTTGCTGGTGAGAACACCGAGATCGGCAGCTGAATTTCAAATGAAATTCATTACGGATAAAGAACAAACCACGAATTGATGACGGTGCAACAGGAGCTCCCATATCGTAGGCGAATGCATATTCGATGCGGCTGTCGTCCAGAGTGAGCGAGGTCATATTGGCACGATCGAGCTGTCTGGTTGCCTCATCGGGATCCTCCAAGCAGACGCTTTGAACGCTGACGAAGAGCTTGCTGCCGGCAACAGCAGTTCCGCCGAGACCAAGTCGCTTAGCCCTGGAATCCAGGTCATAGACGGTCTCGGAGAGATGGAATCCGGGAGCCTGATATCCACTCGGCTTATCTAAATGGGGATTGAAATATAAAACAAAAGTAAGTACTTACTCTGATAGTATGTTACCCTGAAGGTTGCAAATGCAGTGTCGGGAAGTGGGCCGAGAATTCTAGAGCACAAACGGCGAATCTTGAGCAGCATAGCAATAGTCTCCTCCTTGACGGTCTCGGGTCCATTGTACTTCAGCGTGGTCAAAGCTTCGCCATCTGGCCTGGAACACAACAATAAAAGGAAACTAAACGTGCACTCACTTCGAAAGCGTGACAACCGCTTGGCCGCGGTTGTAGGCGAAGGACCACGTGAAGACCTCGATGGCATCGTCGTGATTGGTCTCGTTCGTGGAGACGACGATAATGAACTCTTTCAGGTAACTCAGCTTGATTGCTTCTGCAGCACCATTAAGCTTCTTACTGCATCTTCTGCCGGTGGCAGTTTCCGAATGGAAAGTCGTACATTGGCAGATTTCTGAAAATGAGAGTTATAGAATTCGACGCAATAATTAACCGGTCACATTGCGCTTTCTAAAATCTTCCGGAGGCAGAAGACGGCGCATTTTCAGGACCTGCGCAACACCCAGCAGAAGACATCTCGAGACGAATTTGAACGAGTCTTCGTCGGTTTCGAATTGCTCCGGGAAGGTGGCTCCCCACTGAAAATACGCTTTAGTAAGAGAAGAAAACGAGTTTTGCCTTAATTGCAGTATTCATAGCTGCCACTGAGCTTCGACGTGGCGTATTTGTGGTTCTGGGAGTCATATCCGTCTGCAAAATTGGACATTTTTTGTGCGAAAAAAACGAAAAGAAATGAACAAAACTCCAACAAAAAAAGCGAAGAAAGAAAGAGTAACCAACGGTTCAGAAACCACGTTCAGATTACTGTAGCTGCGCAACAAACAAGTTCGTGCGATTCTACGCGGGGATACAAACACTTTTGCTTTTTTCACTTCATTTTTCGTGCCCGTGGTTTCAACTTTCTCCGTTTTATTTAACACCGACCAAACATATAAGAAGCAAGGTCAAAATAAGTCAATTTAATGCGCCTGCAAAAAAATGGTCTGTAACATTAATGCCGAAGTACTATCGCTTCACATCTGTTTTGGAGCACAGAAAGAGTCCGAAAACGGCGAAATTAATCCATTATATAAAACTATTTTCCTACAAAACAGTGGCAAAGATGCGTTGCTCCTGTCCGTTGCTACCTTCTCAAGCAAATTCACATCGGTAAAACTTTATTCAATTTTTTTTGGCATTTGTACAGATATCACAGTAAGCAACCCAAATACAAACTGAAATAGGCATCGAATTATTCGAAAGTAATGTGAAGATCTAGCTGATTTTCGGCCGAGTCGAGGGCGCTTCGAAACAGCTGGGCGTGTTGGAAGGCGCTGTCTCCTCGTCCGCCTGTGAAATTTGCCGTAATCTTGAGCAGACAAGAAGGAGGATCGTTGACCAAGATGTAGCCGGAAGCCGGGAGTGGCAGGCACATCTAAGATCCAGGCTTTTGAAAGATATGATAACAAAATTACCTTATCCGCACAGACAGAAAGTGTGATCCGAGCATTCTCGAACTCCTGGTTCCCGCTGAATCTGACACTGGCCTCTTTGACCTTCACACCAGTCAAATCGATAGCCCAAGTTATCTGAAAATTCACGTTATTTTTTTTTATAACAATAAGAAAGACTACCTCTCCTTCCTCCTTTCCTTCCTTCCTACACAGATAGACCATCTTCCAATCGGCTTCTACCTTCCGCTGGACGTCTTTCGACTTAAAAATGAGCGATGACCAGCCCTTCGTCGTGGTGCCGCCACGAGTGTACACGTCCTTGGAGACATTGTAGGTGATTTTCAGTTTCTTCGCGGCCAACTCTTCGTCATTCGGTCGAATCACAACCGGCTGTTTCTTTTTCGGACTGGCTCCGAGCTCGCCACGAGCAGATCGCCATTCGACGCTACCTGTCGAGCGACCCTCGTAGCTTTTGTTATCCTTTTGGCTTCTACCGACGTGAATACTCCGAATGAGCTCGTGCATCCTTCTTCTTCTCAGTTCCTTCTCTCGCCCGTCGTCGACTCCGTAGCTCGTAGCAACGCGCTTGGAAAGTTTCTGAAATTTGTTGGTTATTTGAAAGGAACTCAATAAGCCTTTAGAAAGTTGGCGAGGACAGACTCTCTGACGTGGTTCCTCCGCTTCAGAAGTGACTTGTGACGGTCGGAATAGTTCCAAGTCGCGTCGACGACGTGATCCAGACCGTAGGCGATGACGTAACTGAGCTTCTTGTTCCATCCCTTCTCGTACAAGTAGGGTTTATCGATAACGTTTTCGCAGGGATCACAGTGGACCCAGCGATCGAGTTCGGGGATCCAGAGCTCGACCCAGACGTGGTCGGTCACGTCATAGATGAATCTGGAAAGGAGATTGTTTAAGAAATAGCCAAAAGCTTACCTGACATCAAAGTCCATGGCTGCCGCCATAAGACAGAAACAGTTGGCCCATTCGCCACAGCGGCCGGTCCTGAAGAATTATTATGGTTTATAGAGCAGAAACATAACAAACCTGGTCTCCAGCAACTTCTGGGGATTGTTGTATCGAGGAAAACGGACCTCCTTCTTGCAGTCCGCACATTCATAGACTTCCACTCGAGAACATTCGAACTCTTTCTCGTCAGGGGTCGGCGTGCCTAAAAAGTTGTGTGAGAAAGTTCGAAAGAGTCAGTTTTACCGCGTTTGTATGTCTCTTTAGGAGTCTGTTTAGAGCAGTTCTGACAGATTGGACTGTCGCACCAGCTGAAGAATTCGGACTTGAACCAGAGCAACAGTTCGAAAGAAACATCATGCGAAAATAGTTGCTTTCCATACCTTTTGCAAGCTCGAACTGATTGACTTTTCCATTAACTGTAGCGTTTTCTTGTAGTTTATCGGACGGGATGAGACTCAGGGCGAGAGTCTTGTTTACGAGATCCGTGTAATGTATAATTACCTCCGAGTGTCGGATGAATTGGGAAAGAAACTGTCGCTCTTGCTCTGTGGCAGCATTGGGATTGCTCTCACTGTAGTGTCTGGAACAAATAATAGTCTAATTTATGAACGGACCAACTGATTGATAGTTTGCGTTATGCTCTCGGCATTGGCTCCTTGAACCCTCGCGACTTCTCGTCCTTGCTTGATAAAGAGGAAGGTGGGCATGGCTCTCACTCCGTACAATGCAGAAATGTCTAAATACCATTGAACTTGTATTGGGGACCGAACCGCCGCGAGGTAAGAACTCTACAAGAACTGAACAAACCTCGACAATTATCCACGTTGACCTTCAAGAAGGAAGCATTTTTGTAGTTTGAAGCGATTCCTTCGTAGAAGGGAGCAATCGCTCTGCAGGGAGGGCACCAGTCAGCATAGAAGTCCACGACAATCAACCTATTGGCGTCAGCTTCGTTGAGATGTCGGTTCAGCTCGTCTAACGAGCTGATTTGGATGACCATCTGAAGGTTTCATTATTAGAACTTGCTTTTTGGAGCAAATAATAACAAAAAGAGAAGGGGAAACCATCTGAACGAGAGATTTGTAAGCTTTTTCTACTTTCCCGCTGATCGGCGTAAGCAGAAGGTCCCGCAACGATTTGAGAAATCCTCCTAGTGCGCGAAAGTGAACATTTTGAAAATTCCATTTCTCATTTCTTGCCAATTTCCAACAAAACAAGCTTTTTCAGCCGGTAAACAGCCGAAAGAGGCCGAATGAACGAGGATCGCGATGAACTTCTTGCTCAGGCTCACGAAAAGTCAGTTTCCTTTACTTTCCTTAAACAATGTTTCCAGGGATGCAAATTACGACGAAAGAGTGAAGACGATAAAGTTCAACGACTTGATCGATTGCAAATATGGTTTCGAGAAGTATACAGAGCCACCGGAGCGGCTGGCCTGGCTCGTCAACATCCAGCCCTCGGAAATCATCGATGAACAGACCAAAATCATACTCGCAGTTGTGGATTTCTATTTTATCGAGGAAAGTGGTCGTCGATTCAGAGTGAGCGGTATTCGCAATATGGAAAAAAAATTGTTTATTTTCAGATAGCCTATCCGTTCCGACCATATTTTTACATTTCGACTGCTGACGGAAAAGAGCAACATGTGCAGGGATATCTGGCCAAAAAGTATCAGAATTCATTCAATATTGAGCCGATCGACAAGGAAGATCTTGACCTGGTAATTGCATTTCTCTATAAGTCCTGACAATAGGGAACGGAATTCAGGCCAACCACTTGGCCGGAATACAAAAAACCTATCTGAAGCTGTCCTTCCCCTCCTTGTCGGAACTGGCGCGTGTAAAGAAGGATCTGATGCCAGAAATCAGAAAAAATAAGGACAGAATCAAGAAGGAATCGACCTATGGCGACTATTTGAGAAAGTTGGTCCTTTTCAAGCTGTCTTCATAGGAAAAGTTCCAGAACAATGGGCGGCGACAATTACGCTCTAAGCGATGGCGATATCATGGAACAGATTCTGGACATTCGCGAGCACGACCTGCCCTACCATATGCGCGTAGCCATCGACAAGAAGATCTTCGTCGGAAGCTGGTACAAGGTCAAAGGAATGGCCGGTACAGCCAGGATGCCCTCGATCGAAGGCATAACAGAAACAATCAATCCCGTGGACCCGGTCGTCTTGGCCTACGATATTGAGACGACGAAGCTGCCGCTGAAGTTTCCAGACCGCGAGAGCGACGAGATTATGATGATTTCCTATATGGTCAGTGCTTTTCTGACCTCTTTCAAGCTACTTCCAGGTGGATGGCCACGGCTTCCTTATCATCAACCGCGAGATAGTCTCCGCCGACATCGAGAGCTTTGAATACACGCCGAAAGACGATTTCAAGGGAGAGTTCACGGTTTGGAATATGGAGGACGAGGAAGCTACTATCAGGAGGTATTCCATCATTTCTTTGGTCTCCAAAGTTCAAAAAATAGATTCTTCGACCACATTCTCGAGGTCCAGCCAAATATTATCGTGACCTACAACGGCGACTTTTTCGATTGGCCATTCGTCGAGGCCCGAGCCCAGATTCGCGGCTTAAACATGCTGGAAGAGCTCGGTTTCTCCAAGATTGGGGAAGAGTACAGGAGCAGGAACTGCGTTCATATGGACGCCTTCTGCTGGGTCAAGCGAGACTCCTACCTCCCCGTGGGAAGCCAGAATCTGAAGGCTGCTTGTAAGGCCAAATTGCGCTATGATCCCGAAGAGGTCGATCCGGAAGAAATGTGCCGAATGGCCCGAGAAGAACCCCAGACGCTGGCCAACTATTCTGTGTCAGACGCCGTCGCTACCTACTATCTCTATATGAAATACGTCCATCCGTTCGTCTTCGCTTTGTGCACAATCATTCCTCTCGGACCCGATGATGTAGTATTGCTGATTTGGCGGAAATATTCGAATTTGTAGGTCCTGAGAAAGGGTTCCGGCACACTTTGCGAAGCCCTGTTGATGGTGAAGGCCTTCGAGAAGAACATCATTTTTCCGAACAAGTACATCACAAATGGGGAGGTCAAGACGACCAAGGACGGACACAGGTACTTTTTCGTTGAGTTTAAACCAAGCCCAAATGTTGTAGAATCGAGAGCGAGACCTACGTTGGTGGGCATGTAGAAGCCCTGGAGGCTGGCGTCTTTCGAGCTGACATTCCTGCCAGGTAGATACGCTTTAGTGCCTTCAAAAAAGCAAATAGATTCCGTCTCGTGTCGACAGCCCTCGCGCAACTCCGCGACGATGCTCCGGACACGATCGCGAAGGAATTGAAGCGAGAATATGGCATCACCTTGGACCAGGTTGTCGATTTCGACGCGCGATGTTCCGAACTACAGGAATCCTTCGAAGATATGCTCAAGTTCCCCTCCCGACTCGAAAATCCCAGAATTTATCATCTGGACGTTGGAGCCATGTATCCGAACATCATTCTTACCAACAGATTACAGGCTTGTCTTAATTTTTGGCCTAAAAAAAGTGGATTCCAGCCATCAGCCATGGTGAACGAGGAGGTATGCATGAGCTGCACGTACAATGCTCCCGATGCCAAATGCAAGCGAACAATGCCGTGGGAATGGCGCGGAGAGTTGGCCCCTACGACAAGAGGAGAAGATCAGCAGATAAAACAGCAGCTAGAGGGAGAACGATTCGGCAAGGCGAACAAGCCTTTCCATCAAATGCCGAGGGAAGAGAGACTTGCCATCGAGAAGAAGAGAATTCAAGGTTTAATCCCTAAGACTGGGTGTAAACTGTAAAACTTACAGATTACAGTAAGAGAGTCTATGGTCGGAATCACATAACAAGATTGGAAGTCCGAGAGACGATGATCTGTCAGCGGGAGAACTCCTTCTACGTCGATACTGTCAGAGCCTTCAGGGACAGAAGGTACCTTTTTGTCATTTTCCAACCGAAATCTGTCAGATACGACTACAAGGAGATGCTGAAACAGGCCAAAAACGCCCTGGACAAGGTCTCTAAAGACGACGTGGCTGCCGTGAAAGCCGGCCAAGGAATGGTCGTCTTGTACGAGTCCCTCCAACTCGCCCACAAGTGCATTTTGAACTCATTCTACGGCTACGTGATGCGCAAGGGAAGTCGCTGGTATTCAATGGAGATGGCCGGCATTGTCTGTCATACCGGCGCCAAAATCATCACAGAGGCCAGAAAACTCGTTGAGCAGATTGGCAAGCCTTTGGAGCTGGATACGGACGGAATTTGGTGTCTGATCCCCGCCAGTTTCCCCGAAAATATCACCTTCCAGCTACAGAATCACAAGAGAAAGAATGTGGGAACTTTCTCTAGTTTTGTACAAAAAATCCATTTTAGATTACGGTCTCCTATCCAGCCGCCATGCTCAATGCGCTCGTCAACCAGGCCTTCACGAACGAGCAGTATCACACGTTGGAAAAGGACGGATCGTACACTATCAGCTCAGAAAATTCTATCTTCTTCGAGGTGGACGGTCCCTATCAGTGCATGGTTCTCCCGGCCTCGAAGGAGGAGGGCAAGAAGCTCAAAAAGAGGTCCGTTCAATCATTTGTAGTTTCCTAAAACTCGTTCAGATATGCCGTTTTCAATATCGACGGCTCTTTGGCCGAGCTCAAGGGATTCGAGGTGAAGAGACGAGGAGAGCTGAATATCATCAAATACTTCCAGTCCTCCGTCTTTAAGACTTTTCTCAAGGGAAAGACGCTCGACGAGGTGTGTTTTTATTCCGCATAAGTTACAGGATTGCGGTAGTCTCGAATATTATCCGCATCCGAGCATTCCACAGCAGGGCTGAGGGCACGGTGGCTGCGAACAGCAGCCGCTACCTCCACCGATGCAGGCGAGAGTCGGAGTGGCCAGAAGGATGGCATAGGTGACGTAGATTAGCTGAACTTCCTCTATTCTAGCTTGAAAAAGAGACTCACAGCCTTGGCAGGAAGAGTGAACATCGTACAGCTGAACTGTTGTCGCTCTTCTTCCTCACTCTTTTATAAGGCCCGCTCGTAATCACTATAGGCCTTTTTCCTTACAGCTTGATTCTTCGCGAAAAACAGTCACCTTGGCGGATCCAATTTGCATGCGATGCCAGAAAAACGACCAGTCTGGTCGCCTGATCAACTAATCAAAGCAGCCCCCTTTTCAGTGTTACGAACACGTGGCCCGAGATGCCGACTACTGGCTGGATGTACTGTTCTCGAAGGGTGTAAATCTGGGCGATAGGGAGCTCTTCGATCTGATCTCGGAAAATCGCAGTATGAGCAGGAAACTCGAGGATTACGGCTCGCAGAAGAGTACGAGTATCACAACAGCCAAGCGACTAGCCGAGTTCTTGGGCGATTCCATGGTCAAGGTTATTTTTTTTAATACTTAGGTAAAAAGGAAAAAAAATTCAGGACGCCGGTCTAGCTTGTCAATTTGTCATCTCGAAGCATCCGATGGGAGCCCCGGTCACAGAGAGAACCATCCCTTTGGCTATTTTCCAAGCGGATTCGAAGACTCGCGTTCATTACCTGAGAAAATGGACGAAGCAGACAAGTATTGGAGACGATATCAACATCAGAAATGTACTTTTTCCGTGATTTGTCGGTTCAAATGACCACATTTTAGCTCCTGGACTGGGACTATTACGTGGAGCGACTCGGCAACTGTATTCAGAAGATCATCTCGATTCCGGCAGCCCTTCAGGGAGTTTCGAACCCCGTTCCCAGAATTCCTCACCCGGATTGGCTAGAGAACAAGATAAAGAACAGAAATGACTCTATCTACCAGCGCAAGATCACCGACATGTTCTCTAAAGTCGCCCGTCCACAGCAGGGCGTCGAGACGAATCAGCACGGCAAAAGACCGGCTTCGGCCAACGAGGATACTGAAGAAAACAAGGAGAATGAGCCGAAAAAGTCGAAGAATACGGGCAAGACAGCTACGAGAACGGAGCCGACTGAGCCCGAGAAAAAGTCGATGAAGACGGACGGCTTCGAGGCCTGGAACGACTTCCGAAAACAGAAATGTCGCTGGCTGCTGAAAAAGAGGAAGGAACGGGCCAGAGATCGAGGTATTTTGTTCATTTTCCCCATGAAAACCACAATTTTAGGGGCGTCGAATGTGACTCAAATGGTCAGCAGTGCGCTGCATAGACAGGCCGAGAGGACTTGGCAGATCCTATCCATCGAAGAGAATGTCCGAAGTCCGGGCTATTTCAATCTTTGGGTCGCCACCGAGGGCCAAATGAACAAGGTCTCCCTGCGAGTCGAGCGCTCGATCATCGTCAATTCGCGAGTCCCGAAGGATGGACGTGACGTGATCCGACGTACTCTCCCCCATCAGAGACAGTCGCACCATCTCTACGAGTACAAGACGGACGAGGTGCAGTATCAGAAGCTGTTGGACATCGCGAATGCGGAGCTCTGCAGTGCAGAAGTAGAGGGAATCTACGAGACGCAGACACCGCTCTGGTTCCGAGCTCTCCTCTACCTCGGATGTCTGTGCAGGCCGATAGTGCCGCCTTCCGGAGGAACATACCTCTTGGATAATCTAAAACAGGTCGACGGACATCAGAAGTATCTTGGAGACGGCTCGACGAGGAACATCTTCCTCTACAAATACACTCAGGTTGGTTCTTGACAGCATAATGGCTTATTATTAGTGAATTCAATTATAACATGTTCCAGAAGCAAAGTAATTACTGTAGTCTTGTAATTGCTAGTTTGCTTTGTAATTTTTGCAACAGAATTAACTGCGAATTCAGGAGTAACAAATTACTACTAAGTTACAGTACTTGTGGCTACTATAATGGCACCAACTGTAGCTGTTTGCATAACTAAAATTTTCAAATTAGACCAAAAGAACACAACGCGCGCTCCCAAGTGTTTCAAAAAGAACCTTGGTAGTAAGTGGGATCGAACCTGGGTTGTTTGGATTTGTAGTCAAGCCACTTACAGACTGCCATCCTGCAGAAGTTGTACTCATTTTCCCACGCATACCTCAGTTCAGATGCTTCCTTCTGCAATAAAACCATCAATTTCAGGCCGATTCGTCAAACCCACGCCGAATCTGGTGCCTGATGGATCCGGCTACGAAGAAGGGCTTCTATTTTGTCGTCAATCGAGGCACCCTGGAAAACATGCCCAATATGGGCAAGCTGTACAAGACTGTCTACAACGAGGAAATGTTAGTCCTTCACTTTTTTTGGAGGTTTAAAAGGATATTTTAGAGAAGACCTTCCCTCATTCAAGTCAGCTATCCGGGAGGAGATGGAATGGATGGTGAAGCAGTTCGGCTCGAACAAGGACTGTGAGAAGGAGGTGGCCAGGGCGTTGAGAGAATTCCGAGAAGCCACGGCCCGACCAACGCTTCTGGTTATGATCACAAACGAGGAGCCAGCTGACATGGTTCGTTTTTAACGGTATCCACATAGAAAATGACTATTTAGGTAGCCTCGGTGCCGAATTTGACCCTCTTTCCACATGTCCGTCTCCATAAGCCTGAACCGTCACAGCTGCTGAACCAGCTCGAATGGCAGAGTCTAGTCGGCAGAAGAGCCATCAAGCACTTTTTCAATTCGTTCCCCTACCTGGAGGAACACGCCAAATGGGCTCGTCTGCTGAAGATTCCGATTGGGAACATTCCCAAGGACCCGACCTCGCTCGGACTCGATCTGCTTTACGCGCGGAATCTGCTCCAGAATGGACACGTGCTCTGGGCCAGTCCATTGAGTCGTCCGGATCTTGGCGGAAAAGAACTCGACGATTTGCGTCTTTCGGTTGACTGGAAGCCCTTGACCAAAGACCATACCGTCTTACTCAATCGCCCCGGATTTCATGGCCAGGCCTGTGTCAGCCTGGATATTGCAGCAGTGGCCGTCACGGCTCTTGTTCAACGAAGCCGCCTACTGGAAGCTGAGGGAGCCGATGACACGGTCACTTTCGACTCGACCGTAGCTCTTCCCGTGGACAGCATGCTTGGAATGAGGTGATTCTGATGCTTAGACCATTGTATTACATATTTAGAAAAACAATCTCCGCCTACGATGAAGGAGCCTCGGTTGATGCTGTCCTGAAAATCCTTCGAACTACCCTGGCCGAGGTCGGACGGCAGATCTCGACCCAGAAAAATACGTATGCAGAAAAGACTGTATTGGCATTGAGCAGATGGCTCCATTCACCCGCTTCGCTCCTCTTTGATCCCGCCATAACTCGGAATGTGGCCGTGCTGGAAAAGAAGCTCGTGCTGCTCCTCTGCGCCGAAATCGAGCGTCTTGGCGGAAAGATCATCTACGCCTCGTCGATCGAAATAGTCCTGAATACGGGTAGGACCACACCCGAAGCAGCCCGTAGTTTCACCGAAATGCTCATTCTTTCCCTCTCAAACAGCCCCCTATTCTCGGCTCTCTCGATCCGACAAAGGAATGTCTACAGCTGTCTTTTCTGGTACTCGCAGCAGAACTTTTCCGGTACTTTTTGCTTTCTTTCTATTGGTAAAAGCGATTTCTTCTAGGTATTCTCGACGTTGAGACGACAGAAACCGTGTTAGACGATCTAGGAGACGAGCAGCAGATTGCGACAAGAAAAAGTGTTCCAAGGGTACCTTTGTTTCTTACAAATGTTAAAAGTCATATTTTAGAGTCGTTGGCGACTGGCGGACGAACTGCCGACCACGGCCGGCATTCAGGAGGAATTCCACAAAATTGTCAAAGGATACGTCTTTTTGTTCAACGAGGAGATGAAGAATAATGTATGCCTACTCTTATTCGATAAAAGAAATCAAATTACAGCAATTTGATGAAGAATCGAGTGCACTCTTCCGCTCGGACTTTATCACAAATCAGATCAATCAGCGCATTTATAGCTTCCTGGACCGGCTGCTCCGAACTGGCAGCACGAGAGAAGCCGCAGCTCTTCTGGCCAAAAAGGTATCCCTATTGTTTTTCGTGAATGAAGCAAAAATTCAGATCCACACGGTGCTGAGCTGTGACCGCGATTGCGAGATGGCCACAGACGCTCTACAGGAGAACATGTCGAGAATTCTGGATCGACGAGAGGCTCCAGACGAGGCGGCAACAGTCTTCGTCTCGAACATTTTCTGCTCATTTTGCGGCGTCGCCTCAGAATTCGACCTCGGCGACCCGCACTGTCAGTCCTGTACGAGCTGTCGCAAGAGTCTCGACCGTTATGTGCTGGATACGGCCGTAGTCGAGAAGCTAAACGCGATGATCGGCTGTTATCTGATGCAGGACCACACCTGCACCAAGTGCAAATCGGTAAGTTAACTTGTTGTCTTTAGTTTTAGTCAAAAAAATCAGATACGGCGAGACGTCTTGTCGAAGTATTGTGACTGCAGTGGCAAGTATTCGCCGTCTCTCGACCCAACAGAGCTTCTAGCCAATGCCAGAGCCGTGGCAGCCGTGGCCGATCAGCGCTCCCTGCCAGTCTCCCAAGAATTAGCCAGTTGGCTGCTCTCAACAATTCCCGAGTGATTCTTACGTGTAACATTCATCAAATTATCTGTATATTGATCTCATTTTGTTTCATTTTGAGTAAATACTAGTCATAATTTATATATTATAGCCCAGAGAAGTATTGGGATCACTCTCGTAGTAGGTCTTGACCGGGCAGTTCGACTCGAAGGTCGGAGTGGAATTATCGGTGTACTTGTACTTAGATCTGACACGTTCGACGCTGGAACCGGATGACTGGGCAGTTTCTACAGAGGCAGCTGGTTTGCTCTCGATGACACAAGATTCACAAAAGGAGGAGGAGGAGGAAGACTGGAGACTGTCCCGATCAGCCAGCACCTGTCTCTTCCATTCGATCATGTGCTTGTCTTGTTTTGCCTGCTGACGCATTCTGGCCCGACGATTCTTGAACCACGTCTGGAATGAGGTATTGGATAACAGGTGGAGGCAGCTTGTACTGTAGAATACCAAGATAGGAGTAAGTTACTGGAGTGCAGATAGACAGTGGTCCAAAGAAGGCAAATATTCTCTGGATTGGAGACAGTCACCGAACAGTCTGACAATGACACAGGACTGGATAAGGAGGGCAGACATTGAGAGACTGATGGAAGACAGACCGATACGCAGAGACACTGAACACAAGTTCTTTCGGTCCTCAATAGACCCGAATCTTCGCTAACACGACAAGACACAGGACAGAAAATAGAGAACTTGACTAACCTGAACCCGAAAGATGTCGAGTTGAGTCTGCTGGGCGATGCGTTGGCGTGACTCACAATCCGGATACTGGGTCTGCCAGAAGAGGGTCTCCAGAGTCTCGAGCTGCTTCTTGGTGAAGATAACCCTGTCACGACGATACTTGCGATTCAAAACTGCCGGATTGTAGCCGGGAGGTGGCAGCGGCATGGACACACGAGACATGTTGTAGTTGCTGAAGCCGTACGTTAAAATTTCTGTAGCCGAGGGGCCAGGAAGGCAGTAATTCGGAGAGCCATCGGTGCTAAATTGATTCTGTTGGATGGGAAGAAAAGAAAACCTACTGAAGAGAGTCTGGCCCTTGAACTGTTCCATAGGAGTAACAGACGAGCACTTACTGGAGTCCAGTTCTGCTGAAACCTAACAGAACTCGACAAGTCAAAGTTAATTGAGTTGCAATATGAACTCTGTTCTAACAGTGGAGTTCGAAAGATAGTAGAGACTATTATAATCCTAAGGTCAGCCTATGTCACTGTCATTATACCTTAGCGTGTTATACAATAGCTGTGAGGTCTTACGGAAAAACAAATGCATTATAGCAGAAAATTAATTGAGTCCGAAGGGATAATCCTACCTAAGCTCTGTGAATACATTTCGTAGAACAAGTGACACTCCTTTATTGACTAGAATAGTTTCCATAGTTTTAAACGAGAGCTTTAAAAACGCAAGGGCTTGTTTTGAAACGTCTACTATGCTTCGTCTTTGGCCAACAGAAGGGAGTCTGTTTGGAATGAATGAAGGGTCCGATTCCTTGAAGCAAATACTCCGTTTTGTTGTAGCTAATGGCTTCCAAGAACGTTTTCCCAGTGCATTCACTCGTACGAGTCTCTGGAAAAAATTGAAGCAGGAAGTGTTGAACCAAATGCCTAAAGGCAGCTTCCAGATAGCAGGACACTGTCCTTGCGCCGCTGCCCCTTTCATATTTCTTTACTATTGGCTCATGATCTGAAAAAGAGAAATTATAGAGTTCGAGTTGTGTTAAAAAGAAAGAAAACAAGCAAAAAGGAAATGCAGTATCAACAACATATAAATAATCATTCATGATGGCCGGACTGTTCAATACAACCGACAAACGATATCTGTCCCGCAAGTCATTTGTCAAGTACCAGCTGTCTAAGAAGGACCCGGCGCCCTGATGTTTATGAATAGACCGAGGCCTCAAGTAAAGAACCCGTTTATTAAGCTCAAAAGGTTAAACAGAATGCGTAATCAAACGTAAAAAGTCACAATACAATGTGACAAAGTACGGTAGACCGGTCTCTTGACTCCTCAACCAACTCGCTACTGAATAAAATAGCTCTTCTACTCGAGATACGAACTGAAAAGATTTCAATTCAGGTGTAAAGGAACTACTTACGTGAAAGTAACCCGCCAGAATGGCGTGCTCGTTGAAATCACTGTAGCACGAGGACAATACTCCGTTCACCACGATCCGTCCATTTTTGGTCAAGGGAGCATAAAGACCCCTCTTTCGGAGCCGAGTCACCTTCACAGTCGACTCTAGCTTCCACTTGTTCTGAAATTGATCTTTTCTGTTTAAAGCCTTCTTTCAAACCTCTCTGAAGACGTACAGACAATCTCCGGGCCGAACATCCAAAGCGAAAACCTCTCTGGACTCGGGCAAACTGACGACGGAGACGTTACATGACCCTACGAGATTCTTTCGATGGAAAGCAATTTGGCCTACCCAGATTTCGGTACATTAGATGTTTGTTCGATATATGGAAGATTGTTCCAGCATCTGTGATCATTTCGAGATACTCTCCTCGTGTATCGGGAACCCGATGAAGCCACATGGTCACGGGAGTAAAGAAGGCCTAAAGGAGAAAGATTATGATATAGATTTGAAGTGCAGATTCAGTTCTCTAAGGCAGACAAAAACGGAATCAAAGGAGTCCAAGGACTGGACAGGTTAGAACACTGTCGATCAGGCAGTATTTCTAACAACGACCCCTAATAGAAACTCGGTTAAAGAGACCTACATGATGAGAGTTCGAAGACAGGACGCGATCTCCTAGTTTCAACTCCGACATGTTTTTCCTTCCTTCTGGTGTCGTGACCCAAGCATCGTGTGGGAAGCAGCGCATAAGGAGAGCCTGGAGAGGGTTGGGAGGTGGCATCGGAGGCATCGGAGGCATCGGCGGAGCCTGCTGTGCTTGTTGAACAACTTGTTGCTGTGGCTGGGCTTGCTGCTGCTGCTGGACTTGTTGTTGCTGTTGTTGTTGTTGTTGCTGTTGCTAAGGAAGTTAATTGAAAAGCCAGGAGAGATCCTACCTGTTGTTGCTGTTGCTGCTGATTGTTGTTGTTATTGTTGTTGTTGTTGTTATTGTTGTTGTTCGAATTACTGTTAGCCATCGGGGCCATAGGAGCCATTGGCGGGACAGGGACTACCGGAACTGGAGGCGGTATTCTCTCACTTGGCTCCACATCTCCAGTCAAGAACTCGTCGTCTTCTGGCATCTGAACTGACTATTCTCACAGGGACAGAACAAGAAAACTGACAAGATCCGTTTGGAAAATGAGAGCATGGAATTGGAAGAGATCGAGCTTGCAAGTGACGTCAGTCATTCGGGCACCTGGAGAGTTCCAGATAAAGTTACCACGTGAGACTATCGTCTCGACACGTGCTTGGAACTGTTTTTGGGCTGAACGGGCCAGGGTCTGAAAAATGGATCAAGTTTATTGCCGGATTTGTATTTTATCTGCTTGCAAAAGGACGTGAAGTCTAGTGGACTACCGAGAGAGTACGGGGGCGCATCTGGCTACCGAGATGGTACGGCGATCTGCTAAGACAGTGCGGGTGGGCAAGTATGATCTTATAATTTCAAACGTTTCCGCCCATTACAAAGCCCCAAAAGTCAAGCATGTCTTTTTAATAAGGTTGTTCCAAAACGAGTAAACTTCTTGGGACTCACTCGGGAGACTTCATTCGTGTCCATCGACGAGAAATCGAGCCTCGACGATTCGTGTAGTGTCTTTCCGATAGCAAATCGTAGTGTGCTGTTGCAACAAGTGGCTCCTAGAATCTTTCTTTATCCCTTGTTCCAAAGAACCCTTACCTTCAAGAGCATGCGAGGCATTTCCCTTGCAGCCGACAAAGTTCGTGTGTCCATTGTCTGCAAACATATCGACTCCAATCGAGTAGTTTCCCGGTGTTCTCCAGGCCATAATGTGATATTGGTCGGCTTTGAACTTGCACTGACAATCTCCTCGATGATTTGAGGCAACGATAAAATCTTGGTTCGAAATTATCATTTCCAGCGGTTCGTTGATTGCCTCCTCCGCAGCTTTTCGAATGTTCTGAAATCTCGGGTTCGGTAGTTATACTCGGACTTACAGAGGCAACAAAACGACGATCGATGACATTGAAACTGTCGTCAGCCTTCATATCCATGACGGATCCATGCATTGACTGGAATAGTTCCATGTGACAGCATTTGTCCCCTAAAAACTTTGATATCATTGTGGTACAACACTTACCATCTCGTCTGTCCTCGTCGCAGTGAGAGTCTTTAGGATATCCGATTCGGTAGCCGTCGGTTTCGAGCTGTACTCCAGTGTTGAGATCAATCTGTCCTGGTAGACTGAAGTTCGGAGTGCCGAGAGGATCCGGGTCGGAGAGACAGGAGTATTCGGCCTCTTCTTCTTTGTTGTAGGCATGGTACTGAAAGTTTAATACGTTGGTGAATATTAAAAACAGGCGGCAACGACTTCGGTACGTGGACGGTTGTCGTTGAGCAAACGTTAATCATCTCCCGGTAGAGGTGGGAAGTGGAAGCTACTGGCGGAACACAGAGTGGGAGCGACCCTTCTTCTAGGGATGACGGGGAAGACTAACTGTGACAGGTTAGGCATTATCCTTGACTTGTCAGGGCTCGAGAAGTCGTCCGACCGTTGTCTCAAGACAAAGGATCTACTACTCGGCTACGGTCCACCAAGCTCTTGATGTCCTACCGCAACAGTTATAAGCTACAAAAAGAACTGACTGTCTTCCATGAGTTGTTAAAGGACCTCGAAGGCAAGATCAGGATGCTCAGACTACTTTCTACGAAGGGTGGATCTACTCGTCTATTCTGCCTATTTTTCGAGGTCTACCACAACAATTGGACAAAATACTGTCTGACTGACTGATTGACCGTATGGAGTGTTTTCCAAGAGCAGACTTATGAGTTTGAAGCCAAGATGAGTCGATCCGACTACTTTCTACAGCCTCAGCTACAGTTCGTCCGTCTTTGGAGAGGATCTCACGCAACAGTTCTGGCTACAACGAAAGGATAGATGTAGGTTAGTCTATTTTCTGGGGTTGCCAAGAGCTCTTTGTGTTGTTACAAACTGTTCGGGAAGCGGGTACAGTTTAGGGCAATTGTAGTGCTATTGTTTGCCTATCTTCTGCACTGGGTATTGGAGGCGACAAGGGACAAAACTATCTCGTAACGAGTAAAAAATTAGAAACCAACCCCGTCCTGATGAGGAGCCTCGTATGCCAGCACGTAGACTCCATACTTGACGATTTTGCATGTAAAGTCTCCTACACTCCAGGATGCCAGAGCAAAGTCGTTCTTGGAGACGATGATCTCAAATGCTCGAGCGAATCGAGCCTGTACTCTCTTCTTCACAATCTGAATCCTCATCTCTTGAAAGCGAAACACACAAAATCTCACGTTAGCAACAACTCCCACAGTTTCACAACTCGTGTTGAAGACTGGACTGGTGTTGACCTCGTCCAGGGTATCCCTGATAAGCTCGTAGATCTGACGACTGCAGCACTTGTTCCCGTCTCTCCTCAGTCGCTTGCAATGAGTTCCACCCAGTAAATCAGCCAGAGGATCCTCACGAATGTCGGACCATTCGTCTCGCTCAATTTCCAGAGTCGAACCGAGATCTTCCTGCGCGTCGATGGTCGAGATCCACTTATCAATATACGAGTCGTTGATGTCGTACTTCATCTGAACTTTTATTGTGAAACATTGGTGTCGGCTTGAAATACAGCGACAGACACGTTTGTTTATTGGTCGTCTGATTCCGCCGTTTACATAAGCTCAAGTATCTCAAGGAAGTTTGATGCGGCCTTTGTCTGCGTGGCTTAGTCGGTTATAGCACTCCGACTACGGAACTAAAAGCATCAAGTTCGATTCCCCCGTGGGTTAAACAGTTTTGTATTTTCGCAAAACCTCGAGAAACAGTTCACTCACCCGGCTCGGAGTCTGATAGGCCAAAATGTTCAAGTTGTTGTTTTTGATCTTGCAGATTCTCTGTCCATGGTAGTAGCTGGATGTTGCAAAATCTTCACTACTGAGTATGACCTCGAAGGAGTGATTGTAGTAGCTGTGGATTCGACGTTGCCATTTCTGAAAAAAGCGAGAATGCCCTTTCGATTGGCCCAAACGATCGCGCGCTGTTTTGCGCAATTTGTCGGCAGCCAATCGGGGAATCCCGTTACGGCGTCTCGAGACTTGTTCACCATCTCATCCTGACCATGATTCGGATTAATAGCCGCATGTTACTTTTTCTCCCGATTGATCAGGCTGTCAGGAATGTCTCATTCAATATTGAATGATACTCAAGGGTCAACAGTGTTTTTCTCGAGTAAAGGGGTAGAAAGTAGTGCATTCAATCGAACTACAGTACTGAAAGCGCATTTTTGTTCGAAGGTTCAAGAGATTCCACCCATCAGTTAAATGAATATCAGTTTAGGCTCCCGCGGGAAACTACAAATTTCGACGGCTTATCCGCGGCAGATATCTCCGGTCTCGAAAAGAAGAACAAAAGCCCAATCAGCCATGAGACTTCTGATCAGACGTTAGACAACAGTGGACAGCATCCTTTGTAAAATACGGGAAGCGTAGGGGCACATAAAGTACTGAAAGTTGGTGGGATAAGGTCTGTTTTGATTGTCTAGTTCAGACCATAGTTTTGTAGTTCAGTACAGTGAAGATATTCAAATAATTCTTTCTCGTTGGGCCCTAACAATAACTGTCATGCGCAGCTCTGAAAAGGTTGAAATTCCATCCTCTTCTAGCCTACCTTGGCAGTATCTCCCAGCGTCTCTGTCTTCTTCTCTTTGATCTTCCGCAAAATCATTTCAAGTGTCGGATCGCAGCAGAGTTCACCAGTGATGTGAATAGATTCATTTCCTAGCATTTACCATAGTTGAATAGGAAACATAGACCCACTCGAAGAATACTTCCTACTACACTTGAGAATCTTGTTGGTTTGGAACGTTTTCTTCTTCTTCTTCACGTCGTTCTTGGCCTCGAGGAGACATAATAAAAGGATAAAAACGAATATAGAATTTCTCATAGCTTGAGGGACTGTGAACTGTGAACTGTGGGTAGGGGGAAACGGCAGGTGACAGCAATGATCCTTCCACAAAAGGCGGGCGGACGCGACTCACGCAGGCCCGGGGGCAGACTTTTCACATTGATGAATTGTGGGAACAGACCGGTCACGAAGAGACCATCCTCGTCTGGATATTCTATGGTGGTAAAGAGATTCTTCGACTTTGGTACAGTCCTTTCTCGGGATCACTGTCAGGGTCTGACTTTCTGTCTCAAATCTCGATTTGACCTTTTGGGACCAGGACATAATTTTCAAGCTTGCAAAGATTCTCTGAATTCGTAGCAAACAGACATTAGGAGAAGTATGTACTAAACACTAAAGTTTCCATGAGGAAGGTACATGGAATCTCATCAGTACAATCTCAGAAACTTTCAGCCTATCTATAAACATCACATGTAGTGAATTGATTAGACAATAGACTTTCGAGGTTCCGAAACTTTTCGCAGCTCTCCAGAAACTCTGTGATGGATACTTTTGTATGCCAAATCTTAAACCATTCTCATGAGAAACGAGATGTAATGAGTCACATTCTCTTTCCAAAATAGTTCTGCAACGCTTTCAAATAAACTGGCACTCTCTGTAGATCTACCTCGAACGGGGCCCTTTCCTTCTTTTCACAGTTTGAACTCTAAACCCCTATCCTTCCCAAATCCATTGTCGCGCACTACCCTCCACAGAAAACCGTCTATCCTGTTCCAATTTTTTTCTCTTCTCGATGTCTTGGAATATTTCCGGGTGAAGCCCTGTCTGTTAGACTCTCCAAGCGAAAAATTTTCCAAGGAACCGCTCAAAAAAGTGATATGTTGACAGCTCTGAAGGGAACAGAATACTTCTTGCCCTCGATCAATCGTTTGGTACCCGTTCTCTCATCAGAAAAAGACACAAAGAATCCCGCTCGTCCAGTCAATAATCCCATTGGACTCAAGAACAAGGATTAAGCTCTTCATTAACCACTCTCTCTTATATACTCTCTCTCTAAATGATTTGTCTTTGATATATATTGGTTGAGATTGTAACCGGGTTGGGGGTGGAGGTAAGACACGTCTGCGAACTTTCCAGAGATTATTTTTTTGGGGAACAACCAGGTTTGAGGTGAGTGTGAGTACTAGATATCGTCTTCGTCGTCTTCTTCGCCGTCTTCAATGTCTATTATCACATCGTCTTCTATTTCGGCCAGAGAGGGGAAGCTGGACTCTTCGGTCTCTGGGATACAGCTTTCTCGGGAGATCTAAAAGTGTTAACTTTGCTTGAGATATCTCTCTCTCTTACTAAAGCGCAACTGTGTCTATCTATCGGTGTGGGCGTGTGTTTGTGCGTGGCCTATTGTAGACATTAAAGCGAATGTCCGGACCCTTTTCTAGTACGCAAAAGTTAATATTCAGTAATTTGACAAGTCGTAGCAAGTCGAGATTGCACTGGCTTTCAGTTTCTGCAACTTATTCGAGCTGCAAGGTTGAGCCTTTTTGAGTCAGAAATGAGACGTAACATTAGTTTCGAAGTACCATATCAAGGTGAAACTGTTCCATAGGTAAAAGCGAGTTTTTCTCTACAAGACCCATCTCAGAACACATAGTCGAAAAAAAGTCCGGACACTCGCTTTAAGGCGTTGTACGCGAGAGACCGGGAGTTCCGATTCCGCCCAGGAAAAAAGGACCAAAATTTTCGTAAAGTATCAGTTTGTAGAGAATTTTGAGCCGAGTAAAAATATTCAATAAAATTTAGGTTAATTCTCTACTCCGAACAAAGTTACAGGACTTCAAAGTTTTTAGCGCCAAACTTAGTGTATTGCTAAGAGCACGAGCGCTCTATGCGTCTCGGGTTCGATTCTGCGGCAAATCGTTCTATTATACCGGTTTGAGGCCAGTAAAGCTTTGTAGGGTACGATGAGTAGAGTAAGGATTGGAAGTAAACTGAGCACAATCCTGCAGCAAAATGGGTGTTTGCTGCATTTTGATCGGAATTCTAGGGACAGCGAAAAATTTTTTGAGAGGCAGACAGAGGGGAGGTTTGGGAAATTGGTGAGTGCTGGAAAGATAAAAAATAGGGTACGGGCTACTAACTGAACGGATAAAACAAGGATTCAAAGGATATAAGAATAAACAAGGTGAATGGATAAGAAATTGATTTTCAAGGTTTACCAGTGATCAGATAGACAGTTTAGAAATGGATAAGAGGTCAGGTTCAAACGATAAGAAGGGGACAGTCAATAGACAGCTTGACAGAAAAAGACATATTGGAACCGATAGGTCGAGAGACAAGGATAGAAGAGTCGTAGAGACAAACAACATGAACACACATAAAGACAGTAAAAAATAAAACGTCAAATTTGGAGTATCCCCCGTAAACTGAAAAACAGGTAATAATACGTAAATATCAGTTTTTTGGAATCAGCACAGCTGCTAGAGACGGCTGGTTTGTGATCCAAGATAGCACACAGCTTTGCAATGTTTTGGAAAGTTGTAGTTTTTGACCAGTTCTACAACTTTTTTGAACATCGTAAAACTGGAAAAATAACAGCCTGGGTCATAAAACCCGCTAGAAAGAGCGCGACAGCCAGACTAAGAGATTGTTGCGAGCGGAATTGAAAGACACAATGTTCGTGAGGGGAGCCTGAAGATCTTAATTTATCGCCGAAAAAAGAACACTACCAAAAGATAACAATTTGAAGAATTAAATTCTTCTGCAGTGGTCGCCTACCTCTCGCAAGCGGACTATCCTACGGTAACTATACTGTTTTCCTACGTTAGACACATCAAAGGTTAGCAAATTTTCACCCGAAGCTTACATGAAGCGTCACAAATTGTTCTGTAACCGTTCCTGTTTACTTGTCAATCTCGAAAGATTTACCTCGGTCAGCGTCCTCTCCCTGAGAGTCGAGCCCTCACTCGTAGGAATATCCGTGGCGTGTCGAATACGCTTAGGAGTCATGGGTGACGGGACGACTTGCGAATTCAGCAGCGGGTCTCCATCACTTAGACAACGTCGGATCTCCCGGTGTCGTTGGAAAACCGAAGGCGAGGCCTTGGTCTGATGCCGAGTGTTCATGTGCCGTGTCAGGACGTCTCTTCTTCTCTGAAACAAGGTACTTTGCCAAGAATTGAGAGCAGTTACCGCCGAATACGGACAGACATCGCAATGATAGGGCTTCTCGTCGGTGTGAGTCCGTCGATGGGTCCGAAGATGGTCGGAGCGGGAGAAGAATCGACCACAGGACTCGCATCCGAACGGTTTCTCACCCGTATGACGTCGAAGATGTCTGAAAAGGATAGTCTACTATGTAACCTTTGCAAGATCTTGCAGCAAAGTCTGCCCGTCACTGGGTCGCACGCGACGATAAGAAGCCATAAAAAATCGAGAGAGGTCTTTTCCAAAAGTTCTAAATCCTCCAGTAGATCCCAGTCGAACAAACTTATCATTTTTGTTTGCTCACCGGGACCACAGAAACATCGTTATTTACTAGTTGTCTGGCATCGTTTCATCAGCAGCAACCTAGCCGGCTGGCACATGACCAGTCTCGCACGAGATAAGATACAGATAAGGTGTCACGGGATCACTAGTGAAGGCGGTGGGGGCGAAAAAATGTCTCGAGGATACAAAGCAGGCTTTTTCTTGCAAAGGTTTTATAGGGCTTTGAACTTTGACAAGAATATTACGGTACTTTAGCGAGTCTGCGTATAATCTGAGGTTAGGATTCAAGAATTTACTTTTGGGAGATTCACTGTACCATAAACAGATAAAAAGCTACAACTCTTCAAAACTGTTTAAAACTGCAGAATCCTGAGAGACCGAACAATACTTTAGTAAGAAGACAGTACTTTTAAGAGGTTGCTGTAGCTCACAATCATCAGTCAGGAACTGCTTCCCTAGTCCTATGCAATGAACTGACAAAGGGATAGAATGCTAGTAGGACGCCTGGGAAAAAGTCTCTCAACCCTAACACTAACTCTTACTCGTGGCAATAACCACTTGGGTTCTCCAAACTCTCACGTCTTTCAAGAGAAACGTGACTGTGTTCCCAATTCCTTCCGCCCTAATCACAAGCTTACCAGGTGTCACTCATAGCCCCTCCCTGAGACTATCAAAGAATACAGTACCTTGAGAGAATATCCGGTCGTTTGAAGTCTTTCTTACAAATCTGACAGTAGTACTGTTTGTTCGGATCGTCGTCCAGTGTCTCGGTCGACGCTCCAGACAAAGGCGACTTCTGAAACGGATCCTAGACTACGGTACGCGATAAGCAGTCACTCTTTACGAGAAAAAGTGTCTACCTCGGAAAGTGGCGAAACTTGGAGCGGGGAATGGAGAGCGGCATCACTGGATAAGGAAGGAGTTAGGAGACTGTGTCCATTGGTTCCGTTACCGTAAAGTGTACCCAGAAGACCCTAAGTTAACTGTTACTGTATTGCGCGGAGACAACCTTGATCTGGTCGAGAGACTGATCAGGAACGGTGACAGTCAGCTTTCCGAGAGGCTGAGGATCGGACAGCACGGCGCCCAGAGCCTAAAATTCGCAGGCTTATCACAAAGTAAATAGGGTGAAACTCACCAGAGTTCTCGTCGACTGAATTACGCTTTCCTTCCTCTGCAACGGCGCGTGTCTGTTGCCTTCATGGCGCACAGAGGCTAAGACATCACGAAGGTTTTCTTTCGAGGTCGAAGGAACATCGAAAGCGCTTCCGAGACTCGTCCTCTCGATTCGAGTAAAAGGAACATGGTCAAAGGTGAAACGATTCGAGGCTGTCGGAGTCGAGAAGGCACTGTCCTGGATGGTTAGGGGCGAGAGTCCGGGTGGTGAGAAAGCCGTAAGAGTTGGTGACTGGCCGGGGACTGGAACAAGACTTTTGAATGGGAGATGTTTAGTTTATTGCTTTTCTTGTAGAGATGGGACCATTGTTATCAGTGGTCACGACCGGAAGGACTTTCTCCACTGTCTCTCTCTCTCTCTCCTTGACTTACAAACTGTGTAAAAAACCGTTCTGTACTTTCTGTTTCTACCCACTCACACTCTACTACTGGGTAGACTCAACAGTGGACTGAACTGGTTCAAGGGTTCTTGAGTTTTTAATGTAGTACATAACTGGACTGACTCATTAATAAAAAACAAAAGCTGTACTCCTCTACCCCTTGACTCACTAGTGTTTCTTGTCTTTTGTCTCGACCTACCAATAGATGTTCCTCCAATCAGTGGACTGAACTGCACACCAACTCCGCTGTCTGAACTGCTAGAGCTAGTCCTCTCGTGACGATACTCTTCTTTGGCTGGTTCCCTCCAAGCGAACCGCGAACCGAGCATCGGCTCTGACTGAAAAAGACAGTTTGCAAACAAGTTGGGGTGGGCGAAAGTGAGCTCCCCCCAGTCTGATAAGAGCCCAAAGCTCTGAGGTTCGTGGAAGGAAAGCGAACTGGCGCCCCAGGACGATAAGAGGGCGGGAGCCCAGGGGAAAACTCACCGCCACAGCAGGCGAAATACAGACGATCGGTGGCGGTCGGAGGATGTCGCGTCGTGTCGATGGAGAGTCCATCTACAAATACGTGGTTCTGATTAGACATGGAGAATGGAAGAAAAGCTATTAATTATCGAGGAGAGGAAAGAAACAAAGTTCGCCTCGGAGAGGTAATTAGAATAATGAAGGACATACGTGGAGATCTGGTTACACCTGGGACATATGACTTTATCTGCATGAGGAAAGAGATTATAGCATAATTACTCGAATATTTTGTTTTAAGAGGAATTGAACCGGGTTACAGTATTTTGGTAACATACTGTAGTCTTCAAAATGCGCGCGCCGCATTCCAGCTTCCGGATCATTTTCTGCCTCAAGAAACACTTTTAGGTTTTGCGACTTTTTTGCAAAGTTGTAGTTCTTAATATGTTCTACAACTTTGCAGAACGTTGTAAAGTCGAGAAATGAAATGTTCATCTTGGAAAGTGATTTCCATTCGTTCCCCAAAGATCAGTTCTCTCGATCAGATAATCATTTATCTCCTCCCATCTTTAAAACGAGCCGTTCAATGACCCACCCAATGGAAGAACATCAGCTGGTCGGGGAGAGAAACTTTCCCTGCCTCCTGATGAATGCTTTTCATTCACGTGGCTCTCCCACCCTTCTATTGTGATCCGCGATGAAAGGAACGGAAGTTCTGTCCTCTCCACCTCCCCTAATCCATCCAAAAGAGCCCTTGAGGCGTGAAAAAGTCTCTTGGTACTGACTGGAATATCTTCCCGCTACTTATTCAGTTGAACCTCATGCAGGTCAGCTGGGTGACAACACATAAACATCTCGCGTGTGCTGTGGACATGTGTCGGAACGGGGGAGGCGTGGGGCGAGCGGAGATTGAGAAAGAAGAAGAGAACGGCCAGAAGGAGAAGATGAAATCGAAAAATGATGGATGTGAGAAGAATGGAGGAGCAGAGAAGAGGAAGTGAAGGAAACCAAATATAGGGAGGAAGTGGGTGGGGGAAATTTGATAGGAGAGACCACCTACAGGAAGGTTCTTTCCCATTCTTGATTGTCTTTTAGAATATGAGAATGTAGGAACAGACTGCAGAGGTAACTGTTTTCTAGTGTTGAAGACGGATACAAAGACTCTCTCAATTGGAAGAACGGGCCAACTACTGTAATTCTGGAGAATCGCATCTTTCAGTCTTGTCTGCGAGGCAGCAAAAGCTCATCTTCCAGTCAAAAAAGAGGGGGAAATGTTTGAAAAGAGGGAAGGCATACCACCGTATTCTACGAAAGATTGCTGGTATCTTCTGAAAACTTATCCTTGAAACATCTACATCTCGAAACCGAAAGAGAAGTCTAAAGTTAACCATATTCTATCACTTTATAAAGAACGGTTATGACGGGTGAACTGCGGTTGCTAAGAAGTAAGGAGAACCCAGTTCTCATGAGAAATAACCAGTCTGATCAGACCTGCACAAGAATCCAGGAAAAACGGTGAGAGGCTCTCATGTTCCAGAACAGAGATCGCATCCACCCCCATTTCTCATTCCCGTCCAAGAATCTCATGAATGGACTAATCAAGAACTGTGATATATCTGGAGGAAAGTCTTCAAAAAGCTACAGTTTTCTGCAGCTCGGACAAAAACACATGACCCCGCAAAAAAGACCAATGAACAGAGAGAGACAAGAAGCCTCACGCGGACAGGAAGAGGGACAGAGGCCTGAGGAGCGGAGAGCACAGCTGACTAGGACAGAGACTGAAAGGTCAGTTCAGGGTCGTGTGAGTGGGAAAGTTGTCCTTTTTGTCTGGAATCTAGCAAGTTTTGAGAGAGGAACTATTTGAATGGTAGCCTGAAATCGCTGCGTCATGAGGCGAGATGGCCGAGCGGTCCAAGGCGCTGGTTTAAGGCACCAGTCCCTTCGGGGGCGTGGGTTCGAATCCCACTCTCGTCAGCTTCTTTTGTTCTTTTGGAAAAGTTCGAAAGGACAGGAACGGACAAGGTCTCTTAATATTGCAGGTTGCTAAAGATACGGTAGCTAGGCTGTACCTAAAAATGACGATGATTCTCTCCATTAAGACAAAGGGACCTACCGTATTTTCTAATTGCGCACGTTTTTTTGTCTGGAAAAACAAGTCATGAGGCGGCGCCACCCACACCTACAACTGTTGTTATTCGACTGCTTGGAGAGAGGTGAGAGTTGGTTTTGTTAGAAGTAGAGGTAGGGACAATATGTTATGCAATAAAATTGGTTGCCCAGATTTAGAGGCAGCTGTCCAAACTGGGAAACACCATGGGGTGGCGCGGTGGCGAGAAGGAAGAAGAGCAGCACTCAAAAAGAGCGGCAAAGCCCATATATAGGCGTCAAGACCACCTCGAAGAAAAGTCGACAAACTTCCTATACAGTAGTCTCTCGAGACTTCGCCCACTTTCAATTAGGAGGACTCGCGCGCTTCCTTCCGGTAATTTTAATTGCTCTCGACATGATGAGGCTCTTGGAAAATGTCTGCGTGGCCGTGTGAGAGCAAGTAATTAGCGCTGCAGAGGTGGTCTTTTGAGTTTCGACCTCCTCGCCAGAATGGCAGACGATAGAAGACGAAATAAGCGATCACCGGTTGGGCCCCAAAGAGAGGGTGCACAATGAGCGAGAATGAATCATTCAACAGCGATCAAAGTGTGTGTCTATGTGTGCCGGCGATGAATTGATGGTGGTCAGAAATTCCCGAAGCAAAAAGAAGAAGAAAAGATAAAAGTTCTTCCGTTGCCAGGAATTGAACCCGCGTGAGAGCCGTAAATTGTAACCACTATAGTTCATTTTCAAAGAAGAGCGGCATGCTAAAGACTAACTTTTGCGTCAATCTATTTAAATGAAATTGGCGCGAAGAACGAAAAATGCTTTCTGCTTTTTGCAATTTTAGTCAGTTTTCTTTGAAATTTTGACGAAAAAACCGGGCTAAAACGTTAAACAAACTTGAAACAAGTAAAATGAGGCTCTGCCAACATCTTTTTTTTTCAATTCTAGCTATTTATTCTAGGTTTTTTTCAATTTTGTTGTCAAGTAGGTTTTCAAGGGATCTGAGTTCGATGGCGAGCCCAAAACTTGGCTGAAGCTGCAGAATATATAAAGGGTTTGAAATAGGCAAAAAAAAGAAAAAAAGGCAAAAAAAGCTGACGAGAGTGGGATTCGAACCCACGCCCCCGAAGGGACTGGTGCCTTAAACCAGCGCCTTGGACCGCTCGGCCATCTCGCCATATTGACTGTTTTTCCCGCCCATCAAGAGTACTCAAATTCCCCCGTCGCACCTGCGTAAAAGACGACAAGTTATTCCGAATTTGAAAGAGTTTCTCTGACGTATTCTTTGAAGAAACACTGGGCCACGCAGCATGTTTTTTCACAATATCCTACGGGCGCAAGGACTGACTCAGAGACAATTGAGAAGGAAGTGGGGCCGAGATAGCGGTCGAATGAAAATTCTCTGCTCTTTTGATGTTCAGAACCTGAAGGGATAAGGAACCAGAGCGGCTTCTAGAACACTCTCAGAATGCATAATCTCACGGCAATAGTAATCAGAGACCGGCTGATATGATATTCCCTTAATACCAATTGGATGATTTCACTCTACACAAGACTCCGTCATCAAGGAATGAAAGACAGACTTCAAGACTGGCTTAGACAGCTCAAACAAATGTGTTCTCTGAATTCGAACCATTGAAAAGTTTCTGTTGTTGTGTTCAGACTGTATTGCCCATAATCATGAATTAGAATATTTTTGTCCGTAGGAGATAATTCAGGGGTTCTGGGGACCAATACAGAGTTGTGCTCTCAAAATATTTGTTTGGATATTATCTTTGAGAGCCATTTGAAAGAGTCTGCAGTCTGAAGAGAGTATGTCCGAAATTACATAGCGACTGTCTCTCAACAACAGAACAGACAGTACCGATAGTGGATAGCTGAGAAAGACGGAATAGTCAAGAGTATGGGTCTGTCACAGAAGAGAAAAGGGAGGTCGAGAGAGCTGAGTATGGGAATGAGACTAAAGTCTAGTTAGAAAGGGCTCCAATCACTGAAGGACTGCCACAAGTACTAGACCAGCTTCGACTCCAAGCTTGAAGCTACAGTACAGACTCAGCACTGAATACTGTTGAAGCTGTAGATCTGTTCGAGGAAGCTGTCGATAGTAGCCGAGTATCCGTCAAATGGCGCAAGCAGAAGCTATTGGTAGAAGAAGCAGGAAACAGCCTTCTCCCAGAGAACTACAGAGTCAACTGTTTGGTAGAAACTCTTGACGATTCAGGCCTAATTTCTGAATTGTTCAGGCCTGTCACAGTTAGTCGTTCCGTCAGTTCCTTTGGACAAGGTCAGTTCTACTTGTCTCTTTTTCCAGTAGACTCTATTTTTCTAGATGATGGAAACTCATGACAGATTCTTCAACAGATCATCTGTTCTTGAACAGCTGCATCGACTCGGATAGACTGCTAACAGAGGTACACTCATTATTTTGTTAGTGAAAGGGGGGGGGTCCTTTCTCACTGCCCGAGTTGACTCTCGTTCAACTTTCCCTTGAACCTAGACCACAAAAGAACAATTTGTGAACTTTGATTGAAGAAGACAGTGATGTGAGTTTGATATTCTTACAAGAGAAACGTGCCCTTTCTAATCAGAAAACCAAGTGCAAGCTCTCCAAATGTCACGAAACAGCCACTTTTTGCCTGAAGAGCACACTCCTGATTCTAATTGGCATCACTAGAAAGTGTGTCATGTTGAGGATTGAGGGTAGACTAAAAGTTGGAAAGACTTTCTCAGGACCTGCTTCCGGATTCTGACGCCCGCTCCCTCTTGAGAAATTTTCCAAAAGGCTATTATCTCTGACGTGCTCCCTTCATAGATACTTCCCCCGGGGGAACAGAGGGTGGACATGCTCTTTTTCATTAGCCGTCTCCTTAAGAGCATAATGAGTAAGAGTGGGTTTGCACTGGGGCTGACTGGGACGTCACAATTTCCATTCATAGCCTGCTTCTTGAGAGAGAAATGACGCAGAAAGTCTACCCGACTGGAAAGGTACAGGGATCAGATGAAGCCCGCTGTAATCCATCCTCCACCCTCTCAATCATCAGCCTCTATTACGTGTTATTAGGAGAAAGAGAGCTGTCAACACGGCACGTGTGAGAAGGATTAGCTTGAGATGAGTTCAGCTGTTTCGGCACAAAAAGGAGGGAAATACGAGTTCAGAGAGTGAGTCAAGGGTTTGAATCGTGACAAGACCTTACAGTAAGTACAGACAGAGGGTTGAACTGTTGATTAGCTACTCTCAACCAAAGTACGAATGCTGTCAGAAAGTAAGAATGCACGAGAATTCAAATTCAAAAGTACTGTACCCTGCCTTTGTATCAAGAGTATAAGTTCGCACCTTTCTCTTGCAGCTGGTGCTTTCCTGATGAGATCTACTCGTCATAGCCGAGCATAAGAAATTGAGCAGAGTTTCCGGGAAGATGTCCGAAGCAGCTAGAGACTGTTGTTAAAATAGAAAAGTTTCAATATGTCAAAGTGGCAAAGCCTGTGTTATAAACAGGAGCCGGTCTGATGTGAGAATCAGCTAGATCGAGACCATTGAGAGCTGAACTTTCGTAGATGAAGAGAGAGGAGAAAGCCGCTATTAATAAGGAGTGAGAGAGAGACTCTCCCCCTTTTGAGAGCACAGAATTCAAGAGGGAACCTGGAGAAAGTTGAATGAGGATTAATTGTGCCAGTGACCGCATAGGCAGTGACGGTCTTCAATCTTCTGGCAGCCTCCGCCCCTTTGGCACATTTCTCAATGGGAGGGCCCAGAGGATACTCGCACCTCATCAATTCAGGTCTTGCTAGAAAAAAGAAGGGGCCATGTGGGTCTCCCCTTCAGGCACACGCAAAAGGTTGGGCAAAAAATCGAATGCTCGCGGGCCCAGCCGTGGGAATATACGCGAAACATAATGAGAGTGATGTCAGATAGAAGATAAGGCTCATATGGCTCAATTTCAGAGGGTCTCCTTCCAGTTGTCTCTTTCAAAATAGGAATCTTTGGGATTTCAGCATAGTGATAGAGAGTGAGAGGGCGAGTGTCCTTTTGGTCGGAAGGGATAGTCCCTCTGGGAGCAAGGGGAGGCGGAATATCACGCCCTCTATACCTAGTTCCTGGTAAGAGTCAAAGGCTAAAGGAGCCCTTGGGTTTAAGAGTGCCTGCTATTATATGCAGGGGTTCTAAAGTTACAAACATGTCTATTTAGGTCTCTGTCAGACAAGGACAAGTCATCACTTGGATACTGTGCTTAGAAATGCAAGTTCAAAGATTTTAAACCGGACAGTATGGTGTAAATGTCTTAAGACTTCTTGCTCCAACTACCACGGTATTCTTACTTGAGTCTTATAATACTTGAGGCGCGCCTAGGATTGGGTAACTGTCAAGACTGCCAGCTCGAGAAGGACATGATAATCGTCATAATAAGTTTGTTACCCTAACTATAAATATGAATAGCCAGAGACAAGAAGGGTCTGTGCAGTAAGAGCCGAACAACCGTATGTTTAAACATTGGGAGTCTTTACCCTGTCAGTCTACAACAGCGTTAAGGTTCTGAATCCGCTAGTCTGTCTCCGGGATAATAGAGCAACTTCAGGAGGAAGGGAAAACAATACGATTTTCTAAGCCCATCATCAAACTCAATTGTCGCGACAGGCCCCTAGTTTATTTTGGTAGCTTGTCTCAGCAATCTAGGACCCGACTGTTCTGTTTTCCCGCCCAGCTTCACGAACAAAACTAATCAGGACTCTTCATCGCTATTTCCAGCCTCTTCTTCCACACGCCTACATCGCGAAAAGTACATATTTATCCGAATTGGCTCGAAAAGAATGTATAACATCTTCGAAGAACCATTAGCTAAGCGGGATTAGTTGCTTTAATGATAGTTGTGGGAGGGAAAGAGAAAGAGTCAAAGGTACGTCTAAACAGCGAGTCTCTTTTAGATGACGTCCGGTTGAAATCGGATACCAATCACCCGAAAGAGAGAGAGAGAGACATACCTCTCTTCAGCATAAGGAGAAAAAGGTCTGCTCTGGCGGTAAGCAAGTTCTGGCGAATATCCGCTGCGCCTTGCTAAGGGAACGAGGAAGTCGAGACTTGATCTGGCTTTAGAGGACTTTTAGTCTGATTGCGAGACCAATCTTATAAAGGTTTTAGCCAAACATGACGTCTAGTCTTTCATCATTTCAACAAAAAATAGCAAGCTCATTTTGTTAAAACGTAGGGCTGTAAGACTTCCTAATGCAGTCAGAGTCATTAAGACAGATACAGTATTTTTTTTAAGAATAAAATAAAAGAGCGCTCTCAAATGAAACAACGAAAAAGAGTGAGAGATAGACACCAATTCAGTCCTTGAAAGCCAGGATAAGGGACTCTTATTCACGGTTGGAATGCTCTGTCTTGACATGATCATGTTTACTCTCGATATTCTGCGAGTCCAGTTACATTCTCGGATCAATCTATCTTCAGTTTTCAGATCTCTACTGATTCACAGAGTGTGATAAACTTGGTCAAATCACGAATCTTGATACAAGAATTGGGGAGTGTATTAAAGCACAGTATGAGATTTGACATTTCTCTTGTGAGTCTTCTGGAAGCGTATGTCACTTTACTCTATTGAAGCTGTGAAAGAAGGGTCAAAATCTTCGAAGAGTGATTGAGATGGGAGACTTTGATTTTCTTAAAATCCTAATGGTTGGGTACGGAAACTGCGCATCAAGAGTAAGAGAAAGAATTCGATCTCTTGACCGAAAGCAGAATGACTCACTCCCAATTAAATTGTTATTTGATCCTCCGACCGGATCAAGAACGAGTGTTCGAAGAACTTCTGCTCTTCGTGACATCAAGAAGCACACCTGAAAGCCCTCCCTCTCTCCAGCTCATTGTTCCAATTTGCTCATTAATCCGCTCTCATCCTTACGTAAGCCTGAGAGAAAAAAGGGCGAAAACAGGTGGCTCTAACAAATCCCGAAAGATCGTCAATGGAGAGATTAGCCGATTATCATAATGTTGCAAAGGATATAACAAAGTGATGTCTGCCGAGCTGGGGGTTCCGAGAAAATTGAATGAGATTGATTCGATGACCGAGAGAGAGAGAGAGAACCAGATAGAGAAAACGCGGGACCTATTTCCGGGGAGGGACACTCGACTGCACATTGGGGAACTCCTGGAATAGACAGCAACTCTCCTCCGATGACGATATCTGACTATTTTGGATGAAGAGAACGTGTAAAAATAGTATGTTTCGCGTGTTTTGAAAACAGTGGACTGCAGTTTTTGAGCCAACTGAATACTGTGTCCGTATCCATTCCCACAGGTTTCGCCTAGCTCCCACTCTCATCAGTATAGTACAATCTGAGGTACTCTTGATGAATTTTAGCACAGAACTCGTATCTTTTCGAAGCAGGTGCTTTACGTCGCTGCTCACCTTCATGAGCCAGTTCCAAACTAAGGGAATGTCTATTGAAAGCCGTCCATGATTGACCACCTGGAAGAAAATCTACCTTCCATATGCTCTCTTATTGCTGAAAAAGTTGTTCTTATTCTTGGCAGAATAACCATAAGAAGAGAAATGGTCCCTCCGATCCGATATCGGTAAAGACGGATCCACAGGATGGTCCATGGTTGTGCAACCTGAACAATTAGCAGTCGTTGGTTTGAAAATACAAACTCGAAAGAATTGTCTTGGTGTAGAAATCAAAAAAGTTTTCGCTTTTTTACCAAACACGCAAAGAGGTACATCAGTACCTTCCGAAGGTACTGATGTACCTCTTTGCGCTTCCATATGCCCATCTGCCCGAAGCAGCCGATCCACATCGTGCAAAACGGGACGAGTTCGACGACGAGTTATACCCCTCCAATCTTCCTCATTAAAATCACAGATCAGCTCATTTCGTCAGGCTACACCCAATAATCCAAAACACAATCCGGAAGCGGAAATTACTCAAAGAAACGCGGTCTCTGTCGTTCACGCAACTAACATTTCCGGACATAATCCGGTCAATTGGGCTTCCCTTAATTCACGTGGAATATGACTGTTTACTACCGAAAGAACACCCGCTTAATACATACAAAATATACAAAGCCTAGAACTAGTTTTGACTGATTTTCTCGACGAGCTGGATGATATTGAGGGCTTGGAGAAGAAGGGGTCGGTCGATCATCTGACCGCGGAACTGGAAGGCCCCCTTTCCTTCGTCCTGGTGTTGACTGAAGGCATGGACGAGCTCAGTGGCCCATTCCACCTTTTCTCCTGGAGGTGAGAAGGCATCATTCACCACGGGAACCTGAAAGAGAAGGTAACAAGCAAAAAAAATGTATTTCAGTGATTTCGCCTCGTTTCTAAAGTCATATATCTTCTTTATACTACTAAAGCACAATGGTATCCGTCCGTCACCACGAAAAAAAAAACTCGGGAATAATGCGCGCGCCTTCTTTCCCATGGCATGTCAAGAGTTTAGTTGAAAAGTCAGCTTTGGGGAAAACCTGGCAACTTAAGCAATTGAAGAAGCGGCGAAGCCGCCTGTTGCCAATGCTAAGTCAAGACTAATAGACGGCAAAGCCGTCGTAAACGACTGGTCAGTTCGAATAAGGCGCGCGCCTTCTTTCTCATGGTGCAGGCGGTTGGAGGTTATGCGAAGAAACTGACCTGAGAGGGATGAATAGTCTGCTTGCCGGTGAAACCCCACAGTCTGCCTTCTTCGCTCTGCTTTTTCAGTCCGTCCAGGTCTTGGATATCGATGTAGACACTGAAAATGAGATACCTACAACAAAAAGTAGGAGTCACCTGTCAATGGCCTGGAGCTGAAAAGCCTTGCAACATGCGACGAATCGCTGCCTCGCCCACATTACTTCGGTCCCGACGGCACTTCTTGTCGCTCCTAGAACATTTGTAAATGAAAAAAGTCAACAAAACACTGACCGATATCAGCACAATAATCGTCCGAGCCAAAAACGACGGCGTCCAGTTTGAAAAATCCGGAATTCTTGTGAAGGTTCAAGGCGGATGAAAGGATTCTGGGCATGTCGAGCATGGCTCTCGCCGATTCTATCCAAATTACCAGTCGCGTGTTCTAAAATTTACTTTGAAGCTATAAAAGACGAATTTACTGTGTCTGTGACACGTGAAGCTCCATAATTCGCTCGGAAAATATCGTACATTACTGCCAGATCCTCGGGACTGTCGATTTTCGGGACCATAAAGGCTTGGGGAATTGTTCCGGCTTTACAAAGCTCCTAAAATGAATAAAATAAAGCATTTGTGAGATCGACATGCCTTGATATCGGCCTCTAACAGTCCGCTGGAGACTGAATTGACTCTGACTCCCAACTCGAAACAGGAAAGCTGCTCGTGGACGAGTTTATCCAACGCGGCAGTGGCCATTTTCCTCGCCTTGTCCTTCGAAGTCAGCGCAACTCCATCTTCTAGTTCTAACACTACGGAATCGGCCTGAAATTGGTCTTTTACATACAAAAAATGAGGAAAATATCTTGATATGTGGGACCTTGTCAAGCATCTTCTGATTACTCGCCGGGACGTATAGCAGACTTCGACGAGGAACGTATTTGGCCTTGTCCGAGACGCCAGCAAACTGTGAAATAAGGCTGGCTATCCTCGTCAGTCTCATCCTGCAAAGAAACCAGTGAAAGAGAGAAGGAAAAGGATAAATAAGGAGTTTGACTGCAAGAGAATTTCTGAAAAAAATGTGAGAGAATTAAAATTTCGCGGCAGGACTAAAGCAACGGGAATTTGAATCTGACATTAAGAAACTCTCAGGGTGAGCAAGGCAATTCACTGGACTGTTGTTTATTGTTTTTGTTGACGCCTGACATTCATCCCTTGTTGTGAGTGGCGTCGGAAAGAAAAGTTGGAAATGGGCTGAGAAAATCTCGTGGGAATCGGCGGTAAACTGGTTCAGAGCTCACTTCTTTCTCATTTTTTTCAGCAAGAAGACTAGAATTGTCAGTCTATCGATGTTTAGCAAAGTTGTAGACTAAACAAGGGAGCAACTATGCAAAGAATAGTTTATTTCGCAGAACTTCCATTTAATCTATCGCTCTTTGACGTCTTGCAGTCTGTTTCAACTCTCTGCGACACTGCTTGATAAATGAAAACTGCTGAGGATAGACTTGACGCAAAAAAGCGTACCGAATGAATTAAGCATGTTTTGCATTTTTCTACACTTTCTGCTTGAAAGTGTGTTCAATCGTTCCAGCGTGAAAACATACTCTAGAAGTGTTTATTTAGACGTCAAAGTTTACTGAAAAATTGAAATTGGGTAGAAGACTGCTCTCCTTGTTTTCAATTATTATTTTCTTGACATGTTATACTAGTGTAAAATTACATGCTGAATTAAACACTCTTTGAAGCCGAAAATCCTTTGAAGGTCTCTTCGATATGTGTCGTTTTACTAGACACCTGGATCGTGGCTTCTTCTCAGGGCAGAACCTTCGGGGGCCTCAACATTGAGAGGCACAAACAAACATCTATAAACAACTACGGCACACCGAAGTAGTTTTGTCGTTCCTAGTGTTACAAAACTCTTTTCAGAAACTCCTCGGTCCTTCAAATGTTCTTTCACATATGCAGTCTGTCCTCGTCTTTTCGTACTCTATGCTTCCGAGACACTCGCTAAATTTGACACAAGATGATTCACTTCTATTGGTATGCGGAAAACTACGCAGTATTCATTGCAGGAGACAGGGTGAGCCGGGAGACTAGTTTATAGTAACTAAAAGATTGCAGGACGGATGTATTTGTATACTTTAAAATAACATGAGCAGTCTCTCCATCCGGCAAGTACCGGTTACGGTTTCGGAACCCAGTGACCTGCCTTCTGGTCCACGAGAACAGAATAGTAAGTGTTCATATCTTTCTATTCTTTCTCACTTTCAGTACTGCGGAAACTTAAGGGGGAAATATCAGCATTCTGAACTATCTCCTGAGAATAACCATGCTTTTCCATGCCCAGTGTTGATCCCCGCCACTTTGCAGCTTACGGTGGTCCCAGTTCCAGAACTGCTGCCGAGCTCTACACCATCTTTCACGGTAGACAGCTGCATCTCAAGATTTGATTTACCCTCTTTCAGCGCTGCATGATCACGAATCCCGAGAAGTCCTGGGTCAAAAGCTCTTCAGTCTTAATTGTGTTATCGGTTATTGTTCACTTACCAAAGGGAAAGCATAATAGAAACTACAACTATTTTTTGTATTTATTTTGTTCAAAAAATCTTACCTTTACAATTTGCAAGTGTCTGTCTGCAACACAAGACAACTATAATCTGGGATAACACTTGACAATGTTTGTGGCCTTTTCTATCAAGTATTATCCTAGGTTAAACAAAACAAGTCAGGACAGTTCAAGTAACAAACACAAGGTATATTGACAGTGACATAGGCTGACCTTAGGATTATAATAGTCTCTACTATCTTTCGAATTGTACTGTTAGAACAGAGTTCATAGTGCAACTCAATTAACTTTGACTTGTCGAGTTCTGTCAGGTTTCAGCAGAACTGGATTCCAGTAAGTGCTCGTCTGTTGCTCCCATGGAACAGTTCAAGGCCCAGACTCTCTCCAGTAGGTTTCCTTTCCTTTCCATCCAACAGAACCAATTCAGCACCGACGGCTCTATCTTCGAACTACTACCTCCCCGGTCCCTCGGCTACAGGATTTCTAACGAACGGCTTTAGCAACTACAACATGTCTCGTGTATCCATGCCGCTGCCACCTCCCGGCTACAATGCGGCAGTTTCGAATCGCAAGTATCGTCGTGACAGGATCATCTTCACCAAGAAGCAGCTCGAGACTCTGGAGGCCCTCTTCACACAGACCCAGTTTCCGGATTGTGAGTCACGCCAACGCATCGCCCAGCAGACTCAACTCGACATCTTTCGGGTTCAGGTTAGTGTCTCTGCGTCTATCGGTCTGTCTTCTATCAGTCTCTCAATGTCTGCCCTCCTTATCCAGTCATCTGTGTCATTGTCAGACTGTTCGGAGATTGTCTCCAATCCAGAGAACATTTGCCTTCTTTGGACCACTGTCTATCTGCACTCCAGTAACCTACTCCTATCAATATCTTGGTATTCTACAGTACAAACTGCCTCCACTTGTTATCCAATGTCTCACTCCAATCTTCCAGACGTGGTTCAAGAATCGTCGGGCCAGGATGCGTCAGCAGGCAAAACAAGACAAACACATGATCGAATGGAAGAGACAGGTGCTGGCTGATCAGGGCACAGTCTCCAGTCCTCTTCCTTTTGTGAATCTTGTGACTGTCATCAAGAGCAAACCAGCTGCCTCTGTCGAAACTGCCCAGTCATCCGGTTCCAGCGTCAAACGTGTCAGATCTAAGCATGAGTACACCGATAATTCCACTCCGACCTTCGAGTCGAACTGCCCGGTCAAAACCTACTACAAGAGTGATCCCAATGTTGAGGAGGATTGTTCTTTCGATCGACTCTTCTCGTCCGGTTGATCTTTGCCAGATGAATGGAATAAACTGTGTTCATAGACAGTATTCCAGGTGTGAGGCAGAAAATATTAAATGACTTTATTATTAACTAGATCATGGGTCGCCGCTGAGAGCAGGTCAACTTGTTCCAAAGTCTTCTGACCGTCTTCGGGTTAAAAATCCAGATAAGACCGAGGAGACCGACTGAGAGCTGGGTCAGGTATCTGGAAGTGGTCTTTGTGCCTAACAACTAAAATAAGAATACCTGAATAGGAAGAAGAGAAGGTCAGGTCTTGATCCATCGTCTTCTGGGCAGTAGATTTTATCCGTCTGGAAGCCATACTTGGAGAATCGGTCAGGGGAGGTACAGAGTCTACTGAACCAGTCTGAAACCACATGTTCCGGCATCTAAACTCAAGCGACTTACTCTCAATCCATGCTGACATTCTCGTACCTTGGACGATCAGTAGACTACCATTGGTTAGCACCAGAAGAGAGTACAGTGCTCCGAAAAGAGCGAATCTAATATGAGAGTTCAACCGGAAACTTTTCTCCAACTCACTTGACTATCTGTACCTTCCAGCGTCTGATATCTCTTTCGGACTGTATCACAACCGCATCGGGAATTCCCCAACTAGAACAGAGTGCGATTAGAAGAATGAGGAGAGCAGAGAGGACACAGAAGAATGTTGGAAGGGCTTGGAAGAGGAGCAGATGGGTCGGATTGAGGTTTCCGATAGAACAGGTCCCTGAAAGGTTAGAGATTAATGAGAGTAAGTGCCTACGATCCGTCGTGATTGTCATACATGCGGGAAAGAAATGGCAAATTACTGACTCTTTGAACTAACCTGTCAGAGAATCTCCTACCGTAGATCCCATCAAGACTATCACAATCGTTAGAATGAATGGCAGTCCCCAAGCAAGATAATGGAAGATGAGGTAGAGACGATTGAAGGCCTCACTGCCCCAGGTATACTTGGTAGTCAGGAGGAAGCAGACGCACATTATGAGGAACCTGAAGGGTGATTGAGCACCACTGAGCTGATTTCCTACCAAATGACTGCAGCTAATTTGAAGAAGTAAATGAGAGAGGCTTGGAACGTACAGAGACTGTTAGATATCCCTTGGGCGAGAAATGAGTCATTACCGCAGGTGGGGTTGAACTTAGACAGAGATCCTGAAACAATTTGTAAGCTCCCACTGTCTGCTAAGGACTCACCAGCAGTGTAGATGGCTCCCACAATGAACTGACAGATGTTCATGTAGACGAAGGGCCGGACTGGATAAGCAAATCGTCCGGAATCCAAGAGAAAGACCAGAATTGTGAGGAGACAGATGACGGTACTGGTCAGACCAATGTATCTAATCCAGTCGCGAAGAACTCTCTGGGAAGAAGAGTCAAGAAGGAGAGAGTCCATTTGATCACAGCGGATCCCACAGCTGGTCAAGTGACCGCTCCTCATTGGAAGGAAATGATCAGTATCGGTCTTCATTGTAGCTGGACACTCGTACTGAACTAGGGATCCGATCTCGGTGTCCTCTTCCTCGTACCGAATGCACGTTCCATCGTCTTCCGGAAACTGGTCGCAGTCGGTCTGCTCGGGCCAAGGAAGATGATACATCTTCATCAGATACCCGCAGTCCTTCTTCACAGCCAGACACAGTTCTCGACACGGAACTATGGGTCTGGCTATAAGGGAACAGGGAGGTGCGTACCTGAATTCCTGTTCTCTTTTGTTCAATGATTAACTTACAGAGAGCAGATAAACTTTTGCAAGGACGGGGAGCATTTCATCTTGAAGATATGGGCGAACATGCCTAGTTCGACCCCGGCATCTTCCTGGTTCTTGTGGCCGAAGATGTTCGGGTAGCTTGTCTGGTTGTAGTGCAGATTTTGACAGTACTGTAGGCGGATCGGTTCGCAGGTTCCCTTTTTCACCTGAAAAATGAAGTTGGCTTTCTATTCCCCTCCATGGGCCACTTCTCAACTTTGCAATGTTCTGCAAACTTGTAGACTTTAGTCTTCTCTACGACTTTTCAGAACATCACTCAACTGAGATGTGTCGTCTTCGGGCAGAAAATGCAATGTTATGTAACTGATAGTGATGGCAAGTGATATGCTGGCTGCCATCCTTTGGCATCAGAATGGCTAACTAACCTTCTTATACGAAGACACCGATCCAAAAAAGACGAACAGAACTTGAATCTGGAACCACATGAAGAATGAAGGTGCTAACAGGACACCAAACAACTGAGCAGGTGGTCGCATCGCTTTATTCAAGCCACCAACGTGGTTTTGACAAGTAAATATCGATTTTTCGCTTTGTCCTTCTTCTAATTAGCTAGTCAATAAGCTTAGTAACCAGAGAGGCTGTTCGTTGACCCACTTAACGTCAGAAGGTGAGGGAACTATGTCGCAGCTTCCAGTCTTATAGAGTCAAAGAGGTCAGTGTTATTCGTCCAGAATGGCTCGCAACGCTCTAAAGGAAGCCCCGACCATTCCTGTGGTTCAGCAAAGACACGGGTCATTCAAGTGAGTTTTGCTATTATTACTGTACACCGTAGGTATTGTTCTTGTTTTCAGTTCTGGACTGTTATGAGTTTCGAGACAAAGGTCTTTATGTTCTTAGTTCAGTTGTTCTGAGATTAGCATATATAGATCAGCTGTAAACACAAGTCAAGAATTGCTTCAGTAGAGAGTGCGGATCAAAGTAGCTGAAGTAGGAGTTAATAATAGCCTGAGCAGTAAAGAGTATGAGGACAAGATAAGTAGTTTAGTAAGAGAGAGTATGACTATGAGTCGAGAGTCAACTGAAGAAGATCGAGACTGTAGAGAGGATCATAGGAATGATAGTAGTTCTGTTCAGGAGCAGCAGACAAAGTTCTCTTATGACTAAGAGCGATACTATCTTTTAATTGCTAGCTCTGTCCCTTCTATCACCACAATCATCTAGACTATTCAATATATTGTCTACTTCCAGTAGTACTCGTTTCAGACCATTTCTCTATGTCAACTATCCAGCCAGGCAGCAGCAAACCTTGCAATCGCGTCCAGGAGAAATGACAACTTCGGCTGTTCCTAATGCCAGCCTTTCACCAAGTCGGCTACAAAATCTGCAGTCACTTTCAGAAGAAACTCCGAGTTTCATACCTGTACCATTTGTCAACATTCTACCACGTTATCTACAAACCGTACAGCCCGGTCCAGGAGGAACAACAGCTGTGACTGCTCGGCCGAATCCTTCCATTGTAACTAATAATCTTCAATTTTATTCATTCGATTTTCAGTTAAACCACAACAATCCGGATCTAGAGGTTGTGGAAGAATATACGGGAGAAGATGATCAAGAGATTCTGGAAGAGGATATCGGCGAAGAAGAGGCTGTGGTCACTGTGGCACAAAAGGCCGGGGGAGCAAGGAAAAATTCCACCATGACTCCAATACCAGCGACAAAGGGAAAGAAAGGAAAACCAAAAGGGACCAAGAAGCAGCCAGCCAGAGGTGACACTCCGGAACAGCGAGCCATTAACATGAGAACGAACGCGAAACGATGGGTGAGTTCAGGCTGTCCTTGGTTCATAATTAGTATTTCAGGCAACAAAAATTGCCACAATGGAAAAGCACGGGAGTCCTCGTTACAAAATAAATGAAATGAAAGAGAAAGCTCGAATAAGTGCCGAGAAGTCACGAATAGAAGACGCAAAGAAAAGACTAGAAGAGGCGAAAGAACGAGAACAAATGGCCCCGGTACCAATGAGCGATGCTGGCAAAATGGAAGAGGCCAGTTCTGTGGAAAATGAAGGCGAATTCTGCGAAAAACAAAAACGAAGACAACTTAGACCCTCTTCTTCAGACTCTTTTATGGTTTGATAATCAATTTGACAAGCCTTATTTGTATCATTTAGAGAGAGGAAGAGCACAAAATTCTCTTCAAAGTCATTCCGGGATACCTAGCTCCACAGCCGAAGAAAAGAAAGATCGAAGACATAATCAGTGCTCCTACTTTCCATGATTCTAATGCCTACGAAGACGTTGAGCAATATCAGGAAGTACTGCCAGTATCGAGATATGACCCAAGGGACACAGCCGTTCAACCAATTGTAGAACAACGTCAGCCACCAGAGCCTCTATCTGGAGCAACTCAGGTTCCCAGAGCGATACAGTCACAGATGAACAACCGTGTTGAAGTAATGCCTCTTTCTGCAAAGAGGCTTCCGATATCGATGGAAGATTCTAGTTCAAGAAGTCGAGGACTTGAAAACTTTCCTACCCATCACCAGGTACGAATTGAAACACTTCTGAGCCTAATTTCGTAATTTTTCAGGATAGTCTACGGGCAATGGGACTGAATTGGAAGCCGAAGGCAAGTGTCAACGAACCTTTCGCTGCTTCAGGAACCCAAAGTACTGCTTTGCTGCCAAAATCTGTTCTCGGAGCTCTCTTGACCAGTCAACCATCTCCAGATACAGAGCTACAAGTAACAGGACCTCATGCTTCGCTGAAAAGTCAAGTCCAAACACAGCAGAAGCAAATGAAGACAGACGACACAATCAGTACACACACTTTCCCGGATCCTAGTATCTACGATGACATTGAGGCATACCAGGAAGCTCCGACTACAGTATCCAGATCCGAAGATCCCAAAAACACAACGGTTCAACGGATTGAATGTGAAGGTGGACAGCCTTCGGAGTATGAACATGTGACTCTATCCGAAACAAGTCAACTCCTGGAGTATCAACACCTTGAAGAGAAACCGATCCTTTCCATTGTAGGGAGGCCTCCGATATTGATGAAACCCATTGGAGAGACTCAAGGAGTTGAAGACGTTCCTGCCGGTTCCCAGGTAAGAAAGGGAACTCTTCTCGGTTAAGAGTGTTAGTTTCAGGATAGTCTACGAGCAGTGGAGCTGGATCGGAAGCCTCTGGCAAGCGTCAACGGAGCTCTTACTCCTTCAGGAAACGAGGTCACTGCTCAGTTAGCGAAATCTGTTTCTGGAGTACAATATGGTCCTTCAACCAGTCAATCATCTTTAGTTTCCGAGCCTAAAACACAGCAGAAGAAACCTTCTCTTGAGGATATTGTTCGGAAACTTTCCACAAATCTGCAGTCCAATCAGTTCCAGGTGTTCTCTGTGCCCGAATCACCAATGGCTGGACCCAAAGTTTTGGCAGTTCTAGAAACTGAACCTCTACTCGAATCTGGTTCTGTAGCAGCAGACTCTTATTCAGTTGCTGATCCACAAGCGCCGCAGTCTTCGAATGCCGTGTCCAAAGCATTCCAAACACAGCAGAAGAAACGTTCTCTAGAGGACATTGTCTGGGTACTTTCCAACAATCTACAGTATAATCAGTGCCAGACGTCTGTTCCCGAATCACCAATGGCTCAATCTGCCTATGAACACAAAGCTCCGACAGTTCTGGAAGCCAAACCATTGATTGAAACTGGTTTTGAAGCACCAGAATCTTTGACATGTCAAGATTTATGTGCTGGGGAACCACAAGTGCCAGCACTTCAATCGACGAAAAGCATTCCCAACCCGACTGTCGTAGCGGAACAGATACGACCTCTGAAGCCGATTGCCAAGCCGGCTACCAACGATGTTACTGCCAATCCATTTCCAAATACTGCTTTTGAAGCTCTTTTGAACAGTCAGGCTCTTCCAGTTGTGGAATCCCCTCAAGTGCCGTCCTTTCTTCCCAGCCCAGTTGTTGCTACTGCTACACAATTACAAGGGAACCCAAGAGATTATCGTCAAGTAGTTCAAAGCTTTTCCTCATATCTCCAGGTAACAATTAAGATCTTCCTGTTGAAGATGTATATTTTAGAGCAATCCCCGACTAGCGGCAACAGATCAGAGACCGTCTCCTTCTGCTTCTGGAATACCTTTGACTAGCCAGATGTCTTCGGTTGTGGGACCCTCTCAAGTGTCTTCATCTGTTCCACATTCGATTCATCCTATGGCTACACAGATACAAGGGAGCCCAGTAGATTATGGTCAAGAAATTCAGGATCCTTCCTCCTTTCTCCAGGTAAAAATTGAACCCTTCCTAGTCAAGATCAAAATTTCAGATCTGTCCTCGAGCAGAACCACCAGATCAAGGATCATCACCTTTCTATTCTTCCGGAGACCCTTTGAACCGTCAGATTGCTCCAGTTGTTAGACCCCCTCAAGTTCCTTTACTTATTCCACATCCGATTGGTGCAATTGCTCCACATATACAAGGCAGTCCCACAGACTACGGCCAGGGAGTTCAGGGCTCTCTTTCTTTCCTCCAGGTAACATTTGACCACTTCCTAGTCGAACTTCAAACTTCAGAGTATACCTCAACCATCTGCAATAGAGCAGAGACCATCCCCTTCCTATAGTCAGCTTGGTCAGACTATGAATCCACTCGCAAGTCAGCCTTTTCCTGATACGCCTCCTTCACCGCCCATCAAACCATCTTATCAAGTGGTAAGCCAGATGATCTTGTGAAACGATTGAGTATTTAGAATGGAGCATCATCTCATCCCGAGTCCTCTCCACTGTATCCTCCTTTCCAGTTCCCGTTTTCTGGTCAACCACTGCCCCCAGTCTATCCTAACCAACCTATGCATTGTGTAAGGTGTCTTCTCGACTCCCTGTTCAACCGTGTTCCTTCCAGTTTCCCTTAGGTCAACCTCCGTTCCAACCGTGGCCTCTACCAACGGTGCACATGCTTCCGGATGGTTCCTATCGACTATTCTTTCCAGGTGAACCCCTAACAGGTGGTATGCCAGTGCAAATGGTAAGAACACTTGTTAATTTAGCTAAATTTACTTTTCAGCCGAGCAACCTGCTGATGTCACAAAAATATTCTGTGTTACCGCCAGCGCCTGCTTTCAATCCGACAGTGCAACCAGTTCAGCATTGTGATATTCCTGTTCCTCCCCTCCAGGTAGCATCGAATCATCGCCTATCATTTCTGTCCGTTTCAGGCAGGTTCAATGGCTCGAACTAGTCCGACGCAAGCTCAGATGTTGCCTCAGACGGTCGACCAGCCCAGATTGGCATCAAATCAAACAGCTATTCAATCAAGAATTCTACAAGAAAACCAGATTTCCCAAGTCTATCTAGCTTCAGCTGCTCCCAATCATATGTCTTTCCGTTCTCAAGCCAATCCAAGTCAGCCGATTAATCCTTTTTCTAACCAGGAACCGTCTTCCCTTTCCGCGCTTCAGCAAGCACAGACTGTCAATGTGAGTCAAATTCTGTACCTGCTTCAAGACATTGTTCAGAGTTCTAGAGGCGAATCTGGTGCTGACAGCGGATCTTCCTCCACTCAGTCTACAATAAGTTCCATCTACAATCAGTATGTTCAAGAATCCGAACTCATCCTGACTGGGGTTAGTGGTCATCTTTCGTACTTTCAAGAGGCAACTTTTTTCAGGCGACTTCGTATCTCAATGAGCCCCCCGATTCAACAAATCAGTCGTCAGGGAATACGTCTGTTCCTCAGATTCTTGAACCGGAGCCCAAGGAACCAGATCTTATACTAGATTTGGCCGTCCAGCGGGATCAATTGGATCAACTAGAGGATGAGAAACAGTCTTCAGCTTCTACTCGGCAACTGGAGTCTAATGTAACGGACAAACTCGAAGCCAGCGTCATTCCAACAACGAGTCAGAGTCAACCGGGAAGAAGTTTGAGTAGTCTGGAGACTGTAGCTTCGGCTCCTACTGTGTCGCTTGAGATTCCATTGTCCCAGAGAGGTCAAACTTCTTCCGTTAGCCAAGCTCTGTCAACCAATACAGCTCTGAATCCGAGCGAGAAGCCGGCGAGTGGTGTCTTTGGCCAATATGCCGCCAAGAAGAACCCGTTTCTCTCCTCAAAGAATGTCTCGTTCAAGAGTTTCAACCCTGCTTCTGTCAAACAGTCGACTGCAGCTCCAGTCTCAGACTCTCCTGAATCAACCACGTCGAATGGATTCGAGTCTCCCGAAGAGATTGTGCCTAGACCAGCTCCGTTACCAGTCCTCGTCCAATTGCCTGCTCGAAGGGTATTTCCTATTCACTTATTTGAGTCAACCTTATTTTAGGCCAAAAGAGCTCATTCTCCCGACAAGAGGTCTTACAATCCAAAGAAGCGGTGGAAGGTAATGCATGATACGGAAAACGTAGTTCAGGTAGGCTCCTTTCTCTGTGACAATTATTGGTTTCAGACTGAGCAGGAGGGCCAAAAAAACGAGTCAACTCACGGCCCGACAAGCTCTGGATTGTTTGAGACAGCCTCTACAGTTCAAACTTCACATGAACTGTCTCCATTCCTAGAAGAATCTGCCAGTTCAGTGAATCTTTCGTCTAGCGTGCCTGGATTGTTCCAATTGCCATTCTCGATATCGGCACTGACTGGCTTAGTTCAACAAAGAACCATTGGTCATCTTTCGGACGAAACACTTCCACCCGCCTGGTCATTTGGTATCGCAGCCCAAGAGACCGAGTCGAGCTCTTGTCTGTCGGATCCGAATGTACAGAACTCATTAGAAGGAACCGTCTCTGCACCAGTGGTGTTACAAGGCGAGAAAGAATCAGTTCAATTCCCTACCGAGGTCAGCTGTTACATGTTCCGAATCATTGATTTTTCAGATTGAACCTTCGGATTCTTACAATTCAGCCGACTCTGCGTCTATTCTTGAACCGACTACATCCAGCGACGATTGTGTTGAGAAGAAGAACATATTTGGAGTCCTCTTCAAAACCTATAAGCTATGTGCTCACCATATAGAACAACAGGTGAACCAATTATATTGCTATAAACATTATTCTGGTTTCAGAAGAAAGGTCTGAATATCCCGACTCCAGATTTCGAAGAAATGGAGAAGACATGTGCAGAAGTTTCGAAGATCTTAGAAGAGCCATCAACGAGAGAAGGTCCAGTGTCCGAAGAAAGACAGATGACATCATCAGAACTAACCAAGAGGCTTGAGGACGCGACGAGGGAAGAAGATGAGATGAGGCGAAAGCTCAAACTCGTGAGATCTTTCTATGAGCAAGTGACTTCCACAGCCGAGCCAAGTCCCAGACTGGAACCTCTTCATTCACAGCTTTTCGATGAGAAGTTGATGTCGTATACCACCTCAGAGCCCGACACTTTTCAAGAGTTTGGAACACTTGATCATGCAATTCGGCCTCCGCCTCCAAGCAGGATACTAGACTCACTGTACTGTGGATACCCAGTTGTGATGCAACCTCTTCCGACTCCGGTCCACGATCAAATTCCGGTCATTGAGCCAGAATTGCCTCAGAGATCGATGCTTGAAGTAAACGAGACGCTTGCCAATCAAGAGAAGTGTCAACAGGCATCTCAGTCACCCACTGCCACGCAGATCAGCCATGCCGAGATGGAGCTATTTATCAGATCAGGAATGGACAATACACAAGACTTCGATGAGACTGAATCGCTGACCCTCTCAGAACCTGACACGTACCAAGACTTTGAACAATTGCCTCATTACGATGTTGTTCCGATTCGACCACCTCCTCTGAAGATAAACCAAGACGTCATGAATCGCGGACACTCGAGCCAGAAGCAGTCTCTTCTGAATCCCATTTACAAGCAGATGTCGGCCATACAGCCAGTTCAGAGGCCGGTTTTTGAAGAGAGAGAGAAGTTTGTCGGTCCGGATAAGACTCAACGAGCATCAGATCATTCGGATCCGATGAGAACACCACTCGTCATCGAACAAGCAGAGACTGTCCATCCACCGGAGCCTCGCAATGCCATGCCTCTTACCAAGATCTCTCTTCTACAGAAACGTCGTAAAGTGGTCAGCGAGCCAGTCCCTGACGCCGAGGTGAATGCGAAGGTTCTTGAGATACTCAAGGACTACAACAAGGTGATGAAAGCTAATACGGTGACTGAGGAAGTGAATCTGACGGCTGTTCAAGGCATGCTTTCCCCTATTCCCGTGCTGACAATCCAATATTTAGGCACTACTTCCGAACTGTCAGAAAAAATTGTGGATCAAGCTGCTGTTCCGATTCGGCCCCCTCCTCCTAAGGAATCTGTCCTGCTCCAGACGCTAAGGGCACCTGTCACCCTGGTTCAAAAGTCTGATGCTCCAGGTGACTGATATTATCGAACTCAATGACCCTTCTTTACAGATTACAGAGATGGGGAATTGTTGCCAGACCCACGGTATATGAATATCTGTCCCCAACTTATTCCGAAGCCTTCTGACGGTCAAACGGAAACTGTTCCACTAACACTAACCAAGGAGAAAGAGATTGTGAAGGCGGCAGTCAAGAAAAGTGGTACGAAGGCAGTTTCTGCTCCCGAGCCAGTCAAAGAGAATGTTTCCAAAATGAACAAGCTCAAGTCTCTTATCCCTCCCTCGATGAAAAAACTATTCACCGATCTGAAACGTGGTAGTGGCCAGAAGAAGGAAGAGTACAGGGCTATGCTTGATGGGACGACTACGACAGAGACGACGGCCAACGCTGGTAATTCGAACAAGATTACCAAATCCGATTCTACTGCCGGAAGCTCGAAAAAGAAAGATCATGATCGTGAGTTTCTGACCCTTGTACCCACACAGCCAGAAATTTTAGTGAGACCGACAAGCAAAGACAAATCAAAGAAGCTTGCCGATTCTGATGTCTTGAAGCCTGGCAGTCGAGAATCCAGAAAAGCCCTTGTCCCTAAGAGGGACGAGTCATTGAGGATGGAGAAGAAAATACAGGCGAACGCACTAGTACCGAAACATTTGGCCAAAAAGGTCAAGACTAGTTGTTGTCCTGACAAGAAGGCCTGCCTATCGAACAAGATCAAGGAAAAGAGTCTGGCCCTGGTTTCTTCTCACAAGTGCTTCCAAGATCCTGGTCCTACACTTACATGTAAGTCGTCTAGTCTTTCGTTTTAAACTGCTTTTCAGTTACTCAGCTTGGAAAGGAGCTAATCTTCAAGACATCATACGTGAAGAAGCGACTACTTGAACTTATCCAGACAGATATGTACTATAGGCTGACCGGTAAGCCCATGGTTCTAACGAACGCTGCTCCGGTCTTGAAGACAGCCCGACCTTTGGCTATCGAAGCTCCACCGGTGAAGCCACTGGTACTTACCGTCGATGTGGATCGCCGGATACTGCCAACCAAGCAATCTGTCGCTATACCCGTTCCAAAAGACCTCCCTCTGTCTCTACCTCCGATTCGTCCTTGCTTCCAAGAAAACAGCCTTCCTCCCATTTGTCCCGGTCTTAACGGCGAATCAAAACTAGTTGCGGCCGAGTGTATGAAGAAAGGAAAGCCGACGAAGATGTATGCTGGTCTGCTTACAAAGAAGCAGAAGACCGCCGTGGCGGAATTGAAGAAATGGAAGCCGGCTGATCTTGAGCCCATCCATGACCACTGGTTCTCTACTCCAATCGTTGCCCCGCATCCAAAACATATTGTTCCGGATATTGACTGTAAGTTACTGTTTCTTTTCGCACTGAACAAGACTTTTTCAGTGAAACACATTGTGACTCTAAATCGCGACGGTGTTCGTCATTACATCCACCTTGAGAACATGGTCAAAGAGGTCGAGTTCCGTCGACAGATCTGCGGCGTCAACCAGACCGACTTCGCTACTTCCATTGTCAAAAAGTTCGATTTTCCTTAATTTTAAACCAGCATTCGTTCGGACTTCAGTTAGCTTTCTTATCGAGCTACCCCAAGTTGAGCAAGATCTCTCTGCAGCTTCCGCTCACAACTGACTTGCCACCTATTTGCCAATAGTTCTTGACTTGCCATCTTTGCTACGTGGCCTTGGAGAAACAAACAAACACACAAACAAGCAAACAGAGTCAACCACAGATATCATCGCACTTTCATATTTTTGATCATCATCCAATCTTCAGAAATCAAGCCGCCTACTCTATGCTGCTGCATAAAGAGCTCCGATCATTCGAGCGTCTGAGGAACAGGGAACCGTATGAGCAAATCCTCCGCTGGCTACAGCTGCCCGAGAGGATGAGACTGGAAGCTCTTGGATTGGTCCCTATCGCTGAACTGAATCTGCCGCCCGTTCCTACCCCGCCAAAGGTAGTACAGGTGGTCGTACAACCACCGGAAGTTGTCGTAAAATTACAAGTTCCGGAGAAACGGGGAGTAACCGCCGACATGTCGAAGAAGGACGAAAAGATGTTTGTCCCATACGTCGTATCGGTGAGTCTTCGTAAGCTTTATATAATTATTTTGTTCAGATACTGGTTCGAAAACCGCCAAAAGAGTGGAAGAAGAAAAATCTCAAGAAGAGAATCAAGATATTCGCAAAGGCATTGGGAGTGGATTACGAGACACTCAAAAAGATCGCCAAAAAGCAATTGAATGGCGAAAGAATGGAAATTTTGTGATTTGTGATTATGAAACTTTTGTGGATAAGTATTAGGCATTTAAATGGCTATTGTTTGAAGAGATAGTGTCTCTTTCATGGAGTCGAGTTAGATATTGCTTGCTCCAGTAACTTTTGACTGTGTTTCTCAACAGGAGAGTACAGGGTGACGTGAATGGTAAATCAAACTGTAGAAACGAGTAAAAGTATAGGCCAAGAGACACTAGCTGCAGATCTATAAAACCCGATAAAACAAAGACAAGTAACAAATATCCAGAAGAGGTTGCAGGCCAGTTTTCATACTCCCCAGTCCGGTAGAACCTTCCTCAATGCTGTTTCGAGATTTGACCACATATGTCAACCTTACTAAGTATTCCTGCAGGCTATGTTGATGCGGTGGATCTTCTCGACCGATTGGATGACTGTAGATCGGGTGCCAGACTATCTAGCCCCTATCCTCGTTGATTCGGTAGTAGATTCTTCATTTGGAGAAGACAGTTCGAATAGATCGACTCATCTTATCTTCAAGTTCCTTGAACAGCGAGCCATTTCCTGCTAAAGTTATGATACTTCTCAATCGATTGGAAGACTGCAGACGAGTAGTAGATTCTCTGTCAGAAGATAGCAGCCAGGGTAGCTCCTCCTCTTTGCTTTAAGTTCCTTTACCAGCTGTCGAGACAAAACTTCCTCTAGTAACTCAATTGCGAGCGGTTGAACTTACCGGAAGGCTGTCGATTGACTGTCGCCAAGAGATCCGTCGTCCGGAAAAGGTAGTATCTACTGGTAGAGCATCCACGAGCTAACCTTCTCCGGGGAAACTGTAGTCAGCTACTGGAGTCAGGAGTCGAGCGATTAGCAAGAACTTGTCATGGCGAGTTAGGGATAATGCCTGACTTGTCCATGTTACAGTTAGTCGTTCTGACAGTTCTCTAGGAGAAGATTCCCACTCTGGTTTCCCAGTTTCCCAATTACTTTCTCCAGAGGGAAGATCGGATATTTGATCGCTCGAGAGGACGAAGGATCTATTACTCGACGACAGTTTTTCGCGATGATCAACATGCTTCCGACATATTGACTCGAATGGATCATTTACATCATTGTCTTTCAAACAGAAACTATGGGATTAGATTTATTCGTCAATGATAATTGTAGCATCGAAATTAACAATTTCTTCCGTCGGGATTGGGGGAAGGGGTCGAAGAGGTGTCTGATCATTGGATAGACGCTTCCTCTTCCTGTATCGCTGATTCGAATCAGGAGTCGGAAGAAACGGACTGGGCTCTGAAAGTTCATTAGTTAGACAGGAACAACAGAGATAACAGACCATTGGGAAGACGTAGCCGTTCCAAAGATTGACACTGGAGCTTGAGAGCTTCGAGCTCTTCGTTCTTGTTGGCTAGTCGTCTCCTCAAATGACCAATTTCATTCACCTTCTCCTTGAGATCTCTCTGAGACTGGGCGAGAGCCTCGTTTATTCCTTCCAACTTGGCCAGCTCCTCTCTTGAGGCCTCAATTGATCGGATATACACGTTCTTGTCGGCAATGACCATCCGAAGAGCCACAATTTTTGCGCTGTAGTCCGTCAAAACTTCTTGTTTCTCGGCTGTCCAAATACTGGGGGACCACGTCTTGGACTTGGATTGTCCCAGTAGCCGTCTCAGATCATCTAATTGCTTCTCATTTTCCAGTCGTATTCCGTCAGCTTGGCCCATCTTCATTTCCAGCTCCTTGACCAGCCCTTGGGAAACAGCCAGTTCTTCTTGTAATTTCTTGGAGACTTTTTGACCAGATAGTTCCTTGATCTTCAACCGTTCTACTAAATCATCGGTCTTCTTCTTAAGAGCGACCATCTCATCCTGGAACTTCTTTATCTCTTCCTCCTGGCCAATCAGACGCTCATTCTTTATAAAAAGTTCAGTCTCGAGGTCCTCCAACTTCTTCTGAAGCATCAGAATGTATTCTTTTTTCTTCTTGCTCTTCACAGCAGCCTCCTCCATTTTCCGATCCATCACCGCATTCTGTTTCTCAATGTCAGCGTCCAGGGCCTGGAGCGAGGCCAGTTGAGACTCGAACTCCTTCTTTTTCTCACGTTCTTCGGCCAATTGCGTCTCAAGGTCGCCAATTTTAGCCTCGAAAGTCTTCGCAGCTTCAGTTTTCTCCTCGATGGAGGAATCCAGTTCAGCCTCGAGCGTCTGTATCTTCTGTTGGAGAGTTTTGATCTTCAGCGCTGAGGAATTCTTCAGGATGTCGAGCAACATATCCTTATCTTGCACAGTCTTGTCCATCTTGTTCTGTTCAGACTTTAGGAATGAATCCATGTACACGAGTTTGGCATTAAGAGAGTCTAATGTCTTCTGATTGTTGACAGACTCTTGATCGTGAACATCGGCTTTCTTCCTGAGAGTAGTTAACTGGTCGGTCACATCAGCTAGGGACAATTCCTTCTCTTGCAGAGACTTCTGTAGACTGCTAATAGAGTCTTCTAGGCACTTCTTTGCCGCGGCTTCATTCTCGCTCTTTCTGGCTGAAACAGAAAATTATCAGTAGTATCCAAAATTCCTCACCTCTTTCCTCCGCTAATTCAATCACGAGACTCTGGAGCTTCTTTTGGAGAGTTTTCATCTCGCAATCGGACTTCATTCTCTGAACACCAAGCAGCTTCTCCTTCTCCTCCACCATATGAGACATTCTGTCCCGTTCAGCCTTCAGATCCTCCTTGAAATTGTTAACTTTGGCCTGGAGCGAGGCGACCATTTGGTTTCTCTCCCGGAGGATTGCTTCCAGGTTGGAATACTTTGAGACTTCTGCCAACAGACCAGCAATCCTCTTTTCGTTGTTGGCTCGGAGAGTAGCCATTTGGTTAGTGAGATCATGCAAGAAGAATTCCTTTTCCGAAAGATTGATCCGAAGACTAGCGTTCATCTCATCGCTCTTCACAACATTTTTCTTCAGTTCCTCGAGCAACTGATCTCTCTGGATCGAGAGTAGAATAATTTGCCTCTTCTCCTTTTTGAGCTCCCCGATTTTCTTGGCCAGATCTTGAACAGTAACATCAGAATCGGCCAACAGCTTGTCCATATTCTTGATCTCTGCTCGAGCCATCTTGAGATCAGTCTCAGCTGCCAGAAGTGACATGTTACAATCCTCCAATTGCTTCACAGTCTCGTCACCCTTCTTCAGACCAGCCTCCAGGACCTCGATTCTGTTCTTCTGTCTCAACTGTACCATTTCCAGGTCGCGAATCTGTCGAATCAGCTCGTTTGTTCCATTGAGCCGTGGATCACGGCTCTGTCTCTTCATGGATTCGATAACTTCGAGAGTAATCTTGTGAGTCGCCTCTAGTTCATTGAGTTGGGCAGTCTTGGCTTGCAGTTGACTTTGGAAGTTCTGAGCCTGCAAAAATTATTTTGCTTAAAAAAAAAAAAAAGATCTTCCGTTGCCGGGAATCGAACCCGGGCCTTACGGGTGAGAGCCGTAAATCCTAACCACTAGACCACAACGGAGATGTTCTCGTAAATTATCGGGTGAATGTCAATCGGGTGAGGGGGAGAGTTGACAGCTGTCAGTCTTATCAGATGATCGAATAGTATTATTTTTGAGAAACCTTTGTGCCAAATACAGGCAGGAAACTAATTAAGTAGAGCAAAAAAAGTTAAACATGCTGAAGGCGCAAAATAGATATAGACTAGAAACTGAGGAGAGTGGGATTCGAACCCACGCACCCGAGGAAACTGGTTGCCTGAAACCAGCGCCTTAGACCACTCGACCATCACACAAATTTTTATGAAACTTTGATGGGAGCTCGTGAACAGCTAGTCTTGACTACCACTAATCCAAAAATAGCACTCACCTGTTGTGCAACCTCTGTATTTCTCTTTTCAAACTCGTCCACCAGACAAGAGAATTTTTCCTTGGTTTTCGAGGCGGTTATCTTCTTGTAAGCATCTTCTTGTTCCAGTTCAGAGATTCTGGCTTCTTTCTCCTTCAGGACCAACTTGAGATCCTCGACAGCTTTCTCGGCCTCCCGGACTTTCAGCAAATGCTCCTGGCAAGACTTTTCGTGGAGCTCGAATCCTTCTTTGGCCGCCTGAATCTTCTCGGCATCTTTCTCGTGAAGACGCTCTTGGAGGCCTGAAATACAGGATTTAGAATGCCGAGATCGTAGGTGAATTTTTGAGCAGAAAGTAGTAAAACCAACAGATATTCTTCTTGAGGACATCGCGATTATTATTTTTCAATCCTTCCACTGTCTGCTCCTTCTTTTCCAGCATCTTCTCCATTTCAGCAATCCTCGACTCCCTCTTTTCAACCTCAGACTGGAGACTCTTTAGCTCTGCCTTCTTCTTTCCAACCATCTTATTCAGCTCTAGAATCCGGGTGTCTTTCTGGACTATGAAGGTCAGTCTCAGGGCGAGTTTGCTCTCTTGGTCCTCGAGATTTTCTCTTAAATTTCGGATTTCTTCTTGATCATGGCCTCCTGCTCGGTCTAAAAGGTTATCGTTTCATGGAAGTCTGGAAACGTACCACGGCATCCTGGATCTGTTGAGGTGGCCAACTATCGGTCTCCATAGCACACTCCAGCTCTGAAAGGTCACAGTGAGTCAAAAGCAGAAGAGCCACCATTGGCAATCGCGTTCATTCTTTTCGGAATGAGAAAGCTACTGCAATGGTCGCTTGTGGAGACGATGAAGTAATCGATCGGCAAATTGTGAAGCGGGGACAATCTGTAACAGGTATAATTAGAAGCACCTCACAGAAAAATCGGAAAGTTTGTCTGGCTCATGATAGACACGTGTCCCATAATAAGGTGCTAAGTCAAGGCACTACGGAATGCGCGTCAATTACCTGCGCGCATGTATTACAGTGTAGAAACCACACTATACGATAACTTTTTATAAAAGTTTAACTGGATATTTATATATAATATCTAACAACATAAAATCGAAATTATCACCTTTGGCAGTAACGTAGAGTCGAAGACGCTTCTTGAACGCATCGCAGGTGGGACGGAGGTATGGTTTGTTCAAAAAAAAAAAGAAGGACTACAGTGTCCCGAAATGCTTACGTGGCGGGACTCCTGGGAGGGCGGGGATCCAAATTTAGCAGTTTTTTGAGATTCTTTTTATCGATGTACAGCCTTCATTTTCGTTGTTTTTTGTTTGCTTCCGGTAAAGGCTGCTATTAGACACGTTTTATAAACAAAAGGAACGGAAGAGAACGCGAAAACAAGCTGCTAGACTGAAAACCAAAAAGTTAACTCTATCCGAAATCCCGTGCGTCTAGAATACCGATCAAATCGAGTTAATTGTTCGCTCTTTTTGGTTTTCAGTCTAGCAGCTTGTTTTCGGGTTCTCTTTCGTTTCTTTTATTTCTAAAGCGTGTCTACTAGCAGGCTTTACTGGAAGCAAACGAAAAACTCCGGAAAACAAAGAGAATGAAGGCTGTACATTGATAAAAACAAGTCTAAAAAAAAACTGCTAAATTTGAATTCCCGCCCTCCCAGCAGACCGCAACGTAAGCATTTCGGGACACTGTAGACCTTCTTTTTTTTTTTGAACAAACCATAGTTGTTGTCCAAATCGTCCCAAGCTTTGATGAGAGCAGCTTTCAATGAGTCCAAATTTGCATGGCGGATAGAGCAGGCCTTCTTTTCGATAAGGGCCTAAACAGAGAAGTCCAAAGGATTCAAATCAGGCGAGTTCGGAGGCCAATCAATGTGAGCGGTGAAGGCGGGTAATTCGCGGCGGCACCACATCTTGGACGACTCTTGCTTTGTGTGCAGGTGCATTGTCCTGTTGGATGCACCAACGACGATTTCCAAAATGGGACTGCGTCCAAGGCTTCAAAACATCTTCGAGAATGTACCCATCTTGATTGATTTTGACTCCAGCATCGACGAATATCAAAGGACTATCCCCATCCGATGTGATGGCTCCCCAAACCATGAGCGAAGGTGGATGGGCACTTCTTCTGACGATTTTTCCTTTGGCAACAGCCTGTTTCATGTTTCTGACAATTACTCGGTCATTTTTAAGATTGAGAACAGGCTCAATGCTGAAGAGCTTCTCATCACTGATGAGAATGTGGAGGTACGTGTCATTCCTGAAGCGCGCGAACAAATTCTTGCTTCTCTCCATTCGTATCTTCATCATTCTTCTCGTAAGCAAGTGAGCTTGTTGTTTTCGATAAGACTTCATATTCAGCCGCTTTTTTGATGACACTGGGAATGCACACAGCGCATTTCCTTCCTCTTCCACGACGGCCAGGTACGTTTCCAAGCTCCTTGAACTGTTTGATCGCTTCTTGGACTGTTCTTTGTGACATTTGAAGCGCATGACTGATCGCTCGCGTACCATGACCTAGCTTGTACATCTCGATGACGGCAGGACGCTTCTGATTCGACTTAGCCATGATGTCTAAACTAAAAAACTGTGAACATAAATGTGTAAGAAATACTAAAAAATCATAACACATGCAAAAACGTGAAAAATGTAGTCGAAAAAGATTATCGTATACCGCGCAGGTAATTGGCGCGCACCCTGTATATAATTAAGAGACGCTATTGTAGAGTGGGTGTCAGGCTTGTCCGCAGAGCGAATGATTGCAAATGGCAGTGAGACAGTTAATGCTTTAGACTCCCCTTAGTCTAGATGGTTTAATTAAGAGGCAAAGACTAGCCTAATAGAGAAGGAATGATAGAAGTTATGGATTGGTGTCTATGTGTTCATTACTCTACATTACATGGTATTGAATCGGTGACCATTCCAAAGGGTAGTCGAGCTACCGCATCAGTGCTCAGACAGTTCTGAGATAAGTCAGGGTCACCCAAAGAGAAGAGTGAATTTAGAAAGTCAGAACACTGTGAGCAAGACTATCCTTATTTATACGCCGATAATAAGTATAAAAGCTGCTGCAGCCATAGTTTATGGCGATGAAAAGGCTCGGCAATACTGACGCGAGGCTGTCTCTGTTCATCGTGGGAACGCATTTGATCACTGAGAATTTGGGGCCTACACTCATCATTGGAACTGTTGCCGCGACCAGACAAGGTGCACTCTGGTGATGCTCTAGGGATCTTTTACAGACGAAGACAGTATTTGAACTTCTTGATTTTCTGAAAACTTGTCGAGGAGATCAAGAGCTACAACTTCGTAGTACCGGTCAGCAAACTGTAAGTCTCGAAAAGTTTTAAAGACTGCTGGTAACAGGCGTTAAATGAAACTTCATTGTTCACACAGTGCACTAATCAATTTCAATCTCGATAGGGATATTTGTTGTTGTCTTTCTTCTGCTTGAATGAGAACCTGGACGAGAATAGGTCATGGGAGTGTTGGGAAGAGACGAGTGATGTCCTGAAAATGCTACTTGATCCAAAACCCTTCATCCCCAACATACCATTTGCTTGTAATATGCTGATAACATCTTCCTGGTTCTTCGTTGTTTGCTTATAAATTTCAATGGTATTCCGGCTGGTCTGAAGAGAATCCTCCAGTTCTTGAAGCTCTTTCCGATGTTGTGTTTCGAGATCAGAAATTATCGTCATCAACTCTTGGACCTTGTCTTCGTGATCACCAGTGAGAGTGTCTGGTCCGGACATGCCCGTTTTGTTCTTGATGGCCAGCTGAAGACTAGCGATCTTACTTTGCAGATCAGAGAGGTTCTCTGAAAAAATCGGTTGGATGTAAATCGACAAGTTGAAGTCACGGAAGCTGAAACTTTGTGATCATTGCTCAAAACCCGGTCAAAACTATAGTAACTCTAGTTGGCAGCTTCATACTACTGACTAACTTTTCGAGTAGATCTAACAATAAGCTCTTTCGAACTTTGATATGTTCTTTAAAGTTGTAGCTTGGTCCATTCTACAACTTTGCAAAAAACATCGCAAAGCCCGAAAGTGCTATAGTCTAGGCAAAAAGTTAAATCAAAGAACTATTGTGGGCGTACCATCGGCTTCCTTTTGAATGTCAGAAATTTTCTCTTCCAAGGAAGCAATCTCCCGAATCTTCTCTTCAAGCTCCCTCTTGAGAAAACTCGATTCTTCAGCGTGCTTGTTTTGGACTTCTTCCAATCTGTCCTTCAAACTCTGGAGTTCATCAGTCAACATGACCAAGTTAGAGCGAAGAGCTCTCTCGGTCTCCGATAACTTGTCTAGTTCCGCTCTAAATTCCTCATTCGACTGATTCGTTTGCTTGAGACAGACAGTAGTATCGGCTAAGTGCTTCTTCAGAAGCTCCACCTCAGTCTCTTTGCTTGTCATCTTCTCTTCCAGGAGAGCGTTCCTCTCTTTGCACAGTTCAAAATAGGAAGACAGCTGCTCGATCGACTGTCTCTTCACAATCAGTGCACCTTTAAGACTTCTAATCTCGTCTTCCTTTTGTTTTTTGAGGAGATTTACTGAGCGACTTGTGTCGGCAAGGTGACGGGTTTTCATGAGAAGAGTGGATACCTGAAACATGAAAATTTTTTTAGGCAATACTTTGACCATTTGGGCATAGAACTGTAAATCAATTCCAACTCACCCTCTTTTCCAGTTCTTTGATTCTTTCTTCCGATTCCTTCATTCTACGTTGTAACTCGTCTGCCCTAACCCTCTCAGATTCATGCTCGTTGGTTTCCTTCTCCAGAAGAGCAGTTACTTCATTCTTCGCTGTTTCAAGACCTCGGATTTTCTCCTCCAACTGTACCACGTCATCACGTTTCCTATTTTCGGTGTGTTTCAGCTGGTGCACCAGTTTTTCGGTTCTTGACTTATCTTGTTGGCGTTCATTCTCCTTCTTCCGTATCTCAGCTTTCGACTCCATCAGCTGTCCTTCCAGAGTTTTCACCTTCTTTTCGAGCTCGTTGGATCGGAGTTGCACATCATCGAACAGTTGGGATTTCGAGGCTAATTGGCTCTTCAAAGAAGCGATCAGTTGGGATATTTGCTGATTGTGAAGCACATTTTTCGTTTCAGCTGCCTCTGTTTCACTTCTTGAGATCTGAATTTTCAACTGCTCGACGTCTTCCCTCAGCCTGCTGATAGCTCTTTCCCTCTCCTGGTTCACGATGTTTCCGATCTCTATCTGCGTAGCCTGGTTCTTGATCTGGTCATTCTGGTCCTGAATCTTCTTCTCCAGCTGGAGAACATGGTTCTTGGTACCGGTGAGTTTTTGAAACAGGTGAGTTGACTGTGCTCTCTGAACAGATTGGGCGAAGACTCTTGACTCTTACCAGCTTCGGGTCTTCCGGCTTTGGCAGTGGATTCAAGATATGTTTCTAAACCCATATACTTTTCTTACTTTTCTGCTATTTCTCACCAGACTTTGTCCAAGGGAGATAGGTTTCTCTGTAGGGTCCGAACGACGCTTTTGGGATGGTACGACTGCAACTGTGACTCCATTCTTCTTCATAGGCTCAGGGACAATAGTATCTATAATCTGAGCAGGGGTTTCACGGACACCTGGCTTCTCTAGGGAGGGTCGTTTTTCCGGTGGTACACTCCCTTGGACTGGATTCACGGCGAAGATTCCAATGACTTCTTGTCCGTTCTCGCCGAAAGGGCTCTCTGGAAATAGGAATGTTCATGTTGCGAATTCTGTACCAGGAGTGTTAACTCAGACTTAGACAGGAAGTATGAGTATAGCACGATCATCACTAGAAAAAACTGTGTATGTTGAAGGTTGCAGTACTCAGACTGTACGCATAGAGCACATGCAGTCAAATCTTGTCGGGTACTGCTCCGTGTGAAGTTAGTAACAAGACGACATAACAAAAAATTGTTCAAAGTCTCTCTATCTCTCTACTACTGAAGCACAACGGTGTCTGTCCGTCCGTCCGTGCGTCACCAAAGCTGGCAAGCCATGACATGCCAAGAGTTTAGCTGACAAGTCAGCTTTAGGAATAACCTGGGAACTTCTGCGAGGCGCAGCCTTCTGTTTTCACTACAAAGTCAAGACAAAGGGCGGTGAAGCCGTCGGAGACGGCTGATGGATATAATAAACTGTACTCTCACGAATTATTAGAGTAACCTTCAATGCAACTCACTTCTTTTCCCCTTCTTTTGACCAGTCTCGTACTTGTTTGCCACTCTGCTGAAAGTATCGACGAGAGTGGGCATCTCCTTCATCCACTTTGGAATCTTCTTGCTCTGAAACTTTTCCGATTTTTTATGAGTTTTTTTCTACCTTCAAACACGCGACGAGAACTTTCCGCCCACTAATCATGTTCGGATCCAGTGGGATACCGTAACCGTGTTTCTTGTAAACTTCACGGTTGAAGGCATAGACGCTGGACTCTGTGGGGAAACCATATCTGTCGTACCGAGTAATGATATCCTCTAACAGGAATTTCATCGAGGCTGGACTGCTATGATGCTTGTTGTTCATCTGGAAAAGTGATGTTTGTCATGGAAAGAGGAGCAAAAGGATGTGAAAAGAAAAAAAATCGATAAGTTGAAACTGACAAGAGCGGACCGAAAAAGCGGCGAAGAGGCAGTAAACGATTCCAGAAGGCAGGTGGGAAAGCAGTGAACGATAGTATACACCAAATGTGATAAGAGAAGAGGGGACCAGTTTGTGCAGGTTGGACAGGTTACTCAGAGAAGAAGACTGGCTCACGAGAAACGATCTAGTTCAGAACTCCCGCAATCTACATAACTGTAGCATCTTGTTGAGAGATCACTCTCGACAAAGGAGATACGCTTTAGTTAGAGTTCACTTGGGCGTCTGCTGCTGCTCCAGATGGCTGCTTCCTCTGCACTTCTACCGAGGTTAAATTCGGGCTTTTGAAAATCAGATAGTGAAGAATGAGAGTAGTGTCTTGAAATGGGAGAATTGAAAGGGGAAGTCCTAAAATTTTGGGTATCTTTCGGTCAGTCCACGGATCTTAAAACTGCCTGTTCATGCGGCAACGCGATGGGATTGGAGCAGCAACGGAGAGATGCAACCTGAGGAAAGAGTCAGGGATATCACTGCCACTACTTAACGTGACCAGAGCTGATCGAAGCTCATGAAGAAGATTAGTAGACTACTTGAATAGAAAAGTAACGGGACCTCGGGAGAAGTGCAGAGGAAGCAGCCATCCAAAAGTAGCAACTAGCAAGAAAGTTAAGTTACCTACCTACAATGGAAGCAATGCAAAGCAAACATTGACTAGATAGAGGTATTACAAGGTGTGAGACCAACACAACTCGGTGAATGCAAAAAGAAGGACAAAGTTTCAATTTTATTGCAAATAAATGAAAGATTACAAGAGCTTATACCATGTAGATGGCATGACAGGACACACACTGTGCTCGTTGACCCTCATAGTCGAATGAAGCCTGCCTATCGGCTCTGCAGGTCACGCATGGCACTTTGAAAGTGACCTGGTTCGTTGAGTTCAAAAGTTCGCATACTTCGGCCCGCGAGTAGCTGTCCTTGTTCAGGAGCATTTGCCACTGAAATTTGGTTCTATTGATATAAAACAGTGAAAAACAGTGACCTACATATCCTCTGCTCACCGGCAGTTGGTTGACTGGATAGATGAGAGCCTCGTAGAATGCAGGATACCTTGATGGGAAGGGGATGTAGGGAAGACTCTGACTGGATGTCAGAAACTGGGAGAATCGGAGAATGTGCTGCACGTATGCAGAGAATCTGCTGGCGACCTCTGACGGAAGCACAATCTCAGGTTGGTTCTCCTCAGCTGGGGAAGCAGGAGTCTCGGGAGCCTTGACCATACTGCAAGATAATCATTCGGATTTGAAGAAAATCGGGCGAGAGAGAAAGTGAAATTGGAGACTTCTGTCTTGCTAAGTGAATAGATTGATAAACAGAAAGGGTGAAATAGTGCAATAGAACGGTCGTCACTGTAACTGGTAGGAAACAGTGACAATAGAATAAGAATTTGAAGTTCCGAACGAAAGAAGAAAGTATGACCGGAAGATGCAAAGGCGAAAGGAAAGAACGATCGGAGAGAGCTCAGAAATGAATCAGCCTCCGGCAATTACTCCCAGGAAAAAGTCCACTGACTACAAAAACCCTCATGCAGGTCAATACGAACACGCGCTGTATACTTTCTGACAATTAAAAGATAACAGAGCTTCTCAAACGGTGAGAAGAGGAAAGATAAAACATCTGACGACACAGACTGTCAAATTGGCAGGTTAACCTTCCCTAACTCAATACGCCTGGCTATTATTGAAAAGTAGGAGAAAGAATAAAGGGGCTCTAGCGATCAATAAGCGATTATTCGTCTCACTCAAGGGACTGACAGAAGTCTCTCTTCGCGCCAAAGGCACAATTGGATACTCTGTTTTAATAAGCCCGCTGTTGCACAGATTTTCGCATGCGAAATGGCCATATTTTCCCCGACCAACTCCCACAGAAAAGACGAGACTGGAAAGTGCGGTCTATAGGGGCATTTTGATTAGGAACAGGACATAACAGTGTCGAAATTGAAGTGTTTGAAGCCTTGAGGAAGTCGAATCCCCATCTGAGCGGCTAATATCACCAAGGAAAAGGTCGATTGCTACAAAATAGAGCACGAGATTCAAGAGGGATTAGGCCTGTGAGGGAGAGGAAATGTCAGGAGTCAATAATGGGAGAAATACTGGCCGGGTGTGTGAAGTTTTCAAAAAAAAAAAAAGGGGGGAGGGGGGAGGAGGAGGAGGAGATGGGCAGTCTCAATGAGAGAAAGACACTGTAGAATTGGATAGTCTGGTGAGAGCTATGAGTCTATCAGAACGGAAAGAATTTAAGTGATAGAACGACAATGAATTTCTTTCTGTAAGACGTGGAGGAAGGGTTATGTTAGCGATTGTGTTGCCCGGGCTGTTTACAGACGGGCCGGCCCGATAGCCATGCGTGTTGGAGCAGATGACGCCAATTAAAACTGTCGAGAAGCAAAGAGTTTTCAATAAGGCCCTAAAACAAAATAGTTGTACTGAAATATTGCCGCGTAAAATATCGGCTAAAGTCGTATACAAATGCGCCTTTTACAGCATCAATAGATCGACAAATGAGTAACAATAACAGTGCAAATGATCCCAAAAAATAGTTTTCTTTCAAAAACAAAGTCAAAAAGTAATTAGACTCTCGTGAGAAAACAGAGTATCTCTTTTCGCTCCCAATGACAGCATTGTAAAAAGTCCAAGTCAAAGATAATTGAAGTGGGGGACGTTATCTTTTGTTTTGAGCAATGTGACCATAATTTGACAGCTACTAGTTACCTTGATGAGAGGGGCATATTTGAAAATCAGAGAAGATGAAACGAACCTGCCCGACGGCTTTCTTCAGAGACAGTGAGAGGATCTGATTTATTAGGAATGAGCCGCAAAAACTTTATTTCCTACTCTCTCTCTCTCTCAAAACCCTGTTGTTTCACTGTCTTCTGAAGTTGAACCGCTTTTCTGCGGATAAGAAAAGCAAAGCAATTCGATTTTTGCTTGAGAGCGATGGAGCTTTTCTATTAGCTTTTATTATTATTTTAAAACATGGTTCATCAAGTGCTTCTTGATCTTCTGGATCTGTACTTGGATGGATTTCCTTCGAGGAACGAAGTGTACCGCTTCAACATCAATCTCTATCTCAAAAGCAAGACGTCAATTCCGATTTCTCCGGATGTTCAAAGAGCTCGATACGACTTTGCAGCCGGTATACAGGTAGGAGTTCGAAATTTCTTTTAAACACAAAGGTTAGGGAAGCGTTTTCCCAAATTGTCTGCAGCCAGCAAACGCGCAAATGGTTGACAAATTTTGGAGAGTCGTCCGGAACTATAACACAATGCTAAACGATCAAGGTATCTGGAAAGGTACGCTCTGTTTTAAACTTGTTCGTCAGTACACAGCTCAGGAAACCAGGTCAATGACACCGTCTTCGAGTTTGGAACAGAAAATCTGCTGCAGAGTCCCCGCACGACCAACTCTAATGGTACAGGACGAGATCCGTCACGGCTAATCCAAGAACTGGAAGAGGCAAAAAAGAACATTGCTCGTCTTGTAAACGACAATGAGCAGTTGGCGACGTCTTTAACGAAGAGCGTGGAAGACAGCGATGTGGTTACTGCCACTCTACGCAAAAAACTCCAGGAGAAAGAAAAAGCTCTGGTGGAGCTGACAAGGCGGATAACAGAGCTCGAGACTGAAAGTGCCAAGAAGATTGCAGCCGCGTATTCGAGCACGAGGAAGTGCTCTGATCGAATGAATAACGAACCAGCCACCTCGCTTCAGACTAATCTGAAGATCAAAATGGACGGAATAGCCAAGGAAACTATGGAGAAGAAACTGCAGAAGACATTGGACGATTTCAAGATTAAGACTCTCCAGACGCAAATTGGGAGTCTCAAGGCGGAAACGTGGAAAGAACGAGGTATGCATATCGTTTGTTCGGAGCCAAACAACGGCACTGACATGTGAAAGTTGGCACTAGAGCGGTTTTTAGAGTTCAAGTACGTATCTACAGAAAGCTGTTGACAGAGAAGATTGACAAGGGTACAGAGTGACAGAGTACTTGCACCGCAACCTATCTCATCATGCTCCTTTTCAGCCCTCAAACCAAACAATACGGGTCAAAACGAGACGACATCCATTCTACAGAAGACTCTCGGAGGGAAAGACCAGTCTTTCAAGGAACTGACTGACAAGATCGCAGACATGACTAAGCAGTTGGTCGATTCTGCCGGGACTGTACAAAATCTGACACAGAAAGTCAACAAGCTGGAAGAGAAGAAGCAGATCAGTAATCTATTAGCTGTGGATTTGAAGAGGAGGCTGAAGAGAAAAGATGTGGACATCGCCTGTCTGCAGAACTGTCTCAAGGTAAAGGAACAATCTCTCCTGGAACTGAACAACCAGATAACCGAATTTTATGCTGAAAATGAGAAAAGGATCGTGGAATTGATTGCCTTACGTGCGAAGTATGGTAGTCTGGAAAAGGTGCTCACTGTGAGAAACGAGCTGGTCACGTCGCTCCAAGCCAAGGTAGACGGTCTGACTGCGGGTTTGAGAGCTACCCAGGACACACAGAAGGCAGGGGACGATGCCCAGATCAGCACTTTTGAAACGAAAATTCGAAATCTTGAAGCAGAATTGGAGAAAGAACGAGGTAAGAGTCAAGAAGATTTTAAAGCCGGCATCTGTATCAGCCATAGCCTCGGAGCAGATACTGACGACCAAGACAGAACATGCACTGATTGTCAAGACTCAAATCCAGATGATTACCAGTCTACAGAAGACTGTCGAAGACAAGAATCAGTCTCTCAAAGAACTGTCTGATAGCCTGACTTCTCTCACGAGCGAGAGTGACAGCTACTCGCAGATGATAAAGGATAAGCAGACTGTAATCGACTCACTCAAAGCCAAGTATCTGGAGATTGAAAGGAGGTTGAAGGCTGACCAGAAGAAGATGATAAAGATTGGAGAGAAGGAGCAGCAGCTCAATGAATTGAGACAGTCCTCCAAATTGAAAATCAACTCTCTACAACAAAGGATTAGGGGACTGGAAGCAGAGTTGGCAGCTACAACCAAACAGGTATAGTACCCCTTGAGTTTGCTAGATTATTTCATTGACTTCCAATTTGTTTCGTGGTCTTAAAAAAAACTTCAGCTGTTTAAAAATTTCTCAGCAATAGCATTACTAGTTTTTGGGTCAGTAGCGCTTTCTACTCGTCGAAGTTTTTTGAACCGCTTTTCTATCCTAGACACTAAAAACCAAACTCTAAACGTAAATCGATACTTTAAGAATCCTCCGTCTCACTCTGACACCCCATTCACAGCAGAGATGTCCAAAAAGCTTTTGTCCGAGCTCCTGGACACCTACTACGCTGTTGGTATACCTTCGAGGAACGATGTGTACCAATTCAACATCACTCTCTATCAGAAGACCAATACACCGTATCCAATTTCACCAGGTGTCTGGAAAGCACGAAATGTCTTTGCCAATGCCATAAAGGTAGGGCAAGTCCCAATGATCATACATAACGATCTAGATGTCAGAGTTGCCGGTTTGGATACCTCGATATACCGCGCCATACAACAAATTCTACAGGGTGGCCGAGAAATACAAGAAGGCAATTGAATGCGCGGATTCGAAGAAACGAAGTGAGTTCAGAATCTGCTCGTTTGCAAATGAAAAGTTCAGAACATCCGCACAACGATACGTTGTTCGAGTTTGGGACAAGTAGTCCATCTGAGTCAGTTAAGGCAAAGAAGAAGATGAACGAGGTACGTTTGGGCTCGAGGATTTCTAGCCTATTACTGTTTTTGTCTGTCGTGACACGCCCTTGTCAACGTTTATCAACCACCTTTCGTATACATGCTCATACTTCGGGTCCGGATGCTTCAGATTCAGACCTAACTGAACATGCCTGTGTGTCGGTTTATACCATGATGAGTACTGTTCCCAAACTTCTTCTTTTTACCTTTCTACCGACAGATAGCAGCTTAGGAGAATTTCAAAGTTCGGATTTCAGGAAACGAAAAACCACATTGAAGACCAGATGCAGCAGATGAAAACTGAGTTGGAGAAGGCAAAGACTCTGCTGAATGAAGAAAAGTCCAAGAACGAAAAGATGACCGAGGCCATCGCAAAGTTCAAATACGCATTCGAGCGGAAAGCTCTGTACGGGACTTCTCTAGAGAAGAAGGTCGAAGAGGCGGAGAAGACGTTGGACAGCGAGCGTCGGAGGGTTCAAGAACTGGTAGATGAATTGAAGGAGATTCAAGCTCGATGCACAAAACTGGATGAAGATAAGAGTTAAATGGAAGCCGCTCACAAAGAGGAGATGATTTGAAGAAAAGAGTTTCACCGCAATCATGGAGCTTTTCAGTTGGAAGAAGAAGTTTCCCACTGGAAAAAAAAACTTGGTCACAGAAATCTTCTTTCTGGGCACAATAAGCTCCTTTTGCAGTTCGTGAAGGAACTTCTTGAACTCAAAGACCACAGTTTTGAAAGAATCCGGTAACTGAATATAGAAACAGACCAGCCGTCATTTTGCCTTCAACTTGCATTGGCGGCTGCGTCGCTTCGTACTAACAAAAGGCTTCCAGTGGCTTCATTAGGACAAAAACCAAGTTCTAGAGCGCACCCAAAGTTGACTTGCCAACCAATTTAGACATTAAATGTTTCTAAACAACAAGCTTCTGGACAGCATAATTGGCCACGCACGCACAAACAAACACACAAGCAAACAAACAAACAGACAGAGTCCGCCACAGAATAAGATCTGTATCTTGCACCGGAAATCGTATTCGCTCTTGGATTCCATCCTTTTCGTAGTCATATTAGTTGAAGAGACAGGGCTCAAAGGATCGGGACTTCTCTGAAGAGGAGCAGATATAGCCATTCTTGTGGTGCTGCTTGGACTGGGCAGTGAAGTTGGAGTTTTCAGAATGGGGATGAGAGATAAGGGGCTGGCCTTCATCTCATCGGCAAAGTTGACAATGTCCATCACCCTCCAGCGGATAGAGGGATCGGCCGACCAGCTACTGAAAACTGATCATTGTTAGAAGTCTATTCTTTGGAGACAGGGAGGCAAAGAGACAAAGCTGACGAGTTGGAATCTCAGGAAGCTCAGCCCAAATAGCAATCTGGATTGAAAAATATAGTTCCAGACTCAACTGGGCGTTAGCTAGTGCCCAAACCTCTCATTCACGATAAGATTGATGGCTCAAGTACCCATAGAACTGATTTTCTCGAGGGTGTGACCGTGACTAACCTCACGATAAGCCTCCTCACATCAGGACTCAGTATCTCATTGACTTCAGGCCGTCTCCCCTGGACCACTTCCAGGCAAAGCGTGTACGGGTCTCTGTAGTTGTATGGTGCTGTTCGATAGAACATCTCCCAAATACTAATGGCTAGAGAGTACACGTCCACCGCACAACTGTACTGTTCCCCAAGACAGTTGATCATCTCTGGAGCCATGTAGACGTAGGTTCCTCTAAATTTTGAAGAGTGAAAGAAGGGTAAGTCAACTGTTACTGTGCGGTGAAAGTGGTAGCGTCGAGCTTCTTGGCCAAACCGAAATCTGACAGTTTGAGCAGGTCGTGGGTCCTGTCCAAAAGCATGCTGAAAACTGTCACTGTCAATGTCACTGTCCCCACTTCTTAGGCTTGATATCGCGATGTATGACTCTAGCCTCGTGAAGATATTGTAGTCCCCTCCCAGCCTGGGCTGTCCAGCTGTAGACCTTCTGAGGGACGTACGGTTCCTCCGAGTAGATTACTGTAATCAGCTGACTCTATCTTCTAGTCACCGTACCTGAATGCAAGCTTCCAGTCATCAACTCCATGACATATCCAATCTCTTTTCCTGCAGTTAACCTTACACCCTTTTGCTCGAAAAATCCAAAGAGACGAACGACATTTGGATGGTAGTGGTTCTGAAATCGGGTAGAAAACATTGGTCAGCGTTCGTACCTCCAAAAGGACATTAACTTCCCTTTTATTGTCATGCGATGCATAGTCAGTTTGATGATAAACTTTTACGCAAACTTCTCTAAAACCCGATCGTTTCAAAAAAAATGGAACCCACGTGCCCCAAAGTAGGGCAAAATCCCCTGTAGGTGACTCCCTCCCCGCCCCTTTCTAGAATGGTAAACGTCGTAAAGTCATCTTCGTTGAAGGTTTTGAGGACTGAGCGTATATGCTCAGCTAAATCCTTGACGTCCTTGATGGCAATTGCGCAAGACTTCGCCTTCTCCTCCTGGATCATTTCTTCAATTTTCTTGCGCTCCTTAGTATCGCGGATCTTGTCCTATACCGAGGAATCTGTAACATTTAAAAACTGAACTCACGATGGCCTCGTTGTCGCCAGCAAGTATTTTTAGAGTGTATTCGTCGTAGACCTTGTTCCTCATTACGGCGGCTGCAATCACCGCACGACAGTTTCCGGTCATACAGAGCATGTTCTTGGTGTAATCCGCTCCGAGCTCCTGCTTAGCTGTGATCATGACAGTTTCGGTTTCCAGGACTTTCAGCAGGTTCTGAAAAACCAAAAAGACTAGTAGACGCAGAACGAAACCTACTTGTAGAAGAGTAAAGTATTCACAATGACTGTGCCAATCGTGGACCAAAGAGTTGAGAGCTGACTTCATTGAGACCACGATTCCCGTGAAGCCTTCGAGACTGTTCTTCTTCATGAACAGACCTTTGAGCAGCTTTTCGAGACCGGTAGCCTCTTCGAAATTCTTCTGTCTCTAAACTAAAACAGTCTGGAAGGGAGACACCTCGAACCTCTAGAATCTTCGCCTCGACTGCTTTGTGCTTCTTCTCAGCCTTCTCCATGGACTTTTCCAGTATCTCCTGTGGATTCATGATGGCGGCCTTCAATCTAGCAATCAAGCCGCGAGCCTTCCCTTTGATCATATCATCTGCTCTCTGAGTTTGGGTTATCACGATGTTAAAGTCTGGGAATATTACATCCTTCTCCTTTAGAGCCTTCAGCAGTTTATCCGTCTCGGCAGTAAAGCTCTCTAAAAGTGTCTTCTGCACCTGTCTCTTTCTTTCCCAATTCTTTTCCATCTGTTCACTCTGCTTCTCGAAGTCTTTCATTTCAGAGCTGCAACTGGAAACAATGCGGAAAACAGCATTGGTGAATTCGAGGAGTTTCTAAATACGAAATGTAGATTCTGATCTTGAGAAAAGGTTACGTCATAAACTGCTCGGAAATTGTCTTTCTCCTTCATGCAAAAGTCGATCATTTGTTTCACAACTACTTTGAGTCTGCGACAGTCTGCCTTGTGTATAATGTCCTGAATAGTATGACATTCTAGCACGGACTGCATATTACGTTTTGGTGGAGGATGAGCGAGTCGAAGTTATTTCGGATTATGCCAGCAGTGCTCGCAATGCGCATCATGTTGCTCCGGCCGCCAGCCATACAGTCGATGATTTCCATCACAATCTCGGAGGTTGCGGACTCCAACGAGCTGAAAATAGTTATTGTCTAATAGTCAACAGCCTCAATCTCGGAAGCAGAGAACAAGCCACCTACTTTTTGTTCTGGATGTACTTGAAAGTATTCTCGGGCTTCGCCTCACTGATCAGGCTCCTGTCGACAAACTTCTCGTCAGTCACGGCCCTTTTCAACATAACCACATGTACAGCAATCTGGTGAAAAGGTCTTTCGATCTGATCATACGGTTTGAAATGACCGCACTCTAGTAATTTCCGTGAGGAAACGTGCTAGCCTGCGTGCACCAAGAGGCCCCAACACCATACCAAGGGGCGCGGCATTTCGAAATCCGTAGGCCTTCGAAAGCGAGTTAATCTGTCAAAAACTTAGAGGTCCTGACACGAAGTCACTTGCATAACGAGCATTCAATCCTTCATTTGAACTGACCATAGCTTGCAGGATGATCAGGTTAAATGGCATATTGTCGAACTGGGCTGAAATTCCGTCACAGATGGTCTAAAAAAATGTCAGGTGAGCACTTCAGCTGGGGCTACTTTGATTTCGAAGTCTCCAAGAGCGACGACTAATCTCTTTCTTGCAGTCAAGGAGACATGAGGCAGGTCTTGATTGGGCTGGCCTGGGTACATGTCTTCTCCAGTAATCAGATGCTCTTTATCGTTTTTGAGAGTGTAGTCACCGTGAATATCCGGGCGCACCAACTCGCTGTTTCTTCCTTTCTCGAAGATGTAAGGTGAGAGTTCGTGGCTTGTAGCGAAAAGAACTGGTCAGTTGGATTGCACTGACGACTTCCTCGTCGATCGAAATGCTCCTGTCGCTTCTCAAATCGATTGTTTGGGGCATTACCTATCTGAGGAAAGTGAATTCTGGCGAAGGATAGAAAAAAAGTGCAGAAAGATAGCGCAAGCTGCCGAAAACAAGGTTCTAATCAGCCGGCCAATTTCTCGCCGGAAGAGATGGTACAGTTGGCTGACTCATAGTGGGAACAGATGTTGGAAGAGTCGAAAATAATATTCTGGACTGTTCTTCAGAAAAACGTAATGTACAGACTTCAGTGTTGAGAGCAGAAACGGAAGAACCGCGTAAAGAATCGTCAAGGATTCCAAAAGAGGAGCCCAGAAACTGGATATTTCAAGTGTCCTCTTCCAAATAAGGTCTACTGATAACGTTCAAGCTAGGAACTATACAAAAGTAGTATTCTTTTTTTATCTTGCGATTAAGCACACATTCATTATATTACAACGAAGGTCGCTCTCGATGGGAGAAGAGCGAGAAGGTCTTTTTCTGAAACTATCCTAATTTTCGGGTTTTTGTCGATGTGCTTTTCTTTTGCTACACTCCAGCTGTCGGTTGTTGGTAGTCTAACTTGACTTTTTGTCAGAAGAGTAGTTCCACCCTTTTCTCCGCTTATCAAGTGCTTATCAGCTCATTGATTCGACGAACTTCTCACCAGTCATGCCCTATCAGCCGAAAACTCACGTTGCAAATGGATCCCGGTACGTTTCCATACTGCTCAAGACAGCTTTCAGTAATGTTATTCGCATAATGGCGGATGAAAGTAAGATGGTTGTTGAGAATGCTGACATCAAAATCAGAAAAGAGAATGTTGACGGTAAGTCAATGGCAGATGTAGCAGAACAAAGTTTCCAGGTCGAATTAACATTTCCCGAGTACCGTCATCAGTTACCACCGGTTACAGTGCCGTCGCCCCTGGTGATGTTCTTGGCATTTCGGTCGGAACTTACTACCTTTTCGGACTATCGAAGGGAACTGTCTTTCTCTCCGTTTACTACGAAGACTTTAGGCGTGACTGGAAGCTCTATCAAACATGCGTTCAGGCGGTTACTGGTATCCTATTACGACTGGACTCCAGATCTACGCCAATGAGAGCATCATTATTACGAAGAACAACACGGTACGTGTTTCGAAGTCTCGGAATGATCAACCGGTTCAGGTAGTGAATACCAAGATGGGAGAACTCTGGGTTGAGAATCACAATGGAAGAAATCACGAGCCGAAGTAGCCGAATGCTCTCCAGTTTCCTGTGAGCCCATCAGCGACTCAGCTTGCAAGATTTGTAATGTTTTGATCATCTATCTTATTGTTATCGTAGAAATCTGCTGATTACATTTCTGAGATTGGCTTTACCTACTAACAAGTAACGGTGTGAAGTAGAGTTACCCATGAACACAGATTAACTTTTACGGGGGACAGAGAACTGAAAGGTCACACGTACAACAGATATATGGGAAAGTTTTGAATCAAGCACCGCTATTATCACGGTAAAGATTGAATTGACCCGTTTTTAGAGTTATTTCTACAGTGAAGCTCCCACAGACAAGCCTCTCCTGATAAACGTTTTATTGGAAATGTGAAACATACTAGAATAGCCTTGAATATGACTGATGTTTTGTCGGTCCGTAAGCGCAATAAGATTACGAAATGCTAGGGGATTGAAATTGCGATCGAGATTGCCAGCATTCGGAATAGTCAAGTGGAGTTACTCTGATTCAAACGGGACCAGATCAGACAGTTGACAGATTCCAATAATGAGAAAGCACATTGATGTACTGATTCGTCATGTACTCTCTCCAAAAGGGCCTACTGCAATCCCTTGGTGTACAAAATTCAGAAGATGTGGCGTCTTCGTTGAAACTCCCGGTGCTGAGCTGAAATTAATTGGTTTTCATTTACTACGTGCGTAAAGTGTTTTGGATCTTCTTCAAATATTAGCTTATCTGCTCTCATAAAACTACCCTATCATGTGAACATCGCTGTCCGTAGAGATCCTCTGGAAGATCGACAGGGCGGAAGCTATCGACGAGGATGGATCGCACAGAGGTACGCCCTTTGTTTTGCTTGTAAAAGGGAGGGGCAGCTAGGCTGTAGAGCCTACTACTAAAAAGAGGAGAAGCCTTGTTTCAATACATTGACCCGAGCACACCTAGTTTGACTACTGTATCACAGTTGTCAGTCTGGGGTTAATTATACATATGATCGAAACCTATGGTGAGTTGCAATGTCAAAAAGAGTTCAAGTCTATCCAGAGCAAAACCAAACTGAACCTGCTAACAAAAAGTTACCTTTCTCTCAAGCTCACACAAATCTAACACAAAACTTTATTGAAAAAATCACAACTCTGCAGTTACACGTATGTTTCATACTTCTCCTGAAGTCGGGTCCTCGTTGCCTCGTGCTTTCTCTTCAGTCGACCTTGTTCACTAGCAATTTCGTCTGCACAGTCACGTCCAAGTTGGATTCGATCCCCAGACAAGTCGTCGATCAGCAGTCTAAATATACGTTACCCGGGTAAACGAAACTCCTACATACTTGTGACAGAGGGCTCGAAACACCCCTGCAAAGCTGGCGATCCCCTGACATAGACAGATGGTCTCAATAGAGATAGCTGTAAGTTTTCTCGACTCTTCCAATGTCATATTTTTTAGTGGGATTTGTACTTTGAAGGCGAATTGCTCGACTCGGTCAAAGAAACCAGCCAGGTTACACCAACTCATTTGCAGCCTGGTCAATGAGATGTAGATCTTCTGAAGACACTCGATGATCTGGACTACTGTGGCCTCTTCAGGATTCCTTGACAGTCTCGTGTTCGTTTGGCTCTGTAAACGGAAAATTGAGGGACTGCCTACAATATACTCACCCTCAGATACTCTCTCTCCTCCTCCCCCTTGATCCTCTTCAATGTCCTCTTCTCGTCGTCCCTGTATTTCTGAACCAATAATGTAACCAAAGACAACCAAAACTTGCAATAAACTGCTCCATCGCCCAGCAGACCATATCTCTATTGTAATTTCCCTCACAGTGCTTTTCCATGGCGTCAAAGACTTTTTGAAACTGAATTCCCTGTTTAAATAGAAATAATCGAGCAACATACAGTCCCTTCTCTGCCCATCACTTTCAAAATGACTTCAAAAGCTTCCTTGATGGCGCGAAGATAGTCAGGGGTAAACCACTCCTCTTTGGGAATCGTATTCTGGACTACTGTCACCCCAAGGGACAGTATAGTTTCCTGTCAAAGAGTTTATGCTAGGAAACGGCCAACCTACACTCGGAGACGAGAACAATCCCTTCATTTCGAGCACGACCAAGGTTTTTTGAAGAATGTTGTAGACCATGTGCTTGTGATTTTCCCGGTGGTTTTTCTAAACATATATTGTCTTCTAAATTAGAAATCGACTCACTTTGTAATTGGTGACGTAATCACCTAGAGCCTTAACTTGCCGCTGATGCTTCTCTGTCTTCTGCTTTTGGCTTTCCCGAACCGCTCTGTCTTGCTTCTTAGTGAATTCGCTGCGGAAGCAGCCTCCACCGTTGTTACGATAGCTCTCAAGACCCTTCATCAACTCGTAGAGAACCTTAACATTTGAGTTCTTCAAAAGAAGTGTCGTTTGAAAAGGGTCAAGTCAATTCGCTGACCCCTTTTAACCTTTGTTCTACTGTTGCAACTGAATTGGTTTACAGAAATAGATAAGAGAGATAAAAGTGTGACAAGTGATAGGGTAACAAGCCTAAAAATGAGCAAAAAGGCTCGAAATGACAGGTCGGAAGAGACAGACACTGTCCACCTGCTTGACAGTTCTAATAGATGCCAAGGTGGTGACAGAATTGGATTGGACGACGTTAGTATGGACGATGTGAACAAGCCTGGTTGAAAATTGTTTTACCTTCCTCGTCTTCTCGAAATTCGCATGACTTGCTCGACAAATCTCTCCACAGTTTCTAGTGAGTCGGATGATGTGGCTGCCACTAACATTGATCAAAGTATCAGTAGATGATCTTCCCTAAAACCTTCAGTTACCCCCAGGTTCCAAACGTCTTTTTACCTGCCGGATACTCTTGAGACAGCACTCAATCTCTCCGCCTATCACTCCTTGAAAAAGTTCGATCCGATTCATCGAGATGTTAGCGTCGCCAAACAAATACTTTATTTCGGTGAAGGCTTGGAAGAGCGAAGCTTGGAAAGAACTGAAAATGGCGTTACAAACCCATCTTTTGGGACCAAGGAGTGCTTTTTCGCGGTAGCAGCATGAGCCAGGAAACGTTTCAGACTAACCCTGGAGTAGTAAGATACTTGTAAGGGACAGACTGATGCTTCGTTAGATTCGGATCTATTTTCATCTTTCCTGCCAGTTCATTGGTATAGTTCATCAGCAGCAGGGCCTTAACTTTTCGGTAAACATGGTAAGAAGAACTCTGAACCTGTGAGACCAGAACGACATCCTCGAAATGATTGATTTCGTTGTCCACACCCCGAACAGCTATGTGTAAGAAGTTGAAGGGATCGGTCGATTTTTTTGGTCTAGTCTCCACAGTTCGACAGCAATTCTGTATCCATTCCAACAAATTCATTCTAAAATGATATATGGTACAATTAATAAAATGAGTAAAGATTTAAAGGAAAGCCTTTGGCAGAAGTCTATTTAAAAAGCATATGTTTATTCATGCGGGATAGAGTATGAGGTATAATAATTGAAGTCGCTTCTTCGTTCAGTTTTCCATCATTCGTAACCTTTGCCCATTTTTTCAGCCAGATCACGGACATCATTGATGGCTGCCTCAAGAAGAGCCTTCTTCTCCTTCTGGATCATTTCTTCGACTTTTTGACGTCCCTTTACATCGCGAATCGTGCTCTGTTCATCAAGAAAGACTAGCTTACAAAGAGAAAACTCACGATAGCTTGAGTGGTGCCAGAGAAGACTGGCTGTGTGTACTGGTCGTAGACGTTGTTGTTGACAATAGCTGCGGCCATAACTGTACGACAGCTTCCAGCCATTCGTAGCAGATTTTCGGTATAAGTGCTCGGATTAAGGCCCTGCTTTTCAATCACCATGTTCGCTTGGGTTTCCATGATCGTGATCAGGTTCTACAACAAGGGATAGGATTAAACGATTTCGATCGAAGAAAAGGGAATAGGTGCCTTTGCGAACCTGCAAAAGACGGAAGTAGTGACACTGATTATGCCAATCGTCGGCCAAAGAGCAGAGCTCCGACTTCATGGTGACCAGGATCCCTGAGAACTCTTCTAGGCCATTCTTATTGTTCACGAGATTCAGTAATAGTCTCTCCAGACCGCTAGTTTCTTCGAACTTCAAGTGTCTCTGAAATCGAAATCGTTTCGATAACAAATACAAGCTTAACTCCAAGATCTTTTTCTCGACAGTCTTCTTCGTCTTCTCGAGATTCTCCGTGGCCCTTTTCAATTCCTTCTGTGGATTCGTGATGGCAGTTATGATCAAAGCAAACAGTCCTCGAGCATGGTTAGTTGCCATAGCATTCGCTCTCTGTGATTTTAGATGGTTTTATTGGGAAGTGTTCCGAGCTTACGTCTTTGCCTTTCACAGCCTTCTGAAGCTTTTTCATTTCCCGAGACATACTCTTGAAGAGAGCTTTCTCTTCTTTTCTTTTCTTCTCCCATTCCCCTGCAGCATCTTCACTCTCCCGCTGAAACTTCTTGACCTCTTCGTCAGAAGCAGATTTGATGCTGATGACAGCTTCGGTGAATTCCTTGATTTTCTGAAGAACCAGAATCATAAGGGCCTCTAATAATGAAAAAGAGTCATCCGCTTACGCAAAAGTACACGATTTGCTACTCTCACATTCATAGCAGAGATGAACTTCTCCTCCTCCTCCTTGGAGATCATCAGCATATTCTTCACAGCAGTGCGAAGGACCTTGCATTCTGACTTGAGCTTGACATCCTGAACACTTCCCATTTTTGAAAAGGTCGAATCTCACGTCTTGGAGGAGAATGAAAGAGTCGAAGATTCGACGAGCCTCGGCAGCATAGTCGCAAATCATCATCATGTTGCTTCGAGCGTCGGACATACACTTTTTGATGTTCATCTCGATCTCAAAAGTGGCAGCTTTGAGAGAACTGGAAAGATACGATTAATCAATTTCCTGAAAGTCCTCCAAGATCTTTTAAATTAACCTACTGTTTGTTCTCGATGAACTTGAACGTCTCTTCCACTTTCCACTCACTGATCAAGCTTCTGTCGATGAATTTCTCATCGTTCACAGCCTTGTTCAATAGCACAACATGCATGGCAATCTGGAGAACGGATTGAATTGGATCATAGTTAACTGACCTTAGGCTGTAGAATCATCAAACTGAAAGGCATCTTGTCAAATTGGCCAGGAATTTCGCGGCAGATGCTCTGAAGAGGTGAGTCATGATTTCAAAACAACTACCTCAATATTCAAAGGTCCAAGTGCGACGACAGGCCTTTCTCGGGTAGTCGAAGACACCAATGATTGGTTTTGATTGGATTGGCTAGGCAACATGGCCGGCAACGTGATTCCGGTGATAATATACTGCGTGTCTTTTTGAAGAATGTAGCGACCATTCCTATCCGTGCGCATCAACTCTGTCTGACTCTCTCTTGCTCTAACATGAAGAGTGATAGTTTCTGGAACGAAACGGAAGAATCTGGCTAGTTGGACCGCACTGATAACTTCCTCGTTGGTCGCAAGTTCCTTGTTAGTTTTGAGATCAATGACAAGTGGCATTATCTAGAAGGAAATATGTAGTACAATCACACAAAATTGGCAGTAAGAGGAAATGAGTCAGCAATAAAATCGACAAGGAGAGAGTCGATGAGCTCTTATCAGTCGCCCAAATCCTCTTTGGAACAGTTGGTGTTTATGGCGAGTGAAGAAAAAAAAAAGAAAAAAAGAGCTAAAATGGTAAATAGTTTCAATGATCCCTTTATGAACATAAGAACTTAAATCATTGATCTTATATACAATTTTGCAGAGGAATATGACAAAATGCGAAAAACCATGTCTTCAACGTGAATCATGCGTTGCCGCTGGCAGGGTCGCAAAAAGTGAAAAGATCGCGAGCTTCCCGGTCTTCTCCGGGAAAAAATCGGAAACCGTCCAAAACAGTTAGCGAGTGCTGGAAAATAAAGTGGTTTTTTGAACACGAAAAAGTGCAAAACTATAGGATCACGAGAAAATTAGGGAAAACCTGGAAAACTCTCGGGGAAAAAAGCTCTCAAAGCCCTTCATCAGCTCGTAGAGAACCTAAACATCTGAGTTCTTCAAAAGAAGTGTCGTTTGAAAAGGGTCAAGTCAATTCGCTGATCCTTGTTGTCTAACCTTTGTTCTACTGTTGCAATTGAATTGGTTTACAGAAATAGATAAGAGAGATAAAAGTGTGACGCCAGTTTAAGTGAAAGAATTCCAAGAGATTCAAAGGAAAGCCTTTGGCTGAAGTCTAATTCAAAAAGGATTGGTTCATTCAGGCGGGATAGAGTATGAGGAAATATGATTGCAGTTTTTTTCTTTTCTTTTCCCATTTCTCATCAGTCGTGAACCTTGCTCATTTGCTCAGCTAAATCCTTGACGTCCTTGATAGCAATTGCGCAAGACTTCGCCTTCTCCTCCTGGATCATTTCTTCAACTTTCTTGCGCTCCTTAGTATCGCGGATCTTGTCCTATACCGAGGAACCTGTAATATTTAGAAACTGAACTCACGATGGCCTCGTTGTCGCCAGCAAGTATTTTTAGAGTGTATTCGTCGTAGACCTTGTTGCTCATTACGGCGGCTGCAATCACCGCACGACAGTTTCCGGTCATACTGAGCATGTTCTTGGTGTAATCCGCTCCGAGCTCCTGCTTAGCTGTGATCATGACGGTGTCGATTTCTAGGACTTTCAGCAGGTTCTGAAAAACCAAAAAACCTATTATATGCGACGGGATAGACTCGTTACTCTTCTGTAGAAGATAAAGAAACTGAATCTGTACGAGAGTCCAGATTTGATCAAAGTATCATGTTGGTAGCACACTCCATGTGTTACTTTTACTTGTTTTTCGATCCTTTAGGTGGAAGAAATCGAAGATTAATGTGCAAAATATGTTTGAGTTATGTCGAAAAGTACAGAGGAAGTTAATTTGCCAATCAATAGATTGCACAAAGTTTTTGTTTGTCCGATAAACGAAGCTTGCCTTTAGAAGAGCAAAGTACTCGCACTGACTGTGCCAATTGTTGACCAAAAAGTTGAGAGCCGACTTCATTGAGACAACGATTCCCGTGAAGCCTTCGAGACTGTTTTTCTTCATGAACAGACCTTTAATCAACTTTTCGAGACCGGTAGCCTCTTCGAATTTCTTCTGCCTCTAAACTGCAACATTTTGGAAGAGAGACACCCCGAACCTCTAGAATCTTCGCCTCGACTGCTTTGTGCTTCTTCTCAGCCTTCTCCATGGACTTTTTCAGTCTCTTCTGTGGATTCATGATGGCGGCCATCAATCTAGCAATCAAGCCGCGAGCCTTCCCTTTGATCATATCATCTGCTCTCTGAGTTTGGGTTATCACGATGTTAAAGTCTGGAAATATTACATCCTTCTCCTTCATAGCCTTCAGCAGTTTGTCCGTCTCGGCAGTAAAGCTCTCTAAAAGTGTCTTCTGTTCCTGTCTCTTTCTTTCCCAATTCTTTTCCATCTGTTTACTCTGCTTCTCGAAGTCTTTCATTTCAGAGCTGCAACTGGAAACAATGCCGATGACAGCCTGGGTGAATTCGAGGAGTTTCTAAATACGAAATGTAGATTCTGATCTTGAGAAAAGGTTACGTCATAAACTGCTCGGAAATTGTCTTTCTCCTCCATGCAAATGTCGATCATTTGTTCTACAGCTACTTTGAGACTGAGACAGTCTGCCTTGCGTGCAATGTCCTGAATAGTATGATGTATTAGCAAGGACTGCATATTACGTCTTGGTGGAGAATGAACGAGTCGAAGATATTTCGGGTTATGGCAGCTTCGCTCGCAATGAGCATCATTTTGCTCCGGCCGCCAGCCATACAGTCGATGATTCCCATCACTATCTCGGAGGTTGCGCACTCCAACGAGCTGAAAACGGTTATTGTTTAATAGTCAACAGCATCAATCTCTTGCATAGGAAGTAGAGAGCAAGCAACCTACTTTTTGTTCTGGATGTACTTGAAAGTATTCTCGGGCTTCGCCTCACTGATCAGGCTCCTGTCGACAAACCTCTCGTCAGTCACGACCCTTTTCAACATAACCACATGTTCAGCAATCTGGTGACAGGTTTTTCGATCTGATTCTACGATTTGAAATGACCGCACTCTAGTAATTTCCGTGAGGAAATGTGCTAGCCTAGTTAGAGATTAAAATGTTTGCCACACTGCGTGCACCAAGAAGCCCCAACACCATACCAAGGGGCGCGGCATTTCGAAATCCGAAAGCCTTCGAAAGCAAGTTAGTCTGTCAAACATGTCACAGAAACCGAGCTGCCAGTGTGAATGAATAAAACTTTGGAGAGTTTGGTTTAAAATTTAGAGGTCCCGGCACGAAGTCACTTGGATAATAATCATTCAGTCCTCCATTTGAACTGACCATAGCTTGCAGGATGATCAGGTTAAATGGCATATTGTCGAACTGGGCTGGAATTCCGTCACAGATGGTCTAAAAAAATGTCAGGTAAGCACTTCGGCTGGGGCTACTTTGATTTCGAAGTCTCCAAGAGCGACGACTGATCTCTTTCTCGCAGTTAAGGAAACAAGAGACAGGTCTTGATTGGGCTGGTCTGGGTCCATGTCTTCTCCAGTTATCAGATATTCTTTATTGTTTTTGAGAGTGTAGTCACCGTGAATATCCGGGCGCACCAACTCTCGCTGTTTCTCCCTTTCTCGAAGATGTAGGGTAAGAGTTTGCGCCTTGTAGCGAAAGGATCTGGCCAGTTGGATAGCACTGACGACTTCCTCGTTGGTCGAAATGCTCCTGTCGTTTTTCAAGTCGACTATTTGGGGCATTACCTATTTGGGGAAAGTGAATTCTGGCAAAGGATAGAAAAAAAAAATGAAGAAAGAGAAAGTGCCAGCTGGCGATAACAATGTTCTAATCTAGCATCTAATTTCTCGCCGGAAGAGATGGTACAGTTGGCTGACTCATAGTGGGAACATGTTGAAAGAGTCGAAAATAATATTTTGGACTGTTTTTCAGAAAAACGTGTTTTAAATTTTTCTAAAGATGACGGATATAAAAGCTGAACATCTGTAGACATAATGGTATTTGGTAATTGTAGAATTTTATTAGAGTGAAGGAAAGAGTTTTCCGTTCAAAACCGAGCAAGACGACTACAAAGTACGACAGCCGAGCAGAAATAAGAAAAAACTTTTATCGGCAAGGACTCCTGATAGATAAGACAAATTTCTGCGCGTTCATCCCAGTTTCTTTCCACAATTTTGCTGTCGTGAATATCCGGGAGCACCACCTCTTGCCTTTTCTCAGCTTTCCAATTGCCACTGGCCTATGGAAATAGTATGTTGACTCTACAGTAGATTGCAGCTCCGTGGTCTATCTATAAGATCCAGTGTGTTTAAGTGTCGCTATCGTAACCCAGGCTACCAGTAGTGCTATGGTTTGAAAGTTCTGTAATGGCACTAAAGCTGTAATAGTAGAGATTGGACTACCGTTAAAACGAGACACATCATCTGTAGGCAAAGTTGATCCAACGCCAGAATCACAGAACAATTTCTGTTGTCCTGACAACTGTTTCTCATCTCTTTCTGTCTCTTTTCCTTGTTATTACGGGCCGTGTTGGATCGTCCTTCCGAACTTTGTTCAACCCTATTTTCTCAATATTTCATTTCTAAATCCCTCAGACGAACTCTGCACTAATGTTTGGCAGATTTACTTTCGAAATTCAGAGGGAGAGTGAGAGCCGCTGGGCGTGAGACGGAATATTGTTCTGCTGTTGTGAAAAAAAAACCTGTAAGTTTGAATTCCGCTCGCCGTACTGCCAAAAGCGTTTGTGAAACCTAAAATACCGCAAAACTGCGGTCAATCTTTGTTTACATAACTATTTCAGGTCCAGCATGCTCTCCATAAAACAGCTCGCAAATTTTATGATACTTAAGGAAAATGACAGCTTCAAGATCAAGATCAATTCAAATGGTAAGCTGTCCCTTGTCGTCTTTCCAGAGCAACCCATGTTTCCTTCCTGTTTTCCAATGAAATCTAAAATTTTCAGGTTATCGACACCTGAACGAAGCCCTTTTACGTGGATGTAACCTCGACTTAAACGACGGCTTCACAGGTGCCGAATACGAAAAGCCCTGGGAAAACATGTCCGCAACCGAGCCTCTGCTAAAATATCTCATCGCCAGCTCACCGAATGGCGATCTCAAAAAGGTTCGTCATCATTGTTGCCTCCCTTACCAAACTTTAGGCCGTACATGGGGCGGAAATAGTGGCTCGTCGTGGAGTCCTGGCCAAAATGGCTCTCGCTAAACATGATGGAGGGAAAGGCGGTTTTGTAGTGTCCTGTGAGCGTCGCAACGGCGTCATATTCATCGAGGAGGAGAATGCTCTCAGAAAATACAGGTGAGCAGTATTGTTCGTATGCTATGTTATCTCGCTGTTTAGTCAGAAGAATCAGAATGTCAGAAATAGACAGCAAACCTACTGGGGAGCTCGCTTCGAAGAATACGCCGTCACATCACCTGAACTCAACACCTCCGTCGAAAAATTCGAGTATGCGGAGCAAAAAGCCTTGAAGAACCGTTTCACTGCCGATATACGCCTGCTCGTTCGTTCCGAACTGTTCGATCTCAACGGAAACGACCCGATTAGAATCCTCTCTGCCGGAGAGATTGACGCTATAAACAAAGTTCAGTCTTTCTTTGTGGCCTGTCATTTCAAACTCACTTTTCAGAGGGAGAATTCGTGGAGATCAAGACGCACAGAGCTCATTTCGATACGCTCTGGTTCCTGAAGCAAAAAAGTCTTCATTGGTGGATCCAGAGCCGTCTCCTCGGCGTAGAGAAGATCTTCTTGGGGATTCGTGACGATGAAGGATTTGTCAAACAGGTTAGACTAATCTTTTCTGTATAGTTTCAATGTTTCTTTCAGTGTCGCATGGTAGAACTTGAAGACCTCAAAAACGAATACTGGAACGGCGACGAATGCCTCGTCTTTCTCCACTATACTCTCAGAGAAATCGTGCTCAACCTGAAAGAGGGAGAGTCTTGCACGATTAGCTGTCGCTCTGGAAATCTCCAGAAGTCCTACCTAAAATACTCCGGCATTCTTACCCGTGAATTCAAAAGCCATTTCAGACTGTAAAACAGTTGCCCATGTATATAGTTGTTTTTCCCTTCTAACCATTTATAAATATTTCGCCTTGTACCGGTCCAAATATCATTCTATCTTTTATTACTGTTAACTATCATTCATTTCACCAACTTTCTCTACAGAGGCAAACCTTTCTTGAACTACAAACGGTCCTTACAGTTTGGCAGCTGCATTTCTGGTTACAAATGCTCGACGGGCCTGGCCGAGCCGAGCCGCTCGATTGGTGCAACCGAGTCTAGCGGCTTGGCCGAGCTGCTCGACCGGTCCAAAACGGCTCGAGCTGCCCAAGTACAGGAGAAGAATAGTCGTCCCGGATTACTAGAGCATCATGACTCTCCAGGTTAGTTTCTTCTCCACAGACCAAACACGTAGGACTTAGCAGATTTTTTTGTGGCAAAAATAAGTTTAGCAGTGTCCCGGAACTCAGAAAACCAGTTGTCAAGTGTGTGCTGCCAATGGAAAAATTTTGTGTTTGCTCGAAAATGTGGTACGTAGAAGTGCTCCTACGGTATGAACAATTGTTCTAAACCATTTTTTTGTTACTAACGAACGTTGATAAAGAAATATTTTTCAAAAAGGCGACAATTATAATTAAGGGAGCGACGGCGAACAGAAGGGTGGTTTAGATAATGCAAAAACGGGACAATAGCAAGCAGGGCAATAGAGACAAATTGGGCAAGCCCAAACCGTGTCTCATTTCATCGTTTTGAAAAAGTGTAATGAACCTTACGTATTCTGAAAAGAGCGAGGCATGGGTCAAATTGCGCAATAACCTACCACTGAACAAGCATAAGATCCAGGAGCTGAGGGGCTTTGGAGGAGAAGCGCAAGAAGTTGGAGGTGAAGAAGCTCCAGATGCAATCAAGTGCAAAAATGAGATTATCGCCGAGCTGAAGAAGAGTATTGAGGGAGCTGGTCTGTCGCGTATGGAAGATGCTCAAAAGCTCGTGGCGAAGAATAATAATCTGGACGACGGATCACTTGAATTCAAGGAGCCACAGCTCCACGATAGAGGCCTCGATTCGACTTCATCTTGACTTACATGAAAAGCTTTATCAGATGACTTTTAATGTGAGTTTAATAGGAAACAGCGAAAATGACTAGGAATGTCTTGAAGAGAGGAAAAAGTGACAAAATACCCGAAAAATGAGAAATTGCAGTAGATTTAGAGCTTCTTAAGCACAGCGACACGATCGGCTAGCACCAGGTAGGGGATTTTAAACGGCAGCTCATGGTAATACCTACAGCTTTGTATGTATTGTAGACTAAAAAGAATCTCACCTCCATTCAAAGTGCGAAAATCCTTTGGTCGCGAACCATTTGGTGTGATTCGTGTACTGATTGACGATCTTGTACAGATTGTTCTCATAGGTGCCGACGAGGAGGAAGTCGAAGCGATTAAAGTCATCGAGAGCGAGGTCTTCCGTCTTGTTGTATTCCCAGGCGTCGTAAAGCTGCATGAAACGGGTGACTCCCGTCTGAGCAGAAGCCACATCGATATGGAGACGAATTGGACGGTCCGCGTTGGCCTGTTGAATTTCCTGGAAAAATTTATGGTTATTTAATAGTACAACTATTTTAGTGTGAAACAAGCTCATCTACCCTTTTAAAAACTGGAGAAACATCGACGAGGAGCACAATTTTACAGCCAGACGTGTTAACCGCTGAGCTCCGTGCACGACTGACTTTCAAGCGCAGGCCGCGGTGCATACAGACAAATAGAGAGCGTTGCGGTTTAGTCACAAACTAGTTGGTCTGATCACTGCGTAGTTCACTTTTCTCAAGTGCAAATGTAAGAATCGAACCGGGTCCGAACAAAAGCGACTGAAACACGACTGATTTTTGAACCGCGAATAAACAGAATCATTACCGAGATAATCTGGTTCTGTCATAAAAACAGGCACAGCCGTACTTTGCAGATCGTGATGAATTTTTCAGCAAGCAAAAGAAACGAACCTGCAGCTCTTTCATCGCGGTCCACGCTGGATAGTTGTACATAGCTGTGATAGTGAAGACGACTGTGGCGAGAACATTGAACAGAATGGTCAGACGACAGCCATAGTTGACCAGCCTCCAGAACCACGATTCGGCCGATTTGAGGTGCCTGAATACTTGATTCTTTCGGAACTTGGGGGAAACGAACATTCTTCTCATGAAAACGGCAGCGGCGGCGTTTAGAGCTGGGACGACATAGAGAATGAACCTGAATTCGATGTTTTTGACAAAAAAAAAAATGAGTAATCTTGCCTGAGCTCCTTGTGAGGCAAGAAGCTGTAGAGAAAGACAAAGATGAAGGGAGGAATGACGAATTGATGGCTCGTCTGGTCGCCGAAATAGAGAGCCAATGGGGCGATGGCAATCGTCGAGAGAAGACAACGAGGCAGGGCGTTGTAGAAATACCAAAGGAACGGCATAACCTAAGAACATTTATGATCTGGTACCCAAAAAACTTTCTTACTCCGTACTCGTGGCTCCTATTCTCGACAACATTGAACCAGGCGACTTCGGCTTCCGGATATATCGGTCTCTCCCAGAGAAGGGTGTCGAGAGGAATTGTACTAACTAAAACAGTGTTCAAGGTTGCAAGCTATTCAAAAACTGACCTAGAACCTGTACAGCCGTTGCAAGACCAACGAAAATGGCCCCATTGCCGTTAAAATCAAAGAAAATGATGTGTTTTTGAAGCCAGGCGAGAATGAAAACGGGAGCAAAAAGCAGGACGAGTTCGCATCTGAACTTTTTTTACATAAACTGTCTAAAACAAGGACTTTTACCTGAAGAGAACAGCAGCAGCCGTGGCCCATTTGACGGCGGACTCATAATGGCTGTCCAGAAGTCGTTGAAATACCATAATCACTGAAAAAGAGTCTCGAAAAGTAGCAAAAGTAGCTACCGAAAGGCATGGCGAAGGTATTGGGAAGAGTGCGGGATGCGTAGAAGAGGAAGTGGAACTGGGAGACGCACAGCAGTCTGAATATGATCTATTTTACACAAAACAATGAAGGAAACTGACAGAAAAATATTGGAACAGACACTCGTGTACCATTTGCGAAGACAGCGGCTAAAGTTGCAGAGAGACAGGGCTACTGTAAAGCCGAGCACGATACGGACTGGAAAATATAGCACTTTAGCTAAAAAAAAAAACTCAAGCGAACTGACCGAAGGACTGCATCCAATACTTGGGAATGTCAAAGTAGGAAAAGAGCAGGCGGACGGGGTAGCTATAGACGGCCAGGAAGGCCGGACCAGCAAAGGTGCGTGGAACAACGCCTGGGAACTCGTGGTGATCGTACTAAACCGATTTTTGATGAGGAAAATAGGAAAACTCACAGCCGTGACATTCCAAGAGTGGTAGATCAGGTCGTGGACGGCTTGAATGTTGAAACTTTCCTGAAATTATGGTTATCTCTGCGGAAAAACACCGATTTTTGTTTTTTAAAAAGGAGAGAACGTACTTCTACTTTAGTTCCAGGAGTCAAATATACGTGCAGTCCAACGACCGCAAAAAGCAGCAGCTCGGTGCAATGAATTCCAAAAACCATCGTCGTGGGATTTCTACGAAGCTGAAATGATAATTTCCTGCTAGTAAATGAGCAGCTGGGAAACAAAGAAAGAAGGCAACGAACCTATTCTGAGTGTCGGCTCTGTTTGTCGATATATTGATGTGAGAGTGTCTTGTTGGAAATCCAATTTTCCGGCGATATTCTTGTGAGTATTCGGTTTTTAAACTAAAAGAGAAGTCGTAAAATACGGCTTTACATAAAGAAGAGGAGAAACATCGTGCAGTAACGGGGAAACTATCGGCACAAATCAACATTTTGAACTGTGCTGCGTACGCAGAGGGGTACGCAATATTTTGATACGGGAAATGCAGCCTTTCTAGTGAAAATTGGGATGTGGAAAATACGAGAGAAAGAATTATAAAGAGCAGGCAGCAAATCATTGCTTTTATAATTGCCGTGCAAAAGCTGGTGAGATGCGAGAAGTCTTGAAACATATGCAGGGTATTTCGTACTTTCCTCTGACAGTTACTGTAACAGTGTACAAATTTTGCTCGTTGTAATCTATAAATCTACAAAAGAAAGTGGCAGAAGAAACCCGTGAAGGCATCTAGAGACGGAGAGTGGAAGCCTTCATTCCAAACTGTATTGTCTCAGCTGCGACTATCAACACATGGAGGATAACGAACAGAAGAATGTGAAATTTTCAGGTACTCAGCGGGAATCCTTCTAGATCTGGTTTTTGAGGGCCCCTACAACAACCAGGGCAAGAAAGACGTCATCGAGTTTCTCGACAACAGAGCTTGTAGTGGAAAGAGTTTATTGCCAGGGTAGGTCTTCTGTTTGTTGGTTGTTGGATATTGCATTTCAGCATCTCCAAAAAGAGGCCGAGCACTGCTCCCATTTGTTTCTCTGACTGGACCAGGACGCTGAAGAGAAAGAAGATCTGCTTTGAGGTGAGTCAATACATTTTTCCTTTTCATTCAAAGAGTGACTGTTGCCTCAAGTTCAGTCCCGTTAGGACTGGCAATTAGAGAGTTATTTTGTGCGCACTTTATTTGTTGGCAAGTCATGTCAAAGTTGAGTCCGTTGCGGAGTTTGTTGATCGTTATGATTGATTCAAACACGAGACTGTCTCTCGAACTTTCAAAACTACTAGGGAAAAATTGTTCGGCTTGAATGAGCGCGAATCTTCCTCGTACTTTGAAACAACAGATCTAGCAATCAGAATGTTACAGGTTGCACGTTTATATTCCAACCGTACGACATCAACCGAGCCAATTTTGCCGTCCTCTCCGACGACAGCATCCGGAACTCTCTGCACAGTCTCGTCCCAACGAGAACCAGGCTAGATTCGTGGACGCCTTCTACGAGTACGATTTCAGATTTAGAGCCGCTATGAGCAGCCTGATGACCGTTACTTCGAGGTTGGTTTTGGTGTAGATTTCCCGAGAATACATGACTTTAGCCTCGCTATAGAGTGTTTGACACGCTGTCTTCGGTCTCCTACGGAATCTGTCAGACTGTGGGACTGTGGGACTGTGTCAAACTGTGGGAACTCCCACACTGGTCATCATGAGGGAACTGGAGCTCCAGGAGTTCAAGCCCGAGACCTATTGGGTCATATGTGGCAAGTTCAAAACTGACGGATCTTATTTGGGTTCGTGACGAAAGGGGTAGCTCAGAAAGCCAGACAACTTCTTAAGGTAAGTAGGGGTAAAGAAAGTGTGACTTGGCTGTGAGTGCCTTTGGTTGTTACAAACACGACAGACATATGAAATGAACAAGACGTTTTGAGCTTATTCTGAGACGGAAAAGCTCAATAAGAACCTTTCCAGGGCTCTGAGCACTATGGAGATACTTGCCTACGCGAGCAGGACTTTCCGTGAGCTTGTTTCAAGTACTCTCAGCCCAATTTGTATTCGTAGACAGATATCCGGATACAACCAACTTCCCCGAGATCCTGTGGGCCTTTTCTTCTCGCTACGATCTCTCCGAAATGGTAAACTACTTCCTCATTTATTTCACAAACACAAACGTGTTTCAGGTCGTCAAGGACGAAGATGGCTGTATTCGCCACCCTCATCCAAGAGTCTTTATTGGAGACCATCTCCCGATTATGCCCATAATACAGCAAGTCGAACATAGCAAAGCTGGGAAACCCTGGGCCTCGAAATTGAGGCACAAGCTTTGCTACCCATTATCAACTTTTGTAGTCTGGAAACAGAAAACTTTTTGTACAAGATATAAGTGATGTAATGAACGCGCATATTTTTTCACCGTTGCGAATTGGTCAGCACAATGTCGGGAACATTGACCTTCAACAGATAGCCATATCCATAGCCAAGTATAGAGCCAAGTATCAGCCTCAATTTCTCACTCCTGTTCAGTCAGTTTCTCTTCCTGTGACTGTCACTTATCCCCCTGTTTATGAATTCGCTTTGTGTGCTAGCCGTTAACCTCCCTGGTCCCTTGAGCAAAGAAAACCAACCTCTCGTCTGATTCAGACAATGGTTATCAGATCGTTGCAGCGTGTTCAACACAAAAAAAGATAAGGTCTTCCTCTCCCATATGCCGAAAAACATGCCAAGATCACGGCCGACAAAGGAGTCGACTCCGATTGGGTGAGATACCTCCACTTTCAGCTACTCTAGTTATAGAAAAATCGACTTCACAAAGAAGTGGGACATGGCAGATGTTGCCATCAAGACGGACAATAGTGATCAGGTGCTCCATGTGAACAAGAACGTTCTGGCTGTATATAGTCCCTTCTTCAAGGCCCTGTTCTTCTCGGATTTTGCTGAATCGATGCAGGAGGTGGTCGAGATCGGTATCCAGTACTGGGTCATGCTGGAAATTTTGAAAATCATTCATCATGTCGACCGGAACTGTGAGTTTTCGAGCAATTGAAGGGTCGTAGGTATTGTGTATTCGATGTTTTAGTAGTCTAAAACTATAACAACATTACAAACAGAAAAATTGTATTGCAAACCTAGGGGGACAAATAGCAAGACAATAATGGTGTGTCAGTTTGATACCAGTATGCGTTCCATAGAGGTTCCGTCTTTACTGAACGCATACGCACACCATTGTTGTCCTGCTTTGGGAGGAAGACACAAAGTTGAAAGAGAGTACATGTGAAACGGTAGAGATCGAATGAAGCTGGCATGATATGTAGAACTAGACGAAATTCGGGAAAAGCAAGACGGAAAGTTGAGCAAGATTAGATGATTTAATTACTGTAGCAGAATATAGGAGAGCTTAGTTCGCGGTAGTGAAGTACCAGGACCTTTCTTCCGGTTTGAATATCCTTCGTTATTGAGTACAACAGTTCAGTTTCAGTCGGTCTAACGGGACATCACCTTTATTCTGCCGAGAAACTGGCTATCCTCTACCGTGCTGGCGATGCCTACGACATTCCCCTGATTCGGGAGCTCTGCAAGCAGCAGTTCACCCAAATTACTCCAAAAGAATCCTTCGAGGTTGCAATACAATTGGAACTTCATAAAGAGAAGGTAAGAGGGGACGACTCCAAACCATAGAAAAATTCAGTCGGAGATTCTAAAGCAGATGCCCTTCGAAGATATCGAGACATATTTGAAGAAGGGAGTCACTGATTTAGTTTTGTCTCCAGCCGATGTTGCCGTGATCGTCGAGAAGTGTAAAGACGTTGAGACGAAAAGAGCTCGATGTACTCATTGTGGAAGTGTGGATGTGAACCAGCCGAACAATAGAAATGGATACAATGGGTACACCAACTACTATCACTGCAACAGCTGTCGCAATCAGTTCAGTTGGAACAAGAAGACTTAATAATTCATCTTACTTGTAAAATATTATTATCTGATAAAAGTTCGATCGTGTTGTGCTGCTTATCACCTCTTAGCAAGATCGAGAATCGTTGGAAAATCAGAGCCTGTGATCAACACGACAGGTCGTAAAAAAACAGATATGTGTCAGTTTCGATCAGGTCAAACGAACCCAACAAAAGCATACTTCTTCTACCTAGAAGATGACTCAATTCAAGTAGTCAATTGACTTATAGTAGCCTTAACCAGATCAGCTGCGAAGGAACAACTATTGGATTGGCAACTAAATCTTATCGCTTTTTGAGAATGAACGACGGACATGCGCTTCCACTTCTGGGCGTCACTGCGGTCATGCTGCAACCATGTGCTCAGTTTGTTCGTAAATCTCAATTGCCCTAAGTTATGTCCTCTGCTAGATCACGGGTAGTCTGCCGATTGTTCTCGTTCACGAGCTGCAGCAGCTTCGATTCATCGAAAGTTGTTGGTTGACCTGACCCTGGCTCATCTTTGACGCTTTTGTACCCAGACCGAAAGCGATGGAACCATAGCTGGCATACCCTCGTAGACGTCGTCCCTTGGCCATAAACATCGTTGATATTAGCCGCCGTATGGGCTCCATTCGTGCCTTTGAGGAACTCATTCAACAAGAATTGCCGCAGATGGTAGGGTGGCAGGTCATTAATAGTCCGGATCAAAACGAACAGAGAATAGAGATTAAGAAGAAGGGAAGTGGTATCTTGCATGGTGATGGTAGAGGACCGAGTGAGGAACACGAGGTACTATAATCAACAGCTCGGCCGTTGTTGAAACAAGGCAAAGGACATTTTTATGAAAAGACTTACTTGCCAACCCAATATTTTCTCAGGGACCGCCATAGTGTTTTTTATACCATTCTGCTCCATTTTTTGTGGAGCTTAAGAAGTGCACTGTGTCTTTTACCCTACCCCCACCCCGGAGCCCACCGCGTCCTTTGCGTGTCTGCCGCCAGCTTTAGTCTCCGCCGTACTCTCTCCGCGTTCGTCTCCACGTATAGACCCGGTCAGCGACTCTGCTCTATCGCTTCTCGGCCTTATGGCTAAGATCAAAGTGTAGTAATCGTTCTTATCGAATTAACCTTCGATATACGTCGCTATTGCGTCGTACAAGGTTAACCGATTTTTGAGACCGGAGTCGGTCGCTGGCTTGCCAGCGCCTTCTCACGGGTCGACCCGGCGTTGCACTAAAGCCGGGACCGGCCCTCTCCCCTCGGGGGAGAAACAAGAGCAACAATTGGGAGAAGTTATACTCGAAGAAGTGGCGCCCCATCCTGTCGGAACCATTAGATGAGTAGCTTCTCAGATACTGTGATCTGTCGCTGTTTGATGACCACAAGAAGACTGAGCCGTCGGTAGACAGCATACCGGATCACAGAGAACCGAGTATGGTTACCTGAATCGGAAAAGTTCGAGAAGGGCTTGTATTGTGTCAAAATCCACGGTAGTAACTCTTAGCATGAATTGATATATCATAGTGTCCAGCTATTCGCAAAGGTAAGGATCCCACAGCGAGAAAGTTTAGTCACACCTCTCCCTCATAATCCCTTTGATAAGGCAAGATCTTTTGCACAACTTTCCATCTTACGTCTTTCTCCTAATGCTCAAATCGGTCTTTTTATTCAGCTTTTTCCTAAGTATATCTAGTGGATTGAAGTCAAACTGTCCTCTTGGCACGAATATTATGGAGCTGTGAGTAGAACACCATCAAAAAGTCTATAATTCAGTATTAACATGTGCATGAAAGAGATGTTTCTTGGAACCTTTGAGGAGGCCAAAGACTACTGTATCAACTTGAAAAGTGGGAATTTGGTGAGGATAAATGGTGCACAAGAGAACAGCGCTACTGCACAGAGTGCTCTCATCGCGTAAGTGCATATTTTTTTTTACGTAACCTGTGTACGAGTCCCGCAGCGAACTAGTTATTTTACAGGTCATGTAGCACGGCAGCAACTGACACTGACTGGAATCCAGACATTTTTCTTGGAATCGAGAACGGAACGTGGTTGGATCCACCCCAATACTCTGTCAATTACAATTGTTACGCGCCAGGACAGAAGGCATTGAATGGCTCGTCGGTTTTGCGAAGAATCGACATCGAATCGTCTTACTACTGGTACAAAACCATCACAACTGCCTCGATTGTCTGTACGTGGAAGCAGTCAAGTAAGCAGTGTTGCCTATTTGGATAATTGATCTTTCAGCCCATTGCATCAATGAGTACAGCTACATCAGCAAATTCAACATTTGTGTTAAAGTAGGTTTAAAAATCGAAAAAAATAAAAAGGCATAAGGTTTTATAGGTCGTGAACATATCTTCCAACGCCCTAATGGCCTACCAATTCTGTAACATGAATAACAGAGGATCTCTAGTTATTCCTAGCAGTATGGATAGGAATGAGTTCTTTTACAGTATGTTTTTTCTAATTTCACATCAGATTGCGCATCAACACTACTTTTTTTTTTTTTTTTTTTTTTTTTTAGGAAGTTTTACCAATACTGAGATCTGGCTAAGCGCAGCCTGTGTTGTACTTTCCCCAGTCCAGTAGTTCCTATCTCAAACTTATTGAGCTCTACTAAATCCGGGGAATCCTACCCAAGTTCTAATTTATGCATAGCATTGGCTTACTTGTTGCAAGACCCGAATAGCTTCTCTAGAAAACCCCCAAAAGAGACTAACCTCGGACTATCCTCCTATTATTCGATAGAGCATTGTACCGTCGTTGATGAAGATCGTCTCAAATGGAGATACGACTGTAGTCGAAAGATCCGTTTACCGGGTAGACATTGTTGTCCAGGGTCGGAAGCTCTCTCAGAGACTGCAGCCGAAAGATCCGTTCATCCCAGTAGATGTTGCTCTCCTGAGTTGGTAGATCCTCTTACAGACGAGATTCCTCAAGATAGCTTCCTTCTGTTGCCCAAGTCGGCAGCTCTCTCAGAGATCATCACGACAGAAGGTGAAGACTCCCTCGAGAGAAGGCTGTAGTCAAGAGTTTTATCCAGGCGAGTAGATGCTGCTGCCCAGAGTCGGTAGTTCTGCTCACAGACGATATTCCTTTAGACAGTCCATGTTGTTGCCCGGAGCCAACACATCAAAGACTCGCAGAGCAGTAGCTCCGAAAAGTAGTACTGGCAGAGAGTCCGGGGAGTAACCTTCTTCTCTCGAACTGTAGATGGTGACTGTTTCGAATAGCAAGTCTTGGCAAGTCAGAAATAGGCGGTTTCTCATACATGACTTGTCTAATCTAATAGTCAAGTTAGTTGTTCCTACAGTAGCCAAGAAGAAGGTTGTCTCCTACAGCCAGTTCTACAAGTAGATTCTACATGTTTACTATAAGTGCCCTTTTGACCAGTTACTGCGCTGTGGACACGTTTCTTGGATACTCTCGACCTCCTTCAGGTCTGGTCAAATCGTCTCTCGATGTACCATTCGGAAACTTTACTTGGCTCGGAATGTCTACGGAAGCCGAAGCTTGGCTAGATAGCACTCCAGTGACCTACACTAACTTTATCGAACCACCTACCAATGAAACGATAGCGAATCCGCATCTTTGTCTGGCTGTAAGTTCCTTCTCTCCTAGTCAAAAGAATTCGATTCAGATGTCTTTGGAGAAAGGAACAGCCAGCAAATGGCTCTATGTACCCTGCCTGAACTCCGATTACAACAATCCAATATTTATCTGTCAATACACCCCATGAACAAATATTTATTTCTTGGACCATGTTTTGGGTAGACGCTTGACTGTGATGTCTATCCAATCCTTGAACTCTTGCGGCTCGTTTTCCTGAATATTCAAATGGTTCTATGAAGAGAACTCACCGAAAGCATGGAGACAGGTACCTCTACAGCTGCGTCGAAACTTCTTGGAGGACAGGGGCAGTAACTGAACATCTTTTGAAGTTCTTACAGTGTCTGACTCACTCGTTGTCATTTCCAGGACTTCCAGTTTCGCCTTTCCCTCCCGGTGGTCCAGGCGGACCGTCGTCTCCTGTCTCTCCAGTTAGACCATCTTGACCGGGCTCTCCCATAACAGCTCCAGAGATTCCTGGAGGTCCAAGAGGTCCTTTCTCGCCTTTGGTCCCTGTCTTTCCTGGCAGACCTAGTACTTTGTTCAGTTGTGAAATTTTTACGAAACCTGGTTCTCCAGTCCCTGAAATCGCATCGTGGCCGGGGTCTCCTTTCGCTCCCGTCTCTCCCTTCCTCCCTGGATGACCTGCGAGACCTTGTGTCTGTCCAGGAGGACCAAAAATTCCGTCTTCGCCATCTGGGCCGGGCATGCCCCGTGGACCTTTCTCTCCACTGTCCCCTTGTAATCCAGAAGAACCTGTATCTCCGGGAGGGCCCTGTGGACAGATCTGACATTCTTCTTCGGTTTCTGCCTCAATAGAGTTCAGGCCAGGGAGGCCATCACGTCCATCAATCCCTGGATACCCGTCGAAACCATCCAAGCCTAGAAGCTCTCCTCGCATAAGACAAAGTTCCCTACCTGGCAGCCCGGGAGGACCTTGGCATTCTTCTTTTGAATCCATGTCAATGTGACCAGCATTGAGAACTTGGGATCTTCTCAGACCCCTTTTTGTCAAACCTAATCCAATGGTCATCAATCAACAGAAACCTTACTTCTAAGAAGATCTCTACGTTTTCGAAGCTTGGACCTTCTTGCCTCTTCGAGAACAGAATCCGACCGTTCCTATGCCGCTCATACATCAGTATTGACTCTGAACTTACTCTCAAAGCTGTCAGTCGCATTTGAACTTCGACTTCTTGATGTTTCAGATCGTGAAGCACTTTGGGAACAAACCAGAAAACAACGGAGAGGAGCAGGGCTGCTGAGATGACTGTTCCGACAAACATTGTCTTGAAAAAATGTTAAAGAGTAAGGAGTATGGGTAAAAAGATGCTAAATAACATAGTCTCTAAGGATGTAAAATCATTTGTGCGCCGACTCTTGAAAATGGAAAGTAGTTCAATTGACTCTTGACTCGATGACTGTGAGTGCTTTGATAACAACAAGCTGGCATGGAAAAGGCTCAAATGAGGTCCACAAATCTCTGCCATATCCCAGGTTCTATTGTGTTATCTCTGCGTCTCTGTTCTCCGTTAAGAACTACAAACTTAGCTTCAGAAGTGCAAAAGCGTAATTTGGAGTTCTAAAATTTTGACTTGTCAGAGATATTACTTGACAAGACAGGACAAGAGAATCGCTCCAGTTGGAGTTCACTTGGGAGTCTGCTGCTGCTCCATATGGCTGCTTCTTCTGCACTTCTATACCGAGGTCACGTTACTTTTCTTTTAAGTAATCTACCCAAACCAATTCTTTTGCACTGATTCTCTCTCCCGCTTTCTTTCGTTTTGAGAATAGGATCTGGACGAGCCCTGAGCAACCTAGATTTGAACACTCTTAGTCTTCAGATCAGAGGGCAAACTCGGGCTTTTGAAAATCGAGTAATGGAGACTGAGAGTGGTGTTTCGGAATGGAAGAATTGCAATGGGGGAGTCCTAAAACATTGGGTATCTTCCGGTCCGTCCCTGACTGCATATGTCCGTAGCGCCTATCGCGTCCTTCCCATGAGTTTTCAGGTATCAGGTAGAGGGACACTGGAGGAGATCAACGGTGTGGCTATTCTTGCGGAGCGCGAAGCGGACAACTGAATGTTTAAATAGCGACACGACGGGATTAGAGCACCAAAGGAACGATGGGACCCGAGAAAAGAGTCATAAATATCACTGCCACCCAGTTACTGACCAGAGCTGATCGAAGCCCAAGAAGAAGATTGGAGAAGCTGGAATCATCGCTACAGTTGCATAGCACGACGATAATCTTTTCTGCAAGTCTCCGAACCCCTAATCCTCGTACTTTTCTTTCATCTATTCGCTGCGGCACAAAATTCCTCTTCTCAGTTCTGCACCAACCTTGTGCTTGACAGTTGGCTAGAGTCAGTTAGTAGAGTACCCCTACTACCTCTGCTTTGCAGTAGTTGATCTTTAGAGATGCACGTACGGTTCCCAATTCTTGCAACTACTTTATTTTACATCCTGGTCGCTTTTCGTGTGTTTCTCCGGTAACTTGACCGAAACTTCTTTTACCTGTCAGGATCCCTAACGGGGCATCAGTCAAACTTGTATCAGAAAGGTTCAGTCGCTTACCCTCCTGGCGGAGCGACTCACTGTCAATGCTAGTTATGTAACTTGAACTGTCTTGACTGGTCTCGTCAAATTAAATCTAGGATCATACTTGACAAAAAGGCTACAGTGGTACAGCTAAACACAATCTTCATCAAGAACTACTTGCAGAAACCTTCAGGATAAAGCTATTCAGTTGTCAAGAAAAAGCTACTCGGCATGGCTAGAGAGAAACATCGGATGCATCTTCTCTATCCTTTTCCGCACCATCTCCCATTCCACACAGCCCGATATCCCAGCAGCGAGCAGAATTGCCGGTTTAATTACCCAAGTTTGAGGTATTAAAATGCTTCCGACCCTGCTCTCAAACAGAGGTTGAAGGAGATTTTGGAACAGCCTTCCCTCCACTGGGAAGGCAACAAGATTAAAACGTTAGAGCTTTCTCTATACAAAAGAAAGGACCTTCTCCTGCAGCAGTTTCTTCAAAAATGGACGATAGGAGCGATGTTCGGGTTGCGGGCGGGAGCTGTTTGGCTCGGATCCATCCATGGAAATTGTCGTCGTCAATATTTTGTTACCTTCTCAGTGGAGGGATGGTTGTTCCAAAATTTCTTTCAACCTCTACATTCGCAGGGTCGGAAGCATTTGAACACCTCAAACTTGGGTAATTAAACCAGCGATTCTGCCCGCTGCCGGGGTATGAGGTTCTCTGGTTGAAGAGATGAAACGGTGGAGACTGCAAGTATCTGGGACAGAGACCAGACCAACCGGTTGCTGACAGACAAGACTATTTGGGCATCATTTCTGGCATGAGGATTTTATTAGATAAAAGCTGTGTTTCTATTGGGTCGTGGCAGTCGAAAAGACTGAAATTCCATCTATTTCAACTTCAGTGGATGAATAGATTATTTTGCTTCAAGATGCCTTTTACAGCGTTCCACTCCGTCTCTGATCCAGATTCTCCTGGCCTCCACCGTTCCATCTCTCCATCTAGACCACCTGATATCCTGGCAATGAGCAGAATCGTCGGTTTAATTACCCAAGTTTGAGGTATTCAAATGCTTCCGACCCTGCTCTCAAACAGAGGTTGTAAGAAATTTTGGAACGACCTTCCTATCAGTGGGAAGGCAACAAGATGATTTAGTTCGAGACACGGCGAAATGAAATTTATCACCTTGATCGGGCTTGGCAGAACCATCGCTTTTCCCAATCCAAAAATTTCATTTCTCTCAAAATGTCTTTCATATGGTTTCACCCCGTCCCTGACAAAGATTTGTCCTGCCTTTGATGAATCGCCTTACTCTCTAAATCATCTGATAGGATATGATCTATTCATCCATTGAAGTTGAAACAGATGGCTTAGATACATCTGTCTTTTGCTCCTTTCCTCGTTTCCTTCAGTTTTTATGACATTTTTTGCATGAAAAGCATAGAAAAGCACCAATCAGTTGTACAAACAGCATTTGGTAAATTTTTTTTTGATCAATATAGACTATGATCTGGTCATCATTGGTCAGCTCCAAACACTTTTTATTCAGGCTACTGCTTTGTGAGCTCTTTTCGGTTTATAACATTTCAGAACCTCACAAAGCTAGGAAGTTATTTGGGGGTTATTCGAACAATGTGTCCAACCAGTTAATCACAAAAGAATAGCCTGTATACAAACTATTTAGAGCTGACCAATGATGACCAGACCATTTAAAAAAAATGTTGCCAATTTTTATTTGTACAACTGACTGGTGCTTTTCTATGCTTTTCATGCAAAAAAACGTTATAAAAACTGAAGAAAACGAGGAAAGGAGTAAAAGACAAAAAACAGAGGAAGCAGCTTCAACACGTCTTATCTCGGAGTAGGAAGGAATTAAGCGAATTTAACAATGTATCCCATAATACCCTTGCCAAGGGCTATCGAATGACACTGTACCCAATATCAAACTCCAACTCTTAAGTTGGGAGGCTTCCCTTGTCAGATCCAGATTCTCCTGGCCTCCACCGTTTCATCTCCCCATCTAGACAACCTGATACCCAAGCGGCGAGCAGAATCGTCGGTTTAATTACCCAAGTTTGAGGTATTCAAATGCTTCCGACCTTGCAAATGTAGAGGTTGAAAGAAATTTTGGAACGACCTTCCTATCAGTGGGAAGGCAACAATTGTGTTCCAATAATTAGTCTTTTATTCGCCGCACCCAAGAGCAAATTGTTGGGTACGCAGTATTCGTATTTCTTCTACACGATACAGACTACCTGATCTTCAAGTGGATCGAAAAAGTTGTTTCGGTCTATTTGTTTATTGAAAACCAATCGGTCAATTCAATCACAGTAGGCTCGTCCGTAGCAGCTGGCCATTCTGCTATAACCGTGAGCACGGCAGCACTGGTCCCGCTCCCTCCCGATGCGTCCACAGACTTCGTCGCATGGTTCAACGCGGCCTGCAGCCGCCATCGGAATCACTGAATAGCGTCCTCCCTTTCGAACTGTGCAAACTCACTGATCATGACAATGGAGAGAAGGAGAAGGACGGGAAAGAAGAACTTCATCGTTGTGGATCGACTGTCGGATGGTGCGTTCACTCTTACTTTTAAACTCTCCAATGTTTTTTAAGGGTCCGTTTCGTTGCCAACTTATTTTCTTCCTTGTTCGTCCAATGCTACAATCGCGTGGTTGTAAGACTAGATACAATACTGTTTTTACGTGGGACAAGGAGAGGGAAAGTTTCCTATTATTTCTGCCCGAGTAAGGGGATAAGTTTCAATTCACCGTGTCTCAAACTATTATCTTGTTGCCTTTCCCACTGATAGGAAGGCTGTTCCAAAATTTCTTTCAACCTCTGTTTGAGAGCAGGGTCGGAAGCATTTGAATACCTCAAACTTGGGTAATTAAACCGACGATTCTGCTCATTGCCATGATATCAGGTGGTCTAGATGGAGAGATGGAACGGTGGAATCTGGATCAGACGAACCGGTAGCTGACTGATAAGACTATTTGGGCATCATCTCTGACATGAAGAGCATTTTGACAGATTATAACTATGTTTTAATAGGATCACAGCAGTCCAAAGAGACTTCGAAATACCATCTGTTTCAAAAAAAAAGGATACAAAGAAGACCAGTCGGCTTTGCCGCCTGAGCTCCGAGTCGTCCATTGTTAAGAAACTCTCCAAAGTGCAAAAGCACTAATTATCTTTTTACGATTAAAGTAATCAAAACAGTAGATTGCCAACTCAAAAAAGTTGCTTCTTGTATTAGCTTGACTTGTCTTGGCAGAAAAAGTCCACAAATACTGTCAATTGTTATCCCAGAATAGAGTTGACTTGTGTCGCAGACGGACGCTTCTTGTCCTCTTCATGTCAGAGATGATGCCCAAATAGTCTTGTCAGTCAGCTACCGGTTCGTTTGATCCAGATTCCACCGTTCCATCTCCCCATCTAGACCACCTGATATGCTGGCAATGAACCGAATCGTTGGTTTAATTACCCAAGTTTGAGGTATTCAAATGCTTCCGACCCTGCTCTCAAACAGAGGTTGAAAGAAATTTTGGAACAGCCTTCCGTGGGAAGGCAACAAGATTGAAACATTAGAGTTTTCTTTACACAAAAGAGGATCGAATCTTCCAACATAGCCTGCAGCAGTTTCTCCAACAATGGACGATAGAAGCGATGCTTCGGGTTGCGGGCGGGTGCTGTCTGGCTCGGATCCATGGGAACTGTCGTCTGCTACTCTCTTAATTGCTCATTCTTGCTAGTTTTTTCGCTAGTTTTAAATAGTTTGTATTGTTTTGAATGCAGCAACAGTTTCCAGGTCCAATTAGTGAACTACCGTGAGACTACCACGTGTCTGAAAAATACCGTTTTTCAACTTCAATGGATGAATAGATCATTTTCCGTCAAGATGCCATTCACAGCGTTCCAATCCTTCTCTGATCCCTCCTGGTCTCCACCGCTCCATCTCCTCATGTAGACCACGTCTTATATAAGCAGTAAACAGAATCATCGGTTTAACTACCCATTTTTGAGGTATTCAAATGCTTCCGACCTTGCTCACATGTAGAGGTTGAATGAAATTTTGGAACAGCCTTCCCTAGAATGGGAAGGCAACAAGATAATACAGTTTGAGACACGGTGAAATGAGCCTTATCACCTTGATTGGGCAGAAATAAGAGGAGGGAAGACACTTTTCCTTTCCTTGTCCCACGTCAAAACAGTATTCGATTGAACTTTCATAAAAACCAAAACCGAACATTTGATGAACCGCCTTAGCAACATGTTTCTGCCATGGATGTCTCACAAAACTTTCACTACATTTGAATTTCCCACCATTACCGACTGTACGCAAAAGTGCGTGAAGATTATTTTCATGGCGACACGCCAGGTTCATTCAAGTTGAAAGAGATTACCCGTAGAGATGAAATTTTTTTTGATATTCGCGAGAATCTTTGCAAGTTCGGGCTCTGGATCGTCATCTTGTAGTAATACTCCTTGATGTAGAATGGCACCTGGACAACACTTTGTTTTTCTTGTTGCCTTCCCACTGAACTGGAGACCGTTCCAAAATGTCTTTATACCTCTACTATTCGCAGGGTCGGAAGCATTGAATACCTTAAACCTGGGTAATTAAACCGACGCTACTGCTCGCCGCTGGGATATCCTGGTTGTCTGGAAGGAGAGATGGAGCGGCAAAGGCGCGAAATTCTGTCACAGACGGAGTTGGACCCAGTGAAAGGCATCTTGACGGAAAATGATCTATTCATCCATTGAAGTTGAAACAGATGGTATTTCGAAGTCTCTTTGGACTGCTGTGTTCCGATAGAAACAGTTTCAATCTAACAGTATCCTCTTTATGCTAGAAAAAGATGCCTAAATAGTCTTATCAGGCAGCAACCGGTTCGTCTCCGTCTTCCGACCCTGCGAATGTAGAGGTTGAAAGATTGGAACATCCTTCCCTCCATTGAGAAGGCAACGAGATTGAAATATTAGTTTTACGAACTTCCTCACGGCTCCCAGCCTTCACAAGGTATCGAGCCTATCCATTTCTAACTAACTAATCGGTTTATATCAGAAAGCTCCAGTTCCGGGACTTCTGTCAGGAACACATATCCGGAATGGCCATAAAACCTCCCCAGCCTTTTTATCAATACCTGTACTATTACGTCAACGGAGGGCGAGAAATCTCCTACATTCGCTTCACCTACGTCATCCTGGACGACTGATTTCGAAAAGATTGTTTCTAAATTGAGTACTCTCAAGGTGATGACGCCAAAGAAGAAGTACTAACTGGAGGAGACCATGAAGGACTATGCCCTCTTGGAAATCTCGAGTGACAGGGGACGACGGATCTTTCAGATAAGGAAACAGTCGTTAGACGAGACATGTCCATTTAGTTGTACATAGATAAACTATTGTCAGTTTCCTGGCCTTTTAACAAATTCCAAAGGAGGAGTCAGACATTAATGAACTCGAAGATAGCAAAGAACTCTAACAGAACAAGAGAATATAAGATAAAGGAAATAGTATTTATTGAACTTCGTCTAGACGTAGGTCTTCTTGACAGAGGCAGCGACCAGAAGGAACCTGTTCATCGTATTGTAGGCCGGGGCGAGGACTTCGATCGTGAAGACCTCGTCCTTCTGAAACTCCTTTTCCAGGTTCCCGCCACTCGTGTCAGCCATGTGCCAGGCGTCGGCCAGCGTGCTGATGAGGACCTTCTTGGCAGTGGGCATGGCTCCATAGGGCGAACAATAGAGGCCGACGAGGAGGCGAGCCAGCTGCGGAATACTCTTCTTCCAGTCCTTCCTATCCAGCGACTGCGCCTCTCGGATCATAGCGTCCTCCCAGAAGACAAACATGTTGCCGATGCCGAAACGGGGGAGCAGGGTGCAGAGGGTACGTCCGACACGTGCAAAGGCCGTGTGAGGCGGAAGGATGAAGGTTCGGAGGTAGAAGTACGTCAGAATGGCTGGCATGTCGTCCGCATGGGTCTGAGGCAGAATGAAGCGGTTCTCGTGGGAGACCATCAGCAGCTGCTGATCGTTGCCGATGGACGAGTGAGTCCTCATGGCGACCTGTTAATTGGATGTTTCACTGAGCGGAGGATGAAAGACGCGTGGACAGGATGGATAGAGAATGGCCATGAAACTTCTCCCGACTGGCCTTTTATCAATACCTGTACGCTGGAGACGGAGGGAATGACAGAGTTTATGGGGGTTGGAACATTAACAGTCTTTTGACATACAAGTATCTACAGGAATGCATCAGCGGAGGGCGAGAAATCTCCTACATTCGCTTCACCTACGTCATCCTGGACGACCGATTTCGGAAAGATTGTTTCTAAATTGAGTGCTCTCAAGGTGATGACGCCAAAGAAGAAGTACTAACTGGAGGAGACCAAGAAGGACTATGCCCTCTTGGAAATCTCGAGAGACAACTACGGCAGATCTTTCAGATGAGGAAACAGTCGTTAGACGGAAGAGAAACATGTCCATTGTAACAGTAACACTGGACAGAGACAGAAAGAATAGTAAAGACTAACCTCCAGAATGGGACTGCCATGGGCGAGGACCTTTCCATGGACGAAGAACTCCCTCGGCTGTCCTTTTCCGTTTTCTCCGACCGTGATGACCCAGTCCGAGCCGGGTGCCTTCTCTCCTTTCAAGACGATCGCGAGAAGTCTCTCAGCTTCCGGCAAAACCTCCGGTCTATCCTGTATCGTCTCGACCAGATTCTTCAGCTCGAAGTAGTCCTTCGGCACAGTCATCTCCATCCGAATCCTTGCCACAGTGGCATTTCCTAGCAGCTGCTGGAGCATTTTCTGCGGGATGGTCTCTTTGGACTTGTAGCCGTCACCCTCCTTGACCATTTCGATCCACTGGAAGCTACCATCTTCGAGCACCAGAGCACAGCATAGTTCGGCCTTGGGAGCGACCTGATTGCGAGGCTGATTGTTTCCCATGGCTCCTTTCTTCGTGGCTCCTTTAGCATTGAACGAGGGGCCGATGGACTCAACCCAGAAGCGACACTGCTCCTTCTGTCTCTCGATGGCCAGCTGGTAGAGCCACATAACGTGTTGATGGTGGATCATCATCGGATTGCAGGCAATTCGGGGCATCATTTCTTGGCCAGCCTCAACCAGCTGCTTGATTCCGTCGCGATGAAGCTTTGCCTCATGGGTGAAGAGGATCTTCTGGCCGCTGCCGGTCATCTCGTCGAACGACTTTCCGTCGGGGTAAAAATCGTCGTAGGCTGGAAGAAAGCAATTGAAAAAGGAACAGAGAAATCGAGAGACAGTAGGTATAGACCGAGTAAAACGGAAACCAAAAGTAGACTAACCTTTCTCGGCGTGGACGAAGATCTTGGCTCCGTTGTTGAGGACGATCTCCTTGGTCTCTTCCTCTCCATCCTTGTTCCTATGGACGATTTCGACTCCTTCGGCTTCCATCTTGGCTCGTAGACGACGTTCTCTGACGACTGTGGGGCGTTGAACTGTAGCGACTCTCCCAAATTGCTTCAAGTTAGAAGTTACAAAAGTTTTTGTTTTACTTGATTGAAAGCAGAAACTTTGTATTCTATCGTAATTGTTTCGTAAAACAAAACGAAGCAAAGCAACTAATAAAACAGCTACATCAATTGAGAGGGGATCCGGATAGTCAAGTGGATAGAATGATGAAACACAAAGAAAGCGATCGCAAGTTCAATCCCAGATTGTTTTTGGAGAAGAGTAGACTAAAAGCAAGGTGGAACTAAGAAGATTAGAAAGATGTGAAAGTGTTTTGGTATTTTATTGTCATTTTCCCACCGTTTCCTATCGGCCAACGTTGTTCTCACTCCATTTCCAAAGTTTTTCATTTCGATGGGTCCTTTGCATTCTAGACGATAGAAACTATCGAAACGCATCTCTGTCCTTGTCACACACATGATGATTCCCTTCAAAAACTCAAAACAATGTATTGATGCAAGTTAACGGTACAAAAGAGTGTACCGTGTCTTCCTGCTTTCTTACAGGCTTCATTGATCGGATTCGAGGAAGGAGACGGTAGTCAAGTCGTTGCCAGCTGCCATTACACAGGAATTCACACTGATTGTTTGCAGTTTCTCGTCAAGATCTCTCGTTTCCTCAGCAAACTTGAAATTTTCCAAAGGATTTGACAATTCTATAGTATGACTCAATTCGACTTCTTTCAGTAAAGGCTTTGACATAGAGCAGGTACTTTGATCGATGTCAGCTCGTCGTTGAAATGGGCAAAGTACCTGCTCTATGTCATTAACTCCGTCGCTCAATTTCGTCAATCCAGAATAAAGCACCGAAGTGCACCCATTCCTCTACATCCACGTAGCTGCCTCACTGGCATTTGCTCAAAGTTTCGAATTCTTTGACGGCCAGCAGGCATGGAACGTCGTCGATTTGAACATTTTTAGCTGTAAGACCGGGGCTGTTGATCCATTCGATAGCCTCCGTTTGTATTTGTGACCATTCCCAGTGTGATAAATTGCAAACGATGCTTTGAACTTCAACTTTGGTAGTCTCAAGCGCGTGACCGCGTGCGTATTGTTCACAATGACGACAAACGGATAATGGTAATCTATAAAACTGTTTTGCACAATTTTCAGTAAGAGACTTACAATCGTTTTGTATCATCGTAATCTTTCCGAGCGCCTTTTCAGTATCCTCAGCCTTAAGATTCGTTCCGTAAATTTCCACATGTCCTTTGATTGCATGAATCTTCTTCACATCAGGAAACGTGGCCTTTGGCCCATTGAGAATGATGGAGTCGTTGAGCACTGTACCCGAGTCGTCGATCGCTCCAATTTAACATTAATTTTCGGTAGCAGAAGGAAGAGGAAAAAAAACGACAGAGGCTGGCAGCGACAACCATTGCAGACGATGTCTATGGTTTGGGTAGAAGTCAATTAGCTAGTTACAGGTAATTGAGCCTTTTTGTATACTTTTCTTCCAAACAACGAGAAATTAATATTGCAAAGTTTCCTAATTGTTAGTCTACTTAGAGAGAAAGTGGAGCTACTTCTGTACGGGAGATTCTAGATTCTTTCTCTGTGAACTTGGCCTTCTTGTCCTTTCCTTGTTGGCAATCCATTTCAGACTCTTCTTGTCTGTCTGTCTGTCTATCTGTCAATGATTCCCAGGCTGGCCAATCTGAACATGTCACTTTCCGTCTCTAACTCAAATTACAAGACAGGTGGTAGTCTTTATTACAATCTCAATCATACCTCTTCAAAAAGTCCTCCCACATCGGCTGCATAAAATCCGAAGCTTGATAAATGGTTGCATTCTCTTCTATCAAATGAAGCATAGTTACTCCGTCCATCTTCAGACATTTCTTCCGAAAGAGACTAGCTTTGCCCAGATCTTCTGTGGTGAAGCATTGCTAAATCAGAAACTCAGGTCCATAAGACAATGAGAACTACAATGACTCGTTGAACGAAAGCATCCTGGCTGATGCTGGTGATTCTAAGAATCCACTTGATGAAGTTTCCGATACTGATTAACAGGAGGAAGACCAGCCACCACCAGATGAACACGAAGACCTTCTCGTTGTACATGTTAATCTCAAAGTGATCTTAATGTCCAGTTAAAATAGAGCTTCTTACCATCAGAACACACTGAAGGGACCACTTATGAACCTGACCGAGTTCACGGACTTCAAGGTCGCAGAATGTCACTCGAGGGAAGGCTCCACTCTCCTGCCAATGACGGCCACGGAGCACATCAATCAGTACGGACAGACCGAAGGGGTTGAAGACGTCTCCGAAGATCATCCTGAAACATGGGATGGTTTGTGAGATAGTTGTCAGTGTGAGAAAAGGTGCATGACTCTTGGATGACTCTAGTCAGATGGATTTGGATTTCTGTCAAACGGTACCCAAAAAGGAAGATATGACAGCACTTCGCGGCTATCCAGTACAGCTAATTCTATTGTATATCAGATAGTTTAGGTGTTTTCTAGTCGTTCGTATACAGCAAAAAAGTTGCATTATCTGCCCCATGTTGTCTCGACGGTGCCAACAGGTAAGCTTTTGGCTCTGCAGGAAAAGACGACTTCTCTGCCCTCGGACTCGCTGTCCAAATTATAGTGTCAAGAACTGTCCAACTTGATTTCACATGAGCTAATAACATTTGGTCGAATGCGACCAGAGTCAATGAAGAACGCACCTACCAATCCAGACTGAAGATCTGCAAGAAGAGGGCGGTGATTGAGAAGAGTTTTGTGAGCAGGAGCGACATCGTCAGTTTCCTTTCCAGGTTCCACGAGTCAAAGATCATTTTAGCCTCGTAGTCTGCCTTGAATTTCCCGTTTTTTAATTCCCTCTTTGCAAAGTTTCTGGCAGTGACTGTGACGACGGAGAGGGAGATTCCTAGAGAGGTTTGATTTTCAAAAGACTACCCACACACCTTGTGCTGCCTGTAGAGCCTTCCACAAGAAGCGGGGGAGGTAGAGGATCAAGGCCTCTAGAGCAAGAATTACAGGGACCCACTAAACTTTTTGAATGGACAGAGATGGGTCAAGATAACCTGATACCACCGTATAGCATGCTCGTATCTGGTATTGTGCTTAGGCAGATTTGAACTGTTGTCAGGGACATAGTAGGTGTTTTCAATGAAGCAGTAGCTTTCGGCGTACTCTTCCCAATGGTCCTGAAAGATTGGTGGTCAGCTCTGTCAATGTCTACTATCCACTATCACTCTCTTATTGTACTCACTGAGAACTGATTCGGCGTCCAGCACTGAAGAGGCTGACCCACGTAGCTAGTGGCAAAGAATAGTACTGCTCCCGCGCAGAACAGCCATATCGAGTAGACATACTTCATCCGATCCGTCGTGTCCACATCGTAGGTCGTGTCGAAGTTCTCGTGGATTTTATCTGTGACAAACTCCACAAAACCTGCCATAGTCTAGGAAATTGAGTTAGGGATATGGGCACAATTTCAGGCAATCAGTGGAAGGATCCATGTCTATAGTTCGGAAATGATAATTAGGTGAGATTTATTTAGATCACTCTCGAAGTCTGTGGAGTTCAGGGAGTGGCTATCGGCGCGGCTGAAAAGAGTCCGTCAGTAGGAAGAAAAGTCCGGCTAACTGGGATAATTTTCATCGTAATTGGACAGATTCATGTCTTCCTCCTCGTCGTCTATCAGCCCAACTTTCTGATCTTCCTGGACCGACGGAGACCTTTTCAGGTCCAGCAAAGGATAAGTGGGTCTTACGGAGGTAACGAAACCTGTGAGAGAGATTCTGACTGCTATGTAATCGCCTAACAATTCACAGACTCCCGTTGAAATCACGCTCTACGTCTTTCTTACTCACCAGCTTTCTTAACCAGCAACTTTTGCGTGCTGTCGTCAGTCTCTTCCGTGCTCCTCGATCCCTTCCTGCTGGTCTGTCCGTAATGCCAGAGCTGTCCGTAGAGTTCAGTTGACTGTATCCTTCCGGCGTTGGCGTCCAGTAGTCGCAAGACCAGAACTCCGTCGTCTTTCAGAACCTCGCGGTAGAAGCGGTCGTCATCTTCTGATCCACCCTCGAGGTGAGAATCTTTCCTCATACTGCTGAGGAAGCTAATTCTTCTCGCGGACGAGAAGCGGTTCATAAGCCAGGCGAGGAGATTGATAGTTGTGACGAGAAGGACAAAGGCTAGCCACCACCAGATGAAGATGAAGATCTTCTCGTTGAACATGTTGACCTGGAGAGGGAGAATGAGACTGTCAGCCATTCTTACCCACCATGAGAACACACTGAACAGTCCAGTTGTTCACATTTCCCATCTCGCGAACTGTCAGATCACAGAAGGCTACCTAAACTTGCTATTGCCCTCAGTCTCTCTCCAACTTACTCTTGGAAAATGTCCACTAGCTTGCCAGTGTCTTCCATTGATCATATCGGACAGGATTCCGTAACCCCAAAGAACGTATCCGGTACCCAAAAAGTGGTTGAGAAAGTAGAATTGGAGGAGGAGATTGAGCCAGATCAGAAGCTTCATGACGATGTAGATGTTGAAGAGCGATTTACCGTACCGCAGAGTGGAGGAGTGGTTGTACTCGATGCGATACTCAAGAGTAGTAGCAAAGGTTTTGAAGGCTTTCTTCTGCTTGTCATCAAGAAGTTTTGCCGATTGACGAGCTGAGGTGACCATGTCGGAAAGAGCCAGGCCACTGTAGTTGGAAAGTGCACGCCATACTGCTCGAGGTAGGTAGAAGAAAAAGGCCATAAGTGACAGAATGAAGGGCACCCACTAAAACTCGACTGGTTCATTTGTGACAGAAAGGTTTCAGGCCCGTGTGATCTACAGGCTGCCTTCTCGTTGATGTTTGAGCCCTAGTCTCTCAAAGTAAAATCTCAAGAGATCTCTAACTCATTGTTCTGATTCTGTCCGGTCTGATCCATCAGCCTGTGTTGACAGAATCTGTTAGCCCGTCTCTAACCCACGGATGTACAGGTACAATCGCTTGTCGTTGTAGGTCTCCTTGTCGGTTTTCCAAGGTATTCCAGTAAGGTCAACGGTGAAGAGACCTGGGGCCGATAACTTACTCGTGCCCAAAACAAAACAAACTCTTCTTACAAACGTGGACTCGACAAGAAATGCCCTGTCGAGAATAATTTTACCTTGTTGTTCGAAAGCTGTGTTTAGTTCTACTCTGCGACTTTTAAAGATTGTCGTCTGCTATGCTCTCGTCTATCTCTCAATTACCGCCAGTAGACTACCGAGAATAACTCGAAGCCTAAACAGGTAGCTCTGAACTGTTATTAGTTTAGACTACCCCCTCCGTTTCTCAAAATTTACCAACCTGATAGTATATCATCTCCATTCCCTCCCTCTTCTGGGCTTCTGGAAGCGTAGTCTGATTCATCGGCACGAAATACGTATTCTCGACGAAGCAGTAACTCTCGGCAAAGTCCTCCCACGTATCCTTCCATTGGTTCGGCACCCAGCACTGTAAGGGCTCCCCCACATAGTTTTTTGCAAAAATGGTCAGAGCAAAAGCCAGGAGCATATAGATCGTCGTCACGTAATTCAACCTGTCAACGCTGTCGTCATCGTGAGTCGACTTGACATTCTTGAGGTAGGCGTTGATCTCCGCTGACCAGGACTAAAAGTTTTGTTCAGAGTGACTATCGTGATGGAACAGTACAGAACGGACGGAAAACTCACCGGCATTTGGAGAGACGAGCACGACTGCCGTGATATCTGAAGAGAGAAGGCGGTGTGCTTCTACTGATAAGACTTCTCCCTGGAGCTGGGTACCCCTTCTCGCTATCTTTAGTCCGAGTACGGTCTCGTTCCAGCCATGGACGCCATCTTTGCCGTGGTCTCTAAGCTCAGCAATCCGAGGTACGTTCCTGTACCATCTCGTTGAAAAATAGTCAGGTATGAGGAGGACAAGGTCGACTGGGCAAACTTTCAACTCACCGCCTACATTTTCGCTATTTCGTCGGTCCTGATCACCTCTTATGTAAGTCTTTCTAACTGCTCTATTTAGAGAAGAGGATGAGTATTTGGATGAGTGTTATCTGTCGAAGGGGTGACTGTAAAAATAAGTTGAATACTGACTGTTGATGGCAATGTAGTTAAGGGACACATAATAGCGTAGAGTACGGGACAGAAGACAGCTAGAAAATCTAGGCTCGACCACAAACTTTTTATCTCTTTAGACTTAACCAGACTGTCTAGCCTCTGACTACAGGCCCTGTAGTACAGAGTGATGCATTGCTACTTTTGACCTCTGAGTCTAGTGAAAGAGTCAAACCTCACTTATGTATTGTATGTATAGCCTGTACATAACTTTCGAAGCAAATTGAAGGAAAACTAAATAACTGTGCAGGCCCATTCACAGACTCCCGTTGAAATCACACTCTACGTCTTTCTTACTCACTAGTTTTCTTAACCAGCGAGAAGAATCAGCTTGATAACTTATCCTAGACAAACCTCAAAAGTTGTAGGAGTATGGGGCAGGACAAGAACCTTTCTCCGTCTCTCCGTACCCAGTCTAACTTCACTATACGTTTTGGTTGACTAGTGTTAGCACGTGTTTGGGTCACTTCTCTAAAACCTAATTTACTGATCTCAAAAAGTTGGCTCTTCGAAATGGTAAGTATTGTATACCGTTTTCGGCGATCACTAATACTTGCAGAGACTCAAGAGTCAATCAATTTGTCCAAACAGGCTTTGCACATCAAACTTCACCACCTACGCAAGAATAGAAAAAATCTTATTGACTCATTACTCTCTGCTCTCGAGTCCTGATAAGACTACCTCTGACTCGAACTGAAATAACCAACAGAAAAGAGGGAACAAACCATCTTTCAGACCTACATGGGCTCTGCGATCAAATGCTGGACCCCTGCCGAATTTCGAAAAGGATGGATCGAGTATGCTCGAGACTTCTGCCTCATTGAAAATACCTACTACGTGGCCATCGACGACCCAGAGATGCCGAACGAAAAGTACAGGGAAGAAAAGGAGATTCCCTATTACCAGGTACGTTTTCTGAGAGCAGGTCATGAAAAGAGGAGCTTTTAGTGGGTACCCTTCGTGCTGGTCATTCTGGCCTTCCTCTGGTACATCCCTCATCTCTTCTGGAGGAGCTTCAACTGGTGGAGTGGAATTCAAGTCAGGGCAATTGTCAAGGCGTCGTCTACACTACCAGTTGACGAAGAGGTTAGTTAGTCTATTTCGTTTATGGACGTGCGATGATAAGTTAGGATAATGAACACCTATGAAATATCTGTAAGAAAGTATATGACGGATCGCTTTTCATTCTTGTTGTAGAGTATTTGCAAAAAAGAAATCCAAAGAGCTCGGGGATGATCGTATCTAATTTTCGAAGTATTGATCGTTTTTCCGGAGGAGATATTGAGATACCGGAGTAGCGTTATTGAAGTAGATGTAATTTTCGGTAACGTTCCATCGCTCTAAAATTATAATGAAGTTAAGCCAAATTTGAACGATACGTGTCGACGAAGGTAATAAAAGGTATCCGGATGATAGAAGTGTCATAACAAGGCTGAGACATCACGTTGATTACTGTAGGTGGATTTAGGGGGAGCGTAGATGAGTAGACTGAGGAAGGAGTGCAGAGAACAGGCTTAACATGTTCGGAGTACATTACTTGCGAAAGCATTACCAGCTGCCGACGGCAGCTTCGCACCCCTTGGCCTTGGCTTAGAATTGATTACAGGCGGCTGCGCCGCTTCCCTAGTAGCAGTTTTCTCCACAGCTGGTTTGTCTCCTTGTCTCTCGACATGAAATGACTTGTCAGCGTTTTTGGGTATTAGTGTTGATAGGCAATTGTGCGGACACCATGACAGACGAACTGAAGAAAGATGTGTCCTCGAGGAAGAGTTATAAGAAGTAGGAGAGATAAGAAGACGCAACATGGTAGCTATTCCTTTGAGACAGAACGGGGGTTGATGACTCATTCCAGAGTCGTCCATCCTGGGCTGCAAGTTCTAAAGCTATCCACACTCTCAAACTTGTCAAATCCGGTAATGAGTGTTATTGAGATCGTGAGTGAGAGATAATGTCAAGAAGTACGCCGTTCGGCAGGCCAACGCTGAAATTTTTATGAAAGATGTCTAATGAAATGAGTTATCTATACAAGGCTCCATGTAAAAGAGCCTGAAACATTCTTACTGATGGGAAATAGCGAAGAGAGTAGTTGCGAGAGGTTAACGCTTCGAAAACTGACCGAGAGTGGCCGTAACCGTGGTGCAGGCCGTTTTCGGGGATTGGGATGATTGACATAATGTAAAGTTTTCCTTTCGGAGAAACAGACAATACTCTGTATTTTCAGGAAAGGTCCAAATCCCTGGACAAGATCTCGGAGCACATCTACCGTAGCGCTTTCGACAAGAACAATGTCTCCCATGCTCCTCACAAGCTGACCATCTTCTACCTCATCATGAAGGGCCTTTTCCTTCTGAACATCGTCTTCCAGATCATCATTCTACACGTTTTCCTCGGATTCGACTGGAGTGACCTTCTTCGTAAGTTGTTTTGATATAAGGGGTTAAGTCAATCTAAGTATGTTTGCAGAGCGTGAGTCTGATACGATCAAAGGGCTTATCAGGAAGCAATGCAGTGGCATTAAAAAGCAGGAACACTGGGCGTGAGGGGTTTGAAATTGACAACAAATCGAGAGAGAAATACCCTTAGTTCTCGTTGTTGGAAAGAGAGTAAGATCCTATGAATCAAAATCTCTTTATTGTGGACAGAGACATTATTGTGTATTTCTAAACTATCTCAGAGCATTTGGCTTACTGAGTCTGACGTTGACCTATAGTTTTTGGTGTTAATGGGCCATTTTTATGCTTTGCAAATTTGTAGACCAGATCAAAATACACAAGTTTGCAGAACATAACTAAACAGAAAAATGCTCTTTAGGTCAAAAAAGGCGGTATCGAAGTGGAAAACGGTAATGGCAAATAGAAAATACAACACTTACAAGGAAATCGAGAAAAGTGCACGGCTTCTTTTTATGGCCTAATGCACTAGCTTACAAAACAGATAGCCCGGATCCTCTGGATCAAAATCTCTTTATTGTGGACAGAGACACTCTCCCCAATCAGCCTTTGCACTCTCCTCTTATCTCTTTTCCTTTCCAGCAACTGTCTGTCGCCCAAATAGTACAGCGTTCTGTTGGTTATTTGCCAGTACTCCCCGTGGAACAGTCCGCCTTATCTCTGCCCTCTGTCGCTCCTGATATTGGCACTAATCCTGTAGAACAAGGAATCGTAAATGTTACCAAAAGTGACTTGCAAGAAAACAAGAAAGGGGTCATTACAGACATGAACTCTTGTAGGTCTAAAATTGGGCTTCAACACGGACTGGAAGTCGACCGGCCTGTTTCCAAGAACTACCATGTGTGATTTCACCATCAGAAACAAGGGAAATCTGCAGAGATATTCTGTCCAATGCGTCCTGGCCCAGAACATGTTCAACGAGAAGATCTTCTTGGTTCTCTTCTACTGGATCCTCTTCTTGTTCATTGTAAGTCGGAAACCCTTTTTCACAGAAATGTATCCAGGTCACTCTCTTAAATACTGTCATATGGATGAAGCAGATCTTCCTGAAGAGTGACAGAAGGAACTATGCTCGTCGTATGCTGGAGTCGGCTGGTTATGGAGAGCCGGAAAGATTCGATTCAAGGAAGGATGCGGTGAGTATTTGATAGGTTTCCTATATACTTAGAAGTGAAGAGATCATTGTGTTTTTCTAAACTATTTCTTGTGCCCAATCAGTTTAAATCTTCCCTCTTCTAGGACGACTACGACAACTTCGTGACCATCAGCGGCGACTCGGTCGTGCTCCTACGATTGATAGCCTCCAATGCTGGAGACAGTGTCACCTCGCAGCTACTCAAACGACTCCACGATAAGGTTATCAACAAGGTAGGGTGTCGTACTGAATAGCTCGTAAAGTTTGAATTACAGAAGAATGACTAAACAAAAAGGAGACAGTGATAATATTGTTTACTGCCAATAAAACATTAGAAATCAATCAAAAAACCCGTGGTTTCAACTCTGTCACATACTTCTGATTCCCATTCATATCCCTAAAGTCAAATTTGGCACTAGTTTTGTCCATGTTTATCATGATGAATCCGCCGTCTGAGAGACCAAGCATACTCAGGGCGGACAGTCCGAGCAGGTCGAAGAGGTTGGTCTTCTCCGGGTAATAGTACATCACATCAGCTACCCTCTCGACGTAGTCAAAGTTCTTTGTGCCTGACTCGACACGTGAACCAGCTCCGGAAACGATGTAGTTCATCTGTTGGCCTCCTTGGTACTGTTGGATGTGCTGAAAGGGACAAGTGTTTGTTGGGGAAAGGTCTACCTGAAGAGTATGATCATGTCCACTGAGATATGCTGTGGCATTGTACTTGTAAAGTAGAGGCTGAAGATTGTCGAAGAGACATTGAATGTTGCCCTGAGCTGCCACGGAGAGGACCGGATAGTGCCCTGCCACGAAAAGGTAGTCAGCTCTATAATTAGCTTGATTTTGTGACCAGATGTATCTAAGATTGACCTGCTTGTCGTCATTTGACTCTCTAACCAAGCCCACTGGATGTCTGCTGCTGTCTTGTTGCTCGGACCCTAACTATTCATCTGCTTTTAAACGAACGACTAACCTGTGGAACCAGATCACCACCCAGGATAGTAGAGGTCAAAAACTGGGCAAAGTTAGCGGACTGGAGATCACGGGTGTTTCCGCAGGCTACGACGGTGTCGATAAAGAGAAAGTCCACCGTGGAGCCATCAGTCGGTGAGATAAAGCGTCGAAGGTAGTACAGAGAAGGCATGAACCTAAAAACGAAAGATCAGATGCAGAGACATTGTTCAGAGAGATAGTCAACAGGGCGGTTTGATTCAAAACCAGAAATTGTGACGAATAGGTTGGGGGAGAAAGGTCGGACTCAGACAGAGACGGAAAGAATTAGAGACAAAACAAGAGTTGGTGAGTATCTCAAAGAAAACCTTGAGATACAAAAAGAGGAAGCTGGGAGAATAGATCAGGGTTATGGGAAGGTGGATAGTCTCTCAGCCCCATCCTCCGTACTAGTGCAAAACAACAGACTACGTCACGAGAGATCAATGTACTCACCACTTTTGTGACCTGGCCGTATAGTCAACCTCCGCTTGAATGTTTCCGTAGTGATCATGATTTCCAGCAGCCATCAACCAAGGAACATCCAGAGAAGGGTGGTCGTATGGATCCTCAAATGAATTCTGGAACATTTGGCTGTCTCTGTACACCCAAACCCTTACGTGGAAGCGATTGTCGTCCACAGAAGAGGCTCCAGTAAAGTAGATATTGTCTCCGAGATTCAGAACAGCATCCAGACCAGGACTCGCTTCAGCCATCTGTTCCATGGACCTTGTCACAGCTCTTTGGGCTACGGTAGTTCCCACAAGCGGAAGTCCACCGGTGTCTCCGATCATCGCGAATCTCAGGGCGGAACTGGTACAATATAGGGTAGAGAGGAGGAGGAGGAACTTCATTGCGGTACACCAGTACGGGTCCAAATTCCCCCTATTTATGTAGCTCTGCATTCAATTCGCATACGAGTGGACGAGGAAAAACAATAGACTTATCGAGGTTTTCGGTTTGTTTGTGAGAGAGCGATCAGTATGACATTGTAACCTTGGGATTACATTGGTTTTCATGGTCAGATAGTGGTGAATTTTGTTTGCACCATGGGCATTGCTGATTGTCCAACTTGTGTGCTAGCTCTGTGTAGTGAACCAAAGATTCGAAAAGATTTGTGACAAATGAAGAAGAAAATAGACTGACTTGAAACTCTTTTGGCGTTGAAGGTCTTCGCCGGAGATCTTGGGAAACATATGGTAAGAAGAATAGATCAAGAATCAGGAAAATCATAAAGAAGAACGGATCATCGAAAAGTAAGCTGTGGAATCAGATGTTTCAGCTACCAGAGAAATGTGGGGTGCTCTGAGCAGGTGCTTCTACTATGGGCACATTCTACGTCTCAATCATGGTTCGCAGGTTCAGAGACCGCATAAAACTAAAAGTGAAACAAACATTTATTCAATTCAACCGTTTTGGGATTGCAAAATAGTTAGGTGTGTCGCCGTGGCTCTTCGTATGCTAGTGGGGTATCACGACAACGGCACTTATGTTTCCCTCCTTGTTAGCGCCAATCCGTATAATAAGATGTTTCAGCCACCAGTGGTATGTAGGATTCATCACAATAAGAACCATTGCTCCCGCGAGACCAAAAATTGACATGGAGGCCATTGTTATGGAACCGATAACTGAAAGAGGATGCTACAATACTTCGACTTTCTCTGTCTCTGTTGTTTTGTCACTATCTCGGCCAACTCACTTCCCAAACCAAAAAATTCTCCCATAACTGTGATGGTGAGTGCAAAAGCAGGCACCAGAATGATTGATAGTGGCAAAAAGGCTTGAATGATAACCTGGAGAAGAAACTTCCTCTGCACTCTTTTCAATTTCTCAGAGGCGGGACCATTATAAATGAACTTCTTTGTAGCCACAATGAACCAGTGCACTGCAATAGAGAAGCAGACATTTAAGAATACAATTGGCAGGGCCACAAGTATGCCGAAACGCTGACGGTCGGCAATTATAAACCCAGGTACCAAAAGTAATTCTGTTGTTATACAGGTGTACTTTGATGCTATTTCAGTCATTTTCTCTGGCTGGAAGCCTACTATTGAAGCAACCCCGGGTACCACGGGTATCACGACGAAAAATATCATGAGCAGTCGAAACTTGAAAGGAATAGATGTCATTCCTTGAGCTACTGTGTAGCGAAAAGTGAATAGATGTGTCACAGTCCCAACAGAAAGGCATAGGAGGAAGAAGAAGAGACCTGCCAAGTGGATTGTCGGAACGATATTTCGAAGGGTCCCCATCGTATATCCAGCCGGGAAGGGCATTAATATGAACGGTTTGATAAGTATGCTAACCTGAAAACTCTCTGTTTCTCTGTGTTTCGATCTTACTGTCTTCGTCTATCTCTGTCTCTGCTCAAACTCACAGTGATATCAGCCACAAAGGCGATGCACTGATGATACAATAAGAACCATCTATATCTACTCATATACTTTGTAGGCCGGAATACAATGCAATATATAGTGTAAATGTTGACACAGGCGCTGATGCAGAAAGCAAAATCAAGAAAATGAATGAAAGTTGCATGGTCACTCTCCTTGTAGTCGAGTGGAGGACAGGCAGTCGCATTCATAGAGTCTCGTTCTGAACAGGTGCATTTAGTCAAATAAAGAAACGCGTCGATCCAGATTGCAAGATATTTTATTATATGGGGATAGTTCAATAATACTATTATAGAAAATCATTTATTTACGTCAATACGTCTGGATGAGTGAAGCGTCAAGGTGCCTCTTCGTGATTTCTCGTATGCTGCTGTGAATAATCACGGGACCGGGGTTCGGATTCGGCCCGTGATAGAAATTTTTGTAAAGTACCATTTTGTAAAGAATTTCGAGCTGAGTAATAATAAACAGAATTACTTGCTGGTACCGCAACATCGAACAAACTAATAGAGCTTCCAAGATTTAGCGCAAGAGTTGGTGTATTACTAAGAGGCGAGTTCGGCAGGTGGCCCCTCGTTCAAACGCGTTTTCGCGCGCATTTTTCAATTCGGCGGGATTTTTATTTTTCTTCTCTTCACTGGGCTCTATGTTATTTTCGTCGCTTTCTTCCTCATGACTCCCCATACCGACCCTCATCTCACGCTGCTCTATGAGTACATAAGGACTCCAGAGCTCGAAGCTGCATATCTTCGCCGATGGAATTTGCTGTCGGCCATTGAACATCCAATGGGAGTCAACAGAAATGGGATCATCTACCTGGCCCACAGCGCCGCCAAGCCGACGAAAATAATAAAGAGCTCGAGGGAAGAGAAGAAAAATAAAAATCCCGCCGAATTGAAAAATGCGCGCGAAAACGCGTTTGAACGAGGGGCCACCTGCCGAACTATTACCGGGATTTTTAACGACCGATTGGTGTAAAAGAACTGTCAGACTACCAGGCTTAAAACTATCATCAGAAAGCTTAAAATTACAGATGAGAGCAGAAGTGTCGTTGTGATTTTACCACAGCAGCATACAAGAAGCCACGATGAGACGCCTCGACGACGCCTAAAAAAAATCCGCCGAATTGAAAAATGCGGCGAAAACACGTTTGAACGAGGGGGGCCGCCTGCCGAACTATTACCCTTTTATTTCGTCAGCCACATACTTTCCATCTACCTTTCTTTTCACATTATTTTCCTTTTTCACAATTTTAGGTCAAATAAGATTTACTTAATAACAAAGTAACCATAGTAAGTTGAGTTGACCGTGTACTGCATGAACCTTGACGGGAGATCCTTCACAAAGACGACTATCTTTCTTCAGCTGCTCCAGCGCGAAGAACTCCTCAAGTCATCGACGGACTGACTTGTGCCGCGTTCCAAACAAGCCAAGAATCATTTGCGGTAATCGGATAAGTCCGGCTGATTGAACACTCCAACAGCAATTCCAGGTCGTCCATGGTCATATCCAGCTTGGCTTCGACAGATTTTGCTTTCAACGTTTAAAAAAACGCATCGGGGTCATTATCGGTTCGGAATCTGAAGGCCTCAAACCTTTTCCGGAACAGCGACTACTTAGATTCAAATAGTTTTCCCAAAGCTTCCACAACTTCAGTCCATTCGAGATCCTTTGGCAGTTTCGGCAAGATGTGTCTAGAGAATCAGTGGTGGCTTTCCGTGTCCAATCTGTGCAACAGCAACCCTGTCTTGGTCGCATCGTCCATGCCTGCACAGCCTACTTTGAAGGTCCTCTCGTACCGCGACATCCAGATCGTATCCTTCGAACTTGTCGATACGTCTCAGCATAGTATCGTTTAGCGACTCCATTGTGATAGCGGCTACTTCTTCTGGTTTGCTCATCGATTCGGCCAGGAGCTTGAAAATCTGATAAGTTTCTTCTCGCTGTCGTTCCAGTTGTCGCTCCAGTTGGGATTCGAACTGCTTCTTCTGCTCTTTGGCATGTTCCCTCTGCTGTTGGAGAAGCTGCAGTAGATGGAAGTTGGTGTCTAGGTTGTTTTGTGCTCCGGCCTTGTCTCGGTCATTGTTCTTGCGTACCATGTTCGGTAAAAATCCTGATCACCAGTTGTTGTAACGGGAAAGTGACGATAGCTTTATTAGGTTTCAAAGCACGAAGTGTTTGCTCTTCGCTATATTACAAAACATCAGATATAAAACAGTAACAAGGTGTCGCTTGTCGCAACACTATTATAACAACAAAACATCAAAAAGTCACTAAAAAAAGAGTTTAACAATTTAGTTCTTATCAAATAAGTAATTTTGGAATGATACTTCGTTGGCGATCACCTTTAGACGTAGAGCAGGATCTCGAATGACGCAGAATCTTCTCTCTTGTTGGTTTGTAGTAAGTATGTAAAGCCTCAATGGGCTGTTCTGAAATGAGACTCCAAGTTTTGTGTTTAACGACAAATTCCGGTACATGTTCTACAAGCATATGAAGCTTAGGCGTCATTGACACATTCTTTTCGATTAAAGAGACGTTCAAATCGATTGTTTCTTCTTATACTTTAAAAAAAAAACCTTATACTTTCGCCAGTGCTTCAGTAAATCTCTGGTAGGATTCACTTTCGTAATCGTTGGGAAACAGGCGCCAGAGATTCTTAGCATTTTCATGCTGCAGCAGCTTTTGAACGTGTTTACTAGCGAATTACTGGAAGTATGCTTTCTTATCTGCACCGCATTTGGAAAACATGCCCTCCAGCTCTTTCATTTCGGTCCTGCATAGCCGAGCGCGATGGAAAACTCATTTACTCTTTTTGTCAATTGACTCGCCTCATTCTCGGTAGCTTTCATATGTGTATTTAAATTATTAGCCTGGCCCTGGGCACTTTTCAGACGTGCATCAAAAGACATTCCTGAACAATCGCCACACAAAGGAAGCCGTGTCTTAACGTGTTTCAGCTTCTATGGTGAGGATAGACACGCAAATAACGTGATAGACAGCTTTACACATGTTGAAGTCAATCCAAGGATCTTCGGCATCGATGTCATTTGCTCTAAAATTGTGGAAGAGGCAGGTATTTCTGTGATGGCACAATTAAGTGCCTGTTTCGGGTAAGATAGTTTTAGCACGTTTCGCAGCATCGAAGAGTACCAAAACTTGACGCGATCTTTTCAGCTGTTGAGTGGCAGATCTCCTTGGCTAGTGCTTGATCGTTTTTGGCAGAAGACAGATTTTAACTGACTACGTTTCTGAATGTCTACAGTTTTCGCCACGAGATGTGGTTCTTCTTCTATAGAATGAGCTTCGAGAGCATCAATGAAAAAGTTGCCTATGCCCATGATAATATGCAGCGACGGAGAAATTATGTTCAATAGGTCAATTTTGGGAACAGTGCATACTGCTAGTTTCTAACGCTGTTTCCCGAAAATTTTCTGTTACGGCGGAAGTCACAGATAAGGCAGTTATTGGTAGATGAAGGGTCCTGATGACCGTAACACTCACAGAGGAACTGCATATCGCCAGTAAAAAACCATCCTATTTTCAGAGCGGCTGTCGGTCAAGATAGTAACAAATCGGGAATTAGTGTTCGAGACGATAAAGTTGGAATGGGCTTAACATTTGTGTGAACTAGCTTGGTATCAGTTTTCGGCTTTTTGTGACTGTTGCAAAGTATAGTTGGTATTTTCTTAGCAAAACTCGAAAATGTCGGGTTCATGGCAATTTCACAATCTTCTTAGCCGCTCGTGTTTTAGGAATAAATGGCTTTTAAACTTGTTTTTTAGCTCTAGGTTTTTCTAACGATCTAATTTCTGCAAAAGGCTCTTCAAGTTGTGCGAGCGAATACAAAAATGAAAAGAATGTATTGGCTTTCACAAAACAAAAATGAAGAGAATGAAGAGAGTCTGGGAAAAAAAACTTAGGAGCAAGAGCACAGAATGCAAGAAAAAAAGAAAATAATAAGAAACATTGTGTTTTTTTTTTCTTCTCTTTTTGGTTTCGTCTAAGTCATTTAATCACGCTCATAGTGATAAGCAGTATACAAGAGCTGAAAACCGAAAAATACAGCAAAACGTAAATAAGAACCAGAACAACCCAAAAGAAAAATAGAATCCAAGGCGTTCCGCGCGTAAAACGGAATGGTTGTCTGTCTTGAATCTCAATTTTTATGCAACGAATAAGAATTTCGAATGGATATGTGGCCCTGAAGAGGGCCGTTGGGTTTTGACAGGAACTCTCGGGTGAAGAGAATTACTTGCTGGAGGTGTACTTGGTGACAGCCTTGGTTCCCTCAGAGACGGCGTGCTTGGCGAGCTCTCCGGGCAGGATGAGGCGGACAGCGGTCTGGACTTCGCGAGAAGAGATGGTGCTCTTCTTGTTGTAGTGGGCAAGACGGCTGGCCTCGGCAGCAATGCGCTCGAAGACGTCGTTGACGAAGGAGTTCATGATGGACATGGCCTTGGAGGAGACTCCGGTATCGGGGTGGACCTGCTTCAGAACACGGTAGATGTAGACAGAGTAAGACTCCTTGCGTCCTCCACGTCTCTTCTTCTTCTCTCCGGTACGAGTGGCCTTCTGAGCCTTGGCGGCTTTCTTGGCTCCCTTGGCGGACGGCTTGGGCGGCATGGTCAGTAGTTCACTTGGCAAGTGGTAAGGATCCCTTCCTTCTCTGTCTCTTATAGCGAGTGCTCTCCGTTAGCCACGCCCCTTGCGTCCCGCCAAAACTCTGGACTCTCTCGCTACAATGTAACCTCTAATCGGAGAGGACGCTGGCTGAGAGCCAGCGAGATAGCGTTGGAGAGAAGGAGTCGATTAAGAAGGAATACCTAGAGGGGAGCACGAAGAACAGTTCCGACTACATCAGAGCTCAATTCTCAGGGCAAAGAACAGACCAAATTGTCTCGACTACAATGCCAACAAATATACATGTGACTACGGATCTCAAATGAGGAATGGTGGAAACTCCTGTAAAACAACAATAGTTTGTTTCCGTTCTACAGCTAGCCGGTTTTTAGAAGCCAGTAAAACTCTGGGGCATGCAACAACTCTTCTCTTATAAGAACTCGATAGCAATTGGCATGAGGGGAAATTCTGTATCTAATTGACCACGACAGTCGAGCAAAACTGAATGGTCTAAAACTGATAGCAACATGTCGAGCGAAACTGACAAATCTGATGCCACATTCGGTTGGGCAACAGTCTATCAGAAAGTATTGACAGAAGACTTATCTACCAGAATTGACCTTGAGATTCCATAGACTTCCAATACTCTGATAGAACATGTTTCAACCTCCGATGCATGTAACTTGTACATACCTTTCACTAATTTCTGCACTGTAAAAAGACAAAGTCGGGTTAGCGGAACGTTAGTCATCTCTCAAACTTTTACGAGATACACCCAACGATGGTGTGTGACCAAGATGTTCTTACAACTCTTCTGTCCATTTATCCAGAACAGTAACTTTCTCGGTAGCAACTCCTCAAACAATTGAGTAAAGATCTATGTTTGACAGTCGACTCCGGGCAGTGACTGATAAATCCGTTCAATAGCAAATGAGTACTGTATCAAGTTAAACGCTTTGTCGTATTCATTTTATTGAAACAAGGAACGGTATGAGATATGTGGCCCTGAAGAGGGCCGTTGGGTTTTCAAATTAGAGTCACGAGCACTTAAGCACGCTCTCCACGGATACGGCGAGCCAGCTGGATGTCCTTGGGCATGATGGTGACACGCTTGGCGTGGATGGCGCAGAGGTTGGTGTCCTCGAAGAGACCGACGAGGTAGGCCTCGGCAGCCTCCTGAAGAGCCATGACGGCGCTCGACTGGAAGCGGAGATCGGTCTTGAAGTCCTGGGCGATTTCCCTGACAAGACGCTGGAAGGGCAACTTGCGGATCAGGAGCTCAGTGGATTTCTGGTAACGACGGATCTCACGAAGAGCGACGGTTCCAGGACGGTAACGGTGAGGCTTCTTGACTCCTCCGGTAGCCGGGGCGGATTTGCGGGCAGCCTTGGTGGCTAGCTGCTTGCGGGGAGCCTTTCCTCCAGTCGATTTGCGAGCGGTCTGCTTGGTACGAGCCATTTGTGACGATGGGAGAGACAGACGTGTGGCTGTCTTATAAAGCACTCGCTGCCTTGACCACGCCTCTCGCTTTTGGCTCGCGTCGCGTCCCAAATTGGCGCCAATTCTCACACCCTCTCCTTTGGGTCAGCACTATTTTGCCGATAGGACAAGTGTCAGTATACAGGTGTTGTTTTCGAATGAGCAGGGGTCGTGAGAAAGAGCCAATAGGATTGGACTCCAGAGAAACAGGGTCATGCCAGCCTAAACGTTTGTGGGAAGTTCTTGAATATTATGTAATATATTGTTTAACACGTATCGTGGGCCGTTTCAAACTGTCGGTATGACTAAATCTTCATTATTTTCGACTCCAACGAACTGAACGTGGATAGTGGAGAGTGGACAAATCTCTTACAACCTTTCGATTATACTGCATGTTCCTAAGGCCATCATTCTGAATAATATGCATAGCCTGGCTGTAAAAGTCTGCCTGTTTTGCTTTCTTCTAATTGTATCGAAAATCGATTGTGGTGGTCAATTTTGGTAGATACAGAAAGATCTTCTGTCAATACTTTCTGATCGACTGTTGCCCAACCGAATGTGGTATCAATTTGTCAGTTTTGCTCCACTTTCCGACCAAAGATCGAACCGTCCAGAGTTCTTTCAAGTCAGATCATTCTACCCTATTCAATTTTTAGCTAGCTTCTCTCTGACTCCATACCCATCTCTCTCGCGTTATCTCTCTGGCACCCAGCTAGCATCTCCTCTTATTAGAGAGCGAGCGCAAAAGAGAGTCCAGAGTTTTGGCGGGACGCAAGGGGCGTGGCTAACGGAGAGCACTCGCTATAAGAGACAGAGAAGGAAGGGATCCTTACCACTTGCCAAGTGAACTACTGACCATGCCGCCCAAGCCGTCCGCCAAGGGAGCCAAGAAAGCCGCCAAGGCTCAGAAGGCCACTCGTACCGGAGAGAAGAAGAAGAGACGTGGAGGACGCAAGGAGTCTTACTCTGTCTACATCTACCGTGTTCTGAAGCAGGTCCACCCCGATACCGGAGTCTCCTCCAAGGCCATGTCCATCATGAACTCCTTCGTCAACGACGTCTTCGAGCGCATTGCTGCCGAGGCCAGCCGTCTTGCCCACTACAACAAGAAGAGCACCATCTCTTCTCGCGAAGTCCAGACCGCTGTCCGCCTCATCCTGCCCGGAGAGCTCGCCAAGCACGCCGTCTCTGAGGGAACCAAGGCTGTCACCAAGTACACCTCCAGCAAGTAATTCTCTTCACCCGAGAGTTCCTGTCAAAACCCAACGGCCCTCTTCAGGGCCACATATCCATTCGAAATTCTTATTCGTTGCATAAAAATTGAGATTCAAGACAGACAACCATTCCGTTTTACGCGCGGAACGCCTTGGATTCTATTTTTCTTTTGGGTTGTTCTGGTTCTTATTTACGTTTTGCTGTATTTTTCGGTTTTCAGCTCTTGTATACTGCTTATCACTATGAGCGTGATTAAATGACTTAGACGAAACCAAAAAGAGAAGAAAAAAAAAACACAATGTTTCTTATTATTTTCTTTTTTTCTTGCATTCTGTGCTCTTGCTCCTAAGTTTTTTTTCCCAGACTCTCTTCATTCTCTTCATTTTTGTTTTGTGAAAGCCAATACATTCTTTTCATTTTTGTATTCGCTCGCACAACTTGAAGAGCCTTTTGCAGAAATTAGATCGTTAGAAAAACCTAGAGCTAAAAAACAAGTTTAAAAGCCATTTATTCCTAAAACACGAGCGGCTAAGAAGATTGTGAAATTGCCATGAACCCGACATTTTCGAGTTTTGCTAAGAAAATACCAACTATACTTTGCAACAGTCACAAAAAGCCGAAAACTGATACCAAGCTAGTTCACACAAATGTTAAGCCCATTCCAACTTTATCGTCTCGAACACTAATTCCCGATTTGTTACTATCTTGACCGACAGCCGCTCTGAAAATAGGATGGTTTTTTACTGGCGATATGCAGTTCCTCTGTGAGTGTTACGGTCATCAGGACCCTTCATCTACCAATAACTGCCTTATCTTTCAATTACATTTTCTTATTCAATAACAATTCTTATTCGTTGCATAAAAATTGAGATTCAAGACAGACAAAACCACACTCAGAATCTCGTATTTGACCTTGGATCTATGGAGGCAATCAGAGACATATTCCTGATTTCTAATTGGAATTTCCATGTCTATGAGGTGAAGGAGAAACAACGTCTTAGGAAATGGATACTAAAAAGTCAAACATTTGTCGAGCATCCGTCTGTCACTGGCTGGTTGAAGAGAATGGACGACCTCGTCCTTTGCTCCAAAATTTATCTTAAGCTGCCTTTTTTATTGTTTTATTCTTCTTCTTTCAAACATCTGTTGTTCCAATGAAAGTCTGGAACAGTGCATTCATTGTCGTACAACTGAAACCTTTTCAATGTGATTGGTAGGGTGTCAAGATGGACTGCCCGAAGTGTAGAGAGCATCTTTTAAATGAAGTTGACTTTCCCACTATGTGATTCTCAGCCTATGAAATCAGTTAGCTAGTTTCTTAGTTACATATGTGTTCACAAAGAGATCTCCTCACACATCACAATTAAGTTTCTGTTTTCTGGCTTGTAGACACTGAAATCCGAACCAAGGCGTCGTCAGATGAGCTTCCAGATCGATTTTCGCGACTCTGTCCAGAAGTTCATTATCCAGAGCAATCCTTGCAGTCAGACTGATATTGACAAAGACGCAGAAACCTAGCCTGAAATCCGAACCAAAGTGGCGTCCGTGGCAGTTCTCCTGATGAACATCGACTTCATCCAGAAGCCCGTCCTCCTGAGCAATCCAGTCAACTAGACTCGCAGAAGACGAAAAAGCCTTCTCCATTTTGGCTCGGTGTGCGATGAAATCCTTTGCCAATGTTGATCGTCCATCCATGGAACAAGGTCAGTCCACGAGCAGCCACAGTCTCGTCGGTTATTTCTGTCCAAACCCTGTCGATTTCTCGGAATCTGCCGTCGAGTAGCACACTTCGGAGATCTGAAAAAGTAGAGTCTAATGACAGAACAATTGAAGTTAACCTTCTCCTCGGAAACTGTCGGAAGCAACTAACTGGCCTTGACAAGTCAGGCATTAGAGCCCGTATCATCCCTGTCTTGCCAGGACAAGTTCGACTCCACAGCTCTCTGGAAAAATTTTGCTTCCCCGACTCTTCCACTACTCTCTACTTTCAACATCTTTTTCACGGTAGATCAGCCTCTCGTGACTTTTGCTGGTATCAGTACAGGCGAAATCGAATGGTTCTACATGGGGTTCTTCAAAGAGATTCCTTGAAAATCTGCTGGAGAAGAACATATTTACCACCAATCGGATCGACAGTGTTCTGTTTCTTCAAACACATCTGCTCCCTACAGAATTTTTCAAAAACAACTGGAGCCTGAACTTCTACATTTACTTCATTCACACTATTCTTCGTTTTCCCAAACGTTGGGTCTCCTCCTTCAAAAAGTGCCTTCATCTTTCCCTATCAAACTCTCTTGGCTCGCAGCCAGCATTCTCCCTCGAGATCACCCCGCTCTATTCAATTCTAGTCCTGTTCACAGGTTGACCCAATAGCCTCGCGTCCTGTGTTATCTCCGCGTCGCCTCTCCTCGCAAGGGACCATATTAAACGGAGAAGGGTGAGATTTTGGCGCGCTTTTGGATGGGCGGGGCTAACGGAGAGAACCCCTTATAAGAGCAGGATTCAGCCCATTCGGTACGAGTCTCACACTCAACTAACCGCCGTCAAGTCGTCATGTCTGGAAGAGGAAAGGGAGGAAAAGCCAAGTCTGGAGGAAAGGCCAAGTCTCGCTCGAGCCGTGCCGGACTTCAGTTCCCCGTCGGTCGTCTGCACCGTATGCTCCGCAAGGGCAACTACGCTCAGCGTATCGGAGCTGGCGCCCCCGTCTACCTGGCCGCCGTCCTCGAATACCTCGCTGCTGAGGTCCTCGAGTTGGCTGGAAACGCCGCCCGTGACAACAAGAAGACCAGAATCAACCCTCGCCATCTTCAGCTCGCTGTCCGCAACGACGAGGAGTTGAACAAGCTTCTCTCCGGAGTCACCATTGCTCAGGGAGGAGTCCTGCCCAACATCCAGGCCGTCCTTCTCCCCAAGAAGACTGCTGAGGAGAAGTAAACAGCTACTTCGGCACATTTTCAAACCCAACGGCCCTCTTCAGGGCCACAATTCAACTCGTTCTTACATTACTTGAATAAATGAAAAGGAGTGGTCAGAGTTCTGAAAAGGACAGCTTTGCAAGCTAGCCGGGGCTCAAACTAGGAAAGTCCCATGAATAGTGTCTCAAACATAGTGGGAAGGACTGGAATGTATGTTCCAGTCTGTTCTGATCTGATTCAATGGTCTTTTCGGTTGCTCGCCATCCTTCCCATACAAACTCGGACTACTGAACTGAACAGACCCTCAACATCAAACAAATAGACAATTTATGAGCACATTTTGGAACCCAGGCTCTACAAGACCACTATCAGTCAAGTATCTTAAAAAATTTAAACGAAAAGGATTCTTTGAATGTTTCTTTATTCACCAAACCATCCTCTACTTACTTTTGGTCGTCGTCTGTGGCCAGATAGAGCTGTTCCCGTCGGTCCCTCCTTGATTTTGGCGATCTTCTTCGCAAAGTGTAACTCCTTGTCAGCATAGTATTCCGGCATCTCGTAAGGAACTGTTACCAGAGAGTCGTCCTCGTCTCCCGGTTTCCTTCCAGCCAGATCTCTCGTCCTCTCGTTCATCTTCTCCTTCTGGATAGATGACATCATCGGCTCCGGTCGCGATTCCTTTGCCGTCACCATGCCACTGTTCTGAAATTACTCCGTGATTTGAGTAGAGCGACTCCTACTTACTGGCTTCTCCGATTTCGGGACTTTCTCCAGTTTCGACTTGCAACTTTCGACCCAGTTGCTGTCCTTCTTGGTCGGTGGCTCCTTCTTCGTCGACGACTCTTCTGGCTTCTTTTTCCTTGTTATGCATATGACGACTTCACGAGACGAGTGCGTGTGATTCGAGAACGTTTTAAAGTTCTTTTACTCGTAGAAAGTGTTCTAACTTTTTCAAAAAGCTCTTCAATAAGTTCTCTTCAAATTATTTTTGTGCACTCTACTCTGAACCTCAAAAGTTTTTGTTCTGCATTTCATCTCCTTATTTCTTTCCCAATATTATCTGTCCGCCAATCGATTCGGTTGACCTCTATCTCAACCGAGAGAGCACAGTATCCAAAGAGAGTCCAGATAATTGGCGGGAACGCATCTTTGGATCAATGCCAAAAGCAGAGGGGCGGTCTTTCGAGCCAAGAAATAGTATGGACGCGATAAGAGAGTACCATACATTGAAGAGGGCGCGGTGAACCCGGGAGAGACTATATAAACCAAGGGAAGAGGTCAGTCCAACACATCGACTCGTCGACACAACTGCTGATCATGTCTGGCCGTGGAAAGGGAGGAAAAGGACTCGGAAAGGGAGGAGCCAAGCGCCATCGTAAGGTACTTCGTGACAACATCCAAGGAATCACGAAGCCCGCCATCCGCCGTCTCGCTCGTCGTGGTGGTGTGAAGCGTATCTCCGGACTCATCTACGAGGAGACTCGTGGAGTTCTTAAGGTCTTCCTCGAGAACGTCATCCGTGACGCCGTCACCTACTGCGAGCACGCCAAGAGAAAGACCGTCACCGCCATGGACGTCGTCTACGCTCTCAAGCGTCAGGGCCGCACTCTCTACGGATTCGGAGGATAAGTCTCTGTGTCGGATCTCGCAACTCATTTCCAAACCCAACGGCCCTCTTCAGGGCCACAATCCAATTCGATCATATATATTTATAATAAAATCAATGTGAAGAGACAATCTTCTGTCTTATTAGGTCTAATGATGAAATTCTTTATTAAAGTTTGAACCCATTAATTCGGAGAGGTTGACCCTCTAAGTTCGAGTCAGTGATATAAACGTCTGTCTTCTTGGTCGCGATTTTCGAAGACGCAGCGTCTTGTTTCCATTATGTCGTCTTTGGCGGGAAAGACTGCTTGGCTGGCTGCCAAGGCGGGAAACGTCAACCGGTTCAGATCTCTCACAGGCAAAAGCAGAAAAGAAATTTTGAAATCTAAGCAATCTCTACTATTTAAGAGCGATAGTTTCTGTGGTACACTCTGTCTGTTTGTTTGATTTGTTCGTTCGAAACAGAAGCGAGCCAATTTTGTTGTCCAGAAGTTTGTTGTTCAGAAACAGTTATTGCCTAAATTGGGTGGCAAGTCAATTTTGGGTGCGCTCTAGAACTATGTTTTTGTCGCAGTGAAGCCACTGGGAGTCTGTTGTTATTATGAAGCGGCGTAGCCGCTAATGTGAACTATAGTAAAGACAAAAGGATGGCGAAGCCATATGTTAAAGTTCAAAGCATCGTTTGCAATTTATCACACTGGGAATGGTCACAAATACAAACGGAGGCTATCGAATGGATCAACAGCCCCGGTCTTACAGCTAAAAATGTTCAACTCGACGACGTTCCATGCCTGCTGGCCGTCAAAGAATTCGAAACTTTGAGCAAATGCCAGTGAGGCAGCTACGTGGATGTAGAGGAATGGGTGCACTTCGGTGCTTTATTCTGGATTGACGAAATTGAGCGACGGAGTCAGCGAAGAGGAATTTCACGGCTACATGCAAAACAAAAAGGGTGTCACTAAATTTGTTCTGATTATCAACGACTGGTCCTTCACCAAACTGAACCTTTCAAATCTCGTCGATGCAAGTATGTACTCTAAAGGGGCGGGTAGTGCTGTTATTTTAGTCAAGCATCGTGAGCAGTAAGTCAGGAGAAGAAAGTGCATCTGGTTCAGAAAAGGAAGTAGCAAGACGGGAATGATCGTCGGTATCGTCATCGGAGTCATCGTCCTGCTCATTCTGCTCAGCGGATTTCTCGTCTACTGATTCGTCATCTGGAAGAAGAAGAAGCAGCCAGGTAAGACGACGGTTAGGAAGGTGCCCTTGAGCAAGAGCAAGATGGAAAAGACGATGACGGAGCCGCAGACCCCGAAGTCGGGAGAATAGGAGGTGGCACCGAGAAGCGCCTGAAGGGACTTAGCTACTGTGACCCCGACTGGACCTGTCGAACAGCCAAAGGAGACGGATAAGACTACAGCCGTCGCTAGCACAACAATGAGAACTGATGCTCACTGCGAATGAACAAAGATACACAGTTAAAAATCAGTATCTAAACTATAGGTCTCGTATTGATTACTTGGGTCTGTCACACCCGTAACATCTTGCAGTCAAGAAATTGCTTGTTCATTCGATCTCAGCCCTTTCAAAGTACATGTTTGTGCCTGCTCCGAATGGGCGATCTATTAGGTTTATTGTCACGCTTTCATCGCTTTTTGTCCAGATAAGGAGCCCGCTGTCAAGTGGCCCGCGGCGGTCTCTGCTCCAACCAAAAAGTGAGAAAAAGAAGAAGATGTATTATGATTTATGTACATGGAGAACCGATATTGAGATTTGTTGACTATTTGACGACGACGACCGCGTAGATTATTAAAAATATCAAGACGGCAAAGAAGACGGTCATTGGCAGTAGACAGGCCAAGGCTATACAGCAACGACTCTTAGGCGGCTTGCCGTCTTCTCCTTCCGATTCTGAACGCATTCAGTTTGGAAAATAGGAGAAAATTGGGCAAGGGGCAATGAGAAATGGGTTACCTAGAAAGATGAGGATGCATTGTTGACAACAGGCCATACGGGAGCAGCTGAGAACGTGATAGGGCAGTTCATAAATCGATAGCGAACATGGGCTCTCGTTAATAAAAATGGAATGGACGATAAGGGCACGCGAAGGAAGGGGATGGGCCCATTCGTGGAGGGGAAACTTTTTAGATCAAGGTTTTGAAATCGCTCCAGAATCTTATGTACTCAAAGGGTTATTTTGACAGAGACTTTAAGTGAGTCATTCGTGTCCACGGCAGGGTACGACAACGTTTCTTATGACTGTTGCAAAGCTATGCAAAGAAGTGTTCAGTAAGATTTTTGCGTGGGACCGTACTTCTATGAGTAAACAGGCTGAGAAAGTTTTTCGCAGGCTTAAAATTGGTGTCTAATCTCGGAGAGCAAAACAAAGCCAAGGAAGATAGAAATAAATGAACCGTTCGTTTGATAGAAGACTCTATTGTGACAGTTCGGAGCAAAGATGGTATACCTGAACTTTCAGTGCATGTCTGGGTTCAAAATAAGTAGAAATAAGGAGAGTATTCGAGACAAACAGAATCAAGACCATCGCGCTTTAGATAGTAGACGTGACCGCACCTCTATTTCTTTTTATAATATTATTGGATTTGAGGTAAAATAATCATCAATCAGCAAGATAACAGGTAATCTGGGACTACCCGTTGGGAGGGCGCCGAGGTGGTACGGGGGTGACAACTCGCAAGAGCGAGATCGTACGAGTGATCAAATGACAGCTTGAAACGTTTTTTAAAGTCAACTTTATTATTGAGAACAATAGAATTTACAGAAAGAACAGCACCCTCTTTCTATCACAGGAATCTTTCTTCTCTCCTACTGGTTCTCTACCAGACGCTGTGTTTCACACAGTTTTTGGTAGATCGCGTTTCTCCGAAGCAACTCGTCGTGAGTACCTGAAATCTTTCCTAGACAGTATGGACAAAATAATACCTTTATCAGTGATCTTTCCCTCGTGAACTACCGCAATCACGTCGCTGTTCTGGATCGTGGAAAGACGGTGAGCAATGATGAGACAGGTTCTTCCCTGTCGAGCCTTTTCCAAGGCTTCTTGGACGATCTGAAAGCAGTGTTCGAGTCTATCTATTGTCATGTTATTACAATCGCTTGATAGCTAATGACATATCAGTTTAGATTCGCGTTCGAATAAGCTCGAACTGATCTTGATACTGAACACGGACCCTCCTCCATGTGTTCTTGCTCAACATCTTACCTTCTCGCTCTCAGTGTCCAAAGCACTCGTCGCCTCGTCTAGCAGCAGTACTGGAGGATCTCGGACGAGAGCTCGAGCGATAGCAATTCGTTGCTTCTGGCCTCCCGAAAGTTGTGTCCCTGAAATCCAAGATCATCTTGACCAAGCTTGATCTCGCCTTTCTCTCCGACACGGGTGTCGTAGCCGGATGGAAGAGACAGAATGAACTTGTGGATGTTAGCCATCTCGGCCGCATGAACCATCTGCTCGTAGCTGATCGGTCTGTCTAGCCCGTACTGGATGTTCTCTCCAATGGTGCAGTCGAAGAGGATCGGCTCCTGACTCACTATGCAGACCTGTTCTCTCATGTTGTGAATGTTCAGGTTCTTGATGTTCTCGTGGTCAATCATCTGGAAGACCAGGATTTCTGAAACTGGGTATAGACTCACAATGATTCCTTTTCCGGGATTGTAGAATCGCTCCAGGAGTCCCATGACTGTAGACTTTCCACAGCCAGAGTGACCAACGAGAGCGACTGTCTGTCCGGGTTGGATCTGAAAGATATCCGTCTTCTGTATATTTCCGTCACTCAGTACTCTGTACGTAATTTCGAATCATACCAGGCTTACTTAAAATGACAGAGGACAGAGACAAGAAGAGTACACTCACCTCTAAGTTCAGTCCTCTTAAGACCTTAGTATGTTTTCTGGTCGGGTAGTTGAAGTACACATTCCGTAGACTGATCTCTCCAGCCAGCTTCTAAAACCCCTTTTGCTTTGAATCAAGCCATTTAAACGAACCCTTCGGAGTCCAAAAGGTGACAACGAGTCAATCTCCGTCGGATGTTCGATCAGGTAGAAGAGGAGCGAGGCGGCGAGTCTCGCCTTGACAATGTCCGGAATGAACGAGGAAATATTTCCGATCATCTGTCCACAGAAGGAGATGGCAAAAAAGACACGGTAGACGTCGATGGGGAGCATTTGATGGTTATCGACGAAGATCGATCCGAGCCAAAAGGCCACGGCGTACATGAAAAAGATGAGAGACTGGGAGAAGGCAAACACTGCTCCGTAGGTCTGCGCCTGCCACAGGTTTTGCCTAAATTTTTTAACTATATACACCAACAAATAGACCTACTTGAAGGGTTCCCTAAGGTACTCGCAGTACATGAAATGGAATTGTTCCTGTCTGTTCAATGCCTGGACCGTCCGAATGTGTTCGACGGCCTGGGAGGCGACCTTTCCGGCCTCTTCCAGTAGTTCTGTGTCCCGGAGTTTTTTACCGTACTGGAAAGGATGAGTGACTGGTTGATTGGTAGTATTACCTGCATCTTCATCTCAACATATCCGGAGCCAATGATCAATGGGAGAAGAATCATGAGGACGAGAGCCAGTCTCCATCCGAAGTAGAATGCAATTCCCAGAGCTCCGCAGATAGTCACGAGGGAGGCGAGAACGGAGGGAAGACGGGTGAAGACCTGGAATCGGTATTTTAGATACCGTGGAAGACTTACGTATCGAACGTTGGGAGCGTCTGTGGCCAGTCGGGTGCAGAGTTTTCCCGTACCATGTCGGAGATCGTCGTAAAAACCGACGTCCTGGCGCAGGAGGCTGCGGAAGGTCTCGAAACGAAGTTTTTTCGTCAGGGCTTCTCCGCAGCGACCCAGAGAGATGGCCTGAAGGGTTGCGTTGAAAAAGAGAGTCAGAGAACTCACAGCGATGAAGAACCCGCCAGCGTGAACCAGACCGAGAATGATGAAAATAGCAGCCCAGAAGATGACTCCTCCGCCCATTTGCTCTGCTGGCTGACTGTAGACATTTACGATCTCGGCGTAGGCCAAGGCGAATACGGGAGTGACCAGACCGAAAGCGATGGAGCCGGCCAGACCAAAGAATCCCCAGCCCCACTTGTCCTTGTTCCAGAGGAAGATCTTTGACATTGGGGTGGGTTTGAGGCGGTGTTCCTGAAAGAGAACATGTTCACTCTCTGCCCGTGTAATCGGCTGTGTCTGTCAGATTAAGACCCTACCTCCATTTCGATTTCCATGCTCCTGATAGACGTGGCCAGCGAGGTCATTGATCTCGTCGAAACCTTCCTCGAGCGATCCGTCTTCGTGTGACTGTGCATGCTCATCGAATCCAGCTCGTCTTCTTCCTCTCCCTCCTTCTCCACAGCTCTTCTCAACAGCTGGGCCTGGGTCATGTCGTAGAACATTCCTTTCTTGTCCATCAGCTCCACATGAGTTCCCCTTTCCATGATCTCTCCGTCCTACAAACTATTTCTTGCTTCCGAACAAATGACTCTTACCTTGAAAACAAAGATCTGGTCGCAGTTCCGGATTGTTGAGAGTCGATGAGCCACAATGATTGTTGTCCTGCCAGCCATGGCCTGCTCCAAAGCCTGCTGGACGATCGTCTCTGCCTCGGTATCCAGAGCACTTGTGGCCTCATCCAGTAGTAGCAATTTGGGATTCTTGACCAGGGCTCGGGCAATAGCAATTCGTTGTTTCTGACCTCCGGATAGTTGAACGCCTCGTTCTCCGACACGGGTGTGGTAGCCATCAGGTAGTCTCTTGATGAAGTCGGTGGCATTGGCCTGAAAAACTTTGTATTTTAGGTCCAGAATTTATATAGTTAGATCATCAGGAACAATCTATATAATGCCAGGGTCACAATAGCATTTTTCACGTATACGCGCTCAAAAATATTGGAACAAGCGCATCGCGCGCATTACTTACTTTCCCCGGTTAAAGTTACCTGGCCAGGTGATTAATTTCATTGGGTTCATAAAGAGCTTCAAAATGATAGCAAACAAGATAGGGCAATCATCTAAGAAAAGGTCAAATACAAGACGCGAACTTCACTGGCAGGCCTCGACTGACGTCCTTGTGGCTATTATTTTTGGAGATTTTGCAGTCTGAACAGTTACCGCAACCGAGTTCTTGGAAAATCCGACTCACCTTCCTGCAAGCTTCCACAACCTGTTCGTGAGTCGCATTCTCATTTCCCATTCTGATATTCTCGTGTAGGGTTCCATCAAAAAGGATTGGTTCCTAGGATACGCTTTATTGAAATCTAAACAAATATCCTCACCTGACTGACAATTCCGATCTGTTCTCTTAGATTGTGCACATTCAAGTCCTTCACATCCACTCCATCGATCGAAACCTTGCCCCGGACCGGATCGTAGAATCTTAGAAGAAGATTGATAATCGTCGACTTTCCACATCCACTGGATCCCACAAGTGCGATTTTTTGACCGGCTTTGACTTCCAGAGAGACACCTTTGAGAATGGGAATGTCTCTAAATTGATTTTTGGGGAATCCAGAAAGTAGAACCCACTTTCTGGAAGGGTAGTGGAACTGGACGTTGTTCAGTTTGATGTCTCCCTTCAGATCGGACAGTGTGATTCCGTCCAGAGAGTAAGGGTCGATTTTGGGTTGCTAAATGAGTAGATTTTGGAAAAGCGAGGTTTCCTACCGTGTTGAGGACCTGAAGTACCTTTCTGGCTGCTCCCTGGGCCGCAGAGATGGTATTGAGGTGGGGCAGAGCTCCTCCAAGGGCATTGGATCCGGCCATGACGGAGAAGAAGACGGTGAAGATCAGGCCACGGTCGAGTGTGGGATCATTCATGATGAGATAGCCTCCGTACCTAAGATGAAGCATTCATTCATCAGAAAGAGAGGCAGCGCTTTGCGCGTAAGCACAAAAATGTCGTACGCAATAGCTACAGCATGGCACATAACATCTCAAAACGCATTCCATCCCACTTTTAAAGGCTTTCTCATAGTTTTTTTTTCACCTTCGATCATAAACTAACATACCAGAAAGAGACGGCATAGGTTGTGTACATGCAGATGTTTCCGAAAGCCACTCCGAGTCCCATGCTGAAATATTTGACATGTCCCGTCTGTCGTCCCTTCTCCAGAGCTTTCTCGAATCTACAAACTATTGTTTTTTAGTTTCGAACTCTCTCAAACCTGTTCAGTTCTCGTCCCTGTCCATTGAGAGACAGAACTGTCCGAATTGAACTAAAGGTCTCCTCGGCAATGTGTCCAGCCACGGCATAGGTTTCCTGTTCTACCTGAGTTCTAGTAGCCACTTGCCGACTCATCCAGGCTCCGGAACAGACGATGAACGGCGTCATTACCATCATCACGAGCGTCATTGACCAGCTGTAGAAGAAACCGACTCCGAATCCGGCAACGAAGGCACTGATCATCTGGATGAAGAGACTTGACTTGTCACCGAGACCTTCTCGCACTCTCTCCAAATCACTGCAAAGAAAGAAATGATTGAATATTGGCTACTTACTCGGTCAGTCTGGCCGTCAAGTTCCCCGTCTGCTGGTCGTCAAACCATTCAATCTGCTGCCTCAGGATGGCCTTCAGGTAGTACTGTCGAAGTTTGTGGGTCAGACGCTCGGAGAAGGATTCGAAGCAAGCGATCTGAAGAAGTTCTATTGCTCTGGAGATCTGGCAGTTGGGTTCCTAACTAGCAGTCTCAAAAAGGGCCAAAATCAAGTGATCAGCTAGGAGCCTCGTTGCAGGACGAAAACTTTGACTCATGAGACAGTTGATAGGTCGCTAGAGTGACAAAACGGCAGGTGAGCTTGTCAGGATAAGGTTCAATGAGACAGGATACCCAGGACAGGTCAAGAGACAGTCCAATCCTGATCAAACCATGGAAAATGATACGTAGATGACAAGCTGACAAGGCGGAACAAGGGGTTGGTCTAATCAGGGAGTGGCAGGACTAATTAAAAGGGATATGCTAAACACGGACATTGTGACAGGGGTAAGATAGGAAGAGAGGGACGATGTTACGGTATGTTCGAAGGAATGTATGAAGACCTACTTGGATATGTGAAGTGATGTACATGGCGACTCCCAGAATTAGATAGTAGAGACAGTACTTGCTGACCTCGGCATCGAACTCCTCCCTGAACAGATTCAGTTTAGATTAACAGTAAGCCTTACTTTGTGATTGGGGGCAATCCCATCGAGTCAGCTCTCTGTTCTCCCAGCACAAACGGCGAGTTCTGAGCCCTCAAGAAGACGGTAGTCATTCCTCCTAAGAAGATAGCCAGAATTGGAAAGCCAGCTCCGTGGATGAAGGCGGCCAGGGATCCGAATCCCAGTAGAACGATATCGGACCATGAGGCGAAGTTGAGCTGAAAAAAGGCTATACTTGGTCCCTCGTGTGTTATTGTGTCGAATGAGGATTGTCTGCTATTCGCTCTCTTATCGCTCTCGATCAATGCAAAAGAGGAAGCTGGACATTTTTGACCAGCTGCACTAAAATAGATTAGAAAGGCTGATTCGGGGAACTACAGAACGATAAAAAAAAACGCGAACGGGAAAGGAACAAGCTAGAAGTTTTCTCCTTTTCTCTTAGAGAAAGATCTGACACCTTCTACGGCACCAGAGACCCATTTATGAAGTTAGCAATGTTATGCAAAGCTGTAGAGCTTGATCTGCTCAACAACGTTACAGAACGTAAAACTGTAAAATGCCGTCTTGGGACCGAAGAGTGAGCTTAAAGTGAGACGTTCGGGTAGCCCACTAGTCGGGTAATTACGAGCAATTAGCGAGTAACTTTTTGTTTTGTAACTTGTGTAGCTTTGGAACAAAACAAACTATTCGAAACGAGCTGTAATTGCTGTGGACTATAAAAGAGTCCCAAAAACAGAAGGAACCATCAGTAAGCGCCCCCTGCCGTCTGGAAGAAGGTCGACATGAACAGTTTCGCCCCAAGCTTCTACCACATGGATCGCGTCGTGGCCGAGGAGTCCACCGAGTCGCCAGTTCTGAAGGAGGAGGAAGAAAACGACACGGTGACGGCCATCGAGTCAGATGCTCCTAAGATGCCAGTCTACTCCATTTACGTCCAGCCTGGAATGACTGCTCCTGCCTACAACTCTCTGCCGACTCGCGTCGAACAGCTCCCGGTCAACCACTTCCTGCCGAAGACTGTCCACAAGAAGAAGGAGACTGTTGTCCAAAAGGAAGAGGAGATACAGGAGGAGAAGGAGCTGGTCGAGCAGATCCCAGAAGACTATTTCATCCAGGAGAGACAGTACGAGGAGTCGCACTACCTCGGATTCAAGAACGACGTCCAGCCGGCCTACCGTAGCCAGCAGAAGCATGTGGCCTTTGCTCCCAGCAGTCGTCTGGTCAAGTCGATCGAGGTGGCCGAGCTGCCCGAGACCCAGATGGACACGGAGTACTCGTACATCGAGGGTGATGCATTCCGTCCAGTCGTCCTGCCCTATTCCGAGTACCAGTTTGACAAGCTCAACGACCTCGTCTCCCGCCAGAAGTAGAAAAGAAGATTTCAAAAAACTGTTTCTTTGGGCTCATTCTTCTTATTATTCTGTGGTAGCACTTGTCTAAAAGACGAAGACTGACTGGCCGAGAAAGATGCCAGCGATCATGGCTCCCGTCACGGACAGTCGACAATCCTGTCCTCATGGAATCCTGACCCCGAAGGCCAAGTTCATCTAGTCCACCCAGTCCTGTCAGCTTGCCGCTCGGCTCGAAGATTCTTCTCTACTCGTACCATCCGATCTACTTCAAACCGAAGCCGGTCAGAGTCGGGTCAAGATCAGCAATTGCTCGTGTGGAAATCAATTCTGCTGTGGATGTCATCTGGATGAGAAAAACAAGGAGCAAAAAGCAGACGGACAACACCAGGACTGCCTGCACGCAGTAGGGCGATCGAGTTGGGAAATAAAGGTACCGTTCTCTTTTGTCTTCTTCTTTGGCTTTGATAAGCTCGTTTTCTGGCAAGTACTGTTTCTGAGCCCACTCTTTCCTAGACTGGATCTGTTTCTGTCTCTAAACAGATGGGAACAGATCCAGCAACTGGCTATCAGTCTCTACTGTTGTAAGGGATCAGAACTCATTGCTTCTTCCTGAGCTCAACCAATTGTGAAAATGTACTCACAAGTCCGTAGTTAGTAGATCCCGGAAGATGCTTGTCCGTGAAGCTGGCACTGCTTATATCACTGAAATTTTACAGTTAGCAATAGTAAAATATAACCTCCAAACAACAAAAACAACGTACTTTTTACTTTTCTCAAGCAACTGTTCTCTATTTTCTATGTTTTCCTGCATTTAGTCAGGGAAGGGTGCAAAAAGAACGATGCGTCGTCAAATTTTGTCAACACATCATCGACGACAGTCATCGATCATTACACGCGACTGGCTAGATTTCTAGGGAGCGAGAGAGTCTGTGTGCTTACAAGCTTTGTCCCTATGTTTATGAGAACTGTGGAATGGAAAACATACCTATGCTTACTGCCTTTCCTTGCGAGAAGAGGCGTCTTCTCGTCGCCGTTCTTGTGTCGCATTTTTCGAGAGATACTTCTTGAATCTGGGAAGAATTCTGAAAGCACTATTGGGACAAGTTAGCATACTATCAAAGCTCAGGAAGAATTTGAAACAAGAGCTATGAAGCGCACGAACTTTTGCCATCGACTCTCATTTTGGGGATCAAGAGAAACTTTTCCGACTTTGGTATGTTCTGCTGTATTCCAGATCACTACAACTTCCCAGAACAACAAAGAGTTGGAAAATGTGTTTATGGTGCCGAAAAAATGATACTAAAGCGGCGGGGGCTACTCTAGAATGATTAGTAACGGACATATGGTTCTAGAAACGAAGTTTGATGACCTCATGACTCCAAAGCTAGACGTCTAATCAATTGAAAGGGACCAGATGAAGCAAAAACAAACAGAAGGTCTTCCGTGGTGGCTAGTAGTTTTGTTGTGTGGCTCTCGCTCTCCTTCGCCCCTCGTCATTAGATAAGATAGTTTCAGATAAACGGGCGGGAACGCACAAGAAGAAGCTCTGTGATAGACATTCGGAACCTCGGGACATGTTGGAAGGAAGAGTGACAGATAGGGGATAGGAGTACAGAGGCTTTTGAGCTGGTGGATGTCGAGATAAGGAAGTCTATTTGATCTAGTTCAGATATGTGGTCAGTGAACTATGCATCTCGTGCACATTTACACAAGGGGAACACAAACTAGGTAGCTCAGAATGAACAGGATGACTGGGAGAGACGCTCGTATACTTCTGCAGATTTCGGTGCTGATTTTTGAGGAATCCTTTGACGTCTTCTTATTTTCAGTTTTCGCTTCGAGCCTGAGCCTGCTCCGTTAGGTTTCTGCAAAGCTTTGATGAGTTTTCACGGAAGCTTCAAGAGGGTTCGATCAGAGTTTCCATGATACATTAGTTTGCTCCATTTAACTGCGCGGCAAATTTGCACCAAGATTGCGCGCGAACAGAAAATTCCGAGCTCGATTTCTTTCCAAACGGTTTCCTATTCTTTTAGTTTTTTGTTGATTTTCAGCTCATTTTCGTTGTCTCCGTCTCAAAGTCATCGCGTGAACAGAAGAAGACAGGAAAACAAATTAGTTTCAATTATTACATGGTTTTTTTTCCTCTTTCTGCCGTTATTTTTCGACTTATGGCGGGCTGATACAGTTTTCTTCGAATTTTTTCAAAGATCATTCATTTTTATAACGATTCGTTCTTCAAAATTGTTGCTGTCTGAAGCACACGAGAAATACTCCAACCTAGACATCTTTCACGTTTAGAAGCCGCCCGAAAACCTATTTTTGAACATCCGATTGGCAATATCGCACTTTCGAATGCCTCTTCGCTGCGTATTCAATGTTTTCCATGCGTTTGCTGCAGAGGCAGACATTGTGAGTGGTCTCTCCTCTGTGTTCCCTGACACTCTCTCGCCAAGCCGCTTGCGTCGCGTTTTGCTGTTCTTTTTCCCCATTTTAGTTAATTTTCGATCACCTCCGCTGAACACAAATGCTTCATAATCGATTTCCAGATATCTAGAGGTACCATGTCCGACGGAAAGCACACTCCGCAAATCTTGCAAATCGAACCGTCGAGGGAGCTGACATTCGTAGGTACGTGTTGACCTGTTTTTCTTCTTTATTAATAGATAGTAGTTTTGTACTCCTTCGTGTGAGCGACATTTGGAAAGCGTGAGAAATGATTCGAAGATCGAACGTGTTTCGAAATGAGAGGCTCCGCCCTCGAGTTTATTCGAAAATGCCCTGCTTCTTTTTGTGGATCCCTGTTTGACCTCATATGTGTTTCCTACTGTTCTGTACTTATCAAGTCATTCCAGGTCCCTTCACAGATGTTGTCAACTCGTCGCTCAATCTCAGAAACCCGTCCGACAAATCCGTCTGCTTTAAGGTGAAGACGACGGCCCCGAAACAATACTGCGTCCGGCCCAACTCGGGCATCATCCAGCCGGGACAGAGCAAGCAGGTCACGGTCATGTTGCAGCCATTGGACGGGCTCAGCACCGCGGAAGTCGGTCGTCACAAGTTCATGGTTCAGACCTGCTACACGCCGTCAGGAGGGGACGTCGACCTCGACAAAGTCTGGAAGGTATCTTTTAGTCATTTTCCATTGCATGACCCATGTTCAGGAGGTAGACTCCTCTCAGCTCATGTACAGCAAGCTGACGGTTGTCTTCGATAGTACCCACAACGCGAGCGCCAGTCCTCAATACGTCCGCGAGGAGACTCCAGCTTCCATTCAGTATTCTAGGTTCGTTCTTGTCCTTTGATTCCCAAAAACTACATTTCAGTCCGTCGGCATCTATCCCGTCTTTGAAGAGCAGCGACAGCGGCCGTGTCCAAGCCGGCTTCGACATGGATTCCCAGCTTCGCAACGAGATTGAGCTCAGGAAGAAGGCTGAGAGCGAGAAAGCGGTGCTGTCCAAAGAGATCCAGGAGCTCTTTAAGGTGGCCATTTTATTAGTTTTTCTTCAGTTTCAAGTTGCAGAAGAACACGAAGCTGCAGCAGGAAAACGAGCGCAGCAGCCTGACAGAAGTTGGAGTTCCCACGATCCAGGTTATTCTTGCCACCATCGCTGCTCTCCTGCTCGGACTAATTATTGGCAGGCTCTTCTAGAGCTTTGTTAATCCAGCAACTCGATTCCCACAGCACAGATCCAGTACCCCAGTCTCTTCCTTCCCGTATGTCAGAATTTCTTCTCCCCCTTCCACTTTATACAAAGACCGTATCTTCTGTGAAAAAATTATTAAATTATTTGCTCCCCTCACCAATGTCCCTTTTCTACTCATTGCAGTATGCTCTGCTCAATTTACCCCACTTTTATGATAACTTGTTGTTTCTATAGACTTGCTTTAGGTACCAGAATGTCCAGAAAGAGGCAAATTGAGCCCACAGCTGAGGATCTCAGCCAGATCGAATTCGAGACCTCGGAGGAAGTCGAGATCACACCGACTTTCGATGGCATGAATCTCAGGTAACTCTTTTTGAACCTCGTAAACAAGGACCCTTCAGAGACGATCTTCTTCGTGGAATTTACTCTTACGGCTTCGAGAAGCCGTCAGCTATCCAGCAGAGAGCTGTCAAGCCCGTCTTGAAGGGACGCGACGTCATCGCTCAGGCCCAATCCGGTACAGGAAAGACGGCCACATTCTCCATCTCGGTGCTCCAGTCGCTGGACACCCAGGTCCGCGAGACCCAGGCACTGATTCTATCTCCTACCCGCGAGTTGGCTCAGCAGATTCAGAAGGTTTGTTGAACTGTTTAGACCTAGGAAAATGACAAAATCCAGGTCATTCTGGCTTTGGGAGATTACATGAACGTCCAATGTCACGCCTGCATCGGAGGAACGAACATCGGGGAGGATATTCGGAAGCTCGACTACGGCCAGCACGTCGTTTCGGGAACTCCCGGTCGCGTCTTCGACATGATCCGTCGTCGCAATCTCCGTACTCGTGCCATCAAGATGCTCGTACTCGACGAGGCCGACGAGATGCTCAACAAGGGATTCAAGGAGCAGATCTACGACATCTACCGCTATCTGCCCCCAGGGGCCCAGGTCGTCCTGCTCTCTGCCACGCTCCCTCACGAGATTCTCGAGATGACCAGCAAATTCATGACCGACCCCGTCAGAATCCTCGTCAAACGTGATGAACTGACTCTGGAAGGCATCAAGCAGGTTTGTCTTGGGTCTTTTTCCCTCTTTTTAAATTTTTATTGCTAGAACAAGAAAATTTCAGTTCTTTGTCGCCGTAGATCGCGAGGAATGGAAGTTCGACACCCTGATCGATCTCTACGACACTCTCACCATCACCCAGGCTGTCCTCTTCTGTAACACTCGCAGAAAGGTTGGATTCTTCAATCGGGATGTGTGGAATTAGCAAATTTAGGTCGAATGGCTGGCCGAGAAGATGAAGGAGGCCAACTTCACGGTCTCGTCGATGCACGGAGACATGGAGCAGAAGGAGCGCGAGCAGATCATGAAGGATTTCCGTCAGGGCGACAGTCGCGTTCTCATTACCACCGACGTCTGGGCTCGTGGTCTCGATGTCCCGCAAGTCTCTCTGGTCATCAACTACGACCTACCCAACAATCGTTAGTCTCCCCTTTTTCATGGTTTCTAATCCAAAATTCTAGGTGAGCTGTACATCCACAGAATCGGCCGTTCGGGTCGTTTCGGACGCAAGGGTGTGGCCATCAACTTTGTCAAGCAGGACGATGTCCGCATTCTTCGCGACATTGAGCAGTACTATTCGACCCAGATCGACGAAATGCCGATGAACATCGCCGACATGATCTAAGCGCGTCTCTCCCGCTACCCACCAATCCATTCGATCTTCGTTCTCTGCTGTCCTAATCTACTATTTGTCAGACCCCCCTCTTCTCTTGGATATTCTTGTTGATCTTGTTAGTATTCGCATTCTTCTAAAATTTTCCATCTGTTACCAGCAATCGTTTCTCTCTCTTAATCGCTCCAGATAATGGAAATAAATCATCCTCACTGTTACCTGGATCGTTTGAATTCCAGTTGATTCAAGTTTTGGGAAACCTTTTTGTGAAAAAGCTTTGCTATTTCGAATTGCAAAACAATGTAAAGCAATAAGATTGCTCTGACTAACTGAGTCTTGTTCGAGGAAGGACTGGGGTGGTCTCTTCCCACGCCTGTCGTCAACAAGAAGTCAGTCGATAAGCTAACATCGGGGGGGCTAGTTACCGCCAGGAGAAAAATCGATACGTAGCCTGGGTAATTCCGGCTTTTCTTCCGCACGCGGCAAGACGTTCTCTCCTTTTTGTCCCTTTTTTAGCTTTCCTTCGAATAAATTAGCGCATTTTCAGAATGTTGGAATGAGGGAGAAGACGCAGTGCTGTGGTCGCCGATGGTGCGTGGGAGATCCGTGCGGAATCGTCTGTGCCGTCATTACCTGGTCAGTTTTGCATTGCCAATATTCCAGCTGGTATTATGGAAAATTTGCATCAGATTTTAGTGATTACACACTGCTTAAATTGTGTTTTTAAACATAGAAACGACAGATCAATGTCAGAATACACTTCATCTATTTGAGTCTTTGTCACGATTTCTTGTTAGGGCTTGTGACCGAATAAATTTGTAGTCTATAGGTGAAAAAACGTTCTTTTCTAAAAAACTTAACTTAATTACCGCAACAGTGTGAAGATACCGTATCTTGCGTTCTCGAGAGCTCTCAAAAACGTCCATGTATGACTGAAAAGTAATGGCTGTTTTCGTAAGAATGGAGACTACGAATCCTTTCAGCCCATGCTTTTACTTTTGATGAAACAAGGGACCCCGATGCATCTGCTCGTTTAGGGAGAACTTTTGTCTTTTCCTAGGATCTCCAAGAGGCAATCGATATTCTGACGAGCAATCAGACTTAGAAGCAGCCTAGACGCATAGGCTCTAGTTGTAAGGTTTTCTCTTTTCTTTTGATCACAAATGTGAAAAGTGTCTCTATATTTCGTCCTTCACAAAGCGCTAAACTCTCAGTCATAACAGCTATGCATACGTGAGTACCCAGCTCGAGCTTAAGCAATTGAAATCCACTGTTTTTCTATCACATCAAATTGAACAAACTACTATGGAGAACTGACCGATTGTCGGCGAAAAAGAAATTGTAGACTGCCGTTTGTCAGAAAGGACGTGGTGTAAAGAGATCCAACAGATATTTTTGTCCAGCCAGTTGTTCTTTGCTTCTACTCGAGGGACCAGTTTATATGAAAATGTCAAAAGTTTTAGGCTTTTACTGCTCTACGGCCAAGCATGCGTCCTGCTGGTGATGATCTCCTCCTACGACGAGTACTTCTTTCACACGATCATCAACTTTGTCATCTTTGAAGTGCTCACAGTCTTGGCCTTCGCTAGTCATCTAAAGGTATCATTTCCCTCTATTCTTCTGTTAAAAAATGATTTGTAGACAATGTTCACTGACCCGGGAGCCGTGCCGAAGGGAACAGCGACGGAGGAGCACATCCAGAGGATCATAGCCGGTGACCAGTCACAGGTCATCTACAAATGCAATAAGTGCTGCACAATCAAGCCGGACCGGGCTCATCATTGCTCGGTCTGCGAGCGCTGTATCCGACGAATGGATCACCACTGTCCCTGGGTCAACAACTGCGTCGGCGAGTGCAACCAGAAGTTTTTTGTCCTCTTTACTGTGAGTTCATTTTCCTTTTTACAAATTATTGGGCATCCTTGGTCTCCATAATCTTGCCTGTTTCTTCCCCCGTTCAAAATGAGTCTCCTGTCTGTTCCATTTTCGTTATCCGGGAACTGGACCGATTACCATCCAAATTGAGCACTTGTCTCTGCCAGTTTTTCAGTGTCAAAGAAATCAATTTAACAAATTCAAGGCTAGAGATACTGCTCACTAGGAATTCGTTTCCTGGCAGGACGAGTGATTAAAAGGAGTTCCGAGCTCATTTCGAGATAATTTTACGGTGAAAAATCACTTGAAATCGCATTTGTCTAGAACAGGACGTGTTCAAAGTTAAACCCATGTCTCTGGCGATTTTCTGTGACCTCTAGCTGTCAAACTTACAGTAACTGATCTCTTCTCTGCCCTAATCCAGAAGCTATTCCTGTTGTATGTGACCAGGCCTTGTCTCAAAACTTTCAGAAACAGCAACCGAATTCTAATTTTCCAGCTGTACATAGGCCTGCTGTCAATCCACGCCCTCTACTGGGGCATCTGGCAGTTTGTGCTCTGCGTCAACAACGAGTGGAACCACTGTAGCAGTCTCGGGCCACCCGGAACAACAGTTCTTCTACTTCTGCTCCTCTTCGAGGCCATTCTTTTCTCAATCTTCACCATGGTCATGTTCGGAACACAGATCTCGGCCATCTGCTCCGATGAGTCGACCATCGACGCCATGCAACGGTCCGTTTTTATCTTACTTACCCGCGAAGAAGCTTTCAAAAAGTATTATTTGACAAAGAAAGAATTTGTCGTGCGCAGGAATCGAACCCGGCTTGTTTGGTTTTGTAATCGGACCTCTTACCGACTGCGCTATAATGTGAAGGCGGGGCAAATTGTTCGGATACTGATTCCTAACAAGAAGAAGATTTTCAGAAAGAGTGAGACAAAGGAGCGCAGCGATGGTTGGAAGAATCTGCAGTACGTGTTCGGCGGTCCCCTCGGTATGCACTGGCTCAATCCGCTCGTCGAGCCCTTCTTTTCTAAGCCAGCCTTCGAGTACTCTGTCTAAACCTCCCTCTCAAAAATCTTCAATCTATTCTGTACAGAACGATCAAAAGTTTTAAAATGATTTATTTCCTCCCTTTGTTCTGTAAAAGCCACGGGTAAATTGATTGATACTACTCTGTTTTTCTCTTGTTGCTTCTTGTCGTGACATGTTATATCTAATACCAACTAACAATTAGGCATTGTCGCTTCCCTCAGTCGACACAGAGGACCTCCAGCCATGCGGTCGGCGATGAATGCTGTCAGTGGCGAGAGGCCAAAAATTCTGACGGCCGCGCTGAAACGGACTGGACTTTTCTCGACACTCGTCTACCTAGCCGCCATCTACTACACGAGCACCATCATCGGATTCAATGGTCCCTTTGCTGAACACACGAGGTTAGTCTCTTCCCTAATCAAGTTTTCTATTGTCCCTCTCTCTTCTTTCGATTCTGTAGTTGGTCTGCCATACCATACGATGGGAAGAACAGTTTTGAAGCTTAGAAAATGCTGGCTAATGAAAAGCATTTAGCCTGCCTTCGAGTACTTCGTCTAAACCCCCTTCTCAAAAATCTTCAATCTATTCTGTTCAGAAAGAGTGACAAAAGAGTGAAGCCGAGGACATCCAAAAATCGCTGCGCTCCAACTTATTACCGTACTTGTTGACACGCTTCCGTTCTCCCAAATTTCGTTATTGACGTCTACAGTCGAAGAGCTTGTTCTCTAGGTTTTGATCTATGGCACTTTTACAGAATCCTGGGCATCAGTAGGACTACGGAGCCGATTCTTTAGAGCCGTCTTAGTTTAGTGACCCTCCAGGAAATGCGCCTTCTGAATGAAAAAAGTGATAGATGTGGGACAACAGATATAGTAAAAGGCCGATAACTGGGAGATCTAGCACAAAATCTGGAGATACGATACATGGTGAGTAACTAGGGCATTTGGGGACTGACTGACTCTGAACTCCTTCTTTTGGTATCTTACAGGGCTAGATGTGCCTCGCGTGTCCCAAAGGACTCTTTTTTTTCAAGGTCCGGACCCTATTACCAACTGAACCCCTCCAACTAATCTTTCAATTTCCAGGATCAGTGAGCACGCCCTGATGCCCGGTCTCGTCACAGAACGCTTCAACAAGGAGGGGCTTCTCAGTGAGTACCTGAAGAGCTTCCCCCCAAATAGGTTGGTTTTGTTGTTTCCACATAATTCAAAAACTTCAGTGATCGACAGAAGCTGATCTGCGAGCAGCTCCACTCCGTCGGAATTCCCTGTCACGAGCAGAATTGGTCTCTACAGACCGGACTGAAAAACCAGAGCGGCCAGAATGTCTACGGAGTCGTGAGAGCTCGTCGTGCCACAGGAGTCGAGGCCATGCTGCTGGCTGTCGAGATCGAGCACAAGGAGGCCGTGGCTCTGATGATGTCCTACGCCACCTTCGCCAAGGAACAAGTCTACTGGGCCCGCGACCTGTTCTTCGTTTTCGTCGAAGGCGGACCAATCGGAATGGATGCCTTCCTGTCACAGTACCAGCTGGCCAGTCAGACGACGATCCAAGCCGAACCACTAAAAGAGACGGGTGGCAGTCTGATTGGCGGAATCGTGATCAAGAGTCAGCGCCAGAACACGAAAAGAAAGACCATCCATGTCCAACTGAATCAGCTCAACGGCCAACTGCCCAACTTGGATCTCTTCAATTCGATCGTCAGAATAGCCGGCATGGGCAAGTTCGGACTCGAGACCGTCATCTACAATGTCTGGGATGCGAACAGGGTGAGTTTGGAAGAAGAGAGTGGCTGAAACTATATACGAGTAGTCAAGCGACAGGGGTCTAGAAGGGAAAAGTGTGAGTATGAGTGCGAATGCTTTGAAACTACTAGTAGGGAGTGCTTTAGTTGATCTAAAGAGTCGTAGTCTATGGCGATCATTAGGTATAGGAACGATATAAGAGCCGTGAGTATAGGTATACAACGCGGACCTAGTTGAAATTAGCATACCCAAAGTGTTCGATGGATTTCATCACCTGAAGGAACGAACACAACTGAGGTAGGGAAACATCAAGACAAATTATGTCGTTTTGAAAACCTAGGAAGATTATTGAACAACTGAAGGAGAAGACTATACTCAATGATTTGCGTTAATTTTAGAGATTATAGATTAAGGTTTGAAGATCAGAGGCACAGAGCCTGCATGTCAGATGTGGGTTAAATGATTTGGAAGTACTTGAAGATACTGGATCAGAAGGTTAGTAGTTCAATAGCTAGAGTATGGGAGTAGCAGATTTGACAGTTGGAGCAGGTAATCAAAGTGAAGAAGGGATTAATCAAAATTAAGAGTGTCCTGACAGAGCAGGAAAGGACTATTTAAGATCGTTATCCCATTCTTGAGGGGCGCGACAGGTGAGTTCGGAGCGTGAGCGCCCGGGGGAAGGTGGCAGCTCTAGCTAGCTAGCTAAAGAGAGAGAGAGAGAGAGAGAGTAAAATAACAGTGGCTAGGAACAAAAACCACATTGTATGAAGCACAAGCTGTTTGATAGTCGGAGAAGAAAGTTCCAAGTTCAGTAGCTTGAACATAGAACCAATAGACAGTTGGAAAAAGTATTCCAAGAGTAAAAAGGTAATGACACTTGTGAGACAGTAAAGGGACAGCAGGTGGGAACAAAGACAAGTTCACATCCACTGAATGGAACATAAGGAGTTTGACATTAGAAGCAGATTCGAGAGTGAGAGAACCTTTGACTGATCCGAAATTCTAAGAGGATGAGAGGAAGAACTAGGGGCCAGAGAGACAAGAACAATACAGAGGGTAGACTTACTGGCTAGGAGTGTTAGAGACTTTTGACTTGTTCAGTGGTACAGTCATATACAGAGTTAAGTGACTTGAAGTAAGAATGTTTATCAATGTATTCACAGAAAAGATACTAAGGTAGTATGATAGTCAGAATTGGGTCAGTAAAAGTATGAGTTAATTTTTTAGGGAGGACTCGACTGGCCCCTTCTCGTCCCTCTTCGAGCCATCTACACACAGGCCTTTGTAGCAGCCGAGGGAACTCACAGCGTCTTCGGCAAGTACGGAGTTCAGGGCTTGACAGTGGCAGTCCCCCTGGCCAGCAACTACCCTCTGGCGCAGTCCACTCGTCTAGTGGAAGCTGTGGCCCGAGCGCTGAACAACGTCCTCGAGCGATTCCATCAGAGCTATTTCATGTACGTGCTGACGAGTGAGGACAACTTCCTCTCCATTGCCTACTACATGCCCTGTATGGCCGTCGTGGCTCCTCTTCTTCTCTTTGTCAGTTTTCGAGCTACAAATCAAATCAAAATTTCAGGCCTATCGCGAATGGGTTCATCTGGTCGTCTTCTCGATCCCAGTCAACTGGCTTCTTTTGCACGTCTTTGGTGGCTTCGTCTGGCTCCTGAGCAGTCACCTCTTCACCACTCTGATCCCGGCCGACCCCAAATGGACAATTCTAACCGCACTGCTGTTCAGCCCTCTCGGCCTTCTTCTCCCCATGGACAAGAGTCAACTGCCGGCCCTGCGTCTCGTCACGTATCTTGAGTTTGCTCTGGCCGCCATGGCTCTCTCGTTGACCAATTTCGGACTCGCCTTCATCTGCTCAGCTGTGACGGTGCCCTTCTTCTTGCGGCTCTCTCTCCCCACCTATGACACGTGAGTCTCTCCTTTCATATTGAATTGACAATCAAAAGAATACGGATAGCGTATTCGGATTCACGGAATCTTGCACAAATCGGATGAAAGACGGCATTTTCCATCCTTCCGAAGTTCTACAAAATTGTAGCCCTTGATCTGTTCTACAACTTTGTAGGCTTCAGAAAGCTGAGAAACCTTGTCTTAACCTAGAAAAGCTAGAAAACCTTGTCTTAACCTAACCCAGAAAATACAGTTCTCTTCGGGAGCATGCTGAACTTGTACCGGAACCGAGAATGCAACATGATGAATCGTTTTGTTAGGTTCTCACTAACTCTCCCTCTTCAGATACCGTACCCTGATCCGAACAGCTGCCTCTTTCTTCCTCCATCCCCTGTCCGTTTATCTCCTGTTTCTTGTCTACGCGGAACCCTATCTCGAGTACAAGGCTCGTCGGATCGACTACTCTCTGGACGGAGTACTTCTCCTGGTACGTCCCTTCTTTTCCACTTGATATAGTCTCACATTTAGGTCAAAGACAGCCTGGCTCGCCTGCTTCAAGAACAGCTCATCTACGGATCTCACGTCTTCACCCTAATGTGTCTTATCGCTCTGCCTCTCTGGAATTCGCTCATAGCCATTGTCAGCTGCAAGACAGAGCAGCTTCCTCACGAGAAAAACGACTAAAATCCGGGTCTCTATCACGTGTATAATTGTGTATTTTTGTTCAGTAAATATCGACAGTTTCTTCATTTCTATAGCGAAAGAACGAAAGAGGCAGCTGTTTTTATCTGGCGACTGGCCTTACAAGCTTACCAACAAATGCGCTGGCTTAGAAGAAAATATGTCAAGTGATTCAGCTCTAGATACTTTTTTCGTTTGACGTGAATGTGACTTTCCGAAATGATTCCTTTCTAATTTGTGTATTTCACAAAAAGCCATTTGACTACTTCTCAGTAAATCGGTAATCTTGACTGCTTGGATTCCCGTCTCTTTTGTGACCTTATTCGAGCATACGGGCCAGCCCATCATCATCCATATACAAGATATTTCTAGTACGTTGTCCCATTCCGAATAAATGAGAAATGTCAGACCTTTAATTTGGAACCCGTAGTCTCTCTCTGGAGCGAGATCAGTCACCAGCGTACATGTGGCACAGAATAGATTGGATAGGTTGGCGGCAAAAGGAGCAGCTCCCTCGGAAGGAGCGAAAAATATGGATGGAGCATAGCTTGGGAAGCGGAAAGACGGTCTTCCGGTCGAAGCTGGAGGAACTTTGCCAGGAGATCGAGTCCGGGGCTCAAGAGACGACCCAGAGTTATGTTGATGTCGATAAAGGGCATAGTCCGATAGGGAGCATAATCCTGGGGCTTGTACTGAGGAAGATTCAGTACCTGCAGTAAACTGTTGATTGAAACTTAAGCTGTGCTAACCTCTGGCCATTTCGACGGATCCGGTCGGCCCCTAACCTGGAAGATCTTGTCTAGTTGGTCACCGACATCCTTCGTGCCAGGGAAGAGAGCCTGACCACTGCAGATCTCGGCGAAAATGCAGCCAACACCCCTGGAAAAGAAGTTAAGGGGAAGAGGAATAGATCCTACCACATGTCCAAAGAGGTTGTGTAGTTCGTGTTCCCGAGAAGCACGTCCGGTGGTCGGTACCAGAGAGTCACAACCTCATTACTGTAGGTTCGACTGGGAACGGACTTTGCCCTTGCCAGACCAAAGTCAGCCAGCTTTAGGACTCCCTCACCGTCCAGGAGCAGGTTTTGTGGCTTCAGGTCTCTGGAAAGTTCAGTATTACTTACAGGAAGATTTGGTTCACCCCAACAGGAACACCTCGCGCGAACTTCTTTGATTTCGGGCCTGGGGAAACACAGTTTTGCAACGTTGAGGAGCTCATCAAGAGCTACAATTTTCCAGAACGTCCAAAACTTAGTTAAAACTGTTATGTACCCGAAAATAAGGATGGTATTTTTTCGCGAGATGGTGCCTCGATTACAAATAGTACGACAGTCTCAAAGACAAAGCCTTACCTGTGAAGGATCTTCTTCTTGTGACAAAAGTCCAGTCCCCGGAGAAGTTGGAACAGAAGGAGCATGGTATGTCGATTAGTTAGACCGGTCGGATGCGACTCGAGGTACTTGCTCAAGTCCATTTTCTGAAGCAAACTTTTGATTGGAACACCCGTGATCTTACCATGTACTCGAAGACAAAGGTGAGTTGATTGTGTTGTAGGTAGATGTCATGGAGACAGACGATGTTGGCATGACGGAGAGTCCTCAACAGTGAAGCTTCCCGAATGGCTGTGAATGGAAGACCCTCTTGGAACTGGAGCTTGATTTCTTTCAGCGCGACTATCGAGTCGTCGATTCTGCAATCAAGGAGTTACTTGTTGAAAAAAAGGGAAAAGGGCGACAGGTTGTCCGAGACACGGACATAAGAGAATGGTTTTTGAGAACAAAATGAGCTCCTTACCTGGATTTGCACCTGAACACAGTCGCGTAGCTTCCTTCTCCGAGCTTGTCCAGTCGCTCATAGAGCTCATTCACATCCTGCTGCTGGAACTCATCGGCCACAGGGGCCACAACTGTGTTTGGATCATAGTGGGCGCTTCGAGGACGTCGTCTTCTTGGCTGAGAGTTCGGTAAGGGAGCTGTAGCTGGAGGTTGAGCCATGGGAACAACAGAAACCTCCGATCGACCAGTATTTGAACGAGATCGATTTGTTCCTCTGAATTGCTTTTTGAACATTCCTCCTAATTGTCCCAACTCAATTACTGTTTTCAAACTTTGTCTACTGAAAACAAGCAAACTAGAAGAGAAAAACGGTAATCCCAAAGCATCGTGACTTGCAAACTGGGAAAAGGAGCCATTGAAGATTCGAGTCGCCCCCACAGACGGTAGCAGATGGCAGACAAGTCAGCCTACATTCCGGTAGATGTCGTCGGTTCGGGCCACAAGATGACGGACCTCGATGTCGACATGGACGCCGAGCTGTTCGGCTCTGGTGCCAAGAAGGAGCCCACTCCGGAAGCTGCTGCTCCTCCTCCAGTTCCAGCTGCTCCAGCTGCTGCTCCGGTTCCTTCTCCGGTTCCTGCTCCGATTCCTGCTCCGGTTCCTGCTCCGGTTCCTGCTCCGGTTCCTCCGGTCACTCCGGTCACTCCACCGCCTCCGGCCCCGGCTCCCGTCACCGCTCCTGCCCCCAAGTTTCAGTACAAGAAGGCAGCCACCTTCACCAAGACCTACGCCGGCAAGAAGAAGTAGATGAACCGAGTAAATATGATTGACCGGCAGGGTGTTTCTACTGACAGGGGGACATGGGAAATTTGGGTTTAGACACTTGAAACTAAGAATAGGAATCCTGAAGTAGTGCTGACGGTTCGTCATACGTCAGAACGCTTCTAGTTCCTTGAATTCTCCCTGTTAGACCATATCTAGTAGTAGCTACTTTCTCAGAGCATCTTTCCAGTTCGGTGGTCGACACTCACGATAAGATGACGAAGGTGAGACTATCTGATTAACTGTGAACCTTATTGTGTAGTAATTTCTAATTATGCCTAGAGGAAAGTGCGTTCCGTGTAGTACAAAAGAGCCGTACTGTCTCTCCCTGGTCTCATTTAGAGCCGTTTTCTGTACATGAACCTAGAGGATCGACTCATACTCTCACTCTTCAAGTTCTAAGTCAAACTTACTTCAAAAAGGAGAAAATATTCTTGGTGCTGGTCATCGGCTGGGCCTGACTATGCCAGGACTGCGTCAACGGGTCGACCATCTTGAGCTTCTTCTCCTTGTTCCTGCTCCGTCGAAGAGTGAAGCCATTTCCCTTCTGCTGACGCTCAGGCGATCCCGTGCCAACCTTGTGCAGATTGTCCGAGCTCCTCGATGGTCTGACCACATTCAGCTGAGGATTATGAAGGACTGACAGCGAACAGGAGGCCCTCATTGGCCTCTCGGCCTCCTCTAGACCGAGCCAAAGACCTAAAATCAAGTTGTTTTCGTGCCCTGAACGGAAATGAATTTCGAATTGACTCTTGTCGTTCAGTGAGCGCCGTGTCTTTACACTCTGGTCAACGCGTGAAAAATCGCCGATAGCAAATAATTGTACTAGCCGTGGTGGGAGAGTCGGAAGACGTATTAAGGGTCAGAAGAGAGAGAGGGTGGACTAAATCTATTTCTATTCCAATTTCATGGAAATAATGCCGTGAAAGAAGAGTCTTTTGTGGGGAAAAAATGGGAGGACGATCTCCTACCATCTACAGTCAAAAATACGACAATGGACAGGATAAGTGGCCAAGGAACAGTGATCGAGAGGTCTACAAAACTTGACAAAAAAACAGGTATCGGAAGTTGGCCAGTAGATCTTCTGATGAACCTTGTCCCAATTTCAGTGAGAAGTCTGAGTCAAGCTATCTGGAGCATCAGAACCGTAAAAAGCTACTGGGTTTCGGAAAAAATTGACTACTTGAGGTTCTCACCAATTCGCAAGTGGGAACCAAATGTTAAAGTGCAGCCTATTCAGAAGATTTTTGGGGATTTCAAAACAGTACGTGATTATACTTTGCATAGAAATCTGTAACTTTATCCGGACAGTCTCGCGTATAAGTCCAACTTCTAGATCAGGAGAAAGTTTCGAAAAGACATAAATTTGCCCAGAGCTTTGAACTTTAACTTCGAAGAGCATATCGAAAACCTCATTTTGGGATCGGAAAAGCCGATATATTGGGTAGTACCTTTCAGAGATTTGCTACCAAATCTCCCTACGGAGGACCAGGAACTTACCGAGATGAGAGGTGATTTTGCTCCACATTGCAACCCAGTTTCCGCTCTCTTTTTTGGGAGCAACAGGTCGTGAACCCGTCAGTTGCCTCTCAGCCGTTTCCCCTCCTTTACGACCTTCGGTTCCTATAGGCTGAAAGTCAATTCTGGTAACCATGAGAACTGAGAAAGAGTCTCAGAGATTGGAAATGTAGGAACGGAAAAAGATGTGGGTTCTTCCCCCTCTTTTTATGGCCTATCGACTGGGCCATTACAGAAAACATAATGAGAGTGACGACGAGGGTCCCGAATGCTGCTGCTGCTGAAAATGGGGACGTTCTTAGGAGAGTCTATTGGATTCCTAACGACCACCAGCCAGTCCCCCTGTTGAAAAACAAGTAGTTGGCAGCGGAGACAATGGGCCATTGGCTGACAACAAAAAGAGAGCTATGAATCGACGGGTATTCATAACGACAGCAGAACTGAATAACAAAGAGAGCTTCGATGATTCATGACAGAGGGGGAGGGTGAGAGAAATGACTGGGCGATGATTGGTGCTGGACGTGGGAAGGGCTGTGCAAATGAAATCTCATAGACTTGGGGTCAAGAGAACGAGGGAAAGACAAGGATTGGTGAGTTGGCATAGGCGAACAGTCATCGGTTTGGCACACAAACGGCCTGGACAAGGGTCTGTAGACGACCAGAAGTGCCATAGACTCTAGTGGTTTAGTCAACGATGGGAAGGACAACAACTTGGAGGTTCCAAAAACGGCCAATGGATAAGAAATCTCAGCTGTGTTTCGAGTTGGTCGTTGATCTGAAGCAGGTACTGGAAAATCCAGTAACCAAGTGCAGTAATAAAGGTCTACTACTAAGTGCAACGGTCCGTCCGTGCGTCACCACGAGAAAAAAGCTGGCAAATCATGGCATGTCAAGAATTAGGTTGACAAGTCAGCTTTTTGGGAAACATGGGAACTTAGACTATTGGAGAAGCGGCGCAGCCGTCTGTTGTCTATGCAGTCAAAGTTAAGACTAAGGGACGGCTGGTAGGAATGATAAAGTACTGGTACTAAATAACCAATCTAAGATTGTCAAAGACTGGACGAGTGATTTTCAAGTCAAATAATCATAGAGAAGAAAGACAAAGAAAATTTTGGAGTCATTTGTATTTGACTGTCATTCTATCAATTCCAAAAGTTAAGTGACTCATTAAGGCACTCTTCAGTCTAACTTGCTGCCCAATATCTCTCTCTCTCTCTCTCTAATATTCTTTAGAGACCAATATATACCCTCTCCCATTCCAAAATGAGGGCACAAAATGAGCAAGCGTCCTCCTCGGTAATCAAATTGTGTTGCCCTCTCTTTTGCTCAAAGAGGGTTCCGCCGGCCACTAGGAAATCCTGGATCAATTGAACAAAATGGGAGCAAGAGCAAACAGACAGATCTGTGAGCGAAACGTGTATGAGAGTGCGAGAGAAAGAGTGTGACAATTGTGCTGTCGGATGCTACAACCCCGTGAACGAGGGAGAGAGTCTGTTGATTGGCGCTAGGATTCGAATGAATACGAGATGAGGATAGCCAGTTGTGAGAAGAAGGACGTCAAGTTACGAGCTCTAAACTTCAGCTTTATAGCGATGGCACCAGCAGCCTGGTAGTAAATAGGATAGCCTCTGCTAATCGACGGAACAAATGACTTAAAGGCGTGGGAAGTAGGTTGCTTGAGATCAGGTTACTGAAAAATAGAATTGTTCCATGAGGAAACAAGAGGAAATAACAAAGTGCATCATTAAAACAATAAATGTCAAAGCTTTTGTAGGAGAACGAATTATCGGTCAGTCTTTCCTATCCCTTCAGAAGTTTTCGCAGTGTAATACAGATAAAGGATGTCAAGTCGGAGACGATCAAGAACTATTTACTGAAAACTTCGTTCTGGTCAAGTGAGCGATAAATTCCACCCTTGAAAGTATGGATAAGAAACAACATGAAAGAGCCATCCAAAAGTCAGGGAAACAGACAAAGAAACAATTCCGTTTTCCGTTCAGAGTAGCCAAATAGGTTGATATTACATGGACATATTGGCTTGGAATGATGATCAGAAAGACCTGATCACTGGTGGTGATTGGGAAAGTGGAAGATGCTGGAGAACAGACAGCTGTTTAGGATACGTGTGACTCTCTTCCGCTTCTCATTGCCCGAATGATCAGTCAAGCGGATATTCCTAACATGTCCAAGGGAAGAGAGAGAGAGATACCCACAGTAAGGAAGAGAACAAAAGTTAGAAAGAACGGAAGCTCTTCCGTCTCTCACACACACCTGGTGTGGCTCTTTTTCAGCACGGACTTGGCACAGAGGAACAGCGGTCATCGCTCTGAAACATTACACAGACTGAGAGAGAGGAGGAGACACCGCTAACAAGATTCCAAAGACACATGTCTTTTTTGCCGAAGCTTATAACTGAATTATTTGGGAGGAGACGAACACATTGGACGTAACAAGAGATTCATTGTGTCCTCTTGGACGATTGAATTTGTCAACGACGGTCATTAGGCCGTCAGTCCAATTGGGATGGAGCACCGCTCTCTCTTCAAAGGTCCGATTGGACGCGGAAGTGGATTTGGTGGTTGATTTGAACATAGATCGTGGACTGAGCCTATGCTATTTCAGACTGGTACCTGTTAATCTCGGTAGTTCCAATCACCCGGTATAGACAGTCAGATGCAATTCAATTACAGGTAGACCTGTAATTGAATTGCAGCTTGACCGAAAACCATCCTGACAGTAGTCAAGAGTCATATACATATGCTGAAAGTCAGAACAGAGATTTTTTTCAGCTTGAGGCAGGCAAAGATTGGTAGAGAAAGCGAATGAACGAAAGAGAAAGTCTTAAAGGCTTTGAGTAGTCAGCGTATACGAGTACAACTCCCCGGGGGAGAAAACAGCCCATGATTAATACGCGAAGAGGAGCATAATGGTCGTTCTTCTCCAGTCTGGAAAAGAGAAGCAGCACCAGGGATTAAGTTGTCCTTCAGAGGCTTAGAAGAGGGCATTATTGTGCTCTCAACTGAATGCGACATACGGACAAAGCAATAGCAGGATTCCCCCGTATTTTGGCGACACGTCCCTCGAGCCCGCTTCATCATAGCCTGTCCCGTGTTTCGCTCATTAGAGTGCTGGAGAGAGAAAATGAAAAGAGCCAATGACTGGAAAGGGAGAGACGGGAAGAAAACAGTTGCATCGGCTTATCTGAAACTGATATAGACTGGGAACAGATAATTTATCTGAGGGTAAACCAGAAGTTAAATTAGAAGTTGTCTGAACACCTTTTCACGGAGACATTTTTCTAATATTTTTGGTCGAGAAGCATGCACTGATTCTTTCAGCAGAACAAGCCAGCTCTGATCGAGAGTCTGTCCGGTCTGTTACCACCAGAAAAAATTATAAAGTCGAAAAATTCGTGACATTCTTGGTAGCAGTAATGGCGCACCACGGTGCAACTTGACGCAAAATTGCGTACCGAACGAAAATAGCATTTTTTGCGATTTTTCAATGCGTTTGGCACGTTTTTATTCGGCTTATAAGTGTGCTTAAGCACGAAAGTTTACCCTAATAGCGTGTACTTGGACGTTAAAAAGATGGAAACAGCGCGAGCAGTCTTTGTCCCAATAGTTTCATTTTTACAGCATGTCTAAATATATACTATGATAGATGCCGAATCGGTTAAACGCACTTTCATGCCGGAAAAATAGGTCAAATGCATTGAAAAAGGCAAAAAATGTAATACTCATTCGGTACGCAATTTTGGGTCAAGTCGAGCCTTGGTGCCTCCTTTACTACTACCACATTCTTTCAAAAAAAAAAAAATTTTAACTAGCCGCTAGCACGGAGTGTTATGCGTGTCGCCACTTTTTCAAACCGGGCGCAAATGCCGCTCGTTTTCTTAAGTACAGTATCCTACAGAAAACAGGGTTTAAACCGGTTTTGGCACAGGGTACCGTATACCTCATATTTATTAAAAAAGCGGCTGGAGAGCTAATTTTGAATTGCCATCCTCGAAATAGGAAATTGGCGCGAGAAATAGTGACGATGCCTTTTGCATGCGCGTAACACGCCGTGGATCCTGTTTGGTAAATCCCAAATTCTACCTTTTCCTGCTGTCTTGCCTCTTTTCATTTGTTTCCTGTTTTTCTTCGATCTGCTTTGTCTGTTTTGTCCGCTGAAATTTTGTGTTTTTCTGCTAAATTTCTTCTGTTAACAGTATCCCAATGACCGGCCGCCGAATTGTTTCTCGTCTTTTAACTTTTTTTAATGTTTTCCGTGAATTTTTTTCCTGTGTAAACAAGTTTTGTTAACTTTTTGGTCTCGATAGCATAAACATTTTTTTTTTCAGAGAATGTCCAGGTTCCTTTTCTCCTCGGAGTCCGTCTCCGAAGGACATCCGGACAAGATGTGTGACCAGATTTCCGACGCCGTAGTCGATGCTCATCTGGCTCAAGATTCTAACGCGAAGGTCGCTTGCGGTATGTTTCTTCCTTTGTCCACCGAAAAATGGAGTTTGTCTAGAAACAGTAACAAAAACTGGGATGATTCTACTATGCGGCGAGATTACTTCGAAAGCCGTCGTCGATTACCAGGCTGTCGTTCGAGGAGTCATCAAGCGAATTGGATATGATCAGTCTGAGAAGGGTTGGTTACTTTGTTTTCTTGTAGATTAGTAGCGGATGAAGATTATGATGTTACTCGAGAAACGTCGGTCAGACTGGGGAGAACGATTAGTGTCGAAAGAAACAGCTTATTATTTCGCTATTTAGGATTCGACTACAGGACCTGCAACTTGCTTGTCGCGCTGGAGCAGCAAAGCCAAGAAATCGCCGCCGGTGTCCATCTATTGAGGACGGACGACGAAGTCGGAGCTGGAGATCAAGGCCTAATGTTCGGGTACGCCACCGACGAGACGGAAGAAGCCATGCCGTTGACGCTGCAGCTCTCCCACGCTATCAACGCCAAGCTACACGAGATGCGGCGGAATGGAGAGCTCACCTGGGTCAGACCTGACTCCAAGTCACAGGTATACCCTTTGTTCAGTTCTTGAATAATAGCGTATTGTTTAGGTTACGATCGAGTACCTGAATGAAAACGGCGCCTGCATTCCTCAACGCGTCCACACCGTCGTCCTTTCCTGCCAGCACGACCCCATAATCTCTCTCGACGAGCTGCGCATCATCCTGAAAGAAAAGGCTAGTTTTCAACGCCTTTTGAACAATCATTCGTTTTCAGGTCATCAAGGGCGTCATTCCGGAGGCTCTAGTCGACGACGCGACCATTTATCACATCAATCCATGTGGGTCCTTCATCATTGGCGGTCCTCAGGGCGACGCCGGACTGACTGGACGCAAAATCATCGTCGATACCTACGGAGGTTGGGGAGCCCATGGCGGGGGCGCCTTCTCCGGAAAGGACCCAACAAAGGTAACTTTTTTGCATTATTGTTTCGAATCACTTTGTTCAGGTAGACAGATCGGCCGCTTATGCTGCTCGTTGGGTCGCCAAAAGTCTGGTCAAAGGCGGTCTCTGCAAGCGCTGCCTCGTCCAGATCTCCTATGCTATTGGCGTAGCCGAGCCACTTTCCATCATGATCGACACATTCGGAACGAGCAAGCTCACCCAAGAACAACTCCTCCATATCGTCAACTCCAACTTCGATCTACGTCCCGGAAGAATCATCAAGTTCGTTCATTTTTGTTTTGCATCGGTCTGTTTCTAGGGAACTCAATCTCAAGCAGCCGATCTACCAGGAGACTGCCAAGAATGGCCACTTTGGACATCCCTCCTTCCCCTGGGAACAGCCGAAGCCGTTGAAGATTAACACGGAAATACTGTATCAAATCCAATCCCAAGGCGATATGATGCTATAATTAACAGTATATTTTTGTTTTGTCAAGTTTTCTCGTTTTTTATTGATAAATATGTGTAATGTTGTCTTAATAGATGGCACTCGGGTCCTCGTCATCGGCCTCTTTCGGCGCCGAGTGTCTTTTTCTTCGCTTCGGCGTAGGCTCCTCGTCTGTCTTGTTGGCAATCCGCTCTTGGAGTACTCGCATATCGATACGGAAATCACGGATTCCGATCGAGTTTCCCTGGGATTTGTCTTTTCCAATTACAGTAGACAAACCTTGATCTGTAGATTGAGTCTGTCGTCTTTGAGAACCTTGGATAGCTGAAGGACATTGCTCTGAAGGCTTTCTCTTGCCTTGACGTACTTTACGTAGATGCTCTCTTCCTTCTTCACTTTTGTCTTCTTTCTCTTCGCGTTGCCAGCTGTCTCCACTGGATCCAGCAGCCCAACATTCTCATCGGATCCTGCCATAATAGCTTGGACTTTCGTATTCAAAAGATCCGCGAATATAGCTACGATGTTCCAGTCAGACATTTCCGGAACGTATTTGTAGCTGTGAAGCATCTGAAACTTTTCAATCCATGTTATTCTTTTCAGTTTACTCACCAAATCGACTGGAGCGTCGACTGTGGAAAAGAAAGTCGTCAACAGGACTATAAACCGCTCTTTTTGGGTATCGAACTGGATGTGAAGGTCTAATAATGGAGCCAGGATTCCACAGCAGACTTTAATCTTTCCGACGACGATGGACAGCAGATCGTCCACTGAAAACGTTGAATAAACTTTCTAGATGACCTACTTTTTCTGGTCTTCTCGACAAATTCTCTCGCAAACAGGACAAGTTCTTTGATAGAGATCAGAAGTCTCTCGGTCATCAGCGTGAGGTACTCAAAAATTACATCAGTAGTCTGGGTTGTGACACAGACGCAGCTGATGTCTTCCTCCTGAAAACAAGATCTTTTTACTGATAGAAAGAGAGAGTGACCTCGTCGTTCAGAACCTTTCCCACATCGTCTGTCAACACTTTCATCTCTTTGAGGACAAGATCGCTGCCGGAACAGCGTAGACCCACATATTCGAGAAGCTTCAGGAAATCTTTTAACATGAAGGTGTTCACTGAAAAAGTTATTTGTTTGGGCTTCATTATACAAAAAAAGTATAAGCTGATGCTCCGGATTCGCACCCGAACCTTGTGGATGGTCGTCACTTGGTACTACGCCATTCATGCAAGACGGTGGGCGACATCCTACTTTTTCGGCTCCAAAATGACAGCTATGTTTCTACGGTTATCCTTTACACTCGGCATTTGATATCAGTCATACATGTCAACTTAAATCTGGGATAACACTTGACAAATGTGTGTGAACTTTTTAACAAGTATTACCCCAGATAAGAGCTGGCCAGACGAGTTTGAAGAAAGCAAAACTGCAAAAAATGCTCTGGATCGCTCCGCCAGGAGCATAAGCGACTGGTGGTTTATATAATTTCCCTCTGCTCGAATCTACGAGAAGAAATACATTTAAAAGTCGAGCCGTGGAAATTTTTTTTTTTGGAAGAAGTGACGATTTCGGCATAGTTTTGCAGAGGGTACTGTTCGTGTTCGTTCGGCCTCCTGAACTCTGTTCGGTCGTGAACACCGCACATTTCGCATTTTCTGTTCGTCAAACAAACCGAACAAGAACGTTCGGCCAAACGAACATGAACACGAACTGTTCGTCCAACCCTGATTCGAGCCCATATTGAAGAGAGACTGCTTACCAAAAGAACTGGAAGACATTGTTTTGGCGAGGAACTTGAAGGTAGCCGCGGCTGCTTTGGCACTATTTGTGACTGACAGGATACATATCGAGGTCTGGAAAAGTATTATTAGCTTTGCAGAGAGTTGACCCACCTGTATCAGATATTTTGCCTGCTTCTCGACAAAGGCAGCCCCCTTTTTTCCGTCTTCCCTGTCTAGCCCGAGCAATTCAGGGAAGATCTTGGTCATCAGAAGGTGGGCATGTCGCACGAGAGACTGAGAGACACTACCAGTTGTCTCTTTTCCATCCCCTGGATTCAGTACAGTCCAGTAGTCAAGAAACCACTTACAAATGACTGTGAGCTTGCTCGGATCGGACTTGTACTTTCTACTCAAGTAGCGAACCAGGTTGCAGTAACTCTCGGCCGCCTTGGTCTTCAGCAGAGTCTCGAAACCGACGGATTTCATCCATTCAGGACAGTTTTCATCGGTGTAGAATTTCAGGAGATTCCTAGATATTAGAGTTAATGACCAGATATTCGGATAGACTAACCTCGCGACTGAAAACAGGTCCCGTGGTTGATGGCATCCCATTGATAGATCCTAAACCAGAAATGTTTCAATTCTTTCCGTTCCTCTACCTTGCTCAAAGCGACAGCGCGATCCACAGACCATTCTAGAAGCTCTTCTCGCAACTCTTCAATATCGTCGCAATTACTGAAAATAATAGTTTCGTGTCAATGCTCTCAATTAGTGAAGTTCGCTTTGTATCCAGCAAGAATTATTCTCGTCGTGTGATGACTCTACGGACGCTCTTGCTAGCTCTTCCCATAGTTTCCGGCTTCTTTCAGTTTTTTTGACTGGCAATGTGGCCATACTGAGGATACCCGCAGGTAGAGTTTGTTTCAAAGTAGGGGGTAAAGAACAGGGTTGGGCGAGCACGAGCGCGAACACGAGCAACCTATCACCATTTTAGGACGAGCGCGAGAGCTCGCTCGCGTATTGGACTGCTCGCAGGCGAGCGCTCGCCCAACCCTGGTACAGACGAATGGCATTCTGGGATCTGTTCAGCCAGAATACCTCATTTTACCGTTCCATATAGATTGATATACCGCCAGGCGATGCAGGATTGTCGGAATGTGGCCATTGACTGGAACCACAGCGAGCCGACGACTCAGATGAAACATGTCCCGAACGACTGGACTCTAGCATCGACTATGCTTATCTCTACATGTGATGTCCGCAGAGCAACCTAACCATGTTCTCCTACTCTCTCAAATTCGACGAATGTGCCGAGAGCGGCTCTGATACGTGCCAAATTGAGCTCTGCAGCTGCCTTCGCGAAGCCTACGAGATGGATCACGATGTCGGATGTGATCGTGAAATCTCGAGTATGTGTCGTCTACTGACGGAACAGTTTATGGAAAGACGACTCTACAGTCTTCTCCAGAGGAACATCTATCCCCTTCTGACTCTTCTGTTTGGCGTCAGCCTCATTGTTTGGGGCGTCTTCGTGTGCTGCAGGAGACGATTCAAGAAGACCAACTACTACCGTATCCGCGTATAGTTGTTAGCGTAATGACCTAAAAAGCCTGTTCTTTTTTCACTCACCTCGTGACAAGAGTCTCCAAAATGCTTGCTATGCTCTGGCTGCTGGTCAAACATGCCTCCTCGGGACTGTTCTTCTTCTTTGAGACTTTCTCTGCCAAGAGTTCTTCCAGATCTGTTCGTCTTTTCAGTAGGAAGAGAAGATTGCCCTTGTCTGTCTCTCTGGAATTCTTAACTTGTTCCATAGATATGTCACAAACCTTTTTAAAGCATCGAACTGTTTCCAGAGATGCTCTATCAGTACGTCGTAGAACTGGACCATCATGTATGCAAAGACCATGTACGATCGTCCTGCTGGTGCGTTCCAATCCAGATTTTTGTCCATTCCTAAAATGCTTTTCTGCAGCAAATCGAAGCATATTTCCAACGATTTCCAAGTCAAGATAAATATAAGCACAAGATCCGAACCCAGCCCTCGCAATAAATTGGTCGCATCATTTGGCACAGCGCCATCGATGCAAAGTCGGCGCTATAATGCGTTCGGGTTTAAAACGAATGTTTTTCTCGCCAGGATTACTATACTTTAGTTCGTGACGGATAAATACAGTATTCTGCTGTCTCTATTTGCTGAAAGCAGACTCACCTAAATCACTAAAACCGTCCCTTGCAGACTTGTCAATCCACTTGTCCAAGAGCTGGCTGGCTTTCTGAACGACATTATCAGCCTGGCTGGCCGATGAGGATGTCAGTGCTTCAACACAGAGTTTGTCTAATGCCTAGAGAAAATTGAGAATGTACAAAGAGACAAGAGTGTACCTGAGCCAGATGAGGAAGAGATTCCTTTAACTGAGCAGTTTCCAGAACCAAACTCTCCGGTGACCATTCCTCACTAGTGCTCAGAGCGTGAGCTGTCAGCAGATCCAGGGATGGACAGACTAGACTCGAAGATTTTCGGGCAGCTTCCGAGAGTCCTTCGTAGAGAAGAATCTTGGTCGAAGAGGGCTGTGTCAGTGCTCGTTTCAGGATTCCGATGATTTCCAGAGCCACGGCATCATCTACGCTCGGTTTCAGTCCCATCTCTTGTAGAGTCTATGATTGTTGTATTGAAAGTATAAACTCCCATACCTGGGTACTAAAACTGGCAAATGACTGTGACATGCCGGCGTCAGCTGTCAAGCACTTCTTCCGACTCACACTCCGAAGGAGAACGATCAGAATCGGGATGGCTGCACTAACTGAGGACTCGTTCAGCATTTCACTCTGAAAACACAGGTCTTTAAAAAGATTTGGACAAAACTAACCTTGAGGCTTTTGAAAAGAACTTCGCGAAGCTTGGCACGTTGATTGATGATGGGTAAAAGGCATTTGACCAGGGCGACGGCAACGTCTCTCTTCATCTTACAGACGTAGTCAAAGAGACCATCTAGCAGCTTTGAGTTGTTCAGCACTTCCACAGCACACTTCTTCACAATCTCCACGAGGACATCTGAAAGGCATTGATCTGCATAGTCTTTCGGTCCGAACCTATGAGACAGAGAGCCGCTCCATTGCTTCCGGAAGCTCCAATCGCCTGTACTATCGTCTCCAACTGGCTCGGAATAGCCTCGGTGTTCGCCAAGTGAGTCTGAAGTTATTATTCTTTGAGGCATCTCGGAACACTACTTGTATGAGTGTTTGTTTGGCAAAGAGCCACATCGCTCCCTCCTCGGTTACCTTCCCGTTCAAGACTGTCACGGGTTTGGAGGAAGGACATGTCAGCAGAGAGTAGCCGAGATGAGCCAGCGGTAGCCCAACTATTGTCCACAGGTCTTTGAATCCGTGCTGGACAAAATGATCCAGAAGAAGATGAATCTGAGACATATATTTTGACAAAATCGCTGACTGTTACCTGTTGTTTGAATCTGAGAAGAGTTATCCCAGCTTCAGCCTCTTTCAGCCAACCGAACTGCTCAATCTCTTCTTCGAAATGCCATAGCTTGGTGAGGATTTTTTTGACATCTTGGGTTGTTTGAGACTGTTCAATAAGAAGTTCTATATATAACGCGACTTACTTTGTATCGTTCGATTGTGAAGAGCAGAAAAACAGTGAAAAGTCCGAACTGACTTGTCAAAACAGTTCCAGGGTGACTCTGAAAGTCTCAATTTTGAGCTTTTCTCCCGGCATCTTCGGTCCCTTTGTGAAGCTTTTGATGAGAAAAGTGGCATGAAACTATTCCAGACTTTTCTGTATCGTTAGCGCGTTCATTCCAAGCTATCGCACGTCTTTCATGCGCCGAGTAAAGTTTTAGCGAGATTCAGATGCCGGACGACAAATTACTGGGCAACAAGTTGAAGACTAGTGTTTAGTTTACTATTAAAAAAATTACTTTCAAGAGAGCAACGAAAGTCTTTCCCACGGCCGGACCATCCTCAAGAATCTTTCTCCAGAGAGGAAGAATGGTGAAAAGTTCCGTGTGGCAGGTATTTTGGCTATACCAGGCGGTGACCACTGTCTGGAGAAGTTTCGGAATTCTGAAAAAGGTGCTGTTTCTTCACAATTCAAAAATCTACAGTTTGACATCCAGATGTTCCAGAAAACAAAGACTCTTCCAAGATGCCCCAAATCTCTTCACTTCGTCTTTTATCTCATTCAACAATGTCTCAAGCATACATTTTTCCACGATAGGGCTCAGTCCAAGATCTCTGAATGCATTATGCTCATTTGTTTTGGAATACAACCCACTTCGCTACACCGATAATGTGTCTGAATGTCTCTGTACTCGGCGTGTTCTCCAACATGTCCATTACAAACTTTGGTTCATCCAGTTTCTTCTTCAAAAGGTGACACAGAAGGACATGGAGGCAGTCTCTCCATCTCTTCAGAAAGTCCTTTTCGCACTTCACTCGTTCAGTCATGAATCTAACCAGGTGGGGCAGATCACGGTCAGGGATATTGGGAAGCTGCAAACATAAAAATATAACAGGACCTAAGTACTTGTGGTTATTGGGTAGGAACACGTTTAATCCGATGAAAATGGCTAAAACATGATACCACAGAACACAGCTTCCCAATGAACCCATCTATCGGAACGAAAAAACCTACCTCACTGGAGAGAGCATTGTAAGCAGTCACAAAGTTGTGAACAGATACATTTTTGGTCTCATATTCCGTCAGAATAGCCTGAACAGCAGCCAGTCGATGCCCATCTCGGTATTCTTCCTCGCAGAATTTCAAAAGATTCAGCCTAAAGTGTCGAATGATTCAGGTTCAAAAGATTCAAGTGACCACGAGGAGATGAACATAGAAAAGTAGTCTCCATTATCAGCTTTGACCGTCGCCGCCAGAAAGAGTTTTGTCCTTCTGCTTTCGACTGCCAGTTGTTTGTAATAATTCTGCACGAACTCAATGTCACTCCTTTTAGGCTCCTTTGACTCGTGGATCTGAACCTCTTCATCACCAATCGAACAAAAACCCACAGCTCGATCCCTCTTCAAAAACTCTAATATGATGGAATCGGCAGAGATTCTGGCCTTCTGGGAGCTCTGGGTGAATTGAGTGAACTTGGGTTGCTGAGTCGAGTCCATTTGAATGAGTAGCGGGTTGGCGGGAAAAGAGCTTTCGTCATCGGCAAAGCGGGGTCACAGCCCGCACAGCTGATTAGGACGGTCGCTTTCACAGAGTTTTGTGGGGAAAGTATTGAGTGTTCTAAGTTGATTTCAGGCAGATAGTCACCATCTTACCCTTATTTGTACCTCTCCGTAGCAGTTAGCTCTTTCTGAACATGCCGATGAGGTAGTTGTCGATAAGGTACATAGTCTGGGCAAGGGGTCTCAGTCCAGTGTCCACTATCACTTGCCTGCTTTTCGATATCCCCGTCTAGTTAAAAATAAAGAGAATGACCTGTAACAGTTCTGAATCCATCCGATTGCTCGTTGTACTGTTGTGGTAAACCTTCTGGAAAGAGTAGACGTAGCCGAGAGTTTATCGGAACCGTCATGAGCTCCAGAGCCGTGCTGCATAGTTGCTGCCAGCAGATTCGCATTAAAAACTCGTCGAGCAGCAGATCCATCATACAACTGTCCTTCGATTGTTCTCCGTGTTGTTGTGGTAGATCGTCCCAAGAGAGTCGCCGTTTGTATCCGAGAGACACGTCTTTCGGAGTCGGAGTCCAAAACTTCTCATAGCGGCACCAGTGATATTGCTGACGATGTAGACTCGTCGAAAACTTGTGGAGCTGCAGATCCATCATCTAACTGTCCTCCAATTGTTCTGTGTTGTTGTGTCGATCTTCCGAAGAGAGTTGTCGACCTATCCATTCTTCGGAGTCGATAGAAGTACAGAGCATCCAGCATCGGCTTCAGTGGCATTGCTGACGCTGTAGACTTCTTGAAGATATGTAGCCGAGCAGTAAACCGTCAGCTGTAGAAAGTAGTCTAATTGGTGGAGGATCCAAGAACGAACCTTCCCCAAAGAACTGCAAAGACAACTGTTTGACAAGGAGTTAGACTTGACGAGTCAAAGATAATCTCCGACATGTCCGGTTTTTCAGTTGCACCTGTCAGATCTCCAGTAGAAGGTTAGCTTCCTCAGTCAGCTCTCCCAGTAGACTACTTTTTAGGCGACTAACTCCTGACGAGTTCTTCAAGACTGTCGACGGACAACAATATCGACTATGATGAATCATTTAGAGGTGCGTTCTTTAATTCTGTCAAGGGAAGGGACATCGGATTGCAGAATCCAATGCGAACAAGACTAGCGCGCCATGTCGTACCCGTTCCGATCACTCTTTCACAATCATATCATATTGTAGGAGTAGACCAGTAAAGACATCTGACAGCCAAAGTCTAGCGGCTTTAAAGCCTAGTAGTCTGTCAATGTTTCTCTCTCATTAGGGCGCTAGAAATGAATGAAATAGATCTGAAAACGAAGAGAAGAAACAGCTCATCTGATCAAAAGTGCAAGGACAAATAATTTATTTGAGGATAAATACAAGTTACATTTTGAGCGGATCCACTTTGGCAACCTTCTGGCCTCCGGCGGCGTTGGCAGCGTCTTCGGCGGCCTTCTTGTCAGCAGCCTTCTGCTGCTTGATGCGCATGGCCTCGGCGTCGCGGTCCATACGTCCGGCAGTCGACAGACCCTGAAAAATGGCAGCTTTCAAACGCAAAACAGGGAAATTGGGCCATCTTTCAGTGGAAATCACGCAAGTAAGTGGTTAACCAGGGACAAACTCTAGACCCGTGCCTTCTCAAAAGAAAGTAGTCCTTTTTGCTAATTTTGAATAGAAAAGAAGAACTTACTGTGTTCCCATCCTTAGCATTGGCGCCCTTCTTCTTCTGCAGCTCTTGTTGCTTCTTCATGTTCTTCTCACGAGCCAAATCTCGTTGATTGCCGCCTAAAACACACTTTCTCCGACAAAAATCATATATAAACTAACGAGTCATGATGATCCGATTCCAATCCTTTGGCTAGACGAAACTGGCAGACGACTGAAAGATCCGCCATTAGCTCTCATCAGAAAAATCGATAAATGAACACGTGGACTAAAAAATAAGCAAGAATTCGGAGATTGGAAATGACTAGCGTTGAAGGATATAGGAGAACAAGATAGGCTTGGACGCGAACTGGACGCAGGCTAAACAGGGCGAGCGCAGAGTGCGGGCGAGAAGTGTGGAAAGTTCGAGCGGCGGGTCAGAGCGACAGCCCGGGTCAGTTGTGCGGACATCTCGCACCGAGGACAATGACATCAGCCGGTCCCCACGCTCTTGACTTTTTTTGCAACACATTTCCAAATCTTGGAAAATGTAAAAGAAAGAAAAGATAAGAGTGGACACGCGTAGCTGTGAAACTGCTTGAGTGCTGGGAGCGATAAACCGGTTCTAGCGAAGACAAAATGCTTTTTAAGGATTCCAAATACGAAAAAAGCTTTAAACACAGTAAAATCTAGGCCTTGAACCCAAATCTTGCAAAATATGATGAGGACGGTGCGAGGAGTTCATTCGATGAGACGGGAAACAGAATATACAGTGTAACAATGTGATTCTAACTGTAGATTTTACTTTTCCAGAGGGTGGTAGTTGAGAAGCTTTTCGATGAGATCCACATGAGCCAGGAGCATACGTCGGCAGCAGTAACGGCGCAGATTCAGAGCGTCGAGAGCATCACCTACAATTTTGAGAGTCTGGACTATAGGAAAAGAATCAAACCTTCTGTGTAATCGGCCTGGAGCAGTCCCAAGTAGGCCTCCCATTTGTTTCCGGTCACATTTCCACACGTGAAGCATCGAACCGGGATGATCATTTTGTCCTGCTGAAATGCGCAGATTGAAAAAAACTATATATATAGAAGTAAGGATGAGGAAGAGAAACCAACGGGAACGTGCCCGATTCTGAAGCATCAGCGCGATCGATTTTACGGCAGACACTAAGAAAGGATCAAAAGAAATGAAGACAGATGTTCCGTAAATATTTTACTCGACACTGAACTAGACGATATCTCTTCTCGGGTTCGGTGTCCTTACCTATTATGCGTAACGTTTATTTTGGTGGTATTTAGCCAATTACTGCGGAAAAACGTTGCAAAAAATTCCGTGGCTCCTTTCGAGTTTCAGGATGGGTCTAACAATGCTGGCACTTCTTTTCTTTCTTCTTGGGTATTGCTTTGGGTTATTTTTCGCGTCCTAATCGTGAATATTTTGACAATGACTAGGCAAGACAACGGGGAGAAATAATTCAAAAGAGTAAAAGAAAAACTTGAATCTTTTAGTTGCCGCTAACTTTCGGAAGATGTCGTGACGAGACCTGCACAGTCCTTTAAAATTTGGACGTTAGCGCGAAAATGAATTTTCCACTTTCTTCGTTTGCTTCCCATTTTCGACATCTCTTTATTTTCACCTGCTTTTACTCAAACAATCAATTCTAGAATGACGAAAAAGGTGTACCCAGCTCTAGATGACGAGGATAGGGTAGTTCATCGGACGGTGGAGTGTCAATCAGACGTAGAAAGTCCATATGGGTGAGTCTTCGAATCTTTTCAACATTTCCATCCTAATCAGGTCTCCAAAAGCAACGAGTACGCCAATTTTAAACGACTCGTTCAGCAGGAAGACGGCTTTGCTGAAGGCGGTGGACGAGACCATCTTGGCCGGAAATGCGGGTCGTCGTGGGTCCGACTACTATTATTTGAACAATAGTCACACAAATTCGAGCATTATTCATTCCGTGCTGGCTCCTTCCGAGTATCAGCGTACGTTCGAAGATTTCAGGTTGGTTTAGAGCTTATTAGGTCCAAATATCAAAGTTTAGAGAATGTTGTACGACTGGTGACTGGTGGAGTTTCATATGTCGACATCATCTGAGGATTCTCTTCATTATTTGTCTCGTAATGTTTCTCTGGAGCGTCTGGACTGCTATCCATCCGACTGGTATTGTATGTTCTAGCTTTCGGCTTCAATTTTGTCGCATCCTTCAGAACAGACAAGAAATGTGGAAGAACTATAGGCAAGAGCTGCGCATCCTGAGGAAGGACTATCCGGGATTAACCAAGGCCGATGAGAATACACTGCTCGTCGTGGGACAGCAGTGGATAATTGACGCAAAGACGGAGCCAGTCGTGCTCACTCTAGGGGGACCCTATTCGTCCTCGTTCGCGGAAAAATTAATGAAAATTCTAGTAAAGGTTGGAGGATCTATTTCTTTTAGCAAAAAGAAATTGCAGATTTCAAAAGGACCGACGAGTAGACGGGCCATTGACGCCGATGGTCAAATCCAGCGAGGACAGCTTCACCAAATGGTCAAGTCAGGTACGTAGGATTTCACAATTTCCAAACGTTTACTAGTGTTTCTCGTCGTTTTGCTTTTATTAACCTTCCTATCTCACCCATGTGTTGGACTGACAGGTCCAGTCAAATGCTCGACGAATGCTCAATTTAATTTTTGACTTCTGGGTTCAGAATACCGGTCCAGACCAACATTTCTTTCTCTATTTTTATTCTACTCTTCCTTTACAGAGCTCTCTCAAAATTCTCCGCCCGTGGCAGCCGTTCGCAACATCGACCGTCTCGGCTGGGATGCTCCTCTCGTCCTTCACGCCTTCTCCGACAGCGATTCTTTTCCCGTAAATCTTTATCCTTTTAATATTCAAAAAGAGCTTAGATTCCCAACACATTCCTGCTTCTCTCCGTCGAGGATGTCGCCGATCCGCGGAACTGCGAGCAGAATCTCGCCGATCAGTTGACAGCAAAATGGATTGGCAGCGGTGGGACGCACGACAATGTGCCGCCAATCATCTCCAGAATTCTAGGTTATACTATTTGTCTATAGATCCCTTTTCCACAGCAGTAATCTCGGTTCATATCCTAACAGATCTCGTAACTGTCATCTATTCTTTCCCTTTATTATCTTACCGGTAGTTTGTAACAATTTTTTGCTCAAAATTGCTAGAATGTGCATACAGAACCCCTCGTATTCCCTCCCTCTCTCACAATCTATTCCCAGGTCCTTTCTGTAAACGCAAATGAAACTTATAGTCCATTACAAATTTTTTCGGCTCATGTCAGAAGCATTCCATACTTCTAACTCATTCAATTGTGATTTCTGACCATCTTTAGGCCTTCAAAATGGCTGCAGGAGGAGCTAAAACGAAGAAAGTGGCCAAGAAGCGGCAGGCCGAGGTGAAGGCCGAAACAACGGCGAAAGAGGAGCTGAAAGAGGTCAAAGAGGAGGCTCAGAATGGCGTGAAGAAGCCAGATGAGTATGACTACGATTCTTCTGACGAGGAAGTTTGTTTTGGCACTTTTTTTTTGAGAACTAATAACGTTTAGGATCTCAGGAACACGATCGGCAACATTCCCATCAACTGGTACGACGACGAGGAGCACATTGGCTACGACAAGCACGGCGAGAAGATTGTTAAGGCTGTGAAGAAGGGCGAAATTGACACATTCCTCGAGAAGATGGAGGATCCGGACTATTGGAGGAAGGTTTTCGACCGACAGAGTGGTGGAGATATCACACTCACGGACGAACAAATTGAGAAGATTCGAAACATTGCCACTGGAAAGTACCCGTCGGCTACCTTCAATCCCTACGAGCCCTTCCTCGACATCTACTCGTCGCAGAAGGAGATTCATCCCATCGATAACAGGTAGCGTTTTGTTGTTGTTCCTGAATTGAAACAAGGTTATTGCTGTGGCTAGGGTACATTGTTTGTTCACCCCTGTCCTTGTAACAAGCAGAATAGTTTAAAAGCTTTCATGTGAACAGGCTGACTTTCGGAATTTTGAAGTAATAGATAGAGTTGCTGACAAGGATAGACTGGCAGAAAACGTGGGAAAAGCTGAGGATTATAGATGTGCTCTAACATGTGTGGTGTGCTGTATAAATTAACGAAGATGACCACGAAAAAATGACTTTAGCACAATCAAAAATAAAAAAGACATGAAGAATAGTTTTTATTCTCACATTTTCAGACCTGAGCCAAAGGCCCGATTCATCCCGTCGAAGGATGAGATCCGCATGGTCGGTCGAATGGTCCACGCGATCAAGATGGGCTGGGCCAAGGGTCCCAAACAGCCGAAAGAAACGAACAAGGTCTACGATCTCTGGGCCTCGGAGGACACTCTCGAGCACAAGACCCGCTCCGAACTGTCCAGAATGCGAGTCCATATGCCGGCCCCGAAGGTAGCTCTGCCAATTCATGCCGAGAGCTACAATCCACCCGCGGAGTATCTCCTGGACGAAGACGAGAAGAAAAAATGGGAGTCTTTGGAGCCGGAAGACCGACAGATCAGCTTCTTGCCGCAGAAGTTTGATGCTCTTAGAAAGGTTTTTGTCCTTTTTTTTTTAAACATATCAAAAGTTCAGGTTCCTCAGTACGACAAATTTATCACGGAGCGCTTCGAGCGTTGTCTCGATCTCTATCTGGCTCCGCGACAACGAAAGATGAAGATACAATGCGACCCATCCGAGCTGCTGCCCGATCTCCCGAATCCGAATGATTTGAAACCGTTCCCTACCACCTTGGCTTTCTATATGCGTGGACACCAGGGACAAGTTCGTTCGATTTGTGTCGAACCCGAAAAGGGCGAGCTCTTGGCCAGTGGTGGAGAAGACGGAACTGTCAGGATCTGGATGATGGATTCTGGTCGATGCATCAAGGTTTGTTCGACTTTGATTCTATGTTACATTGTTATATTCGTTCGAGTCTAATTTACTCTACTACGCCTCTGTTCGATTTCAAAATGTGAATGCCCTAGGATGTTTGTGCTAAAAATTCGTCGAATGTGCTTGCTCGAAGTTTTGATGCAAATATGGTTCATCTAACTGCTTTTTGCTCGAAAAAGACTAGTCTCTCGAGCTCTCATAATCAGTGTTGCAATTTCCTTTTGGCAGAATAACCCAGCTGAATTGAAAACGGAGAGAAGCTTAATAGTAGAAACGCTCTTTACCTTGGTCATTCGATAACAATTAGTGAACTGGAAGTGCATCGAAAATTTTGCTTTGCGTTTGTCGCAGCGATTAGTTGCTACCTCAAAAAAACCATTGAAGTAGTAACTTTTTTTCTAAACAAAAACAAGTAATGCTAACGCCCCTTGGGGCTCAATGCCAGTAATAATCCGATTCTTCCAAAACTGCTCGATTCCTACTTTCTTCTGTCCAACTGCCGTGACCTTTTCCTCCCACTTCAACCTGTCCGCATTCCCTCCCTTCGGGGCGGTAGCCTAACTTGTTGCGCCTTTTGAGGCATATCTATCTTGTCCTTTCCCCAGCAAAAACGATTGCTAATGACCATCTCTAATCAGTGAAACCCACTTCCCACTCTTTGACCCCACTTTCTATCCCTCAACCCGCTTCCCTTTCACTCTTTGAACCCATTTCCCATTCCTCGACCCAACTCTCTGTCCAAGTAATGCTATCGCCCTTTGGGGCTCAATGCCAATAATCATCCTTCCAAAACTGCTCGATTTCTACTTCCTTCTGTCCAACTGTCGTGACCCTTTCCTCACACTTCAACCTTTCCGCATTCCCGCCAATCGAGGTACCGTGATAGGAGCAACATCCTCCCAACGAAGCTATCTCCCAAACTGACTCGATTTGGCTTGACTTGCCAACAATTAGTGTGCGCACAAAATAGTGCTCACTAATTGGCAATATTGGCTTCAGACAGACAGACAGACAGAGACGCGAGGACAATTTAAAATAGATTATTTACAGTACTTCGAGGGTTTTCAATTGAGTGAGAAGCCCAAAAAGGGCGTTCCTTGTGGTGAAAAGAATTGAGGGCTTGTGACAAGAGTACAGTCCGATCTTGTATCTTTATGTCGAATAAGGATCGGACTAATATCTACTGCTGCGTTCCCGCAGTTTCTCTTGACCTGTACCCTGCTCATTTTGCTGAAAATATTAGGTTGAGGATATAGAAACAAACTCAAAATACCATCATTATCTGCTGAAAATCCGCATGCTTCAGCAACCAACTATTGCAAATGCTCATTCCTAAACTTGAAGTTGCTAAAGCCTCGAATTCCCCCATTTCCAGACCTTCAAAGTCGACGGACCAGTAACCTCGGTCGCCTTCTGTCCCAATTCCAAATGGAGCATGTTGGCCGTTTCTTACCAGGGTCGAGAGGTATTTTCCCCTCTTTTCATCGATAAATCACGAATTCAGATCGCAATCATTAATACGCAGTGCGGCGACAAACTGGTCGTGTCGGAGACGGAGAGGGTGATGAAGGAGATGCCTGTAGGAGAGAGTGAGAGCAAGATCGAGTGGCGACGGAGCCGTGACCGTGTGGTCATCAGAATGCCGAATGAGGTTCGCAAGGTGGCTTGGCATGCCAAGGGCGACTATGTGGCTACAGTAGCCACAGAGGATATTGCCCAGTCCGTCTACATTCATCAGCTGAGCAAAGCCCGTTCCCAATGTCCGTTCACGAAGAGAAAAGGACACGTGCAGACGGTGGCCTTCCATCCCACGCATCCGCAGCTCTTCGTCGCCACGAAGATTCATATTCGAGTCTACGATTTGGCCAAGTGTCAGCTGCTGAAGAAGTGTGTGACCGGACTGAAACACATCAGCTCGATGGTACCCGACAATGCCGGAGAGAATCTGCTGATCGGCAGTCTCGACAGAAAGTTCTCTTGGATGGATTTACAGCTATCCAACAAGCCCTGGAAAACGTTCAAACATCACAGCTCGGCTATCAGAGCTACGGCTTATCACAAGAGGTAGGGTTTTTTTTTGGGTGTGAAAGATCTACGAGCAGGAAGGGTTTGTTTGGTCGAAATGTTGATTGAAATCGTAAACATTGTAATTAGTGAGCCACTGAGCTTGACTATCTCGATGGGACCAGGCTCTTTACCTGGTCAATCGAGTTGGCCAGGCCTGAAGTGCCCAGATACATTTTTTTTTTCAAAACTTACTTTCGAGAAAGATAGTTTGGTCAATTAGTTTTTATATAGGAATTTGAATGCTCTTAGATTGCGAGAGTTTGAGTCAGATTCTGAATTCCTACCTTTATTTATTTCTATTACAATCAGGCAGTGGTTGTCCGGCAAGAGCTAACATGCAGCTAATTGGAAGGACAAAGAATAGGCAATTTCCCATTTAGAGAAAGGTCCCAAAGCAGCAGGCTTAGGCTATCATAGTGGGAGCATAGATATTAGAGAAGTTCTCTCAATGTTCTAAAGATGTTTTGCGTAGAGAACCTGCCATGTACTCGCCCAGTTATAATACAAAGTTTCTGGACAGAAGACTCACCAGCTCCTTGAAATTTCTTGTGGCAGGAACTGTAGAATGCTTCAAAATTCTTACTGGTTCCTCAAAATATCTTGATTCATTTAAAGAGTGCATTTCCAGATATCCTCTTCTGGCGACAGCCAGTGACGACGGTACAGCGATGATCTACTACGCCCGCATCCACAACGACTTCTCCCGCGACAATGAGATCTACCCCGTCAAGAGACTCCGCGGCCATTCTACAGTAACCTTTCTTTATTTTCCAATAGAAAAAACCGAATTCAGATCGAAGGACTCTGTATGCTGGACTGCGTCTGGCACCCGACTCAGCCATGGCTGCTCACAGCCGGAGCCGACGGTTCGATCGCTCTCTTCAGCTACTAGACCATTTTGTTATTGTTACGATTTTCTGTTATTTGTTGATCAATGAATTGTTCCCTGTCCTAACAGTTAACGGATCTCTACGACGACGCCGCTCTCTTATCCGACAAATGCTTATAACGGTCAAGGCCGCGTGTCTCTCCAGCAGAGATTAGATGGGAGGATGGCCCTACCAGCCGACTACTGTTACTTTCGACGCGACGCACTGATAGCCGAGTGAAGAATTCTGGACAAGTGGGACAGTGCGCGAGAGGAAGCCCTTTCCGGTACATTGATTCTGTGTGAGCGGAAAATTGGAAGAAAGATGACCACTAGAACACGCACTATTAGCACTGATCCACTTTTGTGAGAGAATAATGGGGAAAGGTTTGAATCTGATGAGTACAGGGAGTAGCTAGATCAGTACTGAAAGAGGACAGCGTTTCCAGAGGAGCCAGTCAAGCGAGCAATCAGGTCTTTGAAATAGAGATGAATGTCAGAAGACAACTGTGAAGTGGAAACTTTGCCCGATTCTGAGAATAAAGGAGCCCTGTTACAAAGCAATTGTATCATACCCGTCCAATTTAGTAAGGAATGGATAACCTAGACTGCTAGACGAAGAAGATATATGTAATCTCCGTGCCAAGAACCGAGATCACTTGCTAGTCCAAAAGAGAAACAATACGTTTGTTTGCAGTGAGTCGAGCTACTTGAGAAAGATCGGGAGCAGTCGGCAGAAAAGCTGTCACAATACTGTCACAATTCTTCAGAGCCGGCTTCTTAGAAAAGAAATTAGAAAACTTCCCGCTTCAGTATAGTACAAAACAGCGGATACAGTGATGGACCACAGTCTATGAGACATCTGTATCCTTTGAGTTTTTCCACAGAGATGGTCAACATCTGACTACTTCATGATACAACAGTTCCTTATTCACAGGCCTACTACACGGACTTACCATCGTATTTCTTTGGAAACTGAGCACTATTCCACTTCATAGAATACACTATTCTGTCGGATAGTCGATCCCTTTTATAGCTGTAACTCTATGCCAGAACGCCCGTTCCAAACCTCTCGACTTGTGATTTCACTTCTCCGCTAAAGTACTCTTCGCTTTATTTGAAGGCTAAAGAGAAAAAGTTTGGACTCTTCACAACCTCAGTTGACTCTGTTTCTGTTTCCCTCTTACAGTATCCAGACATTTATTTCTCATCCAAAAAGACTGAAGGTTACTCGGCCTCGCTGTGTCTACAGTATTAATCCCCAACAATTGCGGACTACTGTAAGGTCAACCATTATCCCCTTTTTGCTGGTGCTAGTGCAAAAATGACTCGTGCTCATGTCGGTCAAATGGCTGTGGATGGTAGGGTGGGGATCCGGGTCAAAAACGCGAAGGGGCGCCTGCCCCAAATTAGCTGGAATTCTTCTCCGCCATTCGCCTTCGGTTAACCTAACAGTCGCTCTCTCCCTTCTGATAAGCCTCTTCCGTACCACTGCGCGGATAACACTGACCCTGACAGAGTGCACCGCCCTGGTTTATCTCGGACAATAATCGGCGCCGGAAGATCTCTCTTCGTGGACACAGAGAGTCTACTCGGGCCCAAGGCTGTGCATTCATGGACAGACACATATCCTATCGTTTTTGGACTCTCTTATCTTTATCCTTACTGCAGCACAGTACCCTACGGGAACTATCTTGTTGGTATTTGATTCAGTCCTTTCCATATCGAGCTCGACTCTCATAACTCTCCCTTTCACCACCCTATCAGTCTATTTTGCTTAATAAGCCTTCAGAAATGGAGGTTGGAATGTTTTGAACTCCTGTGCTGAAAGTTGCTCAGCTACGGTAGCTCCAGTAGAACCACACGGAAAGATGTTTAGAACAGGAGTTGGATGGTTACCTTGTACTAAAAAACTTTTTCACTGCATAGGTCGTGTAGTCCCAGTTTTTCTGTTTTCAAAGTTCGAGCAAACTATCACCGAACCTTTGAGAAAGTCCAAAAAGTTTTGTGTAATCCTAAAGTGTTGACCGATCCAAAAATTAAGATCTAGTAGTTTGGGCTATATACCGAGGCAATTCTGAATTAATTTTCACTGGACCTAAGGTCCATGAGAAACCTACGACTTTTCAGTTGAGTGGCTCTCTATGAACTGGCATAGTGATAAGCCGAATTACCATTGAAACCCATCTCTTTTCTCTCGTCGATACCTTTCAACAATCGACAAACTATCTCCTCACCCTGCTCTCCATTTATTGACATATTTTTCTTCTGAAAATCCAGAGCAGTGGTCGGACACATGGTACAAACGGTGGAGGTAAGATCTGTTAACTTTAGAGAACATTGCTAGACTGGAAGACCATACCTTCTAGCTGTAAAGAGAAATTGATCTGCTCAAGAAGTTCTAAAAATTTTGGTAGTTTCGCCAAGTTTTGTTTCGAACAAGCGTTGTGCAACAATTGCAACATCTCTCCTTGTCGGCTATTTCTCTCGGCATTTCGACAATCTCTCTCGCCTCTCGGGACAGACACACTTGGCCTTGACTTCCTTTGACCCACTTTGATTCTTATCACGCAGTCGTTTTCTCCTCCCGACACACACCTACATTTATCCGCACATCCATCCCTTCTCTCTTTTTCAATCTGTTCCGGAGCCAAACCACCTGTCCGCCACCAAAAACTAGCCGCAAGAATGGCGATTTTTCGTGCGCGGGATTTGATTTGGTTATCTGGGGTTGAGTCAGCCGGTCGGGACAAAGATACCGGAGATGTCTGGGGGCGGAGGGTCATGGATCTCTCACGCCATTTGAATATATAGCCGCCCTTTCGATCATAACTTTCACAACATTTTACGGGAATAGGTTGTTTCTTGACTCTTGAATACTGTCAGAGTTCCTCTCTTCCATGTTCAGTTCGTAAGAGCCTCCTAGTCTCAGAAGCTCTTCCCACGACCGAAATTTTCGTTGGGACAGCCACGAGACGGTCAAGCGTGTGCTTGACTCTAATTGTAAGTAACTGACATAAATTTGAACTAGAAAAGGTGCAGAACACTCGAACTCTTCGCTGTTGTCCAACTTTGATCCAGTTGCTCAGAATCAAGAGTACAACTATCTCCTGACATCACAAGTCAGAGTCAGTCAGTAGTTCTGTCTACTTCGTAGCACTTGATATCGTCAATTCATCCTTCCCACAAGACTCAGAACTTATTCGAACAAAGGACTTTTAATCGAAGTATTGTTACATACCTTCAGTTGTCTGAACTTGGAGGGTTAGGCATTAGACTAAACCTCAATGTCTACTATTACTTCTTTGTAGGTAAAGTTACTTACAGTCGAGAGGGTACCCAACGTTCTCTTACAGTGAAAGTCTTCCTTTCACCTGTTCAAGGATTCCCCTTTCCAACTGTCCTACTAAGACCCTACTCTAAACCCTTTCATTCCCCTACCCCATTTTACTAATTTTCCGTACACGCATGTCCGGTCCAAACCTGATACATCAAAAACCAATAATTAGTCATTGTACCGTGAGCCCTGTATGTTTCTCCCTATTCTGTTCTCCTGTCTCCGAACTCCCAAATCCTTTCCGGGAAAAGGAAACGTTTCAAGTGGACTCTCCCGCCCGAACGGATCTCTTGACACTTTCCCTCTCAATAATCCTCAACCTCGATTTTTCCAGGTGGGCAGTTGGGCCGATTGTCCCCGAAATGAAGCCGGCCGTCGTACTCTTGACAGTACTGGCCTCAGCAATCGCTGTCGAACATCTTCGTGAGTTTCCTTTTCCTAATTCGGGGGTAGGTTACCACACCCATATATGACCCAGATAGTACGCAGTTGCGAGAAAACTGAAATGACTGTTGATAACGGGGTCAGGATGACGAGAACAGGGTGCTTAACCAGCAGGTGCAGCTTTTCTTGAGAGACTTCATTCCACAACAGTTCATGCTTTTGGGCAGATAATACGAGTGAGAATGAGTCGGATTACGCTATGTACAGTAGAAAGTTTGTAGGAAGTAGTTCTGAAAAGGATTTGGGAAGAGCTGCGCATCAACTGACTCCTTGTAGTTCTGTTACAGTATAGTTATCCCGTACTCTATTGACTTCTTATCTCATTAGTAGACTTGACAGAGGATCTGGGGATAACCAGACAACTTATTAAGATGAGTCAAGAGAATATAGGTGAACTGTACTGAAAGTTCAGTCTTCTGGTAGTCAATCCAGCAGTATTAGACCTGTGATTTCGCTCTCTCACGACATCAAACTCTTTGTTTTTCAGCCTCAGTTGGTGTCTGTGGAGCCGGTGAACAGACCGTCTTCCTCCTCCGCCACAATGCCACCTACGGCAGTGTGATTCGAACCATCCCAGCTGTCTCTCTTACCGACTGCTCTGACCATTGTGCCACATCTCTCGACTGCCACGGAGTCGAGTTCTCGGCTGCCAACTGCAAAGTCTACGGTCAGGGCGAAGAGACGAAGTCCGTCGGAGCCAAATTCCTTTCCAAGAGCTGCGTCACTGTAAGTATCTGCCTATCAATACAATAGCAAATCTTTAGAGCGATCGTGTCTGCTCGTCTCCCTTCCAATTTGACATCTTCCCCCAGAAGCTGCTCGTCGGTTTCGCCAGAGAAGTTGTCACGGCTACTACGGCCAAGGAATGCATGACTGCCTGTCTGAACAGCTTCGACACCTATGGATTCGAGTGCGAGTCAGCCATGTTCTACCCGACAGACAAGGAGTGCATTCTGAATACCGAGGATCGTCTGGACCGTCCTGATCTCTTCACTGATGAGCTCGACGATACTGTCATCTACATGGACAACAACTGTGCTGGCTGTAAGTTCAGGGGTCGAAAAAGCCCAAACTTGAATATGGGGGTCGACTGTTCCGTAGTCGGGTTGCTAACCGACTGCGCAACGCGGCAAAACTGCTGCAGGCGGGTATAGGGGAGAAATAGAAAGGCTCGCAGTAACCAGTGAAGATACCATTTTTCAGCCCAATGCTACGCTCCCTACGTCACCCAGTACATTGCTGTTGAAGGCAAGCAGCTTGAGAACGAGCTCGACAAGATCATAAACGTCGACCTCGACTCCTGCCAGTCTCTGTGCACCCAGCGTCTGTCCCAGACTGCCAACGACTTCAACTGCAAGTCCTTCATGTACAACAACGCCAGCCGTACCTGTGTTCTCTCCGACGAGCGTTCTACCCCTCTCGGACGTGGTAATCTGGTCGCTACTGAAGGATGGACCTACTTCGAAAAGAAGTGCTTCGCCTCTCCCAACACCTGCCGCAATGTTCCCTCCTTCACCCGAGTTCAGCAGAAGATTTTGGTCGGATTTGCTGCCTTCGTCATGGAGAACGTACCCTCCGTTACCATGTGCCTGGACCAGTGTACCAAGTGAGTTGATTTGATAGAAAATAGGTATTCACATTTTTGAAGTACCTCTTTTTAAAGTACCATTACAAAACTGCAATACCAAATCCTTGATCCCAAAAGTGACAGAGAATAGGAACATGTCTGGTACGCCAGCCGGTCTGTTTTTGTAGTCGTAGGGTCTCAATATTGTGGGAAAAGCTAGGATGAGAGACACCAAGAGACTAGAGATAGATACTAAACTTCAAATCAATGCTCAACTTTCAGCCCTCCCCCAGAGACCGGTGACAACTTCATGTGCAAGTCCGTCATGTACTACTACAACGAGCAGGAGTGCATCCTGAATGCCGAATCCAGAGCCTCGAAGCCCGACCTCTTCATTGCCGAAGGAGACGACTTCCAAGTCGACTACTTTGACATCTCATGTCATCTGGAGACTGAAAAGTGCCCTGCTGGTAGTCATCTCAAGGCCGTCCGCACCATCAATGCTGCTCTTCCCGAGGGCGAGAGCGACCTCCATGTGGTCAAGAGCTCCGGCAAGGGAGTCCAGGAATGCATGAAGAAGTGCTGGGAACTCTCGCCGGAAAAGTGTCGCAGTTTCAACTACGACAAGGCCACCGGATCTTGCGATCTGCTCTTCCTTGACGACTCGACCACGACTCTCCGTCCGGCCGTCCGTTCCGGAGTCGATCTCTACAACATGCACTGTCTGGCAGGTTGGTTCTCACACCCACTATTAATACCAAACCGCATGCAATTAATCTCTTTTCTCCGCTTAAAGCCTCAATTGTGCACCCTTTAAAGCTCTTCCTCTAGTCGAAGCTGATTGCTCTGCCAACAAGGACGACGCTCTCTTCTCTCGCTACCTCCATACCAAGCAGAGAGGAATTGCCGCCAAAAGCTATAAGACTGTCGCTCTTCACAGCTGCCTTGAAGTCTGTGCTGGAAATCCTACGTAAGTTCTGCTGCCTCTAGGAGTCTTAGCTGTTTGAATCCGGCGCGCATCATTGAAATTTTAGAGTTGGAAAACTGATAGAACGTGATTTCTCCTAGTTTACACCGAAACAAAAAATAGTTTGCCAATTGGGATGGAGCCCAGGTCATTTGCGCCCTATCCTAACCGCTAATCGACTGCGCCATGAGGCAAAGGTCGCGGTCCAACTCGGACGGGTATTTGACTCCCTCAGTTCTTTCAATAGAGAGATCATCAAACATTTCCAGATGCGCCGGAGTCAACTACAACCGCCGTCATGGCAGCTGTGACATCTTCGATGCTATCGACGGTGATGCTGAGGCCAACGAGCACGTCGACTTCTACAAGAATCTCTGTGTGGTGAAGGAGGAAGACACAGGATTCTCTGCTGCCGCCAACGTACCTCCTCCCAATCATCGTGTGTCTGGAACTGTTACTGGCAAGGATCACAAGAGCGAGTTGCTCGAGAACAAGAAGGCCAAGAAGCCGCATCTCAAGGAACAAGGACACAAGAGCCGCAAGCCTGAGGCTACCGTCCCCATCGGACCCCCAGTTAACGTCCCCTCCGACGCTATCAAGACCATCTGCAACTACGAGGGCATCAAGGTTCAGGTCGACAATGCCGAGGCTTTCTCCGGAGTCGTCTTCGTCAAGAACAAGTTTGATACTTGCCGTGTTGAGGTCACCAACAGCCCATCCGCGACTCTTGTCCTCGGACTGCCAAAGGACTTCGGAATGAGACCCATCACTCTCGAGGAAGAGAAGAAGGAGGGAGAGAAGGGAGAGAAGACTGAGCTCGTCAAGGAACAGCTCGAAGACTTCAGACACAAGAGACAGGTTGAGAGCAGAGACTGTGGGCTCGTTGACCTCCTCAACGGAACTTACAAGACTACCGTCGTCGTCCAGACAAACAATTTGGGAATTCCTGGTCTGGTCACCTCAATGGATCAGCTCTACGAGGTCTCCTGTGACTACAGCAGCATGCTCGGTGGAAAGGTACAGGCCGGTTACAACATGACTGTCACGTGAGTTGTCGCTTTTCCTTTCAGCCTCAAAATACATTTTAGTGGTCCCGAAGCGAACCTGATCCAGCCTCGCGGAAAGATTGAGCTCGGAAACCCCGTCTTCATGCAGTTGTTGAGCGGAGACGGCGAACAGCCCCTGATCCAGGCCAAGCTCGGAGATATTCTCGAGCTCCGCTGGGAGATCATGGCTATGGATGACGAGCTGGATTTCTTTGTCAAGAACTGTCACGCTGAACCTGGAGTCGGAGCCAAGAGCGAGGAGAAGCTGCAGCTGATCGATGGCGGTTGTCCTACTCCCGCCGTGGCCCAGAAGCTGATTCCCGGCCCGATTGAGGTCCAGAGCAGTGCTGTCAAGGTTGCCAGAATGCAGGCTTTCCGTTTCGACTCGAGCAGCAGCATCAAGATCACTTGTGAGCTCGAGATCTGCAAGGGAGACTGTACTCCGGTAGTGATTTGATAGTAACTTATGTGGAGAGCTCTTTTAGGTTGAGTGTGCTCTGACTGAGGGACAGAAGCAGTCTTGGGGAAGAAAGAAGAGAGATATTGACAACTCCATCACCGAGTGTGAGTTTTGGACAAACTACTCTGAAAATCCAAAGTCCTTCTCGAAGAAGTCTTGGTCGCGCCTGGTTTTTCGTGGTCAAGATCAGCCGTCTCTTGGTCTTGGCTTAGCATTGACAACAGGCGGCTGCGCCGCTTCTCCATTAGTCTAAGTTCCCAAGTTTCCCTGAGAAAAAGCTGACTTGCCAACTTAATTCTTGACATGCCATGACTTGCCAGCTTTTTGCTCGTGGTGACGAACGGACACCATTGCACTTTAGTAGTAGAGAGATGGCATTTTCCAGCTTTCCAATGTTCTGCAAAGGTGTAGCCCATTATCTGTTCTACAACTTTTCAAAACATGTCTCAGCTGAAAAATGTCGCAATCTACCCAAAATTTACGTCTTACATGGTACACCTGTTAGCGCCACTACCGGAGCTTCAGTTCTAGGACCACTAGATCCATTTTTACCGTACTGACCAAATTCCAGTCGAGACCGGCCGCTACAAGGTGCCTCGTCTCTCTCGAGCCACCACCTCCATCGTGATCGTCGATCCTCTCCAGATGGTTCAGGAGCCTGTGGCCTTGGCCCGAGCCTCCGTCTTGGACCTGGTGAGACAGGAAGCCGACGAGGTCGCCTTTGTGGCTCCTGCCGGTCAAATGTGCGTCGGAAAACTGCCCTTCACTGCCATATTCGGTCTCCTGGCCGTCCTGACCATTGTGCAGGTCGTCTTCGTTGTCCGATTCCTCCTCCGTCGCCGTCAGTCCTCTAAGAACTAGACCACCATTCCCCTATAAGTACCAAAGTGCTTTCTTTCCTCTCACCTCGCCTATCTCACCCGTACGGTTATCTTCCTACCATTCCCACACACCCCACACTTCCCCTAAGAGAACAACCGTCCTTCTTTTGTTACAGAAGAGTATCCAGTTGCAATATGCCCTCTATATGATATGCCAATGATGACAGATTGTTGATTGTGTTGCGTAATAAGTTTATTCGCCTAATAAAGAGTTGCCATTCATTTATGAACGAGAATATAGACCTCGTTGCTCGCTGTTTATAGCAACAATCTCACTTTAAGTTTTCAAACTTAAGAAGTCATTTTCCAGTCTCAGGATGTTCTGCAAACATGTAGCTTTGAGCCTGCTCTACAAGTTTGCAGAACATCATAAAATAGAAAGACGTTTTTTAGAAGTTGAAAAATGGAGTGCGAGTTTGACAGAGAAAATGGGCGCGCCACTGATGAACTAACTGCGGTGAAAGCTTGAGAGAACGTGGAGAAACTAACTCTATATGCTAAACTTTTTAAATGGAACTTTCGGATCTATTACAGAGTCGAAACGTCATCTTTCCGTTGTTTTCCAGCCATTATTCCTTTGCCATAGTTGTGCTGGGGAAATAGGAGAGCGAGTACATCCCGCGGTGAGCAACTCCCATAGGGCGAGATGGCCGAGCGGTCCAAGGCGCTGGTTTAAGGCACCAGTCCCTTCGGGGGCGTGGGTTCGAATCCCACTCTCGTCAGCTTCTTTTGCTTTTTTGGAAGAATAGTTTTTTGCATGTTTTGCTGACTTCTTTTGGATTATAGTTTTTCTCTTCTAGTTTGTTTGTTTTCAGTAAAACGCCTGTTGTCAATGCTAAGCCAAGAGTAAAAGACGGCAAAACCGTCGTAAACGGCTTGTTGTATAAACACAGTAATTGAGTTGGGACAATTAGGAGGAAAGTTCACAAAGCACTTCAGAGGAACAAATCAATCTCGTTCAAATACTGGTCGATTGGAGATTTCTGTTGTTCAACCTCCAGCTACAGCTCCCTTACCGAACTCTCAACCAAGAAGATGACGTCCTCGAAGCGCCCACTATGAACTAAACACAGTTGTGGCTCCTGTGGCCGATGAGTTCCAGCAGCAGGATGTGAATGAGCTCTATGAACGACTGGACAAGCTCGGAAAAGGAAGCTACGCGACTGTGTTCAGGTGCAAAACCAGGGATGTCCCCTTTCTCACTCTCTTCTTTCTTCCTCAATACTGCTTCTGTCTCTCGGTCAGAGCACACGCAACCTAACAGAGCTCTCCACATGAGTTTTCAAATCCGAGCCAAGATCAAGTCTGCTGCGGGATCCGAATCAAAGATGTGCGGGAACGCGGAATTCCAAGGAATGCCCGCGCGAAAAAATCGACCTAGTTTTGAGACTGTTTTAGACTCTGAAGAGTGAAAAAGTCCAAAGGTTTACAAGGATTCAGTAAAACTAAGCACTTTTTTAGTCACAAACACAAAATCCGCACATATCTTGAGCAGGATACAATCAGAAACCTTCCACATCATCCGAAAGATGTGGTACTTTCGCCCCTTGCATCTCAATTCGCGCCTCGCACTCGTTGATTCTACCCTGTTCCTATACCTGTCTATCCTTGTCTACCTATTTAGACCTGTCCACATAAACCTATCTTCTCAACCGCCAGTTGGAGAAATTGAGAGCGATCAGAGTCTTAGGACATCGCATCAATTGGAAAAATCGATCCTGTGAATGGGACAAGCACTCACAAAGAAATCAAAAGTTATTAATAGTGTTGGAAGTGTCTAGAAGAGGTGGTGTATTTGACAGCGCGTTTTCATGCAGTCAATGCACAGAGGAGACTCAAAATTCTTTCGAAATTGAAATATTTATCTCTTTACTACTAAAGTGCAATGGTGTCCATTCGTCACCACGAGCAGAAAGCTGGAAAGTCATGGCATGTCAAGTATTAAGTTAACAAATCAGCTTTTTCTTGGGGAAACCTGGAACTTAAAAAAAAAAAATTGGAGAAGTGGGGCAACCGCCTGTTGTCAATGCTAAGTCAAGACTAAGGGACGGCGAAGGGGGGTTGTTTATAAAAACGCAATTGTACACGTCCTCGAAACGCTAACTACGATTCTAAGACAGTTGTGAGTCGTGCGGCTGATGTGTTTCAGCAGCAATGAGCTCGAAGAAGGAAGCTACGCGACAGTATTCAGGTGCAAATCCAGGTAGACAATCTATTCTTTTCATCAGTCTGCAATCTCTGTCAAATTGTTCCTTCCAGAAGTAATGGTTTCGTGCGGGTATTGAAATGGCCTACAATAACAGTCAGAGAGACGTGTCGGAATCCTCTCAAAAAGCCCATTAGATCCACATTAGGCCGCATATCCGACAACTGCTCATGTATTTTTCTTCCTCTCTCTCATATCATCTTCGCAATCAGCCAGTATGTCTTTCTATTCGCTCCTCGAATGTCCAGTAAGCATGGCAACCGCCCCCGATTATGCTCTTGATTCAATTAGCTCCGTAGAATCTTCCCGACCTATTGTCTCGTTCGACTCTGACCGAGTTGTGACTTTCAATGTGGGTGGGAAGATTTTCCAGACTAAAAAGAGCACCCTGGAGCGTCATCCGAGCTGTTTTCTGAACAGGGTGAGTCTGTTTTTCGCTTGGAAAAGAGGAGAAGATCAGTTGGCAGACCTCTACCCCGGACCTGAGCCCATTTTCATTGACCGTGACCCGAAATCCTTTCACCACATTCTGAACTTTCATCGTGACGGCTCTATAATCTTTCCGGATGACGGAATTACTGGAACAATCATCTACCGCGAGGCTAAGGTGGGTACTCTTGAGAGGAAACGACGTGATTTCTTTCAGTACTTCAAGCTGACAGCTCTGATGAAGTTGCTGCTGAAGGGGAAGATCAATCGACGGAATACTGTCGAAATATGCATTTCTGATCTCCAATGAACAATTAATCGTTTTTATTTGTCATTTTCGAAACAGTTGGACGAATGATTTACCGTTCTGAAGACAGTACAACTTCTCCACTAATTTTAAAAATAAATCCACTAACTACAGTAATCGCAAAATTTTCGTGACGAGACCACTATCGGCGCGCGAATTCAAACCGGTTCAAAAATAATCAGTGATAATTCGGTAGGTTACCCCTACGTTTGAATTTTTGGCGCGCTTTTACGAACTCGCCTAAAATCGGGTTTCTGACGTAACTCACTCTTTTTCAAAGATTCTGTCTACTTTTACTGAACTCAATAAAAGAGCAGCCTAGAATGTGCAATAATACTAAAATCAGGAAGCTTTACCGTTGTTGTTCCAATATAATAGCGTCAAAATTTAAACCAAGGGGCCTGCCAAACTATTAGCAAATATCAGCTCCTCAAGGAGGCTTTCACTTTCTTACCTCTGCCCTTCTTATTTCTTCGGGGGTTTCTGGCTTTTTTTTAAAAGGTTTTATCAAGTAAAACCGTTATTGTAGCAGGGTGTCGCGAGACAAAAATATGTTAGCAAACCTCTAAAACCATTTTCTTTGTCACTATGTTATTTAGATCGTCCATTCACGTTGTATTTTTGTTTAAAATTGCTCGATACTCATTACATTCCGTTACAAATACCTTAAGAAACCAAGTAATACAAGCATAACTTCTCTCCAACGGTTTCAAATGATTTGTCACGAGGGTGCTCTTTCGTTGCATAGTTTCCGTTGTTCTTGTACTTTTTCATATCTATTTCTCATTTGTTTATTGCTGTTCATTCTGTAAAAAAAACTCATACGTGTTTTTCAGGTAAAACAGCACATGGGCCAGCACAGACCGCCTTTACTACCTCATCCACCACCTCCTCCGCCACAATTCCGTAATGGGCCGTCAGATCGCTACGCACAGGTATTTTTTCTTTGATAAATATTGTTAAACAAACTTTTCAGACAAGTGTCTATCGGAAACCTCACCCATACAGCGTTCCTCAACACTCGGCTGTATGTTTTGACTTTATTAACATGTTTGGTGAAAAAAATGGAGGATACGAGATATCATTTTTCTTTCAGCCTCACCCCTATCGTCGAGCCTCCTGCCAGCCAGCTCCAGCCTACAGGCCAGTCGTGGAGAAACGCGAAGAAGTCGTGGAAGTAGACATGGAAGATGTTGAACCGCAGAGAGAGATCTATCAGAAACACCTCACCGCGGAGGCGAAGAAAGATGCGGAAGAATGTGGTACAGAGCTAAATCTCTCCACAGAGGACTTGGATCGAGCTGTAAGATTTTTTTCATTCTCCTGTTTTATAAAATGTCTGATTTAGGCGGATCTCAGACACGAATTCCATGACAATCTCAAAAATCTCTCCGCTGCCGTAAGTTTTTAGCAGTTCTTTGTTGTTTACAGACTGCTTTTCAGATTGGTAAGAGTGTAAAGAACAAAACGCGGGAGGATATCACAAAACATCGCCTAGAATTGTTAGATCGGAGGCTGAAAGATACAGAAGTACGCCCTTTTTGTGATAATTTACTACACTGGCAACTTTCAGAAACGTCGCGAAGCTGTGGAGAAAAAGCCGGTTCAGTGTTTCGTCTTCGAGAGACCAGACGACCGAGTGCTATGGTTGAACCAGAGAGCGGCCGAGAGGAACCAAAGGCTAACCGCGAAAAAAGCCAAATGGGTTGATCAGAAGGCGTGTCGGGATGCCCTGATGACTAAGTTCAAAGATTTTCACGTCGACAAAGACTGTCGGCTGGAAGAAGTCAACAGGAAGGCGAGAGATGAGGCGGAGCAACGTCTACAACTCAACGAGCAGGAAAAGATCAAACTGTTCACAGAATGGGCAGCCGAGACGGATCAACAGGCACGCGAAGAGCACAAGAAAGCCGAGACGGCCGCAATAAAAGCCTATCGCGCGGTCTTCAAGCAGAAAGACTAATTTTTATGTTTATACGATCCGAACCACATTAGATATAATGCTTCCCCTTTTTTGTAAATTCAGGTCTCTATTTCTTAATTAACTTATTGCCAGCTATCATGCAATAAATCTTATCAAATTACTCCCTTTTCCTCCCCGACTTCCTGAAAAAAATAAGTGAAAAAAGTTTTGAATTTACGGGCTAAAGGACTGTGGCGCAGGGTCTCGTCACGATGTCTCCCTCTGAGCGATAGGCGCGCAATCTCAAAAAGCTGCGAAGCCTTTTCTTTTTGATTTCATCCATGAGAAATTTATTTATTTTAGTGTTATCCTGAAGGAAGACCATAAGAAATGAAAAGTGACTAAGAAAAAACGAAAAAATATGCCGCAGCTCAATGTAATCATGTTTTTTGCCTCGCGAAGCTGACATTTACGAATCAGCCATTTATCTGCCTCATTTCTTCCATTGTTCATACCTATTGATCGTTTGCAGTGTTTTTTTAGACGAGAGAAACAGGTCGCTGTTTTGGCAAAAACGATATAAAAAGATAAACAGCCAAAAACGCTTGACAGAGTTCCGCGACCTCCCGCTATCCTTTTGCACAATTCTAATGCTAGTTTCCTCTCCATAATGCATCGACAGACAGTGATATGAACAAACACACACGTGAGAATAGTAAACCATTGAAAATTCCACGAACAGCTAGAAACCATTTGCTCTGCACACTCCTTTCTGCTCCCATTTGTCCCTTTTCCTCCAAAAAGTTTGCCCTTTGCTCCTTTTGTGTGCTCACAACTTGTCACGCCGCGTTTCTTCTAGAGAATGTCGGTCATACTTGGCAGACACTTTCATTTTCCCAAAACGTTGGATTCCACAGCTAATATTACTTATTTTATCCCCAAAAACAGCTCCTACATATGGTTTGTTCAAAAAAAAGAAGGACTACATTGTCCCGAAATGCTTACGTGGCAGGACCCCTGGGAGGGCGGGAATTCAAATTTAGCAATTTTTGAGATTCCTTTTTATCAATGTACAGCCTTTATTCTCTTTGTTTTCCGGAGTTTTTCGTTTGCTTCCGGTAAAGGCTGCTAGTAGACATGCTTTAGAAATAAAAGGAACGGGTGAGAATCCGAAAACAAGCTGCTAGACTGAGAACCAAAATAATAACTCTATCTGAAATCCCGCGCGTCTAGAGTACTTTCAAATTGAGTTAATTTTTCGCTCTTTTTGGTTTCCAGTCTAGCAGCTTGTTTTCGGATTCTCACCCGTTCCTTTTATTTCTAAAGCATGTCTACTAGCAGCCTTTACCGGAAGCAAACGAAAAACTCCGGAAAACAAAGAGAATAAAGGCTGTACATTGATAAAAAGGAATCTCAAAAATTGCTAAATTTGAATTCCCGCCCTCCCAAGGGTCCTGCCACGTAAGCATTTCGGGACACTGTAGTCCTTCTTTTTTTTTGAACAAACCATACCTTTTCTGCTCAGAAATTCAGCTATGACTCAGCGGCTCCCACTTTTTCTGTCTTCTGTTCGCCAAGCAGCGCATTAACCCCCTCCCTTCGCCTCTCTCTTAAGTGTGTGTTGTTTTTGTCCTCCATAGCTCTCCCTACCTTCCGAGCTCGAGTACTTCTTCATTTTCCATCATTGTTGAGAGTTATAGGTAGATAGGAAAATGTAAATGGCGCCGTAATCTGGTGCTGTGGCTGTTTATCGAACAGTCGCTCGGACAAAAAGGCCGATTGTTGATTTTTAGAGAAAGAATAATCGATCTTTTGAGCATGTTTACCCTGAATTTGGCAAAACAAAATAGCGTAGATATGATTATTTTGTCCAGGAAATTTCACTGTTCTTCTTGTCTAACTCATCCCGACTTTCCTTTTCCTCCTAAATCCATGTTTCTTGGTCATTTCTAAGAAAGCGTAGCGTTTAGCCTTAACTCTCCTTGTTACTAACTTTTGATGTTACCAATCAACAAATACCAGCTTTGTTCAACCTCCTCGCTTCTCTGAGCAATTTTTGACTTCAAACCTTCTCGTGATTCACATTTTTAAAGATAATATCACCTGTTTAACGTGTTTTCGTCTTCCTTAGATCTATACTGATGTCTCTTTTCTCATCGGTAAGATCGCGTACTCCAAAATCTAGCAGTTTCCGCTATTTTTCATTGCAAAGATGTTGGGGAGAGTTCTCCAAAAATTTAGACGAGTACATTTTGACCATTTCCATTTTGTCCTTCACCAAATTTCAATCTAATCCCATTAATCTGACAGCTCGAGGAATCCTGTTTTCTATTCGCAGCTGAGTCTTTGCCGCTCGCTCAGTATAGTGCTAATCCTCTTCATATACATCTGCCCTCCTTTTCTCTGCCTCTCTCCGGCTGGGGATAGCCGCGATGCCGCTGCTCCTCATCTCAGCAGTCGCGCTCCTGCTCTCACTTTCTCGTCTCTGTGACGCGCCCATCCACTATTGCGCACAGAGTTCACGTGTTTGCCCACACTTTTCTCTCCTCCCTTATCTTTTCCTCCCTTTTTCTTCTTCATCTCAATCGTATTTCAGGAGTTCTACTCTCTCATCGTGCAGGGTTTCCTTACGTGTACGATTTTTCACCGGTTCTGTTCATATAGAGGTTAGTTTTCCCGCCACTTTTCTCGCATCAAGTGGAAAATGAGCTATACGCCATTAAGTAGTCGTTCCGAACGAGTCTGCGAGCTAAATATGTCGGCACACGTTGTGATTGATGCTATTTTTGATTCTCGAGAATTCTTTGACCAACTACACGAAATTTTTGAGACGCAACGGTGGTTAAATTGCTGTTTGTTGGTCTAGAAATGGAGAGACTGAAAATGACCGTTTTCAACTGGAAAGGATTGCATTTACACCGTGCTTTATGGCTAGTTTAGGGTGAAATTCAATTTAGAAAGTCATAATTTTACTGCTGTTCGGTTATTGATTTTCTCACTTTCCCCACCATCCCGCTTCTCTCACCAATTTCTCCCAATTCCAGTATGGTAATGGAGGTCGACGAGCCAGCCGGTACATCCATGGATACTTCGGAGCCTCTCGAGCCCGGAATAGAGTGGAAATTTAGCCAGGTCAAGGGCAATATTGACGGTGATGATGCACATACTGAAGGTACTCCCTTTTCTACTTTTTAACCAATTTCCACCCTTCAGCTGATATTATATCGTGTGTCGAGTTCTCCCATGACGGTGAATACCTCGCTACCGGTGACAAAGGAGGACGTGTTGTAATTTTTCAACGTGATCAGAGTGTAAGTTTTTTAACCTTTTTTTGCACTTATTCGGCCTCCGTACACTATCTTGAAGCCAGAAAGAATGATGAGATGAAGCCAGTGGAAGAGCAGAGTAATTAGCACTCGTGTAGGATTTCCTCGCTGGTCGAAACGAGGGGTTTAATAGTTTTTGTTGTACCTACTACAAACTGACTTTTTTCGCCTGCTTTTCGTAAATGTATTGGAGGGGAAAAAGTTGACGTAACTGCTTACCTACAGCCACACCCCTTAAGTGTAACCGTTTATGCCTTTCTTTCGTGTTACCAGGTACATTTTTTCGAAAAACAAGTTGAGCCAGCCAATAGCATTGTCAAATCTCTTCATTTGTCCGCTACGGGACCTTTCATCATCGTGCTACGTATCAGTCTTGAATACTCAGCTAAAGGTTTGAAGAGAGGCATTGAATCCTGGGCAGCTTCAAAAGTTTGAGCCACATGCTACTTTGCTTTGGCGGGCCAGGAAACAATTGGGCCGTATTTTTCGCCGACTGGCTTTGCAAATTATGTAAAAAATTTTGTTGACTCGATTTCCCTCCCATTCCGATAAACACAGTAATCTTCAATTAGCTGCATGGAGACAAACTCCTCCTGTTCACTAACAATCGCTCATTCATCCAAAGAACACCGCGTTCAATTCTTCGCAGAAATTAATCCTATTTCTGTTCTTCAATCTTTGGCCAGCTCTCTATTCCTGGTCTGCTAAAAAGGACGTCTCTTAGCTCATAATCCGCATCAAAAATGTGCTGGCTCCTTTCGGTGTCCGCAGCTCTGAATTAGACGCTTTGTAACGTCAAGAGACCTATTAATAAGTCTGGATTAGAGTATCTTCCCCTTCTCGTCCTATATTGATCCCGGCCCGTAATTATTTCTCTGGGAGGGAATTTATTCTCTTCTCTTCGTCCTAACCAAAAGATTTTCAGGGAAAATATGTTAATGGCGCCCGATCAAGAGAATATAATGTGTATTCGACGTTCCAATCGCACGAGCCCGAGTTTGACTATCTCAAATCGTTAGAAATTGAGGAGAAAATCAATCAGATCAAATGGCTCAAAAAGAAGAATGCGGCTAATTTTATTCTCTCTACTAATGGTTCGTTTTGTTTTGTTTTACCTTTAATAAAGGATTTTAGATAAAACGGTGAAGCTGTGGAAAATTAGCGAGCGCGAGAGGAAAGTGGCCGAGGATGCCTGGAACATTCCGCGACATGATCGTAGCCGCTTCACTGGTCAGCTGCAAATTCCGTCTATTGTGCCAATGGAGCTGATTGTGGAGGCCAGTCCGCGTCGAGTCTACGGCAATGCTCACACCTACCACGTCAACAGTATCAGCGTCAATTCCGATCAGGTATATTTATTCTCCTTTTTTCTTTGTATCAAGTTATCGAAGTGAATAACTGTTGGTCTTTCTCAGTTAAAACGTTGCGAAAGCGAAAAATGCCGTGAGATCCGCGACAAGACCCAATTTAGTATGCGCAACGTAGAAACGACGAAATCCCAAAACAGCGGTTCTCGAAACTCTGTTCACGAACGGATCCCTACGCCCTTTTTCTGTATTTCTAATAGTTCCGATACAAATGTTTGGGGTTTTTGACACATCAATCAGATTGGAAATTCCTAAGCGTCGGACCTGACTGGTAAATTGTTCAATTCCAATCGGAAATTTTGTATTCCGAACGAAACTACTTGTACATGAAACTGGCGTTCAAGTTTATTATTAGGCCAGCAACTTGTCTATATCGCTGTCCCTCTCTCTCCCATAGCTATTTTGGTATTTGGCAAACAGATTCCTAATTATCTGTAAAAAATTACCACTCCTGATTTGCAGGAGACTTTCCTCTCAGCCGATGATCTCCGCATCAACTTATGGCATCATGAAATCACTAATGAGTCTTTCAGTGAGTTCCCTTGCTATTTACTAATTCAATATAAACTTGCAGATATTGTTGACATCAAGCCGTCGAACATGGAAGAGCTGACGGAAGTGATTACGGCAGCGGAATTTCATCCGACCCACTGCAACTGGTTCGTCTACTCGTCGAGCAAGGGCTCCATTCGTCTCTGCGACATGCGTGATCGTGCCCTTTGCGACGCCCACGCTAAGATCTACGAGGAGGCCGAGGACCCGAACTCGCGCTCCTTCTTCTCCGAAATCATCGCCAGCGTCTCGGACATCAAGTTCTCGCACAACGGACGCTATCTACTTACCAGGGACTATCTCACTGTCAAGGTATTCCTTTTTTAACTTGTTTTTTTCTAAACAAAAATACTAGGTCTGGGATCTAAACATGGAGAGCAGACCAGTTGAGACCTATCCCGTTCACGACCATCTCAGGACAAAATTATGTGCCCTCTACGAGAACGACTCCATTTTCGATAAATTCGAGTGCGGATGGAGCGGAGACGATAAGTGAGTCGTTTTTTTTTTAAACAACGATGTGATAAGCCGGAAACGCGTGTAACAGAGTCAGCCTTGTTTGGCCGGTAGGACCCAGTTTTTTGTGAGAACAGTTCTGCGTGGGATTCTTGACCAAGTAGCATTGTTCTTTAACTCTAAGCTAGTTCTCGCTATTTGTAGCGCTCGAACCCGTTCATATTGTGGCTTTCAGTCGACTACTTATCTTGTCCAGTTCTTTCTCCTCTCTTGTCGAAGAAGTGAGAAAGTTACTGTTGTCAAAAGAAACTGCGCCTATTTAGTGTTTCGTAACGGAATTCTATTTCTAGCAATTACCGTGGAATTCCATACACTAAATATTATTTAAAATTTTTTGTTCCCTAGGGCTACTAGCAAAAACTTGTCAGTTATTTTTTTTTAAACTGTTACTTGAGGACCAAACTCGAAACATCGATTGCATTTTAGGCCACCACTAACTTCTTTAGTATTGAATTTCTTCGTTCGAAATCAACAGAAAACTGACAATCAACTAACAATGGCTCCACACATTAGGCAATTTTCAGACACATTCTGACCGGCTCGTACCACAATCTGTTCCGCACGTATTCCCGAGGAAATGCGGATCCGAAGACGTGGGAGGCGAGACCCCAAGAGCCTCATACCTCGCTTCGCACGAGAAAAATTGCCACCGGCGGGAAGACCAGAAAACGAGATGTAAATTTCTTCTTTCTATTTATTTTTCTTGTGTTTCACACGGGGTTCCCCTCCATTTATAACCCCAAATAGCCGAAATTGTTTGAGGTGACGGGTCGCGGTCAAGAGGACGAGACGGAACTGGCTCCGGACGCGATGGACTTCAACAAGAAGATTCTACACACGGCATGGCATCCGCAGGAGAACATCATCGCCTTGGCCGCCACGAACAATCTCTACATCTTCAGTGACAACTAGGTCTCTCTCTTTGCTTTTGAAGCGCTCTCTCCCCGCCTCCTCTCTCCATCCGATTGTAACTGTTCCATATATTTCTCGCGTATTTTGTCTTTATCGCTATATACAAAGCTATCTCGTTACAATTATTTCTACTTTTCTTCTCCGTCTAGGGAAACTCCACGCATACTTCAGGGGTGTGCGGAAGTAACTGCGCACCAGCTCATAGCTGTCGGATTCGAGTCGCAGTTCTTTTTGAATAGATACGGTACTTTCGCCCACCCCTGAAACTCCCAGAATAGGGTTCTTGTCTTCCGGAACGAGACAATGAGCCGGTGAATCAGCCTCTCCCCGGTACTAATTCAGCGCTTTCCGCCCCTCTACAGTGAAAAGTCAATTTTGTAGCATAACCTCCTCGTTCCTCTCTTCATATCCATGGTTTTTCACGCGGTTGTGCATCCAGCCGGTTTCTCTCTCTCTCTCTCTCTCTCTCTATCAGAAAGACACAACACTTGTAGACGAAGCACTCACACAAACTCTTCCATCATTTTGATATAATTTATTATTACTGATATATTGAGAAATAAAGGATTGAAGAGATGGAAAGGGTCTATAAATCTACCAGACGATGATTTTGAACATGTACAGGACAATGATGAAGAGGACGAGATTGGCGACTAGGAGCAGAGGAGTGCCGTAGTTGCGGACTGTCTGATGCAGCAGCACGCGGCAGTCGTAGGAGAGATCTTGCACTGGAAGTTGGGAGGTTGTATGCCAGCTCAAGATTCCCAAAAAATACGCAAGATTGGCTTAAAAAGTTAACGAAACAGGTTTGAAGATTCTTGCGAAAAATCTCAATCACAGAAAACAGTTTTAGAAATTCTATCGAAAATGTGTGCTTGTCTCCACGCTCCTTGTGAAAAAGATAGGAATGGATAGTTGCTCTTTTCCCTTTCAAAACCAGTATCTACCATAAAGAAAAGCAAAAGGTTATTCGAATTTCGAGGAGAAAGTACTCTCTCTTGGCTGGTAACCCGAGACCCAGACAGATTTTTCAGTGGCGAGGGTATCAGTACATGTCGGGAGAGGGGTTTCCCTTCCGAAAAGAATATTAAATAAGTTCTGAACTAACCGTATTTTCTGGCCCTCTGTAGCCTCGTGGTTCCCTCGGCCTGATTCCTCCACTCATTGGCCACTCCTCGTGTTATTGCCGTTGTCCACAAGGAATTCGGCGTGCTGTTCGTCTCCACCTTACCGTCTATTTTCTTCCTTCCATCCTCCATGTACTCTACTTGAGGTTTTCGTTTTTGGACCTAAACTTTCTCTGTCTCATAGGTCTCTATTCGGGATTAAAAAAGTGAATTTGGGGTAAACAAACCTCGGAGCCAAATACGGTATCCTTCTTGTCTCCACGCTCCTTGTGGAACTCGTCGAGGGACGAGGCCTCGATTGGCGAATTGAATACGTTGATCATCTAAGGAAGCTATGGAGTATTTTCTGTCGCTGGAAATGTTTTTAATGTTTTTGACTGATGGTAGCAAGAACAGAGAATGACTGATTGTGTTCAGTTTCCATTGGGTGAATCATTGTCGCAAAACTTAACGTCTGAAGACAGAAAAAGACAAGAGCATGATCTTGTTCGGAGGGACAGGAAGAAGAAGGGAAACCTTTGGGAAGGTCTGGACTCCAAACTACGTAACAGTACTGAATCTATTGCCGGCAAGAGGAGGAGGAAGGAAAAAGTTTCAGAAAACTTCAGGTTTATACTACGAACACTATATACGTCATTTAAACTTGGGGTTGAAAGATAAACGTTTCCAGAGCATTTGCTCTGAAAGAGATGTCTTTTTTCGATAGCGAGGGAAGAACTTGATGAATTTGAACAAATGGAGCACAGCAGTCAAGCGTTTGCTTACAAAAGATGTCTATGCTCGAAAGTAAGATTTTTGTAATGATTCATGAGTATATCTTTTCTTGTATCGGTAAATAGCCACGTTGACAATGCGTAAGACAGGAAAAAAGAGATATAGTTCAGAAACAGGAGCTACAAAATACCATGAGGATATGTTGACAGGCAAAGTAAACGATTGCAAATCTGAAAAAAGAAGTCTCTTAACCCTGATCTATTGATAGTTCAGAATCAAATTGGAGAAGAAATTCGAAGAGAGACGAAAACACCAAAACAAGCCCCGTCCCGCCTGCTGTTTTATCACCGTGTATCCCGATCATCAATAGTCTTTCTGTGTTGCGCCAAGGTCGACAACAGTCCAAACTTTGGAGCTTTTGATAGAAAAAAGAGCTCGGGTGATGGGATTAGGTCGAAAGAGCTGGTAAGATTGATTGGAATGTGATGGTTTTAAGAAGAGGAATGTGAACAAGAGAAAGAGTCAGTTTGGTCGAAAAACTGTTGAAAATACCGCTGGATCCCTGCTGGGACAGTCTCGATCAAGAGTTCGAAAAGGAACAAGTCAGAGAAAGAAAGCCAAAGGGAATGTTCTGAAAAACTTCTACAATCCGAAATCCGTCAGTCTGCTTCTAGGATAGGACAGAAAGAATCACACCCAGTACTTTGTTCAGTAAATGTATCAAAAGTGTTTGGTTCTGACAGTTTGTTGCGAGTCAAGCTGACAGATTCCAGATCCTTCCTGTTCCAGAAACCCTGCCTACTTCGGACGAAGTCTTGTAAACTTAGTAGCTCGACACTCATTGGCATGTCTCTCTGATTAAAAATCATGGATGTTAATCAGAGAAACATAGAATGAGGATTAATCAGAGAGACATGTCAATGAGTGACGAGCTACTAAGTTTACAAGACTTTCATCCGAAGTGGACAGGTTTTCCGGAAGAAAGGAAATCAGCACCACGGAAACATACGTTGACATTGAGAAAGTAGTAGCGTGTCTCTCTCACAAAGGACATAGCCAAAAACGACAAGACAATAAATCCTGACGGGGTGTCACTTGCGTCCCTGTCACACTGTGTGTGTCGAAAGAGAGAGACAACGTTTGAATTAGTGATAGGCTGATAGAGAGAGTGGAGAAGAAACCGGGTCTCTCTCAGCCACCAACACAATCGACAGTCGTGTTCACTAGGAGAGAGACAGAGTAGCAATGGGCAAAATGAACGCGGAAGGAGTTAGTTCGTAAGTGGGTGTGGCAACGCGTGACGAATTACAATGATTCAGAATCACGGGTTGACCCGAAAGCTATCGGTAGATTGTAACTGGAGGGGGACTGTCTCTCACTCTCTCCCTTCCGGCCGCACCCCCCAACAACTGTGACCGATGTTCCTGTAACAGAAGTGAAAGAGGAAGGTCTTAAGATCTCTAGAAGACCCATACAACACTCTTATTCTCCAGCGCAACGGTGCCTGTCTGTACGCGCCGCGGCGGCGGGCTTTGTGGCGCAGCCGCTCACCCATAGCTCAGCAAGTAGCGCACTAGGCTATTAATCTGTACAGCACGAGCTCGATCCCCGCCGATTTTTCCGGGTTTCCGAAAGAGCGGCGAAGTTGAGATTCAGTGCTACATCTTCAACTTCCAATAGGGTTTACTGTATTAAGTACTGGTCAGTTATGTTTCCCAGATCTTTGTTGAAATGACTTACTTTACACTGGAAGACATCAATAGGAGTTGCTTTTCCGCGCGAATTTATGACCTTCTCCAGTCGATCTGTCGCCGACCGGGTAGACCCGAATGACTCATCCTGGGTTCTTGTTCTAAAAGACATCAGACAAAAATTCAAGAAATTACAGGGACAATATTACAGAGAAATAACCTGGGCTGTTCGGAGAAAAATTTTAGTACAAGAAGCCCGACATGTCCCTTTCTATGCCTGGTCTGGGAGACAACAAAATGGAGCTTTTGCAACACGTTCTGCTCGGTTGTGTCCTGGTCCGAGATCGAATGCTTGGATCAGAGATCGGATTTGCCTACTCTAAACTTGTATATAGACGATCAAGATGTCAGGTAGACAGCTTTTGATATGTTAACAATGTTTATCTTTAGAAAGTTAGGCACTCGTTTTTTGTTACAAGTACAGAGCGAAATCGAGGCAGACAAAACAAATAACATGGTACACCAGTCTCACTCCATGTCACTCGATCTCGATTAAGTCGGGCTCCACTTTTTTCTTGACAACGATGGTTGAACAGGAGTAGATACACCGGCGACCACTTCAGTCTTTACAAGTGCATATGGAGCTCGTGCAGATGCGGAAGTAGTCATGTTCGATGAACCTGTAGGGGCTCTTTTTATTAACAAGAAGTAAAATTTTTACAAGGGACTGTGTCTCCAGTCTTGACACGAATACGGGGAGTAGATCCGACTAAAATTGTCGTCATTCAAGAGAGAAAATCACTCTTTTCCATCCAGACCATCTTCTCTTCCAGCTGACCTAGACTTTCCTTGTCCCTCAGGGCACCTCGTAGCCATCCGGTCTCCTCCCTCTCTTGTCTGATGACAACTTCCAGCGTCTGGACATCTCGCTACTGTATCTCCCCAGACACGGTCTCCGATTTGAGGACATTTGCTCCAGTTCGTGCTGAACACTCTGTACTTGAGCCTCCAGTTTAGGATTTTCTGCTGTTTCTCCTGGGACTTCTTAGCTTGAAGAGCGATTTTGGCATGAACATCGGAGCATTCTTCAGCAAGGACCTTTTTCTGGAAAATTTGTTGTTGAGAAGACGGCAAGAGAAAGACAAAAGTGAGGGAACAGACAGTCACGGTGACAGGTTTTCTTGAGCCCACCTCGTCTTTGAAACAGGCTTCCTGTCTCCGAACCTCTACTGACAACTTGTCATACTCCATTTTCTTGTTTTTGAATCGATGAGACTGCTCCCTGAATTCCTTGTTGCGATTGTTCACCGCCTTCTCGAGCTCGGCAACTTTCTTAGTGAGTTACATTCCTATTTGCTCCTGCGGTACATCTTTTCCTTCTCATGCTTCCAGATGGTCTCTTCGTTCTTCTCGTTCAGCTTAACAGATGGAACATCATTACACTTTAGTAGTAGAGAGATGATGGCTTTTCATCATAGAGGCTGTTTGACCACTTCGGCCTGTCAGACTTTCAACATGGCGGAATCATGGTACGAGAAGAACAAGTGGACAAGAGAGTGTCAACATGACTAGGACTGAATAAGAATCTCTTCTGCCACCGTGTCTTTGTTCCCAAAGTTTCAAACCTTTATTGGTGGCTTGAATTCAAACAACTCATAGTCATATTTGTATAATCGCATGAGTTTTTCCAAATGCTTGGGACTGTTGTTGATCTCGGCCCTTAGACTCTCTCTGACCGGATTGTTCTTTGTCGTGTGCTGAGTGTGCTCTGGAACTATTTATATCCTTTGGTCTACCAAACTCACTGGAAATGCTCTTTCTGATATGGTCCAGCTTTTTCTCATCCACCCCATGATCTCGCAGAATCTCAATCAGTTCCCGGTGCATGGAGTCCAACTCCTCACCTCGTTCTCCATACCGCACGAAAATGAAGTTTCTGTACTCGTCGAAGAGGTCACAGTACCTGAAACAATAAACTTTGAGTTTTTTGACACGCTTTGAAATGTACCAGCTTTGCGGAGCCATGTGTTGGACTTCATATCCAAACGCGATCATTTTTTCTCGGAAGGTCAGAATGTTCGGGTAGAATGTGGTCATTTTCAGTAATTCCGTTGAGAGACCATCGATTGCACAGAGAACCTTTCCTTTGCAGCCGAAGCAAGAAGAACCCTCTCTAAAATTTAGGGTCGGGAGTGTGGGATCTCTTACTGGACACATTTGTCCACAAATCCGCTCAAAAATCTCTCTATGGGGTCTCGGACAATGAAGAGTGTTGTGGTATTGTAGGGCATAAGGAGGTTCTTCTCGATTGTGGTTCCTGGCTCGTTACGGTTACCGCAGAATCTGAATTGTCACTGGTACAGTCACTGCCACTCTCTCACCTTCGTTCCCACGGCTCCGTTACAATCGACCTCCGAGCTTTCACAAATCCCTCAGAATCAAATAAATAACACATTATGCCTTGTACTATCGTACACATTGACTTTTCCACAATACAGCCGGAAATCTTGTACTTTGGAGCTATCTGAAATGCTTATGCTTGGCTCAAAATGAATGGTCAGTAACCCTGTACCAAGACTTCATTCTCAAAAATGGACGGGCTTCTGCTATCTGGACAGGGAGAGCTGAATAGTTGTTGGTAAGCCTTGAAATAACTTACTGATTGCTACTTTCTGAACTTTATACACATTTTTCCTAACTGTATTCGTGTAGTTGTACAGAACATTTGGTGATATTTGAACCCTATTCAAGTTTTTCGATTCTTCGACGTCGCAATTGGGAATATTTGGGTAATTATAGCTTCCGAATAAGAAAATCGAGCATACGAAAAGGACAGCGATTACCTGGAAAAGACCGTATCTATCAAGATTACATTAGATGGGAACTGACCGATATCCGTCTAGCACCAGTTCTTATTTTATAAAAAGTTTGCATCATTGAGTTCTTGATCTGGCTCGGTTGAATCAAGCCTTAGAATCGTCCAATCTATTCAGAAAACGCGAATAATATTATGGCTAAGAGGGAAAACATGAAGCGAGGAGCAAGTAATCTCGATCCGAGGCGCTTGGGACCACAGTTGCCCTAGGAAACCTGTAAGTTGGCCGCGAACTTTGATGCGAGCTAGCACGAAGGAACCTGAGAGAAGACACTGCTAGGCAGCATTCCTCTCTTCCCTGGTAATGAAGATAGTATTAATGGCTCATTATTGGGAGCGAGGGACGCATGTTGATCTTTTGCTCGTAAAACTTATCGCCTTTCTATTAGTCAGAAACAGTGCAGAAAGACTTTTCCCTGTCTCTGATCTTCTCTCAAATAACAACAGTATTCGATTGGATTTTCATAAAGACCGAAACCAATCATGTGTTCAGACCTTAGAGAGTTTCACTTGCATCACTGTCTCCTCCGCTGCTGCTACTACTGTCACTGTACCCACTGCTCCCACTTCCACTGGAGTCTCCAATTTCGTCGAATGGGTTCAGAGTCCTCCTCCTCCAGACGTCAGGCATGCCCGTGTTGTAGTTTTTGTTGTTCTTCCACTTGGCCGGATCCTTCTCGTATTCCTCGTGCTGTCTCTTGACTTCCCTCTGGATCATTTTGGCCAGCTGCTCCAGGGCTTCTTTCTCCTCCTGTCTTCTGTGCGGGTTCTTCTGCATCAACAGTTCCTCCTTGGCGAGCAGCTCCTCGCCGTCCAGTTGACTCGGATCTTCTGTGAAGTTCATCAGGAGTTCGATATCTTCCTCCATTGGGTTTCGGGTCGTGATGGGAGCACTCTCCACCGGCAGAACGAACCAGAATAAGACGAGGAGATTCATGGCAAAGCTTCCAACTGAATACACATAGTTTTGAGTAGTTTGTTTCACTTTGTTTCAATTGAACGAAACTATAGTAATTGCTGCAAATTACTCTGCAAAAAAAAGTTGCGCGCCCATGAACAAGAGACATCCCTAGTGACAAAAGTTGACTCTTCACCTTGTCGCTTGACATGTAATGACTTGTCTTTGGGTATTAGCGTTGACATGTAATTGTGCGGACACCATGACAGACGGACAAGATCCCTCCAGAAGACTTTGGTCAGTGTCATCTTCTGTCTTACACAAATATCTCCTCTTTCAAAAAGTGACTCTATAAACTGAAACAAAGTCAAATGTACAAATAAAAAAAACACCCAGGTTTTCCAAAAGAGTTTATTAAAATGTTTTCTAGAGCTGCCCAACGTCATCGGTTTGCCTTTGTTGTCAGTGACGAGCAGTCCCCGGCTCTCTGGCTTCTTCTTAAAAAAGAGTCTCCCGTCAGACTCCTTGAGATGGTAGAGCGTCTCTTGGACGCGTTTGTATCTCGTCATACGACCGCAATCTGTGTATGTGTCTGAAGCCCTAATTGCCAATTTGTCACAGATACTTCGTGATAGCACTTTTACTCTTTGCAAATCGAGTCAGTTTGGGAGATGCGTCTCTCTGGATGAATGTTGCTCCGGTAGCTTGACTGGAACTTCGTCTACGTGTCACGAGCCCCAACGGGACATCAGCCAAACTTGTATCAGAAATGTTCAGTGGCTTACGTTCCTGGAGGAGAGACTCATTGTCAGTGCTAATTTTGTAAATTGGACTGTCCTGATTTGCCTTGTCAAATCTAATAGTCTAGGACAATACTTGACAGAAAAGGTTACAAACATTGCCAAGTGTTATCCCAGATTTGAGTGGACTGGTGTCGAACATCGAATGCATCTTCTCTATCCTTTTCCGCTCCATCTCCCCTACCAGAGAACCTAATACCCCGGCAGCGGGCAGAATCGTCGGTTTAATTACCCAAGTTTGAGGTATTCAATGCTTCCGACCCTGCAAATGTAGAGGTTGAAAGAAATTTTGGAACAGCCTTCCCTCCACTGGGAAGGCAACAAATGTTTCAGTTTCAGACGCATCGTAGTCTCACGGTAGTTTACTAATTGAACCTGAAAACTGTTTCTGTATTCAAAACAATACAAACTATCTAAAATTAGCGAAAGAACTAGCAAGAATGAGCAATTAAGAGGGTAGCAGACGACAGTTCCCATGGATCTAAGCCAGACAGCTCCCGCCCGCAACCCGAAGCATAGTTCCTATCATCCATTGTTGGAGAAACTGCTGCTGGAGAAGTAATTGGTCCTTTCTTTTGTGTAGAGAAAACTCTAATGTTTCAAACTTGTTGCCTTCCCAGTGGAGGGAAGGCTGTTCCAAAATTTCTTTCAACCTCTACATTTGCAGGGCCGGAAGCATTGAATACCTCAAACTTGGGTAATTAAACCAGCGATTCTGTTCAATGCTAGCATATCAGGTGGTCTAGGTGCGGAGATGGAGCGATGGCGACCAGGAAAATCTGGATCCATCGTCTGATCCAGATTCCACCGTTCCATTTCCCCATCTAGAGCACGTCTTATCTAAGCAGCGAACAGAGTCGTCGGTTTAATTACCCAAGTTTGAGGTATACAAATGCATGCGACCCTGCTCTCAAACAGAGGTTGAAAGAAATTTTGGAACGACCTTCCTATCAGTGAGAAGGTCAATGTATTGTATTTAGTCCAGCAACCACGTGATTGTAACATTGGAACCTTGCAGTTTTTGGCGAGAACAAGGAAGATTTGTTGTTGCAATCTCTGATGTTCAAAGAAGAACATATTTTGTGAAAGGTTTTAACAAAAACAGCTGTGCGATACTTGTTTCGCAACGTAGACGGAGAGACATAGAGATTGCATTAATACTTTTAGGAAAAGAGGTAATGTTGTGTTGAGAAGCGGGAATAGCTCCTACTGTCGATGTGATATTTATGTTTCTTTTGTGTGCTATTATTATATACCAGGAGTGCGCTTTTGACACTTCAAGATTGGGACTCCAATAAAACAACTTTGACTTCACTTTCCCGTGTTGCAACATGTTGTCTCTCAGAGATCATGTTCCCCGTTACGGAAAAAGGACGAACAAGGAAGAAAATAAGTTGGCAACGAAACGGACCCTTAAAAAACATTTGAGAGTATAAAAGTAAGAGTGAACGCACCATCCGACAGTCGATCCAACACGATGAAGTTCTTCTTTCCCGTCCTTCTCCTTCTCTCCATTGTCATGATCAGTGAGTTTGCACAGTTCGAAAGGGAGGACGCTATTCAGTGATTCCGATGGCGGCTGCAGGCCGCGTTGAACCATGCGACGAAGTCTGTGGACGCATCGGGAGGGAGCGGGACCAGTGCTGCCGTGCTCACGGTTATAGCAGAATGGCCAGCTGCTACGGACGAGCCTACTGTGATTGAATTGACCGATTGGTTTTCAATAAACAAATAGACAGAAACAACTTTTTCGATCCACTTGAAGCTCAGGTAGTCTTTATCGTGTAGAAGAAATACGAATACTGCGTACCCAAAAGTTTGCTCATGGGTACGACGAATAAAAGACTAGTTTTTGGAAGACAATTGTTACCTTCCCAGTGGAGTGAAGGTTGTTCCAAAATTTCTTTCAACCTCTGAGGGAGAGCAGGGTCGGAAGCATTTGAATACCTCAAACTTGGGTAATTAAACCGACGATGCTGTTCATTGCCAGAATATCAGGTGGTCTAGATGGGGAGATGGAACGGTGAAGGCTAGGAGAATCTGGATCAGAGACCAAGACGAACCGGTTGCTGGCTGAGAGGACTATTTGGGCATCATCTCTGGCATGAAGAGGATTTTGGTAAAGCGAGTGTCCGGACTTTTTTTTCGGCTATGTGTTCTGAGATGGGTCTTGTAGAGAAAAACGCGCTGATTACGGAGGTGTACCTCTTTTTTGTATTATCATCGATGATCGTCAGCATAGAAACCCGCAAAGTTGCTACTCCAGAACAAAAGTTACCATTTGCCGAGAAGCTTTCTCGGCAGTACTTGTCAGCCTTGTCTCGACAAGTCACGCGCTTTTTGGCAAGTCAAGGCTTGTTCCAGATAAAAGAATAATCAGTCGAAATTGTTGCTTCTGGTAGCATGTTGCTCCTTTATTTCTAGACAACTACTCGGAATAGAAGTTGTATGCATCCCAATTGCTTCAGAAACGAATCAACCCTGGTTTAGGGCGTTCAGTATTCTCCCCCACAGTTTGCACTTCATAGACTAGAGTTTTGCACCCAAAATAATTTCTAAAGATACTCTTATGGAATGAGGCTGTCTCGTTTTTACCTTGGAACAGTTCCACCTTGATATGGTACTTCGAAACTAATGTTACGTCTCATTTCTGACTCGAAAAGGCTCACAGAGTACAGAGCTTTTGCAAACATTTACCTTCTTATTCAGACAATGGTTCCATTCGTCTTCACCTTCATTCTAGGACTTTTGAGCTACTACCTGGCATACATGCGCATGCATGTCCCACTCATCTCACAGATCTTTATGCCAATGGCTCAGCTTACTGATCCGATATTTTGCTTTATTGGAGAGTACAGAAATGTACTCGTGAATGGATTCAAGAGATTTGTACTCAGACAGAGCCATATGATGTCGGCACCTGTAACAGATGTTACTATCTCGAAGACTGCTCAACAGTCCGATATTTTAAATACTGTTTCGTGAAGACTTAGTCCACATAAATATGAATCTGTCTATCTTAATCTTGAGCATGATTCTGTGCATGTGTCTCATTTACCGTGTTTCCAGTGTAGCAAGTTATCCATTGTATTTCTCGTAATCTCTTCCACTGCCTCGCGTACTTTGTCCCTGCTTAAAGTACAAGAATGTCAAACTATTTTCAATCTTTTCGCAGTTATAGAACATATCAAATGCTACTGCTTTGATAAACCTGAAAATGTTGGAAAATGTGAGGTGGAAAACTGAGGCATTCCAAGATGAAGCCAAAAAGAAAATAAGACCGCCTACCCGTTGTACTCCATAAACCCAAAAGTGCGAACAAAATTCTTGCACAAATGTTTCCAAGGCTAGACCGCAAATGCATTTAAGGGATTATCGTACCCTTATACATAAATTAACGAGTGTTTTGCCAAATTTTAGGAACGTGTAAAAGGCTAATCTCTCCAGAGGAGGTATATAAGTGAGAATGTCCAGGATTTTCCTTTCTCCGAAATGACAATTCTTGGAGATGTCATGACCAGTCTAAGCGCGACAGCCATAGCTTTCAATCTCATTCTACTACCTCTTATCGCATTCAAATCGGGACGAGATATTGGTTCCTACAGAGTATTACTCTTCCTCTATAGTGTTGTAGCAATTGTCCACACGGCAACGACTTTAATTATGGTCCCGGTACGTTCTTTTAGCTTTTTTCAAAACAGTGGAAATTTTTTAAGCATACGCGCACCATATTCAGCTCCTTGCAAAACCTCAGGAGTAGAAAAATAAAAGATTTCGCAGTACGGGGAATCGAACCTGGGACAATGTGATTGTTAAACAGTCGCGCAAACCACTCGGGCATGCGCATTTTATCAAAATAGTACAAGCGAAATTGCGCCAGTGGCCGAGTGGTTATCGCCACGATCCACAATTTTTGCTTCTGCCAATTGTTCGGTAATGGGCGCGTTAACCTACCTATTGAGCATTTTTAAAAGACATAACTTCGTCTTTTCAGGTCATCGAACCCAGTGAAAAAGGCTGGCTATTTTTCTCATCTGTACCAAGAGTACCCCGTGAGCTTGGATCTTACATTATCTGCACATTTTCTACCTGTTACATCATACTTCTTCTCATCTTAGCCTACTCTTTCCTGTATCGATATTTTGTCATGTGCGCGTAAGTTGAAAAATCTCGAAGGTTGAAAACAATTTCAGACCGCACCTTCTTGTTTGGTTCCAGAGGCCAAAGAAAATTATAATCCTGGTTTTTATCTATGTTGGAGTTGTGGCGTGTTGTGCAGGACCCGTGACCGCGTATATGCGGTTAAATACTGAAATCGCTATCAGTTATGTTGAAGAAGGAAATCCCATACAATTAGATAAAATTGCGTATATTGGAGCCCCGATGTATGTGAGTACAGTTTGAGAGAAACGAGCGGTTGTTTTGAAACACAAAGTAAAAATGTAAAGCCGAATCATTTTCAGAAAGACGGTCATTTCGTTAAAGAGACGGCTTACATTCTCACAGTCTACACCATAGCGATTATAGGCGCAACTATTGTATGCTGCTTCTGCTGTGACAAGATCATTCAAGAGTTCATATCTGCTGCAAGCTTGACAACTGAAAGTGCCAACTTTCGGAGGTTACAGAAACGACTTTTTGTTCTTCTGATACTACAGGTGCCAATATTTTCTGTCTCTCTGTCTCTATGTCTTTCTGATCTTTTAAACAAAATATGTTGCAGACCACGATCCCCTTCATCTTCACCTTCACCCCAGGTCTCTTGACCTACGGCTTGGCGTTTCTTGGCACTAAAGCTCCACCCTTCATCTCAGAGATTGTTTCGGCATTTATGCCCATGGCTCAGCTGCTTGATCCCATATTGATATTCACTTTTATCGGAGAGTACAGACTTGGACTGGTGAACACCTTTAAGGTCTGTTCAAAAGATATAGGGTATGACCGTAATGGGATAGCGTAAGCGTTGCGGGACACTGCTAGTCTCGCAGTGCTCTGCTATTCCATTACCAGTCATACCTCTTCCTTATTAACATATTTTTAGAGAATTGTTCTCCGAAGTTCAACCATCTGATAATTTAAATATTGTTCCGTGAAAATGTTGCTCGAATAAACTCTAACCTAAACTTTCCACAAAAAACCAGTATTGTTTATTCCTCCATATTTTGGAGTAACTTCTGTATCTACTTCTGAGAAAAAATGGTCATAGCGGTACGAGTTACGTAATAAATGTCAAAACAATCATCAAAACAAGTTTTTGTGCAGTAAACTTTAAAGCTTCTTGTATGTGAAACGGTGATTCTTGGTTTATTGCATGAAAACTTCGAACATCTGCAATCTCATTGTCAAAAAAGCGTACTTCCTCAATTATTTACTTTTGCTATATGCCTGAAATTTGGGAAAATATGAGGTAAACAAAGGAGAGTATAGTCCAAAGATCTATCTTGGAATTGATGTTCTTCAAAGATAAGATATTCAGGATGAGAACAACAGGTTTTCATTTTTTTCTTGATGTGCAAAACCGAAAGGATTGAGTTAAGAAATAGTGTGGTTGAATCTCTAGATCATTTGCTTTTCTTCCAAGCATGGGTGAACAAAAGGGTTTTCTGAGGATTCCAAAAATGTGCGCTGGGTCTTTTTAAAATGGATAGCAAATGCTGGATGGAGAGCCAAATATTTGCAGCGTAATTTCAAACTGGAAATTCAAGTATCGTAACCGAGTTTGGTATAATTCTGGTTATGTTTCCTCTTCCCATTCTTCCCCTCTGCCAACTACAAAAACGGTCTGTTTTCCCTATCTAATGCCAGGCTGAAAGCAGGAACAAGCTCCTAATTCATATATTCATTCCTGTGATCACGCCCAAATTTCCGGCATAACGGTGACCTTGACTGGATCCTTGTACTCGTTCCGTAGATGTCCATTCGGAAATTCCGCATCCTGGGCAAAGATATTTGGAGGTAATAGTTGTTCCTTCAGCATGACAGGACATCGATCCAGTAGCAACGTTGCAGGACGGACAGCACGTCCACTCAGAGAAGAGCTCCAGAATATTCGGCTGTGACAAGAAGTAGTAATTATCGGATAATTTACTGTCAACGGTGATATTATCCATGACAACCTCTTCCGTTCTTTTTTTCTTCGTACGAGTCGTAAGATCAGCAGAAGATAATAATTTCATCTGAAAACATATGGCTCGTTTTCAAGAGAGTACCTTACCGGAAGGGCTCCATGACGCAACTATTGTCTTCCACCAATAGATTCATAGTCACGCTCGTTGAAATGCAAGGAACACACGTGGAGATTCCGGCAGACACGTAACTGTCGAATTTGCTCGTTCACTTGAGACTATAAGCCCAAGCTCTGGCAATGTCCGGCTCTCTTGGAAAATCATGGAGGCGGTCCCGATTTTCTTCACAAACACGGCAAAGTGTATTCTTCATCTACAGAACCAATGAAAAACTGATAGAAAAAAAGCCAGAGACCAATATAAACGGCAGAAATAGCACCGATAATTCTGAGAGAAGTAGGAACTTCTGTGTGAGAGGACATTTGGGAGAGAGGAAGCTTGAAACGATGGATGATGGCGCACTGACTCCTTCTTATCTGGGCGAGAGCGGGGTGATGGGATGACCACGATCGCAGCATAAGTAGGCGCCACCTGACTTCAGTCGATATTTGCTCTTCTTATCAGAATGACCACAACACTGAAATCATGAAAAGGAAATAGAAATGACTGAAATCATGAAAAGGAAATAGAAATGACTGAAATCATGAAAAGGGAATAGAAATGACTGAAATCACTGAAATTGAAATTCCCTTTTCATGATTTCAGTCATTTCTATTTAATTTGGGAATAGTTCGGCAGGCTCCCCTTCATTCAAACAGTTTTTCGCGCGCAATTTCGAATTCGGCGGGATTTGAATGAAGGGGGGAGCCTACCGAACTATTACCTTCCGTTTTCATGATTTCAGTCATTTCTATTCCCTTTTCATGACTTCAGTCATTTTTCAGTGTTGTGGTCATTCTGATAAGAAGAGCAAATATCGACTGAAGTCAGGTGGCGCCTACTTATGCTGCGATCGTGGTCATCCCATCACCCCGCGCTCGCCCAGATAAGAAGGAGTCAGTGCGCCATCATCCATCGTTTCAAGCTTCCTCTCTCCCAAATGTCCTCTCACACAGAAGTTCCTACTTCTCTCAGAATTATCGGTGCTATTTCTGCCGTTTATATTGGTCTCTGGTCCTTCTATAACTTCTTCGAGGCTATAACTTGGAGCGGCCGGGAGCATGGTAAGTAGTGGCTCGTAAAACCGAACGTAGAACCTTTCAGACACCGGTGATCTGATTCTTTCATCGTTCATTTGGGTTTGCATCCTCTGTCTTTCGCCCTTTATGGGTTACGCAGTCTACGAAAACAGTCATCTCGTCTATCGCAAAGCCTACATCGTGAGCTGGGTGCGTCTTTGTCGAACATAAATCTAGTTATTGATTTGGGGCAAAAGTACGAGGTGTACCCGTTGATGAAACAGACTGTAAAGAGAAAGATTTCAGCTGATTCTCGTTCTGCCAATTGGACAGCTCATCAACAGTCTCTTTACGAGATACTACGGGACAGAGGGGACGCTCTACAAGCTCGGTTTCGAGGGTAAGTCAAACAGTAACACTTCTCAAGCGAAGCTTATAGGTAGTAGTCTTCAAACGGCTGCCTGCTTTCTTCTCTGTCTACTGAAGATTGCTCTCTCCGCCATACCCACAGTTACATTTTACCTTCTTTGGAGACGGACAGCCGAGGAACACCACTTCCGACTTATTAACGAGAAGGTGCCGCCCAGAAATGTATAGTATATAATCAGCCGTTTCCGACGGCTGCGCCATCCCTTTGTCTTTACTTTGCATTGGCGGCTGCGCCGCTCCGTAGTAATAAAGGACTTCCAGTGGCTTCATTGAGACAAAAAGAGCGCATCCAAATTTGACTTGCCACCCAGTTTAGGCGATAACTGTTCCTGAACAAAAAAAAACTGCTGGACAACATGATTACTCACCTCAAAAGAAGACGGACAAACAAACAAATTAACAGTTCACCACAGAAATCAACGCTCTTTAGATAGTAGAGCCCAGCCGTGTATAACGGCTTCGCCGTCTTTAGTCTCGTCTTAGCATTGACAACAGGCAGCTTCGCCGGTTCTCCAACAACCTAATTTCCCAGGTTTCCCCAGAAGCTAACCTGTCAACTAAACTTTTGACATGCCATGGCTTGCCAGCTTTTTTCTCGTGGTGACGCACGGACGGACGGACACCATTGCGCTTTAGTAGTAGAGAAAGGAAAAACTGATAGAAAAATAGCTTACTACTAGCCGTCTACGACGACTTCGCCGCCTCTGAGTCTTGACTTAGCATTGACAACAGGCGGCTTCGCCGCTTCTCTAATAATCTAAATTCCCAAGTTTCCCCTAAAGCTGACTTGTCACCTTAGTTCTTGACATGCCATGACTTGCCAGCTTTTTTCTCGTGGTGACGCACGGACGGATGGACACCATTGCACTTTAGTAGTAGAGAAATGGCAACAGAAGAAGTTCCCTTGGCGACACAAACGCATATGCCCCTTTGTATGCTTTCATGAAGCGAAAGTTTTCTAACATCAAAAAAAATTTGCGTCGATTTGCTGAAGCACTCGTCGCTTCCTTACATTGCGAAAGCAAGAGTGCACTCGTCTAGAATAAGTCGAGACATGTTGAAAATACAGGCAAAATAGAGCAAAAAAGCTCCGGACACTCGTTTTAAGTTAAAACTTTCTATTGGGTCGTGGCAGTCGAAAAGACTATAAAATACCATCTATTTCAAATTCAATGGATGAATAGATCATTTTGCGTCAAGATGCCTTTCACAGCGTTCTACTCCGTCTGTGACACAGAATTTCACTGCCTTTGCCGTACCATCTCCGCACCTAGACCACCTGATATCCCAGCAGTGAGCAGAATCGTCGGTTTAATTACCCAAGTTTGAGGTATTCAAATGCTTCCGACCCTGCTCTTAAACAGAGGTTGTAAGAAATTTTGGAACGTCCTTCCTATCAGTGGGAAGGCAACAATAGTTTTCCAATAACTAGTGTTTTATTCGCTGTACCCATGAGCAAATTGTTGGGTCCGGAGTATTCGTATTCTTCCACACGGTACAGACTACCTGGGCTCCAATAGAATTCGTCCCTTTTCTGGGTTGTTGTCCAACTCAATTAGCTCTCCTGGAGGAACGTTGTTCCCAAATTGCTCTGCTGAATTTGGAGAAGAATATCTACTTCGATCAATTTGAAGTAGACTACCTTCCACCTCCCAACATCTACTAGAGGGCAAGAACATCTATTTCCTCTAGTCGTAGCCTGGACAACCGACTAGCAGTATTCGTCTATCATGCTGAGCCTCCGGATAGGGACCTTGAATTGCCGAACACTACGGACAGATGCTCGTTTGGTCGAACTCGAATGCGGACTTAATACCATCCCCTTCGACATCATTGGTCTCTCAGAAGTGAAGAGACAAGGACGGCACTCAGTAACTCTACAACAATCCGGACATTGCCTATTTCACGCAGGACAAGTCGGTTTCTTGGTCAACAAACGATGGACAAGCTACTCCACCTTCCGCGCCATCACGAGTCGCGTAGCAATACTCGATGTCCAAACTCCTGCTGGAACAGTAAGAATGGTCCAAGCATATGGCCCCACGTCGACCAGCTCCGATGAAGAATACGAAAACTTCCTGGCAAGCGTCAACGAAGGCTTGAATTACCGACAAGTACGTCGTGTTCGGCTTCCGGGGGAACGTCGGTTTTTCAAACTCGTTATTGGAGACTTTAATGCCAAAGTTGGAAGTGGAGAAGACGACGAGATATTCATCGGGAAACACGGCCTTGGTCATCGCAACGAAAGAGGTCAAATGCTAGCAGAGTTCTGCTCCGAAAACGAACTCTACGTCATGAACACGAAGTTTTCAAAGCGACCAACTAGGAAATGGACCTGGATCTCGCCCAACATGGAGACAAAAAACGCCTTAGACTACATCCTAAGTCAGAAGCCGAACACCTTCACAGACGTTGACATAATTGGCCGTCTTCAATTCAACACAGACCACCGTCTTGTGCTCGGAAAACTGGCATTACCAACAAGAAAACATGTCCCGAAGAAGATCCAGAGGACAAAACATCGACTTGATAGAGCCCTATTCCAATACGCCACCGAAGACCAACTTCAACAGCTGAACATGAGCACGTATGATATGATGAGAGAAATGCTTCTCAATTCCGCTGAAATCGCCTCCGTACCTGTCTCAAAGCCCAATCCAATCTCGCAAAGGACACACGATCTATTCTGTAAGAGACACGAACTACAACATCGACCTGGGACCAGAAGTAATCGCGTGGAATTCAGTCTAGTCAACAGAGTACTTCGCGAATCATTGAAGCAGGACATTCGCGTGAAACATCACAACCGAGTCCAGGAAGCGCTGGAAGAAGGGAGAAGTATAAAAAGAGCTATGAGAGAAAACACGATTACAAGGAACGTTTTAACTCAACTGAACGACGAGAATGGTAACCTTGCTTCTTCACCGGATGATGTACGTGCTGTGGTTAAAGACTTCTACGATGGACTATACCGGTCTCAAGTGCCTATTCTACAGCCTGTCCTACATAATGATGATGCAGTCCCGGAAATCCTAAGATGTGAAGTGGAAAAGGCAATATCAAAACTGAAAAGAGGCAAGACACCTGGAAAGGACCACATCACGACGGACATGCTCATTTGGTGCAAGGAACATGTGTCTCAACCGCTGGCAGCCATTTTGAATCGGATTCTCGAACACGAAACTCTACCATCCGAGCTCGCGGATTCGATGGTATCGCTGCTGTTCAAAAAGGGAGACCCAATGGACATCAAAAACTACAGGCCTATTGCGCTCTTGTCCGTGATTTTTAAAATCTTCAGTTCAATTCTACTATCAAGAATACAGAGAACTTTGGATGAAAATCAGCCTCCGGAGCAAGCAGGATTCAGGAGGTCTTTCTCAACGGCTGACCACTTACAAGTTATGAACGAGCTAATAGAAAGAGCAGTCGAATACAACTTCCCGCTTTTCATCGGATTCATCGACTACTCCAAAGCATTTGACTCCATTGAGCACGGAGCTCTTTGGAATGCTCTAAACCGACAAGGAGTCCCCGCCAAGATCATCCGCGTACTTCAGCTCATCTATAAAACTGCCAAGGTCAACATACGAGTCTGTGGGAAGCCGGTGGATATCGACATGCAAAGAGGAGTTCTGCAAGGAGATACAATCTCGCCATCTCTCTTCAGCGCGGTAGTTGAAGAGGTATTCCGGAGTATGGACTGGCACACGTACGGGGTGAACATCAACGGGAAGCTGCTGACCAACATTCGATATGCTGATGACACGGTCCTCTTTGCTCACTCTGCCGGGGAACTGGAAGCAATGTTGGAGGATTTAGCCCATCACAGCACTTCGGTAGGACTTTCGCTGAATTGCCAAAAGACGAAGCTGATGACCAACTGCAACCAGAACCCAATTGCTGTCAACGGCCAGATCATTCCGTACTGCAAGGAGTATATATATCTGGGATCAAGAGTATCGTTTGACCGAAATACTACGCTGGAAGTCGGAAGACGAATTCGTTCTGGTTGGTATGCCTTCAATAGATTCCACGAAATCTTCACCAACAAACGGATCAGCCTGGCACAGAAGAGGAAACTCTACAGGATGTGTATTGAGCCTTGTTTACTATATGCGTCCGAAACATGGCCTACTCGAGAAAAGGACCTATCCAAACTACGGACAACTCAGCACAAGATGATGAGGAGAATGGTTGGAGTAACTTTGTTAGATAGAAGAACAAACGGCTGGCTAGAAGGAACAGTGAAACTACCTGACATAAGGAAGGAGTTTTTCAAGAAAAAATGGAAATGGGCAAACAAAATAGCTAATTGGAGCGACGATAGATGGACGAAACGAATAGTCGAATGGAGACCGTGGAGATATAGAAGAATGACAGGTCGACCAAAGACGAGATGGAGAGATGATTTCGCAGTGCAAATGGGTGAGACATGGACGAGAACAGCGAGGACGGACCCTGATCAATGGAGAGCAAGCATGACACGACATATAGAAAATATATGATTATTGTGAATAAATCTAATTTATCCATTAAAGTTGAAACATTGTATTTCAAAGTCTCTTTACACGGCTGTAATTTAATAGAAACATAGTTTTATCTAACAAAATCCTCTTCGTGCTAGAAAAGATGCCTAAATAATGTTGTCAGTCAACCGCCGGTTTCTCTGCGTCTGATGCAGATACTCCCGGTTTCCACCGTTCCATCTCCAATTCCAAAAAATCTGATATCCCAGCAGCGGGTAGAACCGTCGGTTTAATTACCCATCTTTGAGGTATTCAATGCTTTCGATCCTGCAGAGGTTGAATGAAATTTTGGAACAGCTCTCCACTGGGAAGGCAACAAGATTGAAACATTAGAGTTTTCTCTACACAAAAGAAGGAACCAATTCTTTCAAATTTTGTATTTCTGTTTGCGTGGGATTGGGAGAAGCGATGGTTCTGCTCTCTGAGTTGTCTTTTTTGTTGGTCCGAGGCCACGAAACGAAAGCGAAACAATAAACCTGTAAAAATATTGTTGTTGCAAATTGTTGGTACTAATTGAGTTGGACAATAACTCAGAGATGGGACGATGGATGCTGTTTTTCGTGGGTAGAACGAGTGACAGAGAAACAGATGGATAAAATAACGGAGACAGTGGGAGTGACAGAGACAAAGTATCTGCTTAGAGAGACAGAGACCTTGAGAGAGACTGAGAAACAGAAATACAGACAGACCGAGCCACATAGGAACAGGGGGAGACACATGCAGTGGACAGAGGGAAAAAAGAGTCAGAGATGCATGGAGGCAGAAAGACAGACACACAGAGACATAGACGGACCGACAGAGAAGCAGAGACGGACAAAGAGACTGACTGAGAGGCAAAGACAAAGTAAGAGAGAAAGAGAGAGACGGTAAGACGGAGAGACAGAGAGAGAGAAGGAGAGACTGAGAGGGAGGGAGAAAGATACAGTGAAACAGAAACGGACAGGGACAATGAAGAACAGACAGAGAGACACGGTAAGAGAGAAACGGAGAGACACCACCTCTTTCCCAAACAGAAGAACAATACAGCAAGTAGTGCCGTCGCCAGACGGTGCAGCCGCCTGGTTTAGAGACTAAGGCGATTCATCAAATGTAAGTTTTGGTCTTTGTGAAAATTCAAAGAATACTGTTTCTACGTGGGACAAGGAGAGGGAAAGTTTCCTGTTATTTCTGCCCGATCAAGGTGATAAGTTTCATTTCACCGTGTCTCGAACTAAATCATCTTGTTGCCTTCCCACTGATAGGAAGGTCGTTCCAAAATTTCTTTCAACCTCTGTTTAAGAACAGGGTCGGAAGCATTTGAATACCTCAAACTTGGGTAATTAAACCGACAATTCTGTTCACTGTTGGGATATCAGGTGGTCTAGATGGGAAGATGGAGCGGCAAAGGCAGTGAAATTCTGTGTCACAGACGGAGTGGAACGCTGTGAAAGGCATCTTGACGCAAAATGATCTATTCATCCATTGAATTTGAAATAGATGGTATTTTATAGTCTTTTCGACTGCCACGACCCAATAGAAAGTTTTAACTTAACAAAATCCTCTTCATGCCAGAGAAGCCCAAATAGTCCTCTCAGCCAGCAACCGGTTCGTCTCGGTCTCTGATCCAGCATCTCCTAGCCTTCACCGTTCCATCTCCCCATCTAGACCACCTGATATTCTGGCAATGAAAAGCATCGTCGGTTTAATTACCCAAGTTAGGTATTCAAATGCTTCCGACCCTGCAAATGTAGAGGTTGAAAGAAATTTTGGAATGACCTTCCCTCCACTGGGAAGGTAACAAAATGTTTCAATGACGACAATCCCCATGGATGGATCCGAGCCAGACAGCTCCCGCCCGCAACCCGAAGTATCCTTGCTATCATCCATTGTTGGAGAAACTGCTGCTGTAATTGGCCCTTTCTTTTGTGTAGAGAAAACTCTAATGTTTCAAACTTGTTGCCTTCCCAGTGGAGGGAAGGCTGTACCAAAATTTCTTTCAACCTCTGTTTGAGAGCAGGGTCGGAAGCATTTGAATACCTCAAACTTGGGTAATTAAACCGACGATTCTGTTCAATGCTGGGATATCGGGTTGTGTGGAATAGGAGATGGAGCGGAAAAGGATAGAGAAGATGCATTCGATGTTCGACACCAGTCAACTCAAATCTGGGATAACACTTGGCAATGTTTGTAGCCTTTTCTGTCAATTATTGTCCTAGATTAGATTTGACAAGATAAGTCAGGACAGTTCAAGTTACAAAATTAGCACTGCCAGTGAGTCGCTCAGCCAGGAGCGTAAGCGACTGAACTTTTCTGAAACAAGTTCAATAAAACAGTCGACCAGGCGGCGAAGCCGACTGATTGATTTAATTTTCCAAACAATTCAAGCAGAAAAAACTTTTTGTAACAGTTTCGATACCGAATAAAAAGTCTGTAATTCCTCTGTTGGAGACGGAATAGGTTCCATAATGTTCGTCCTGCTTCTGCTACTGACCATCGTCGCCGGCGGAGCTACCAGCTGCATGGAACTGACTACCGACTCAGGACTCGTCTTCACCAAGGATGCCAGAAACTACTCGTCTCGACCAACTGCCCAGAAGAGGGAGACGGCTCTGGATGTCTGGAAGACGCTCGACTTCCTGCCAAAGGAAATGAAGAAGTCAGAGGTCAAGAAGGGACTCTCCGGACTGCCGACCGTCTTTCCTTGGCTCGAGATTCTCGCCCAACTGACCCTGTTTCTCATCTGCTGGCAGCTGACTCCTATGGCTGCGGGAGACGAATCGGACGATTGGACCCTTGCCGACAAGGACTATCTTCCTGCGCCGCGAAGACAGATCCAGCAACTGTCCCTCAAGAAGAGACTTGACACCATCTCCGAACGCACCGAGCCCAGTGACAGCGACAGCGATTGCTAGCTGTCGATAAAAGAATGACTTTTCAATCTTCATTGGTACATTGCTTTTCTACAAACTGAATCGGACTGCCGGGGATAGAACCTTGTAGTGGAACAGGGCTGACCCATTATGTAGTTCTTCGGGCTTTTGGAGAGTCACCTCTGTCCAGAAGAGAACATTGTCGGTTCCGGGAAAGAGTTCTTTGGAAAAACTAGTCTCCAACTCGGTATGATCATCGTAGTAGTAGTGCTGAAAGATTGTTGATCACTCCCTCTAGTCCAACTGTCATTGCCTCCAAGCAACTTACATCATCTGTCTTATGATCGATTCCAGGCATGGCTAGCCATAGCCGGTACAAGCAGTCCTTTCCTCTTTTCTCAGCCACAATTGTGTGAGTTGTTTCGCATGGTCCCTAATATCTGAGATCGTTCCAGCAATACACTTACATCAGTCTGAAACCTAGCAATCAGTGTCAAGTTGGATGGGTGGAAGGGCTCGTACTCGGGTTCGGAGAAGAACCGACTGACTACGACCGAGATCACAGCCGTTCCTTCTGGTTTGATGCTAGGTGGTGGGAGAGTCTTTGCTTCTGGAAGCTTCGGTCACAGCAAGAGGACCAATATACCTGGTAGTCGACAAACAAATAGCCTCTCTCCTTCGAAAATCGCTGTAAGCGAGCACGAAGAGTTGACAGCTCCAGCACAAGCACAGGCGCTTCTGCTGTGAAAAATGTTGAACTTTGCCCCGCTGTGGAAACACGAGGAACAGTTCTGTGTTGGATCAATTGTAATAGCTCCAACTGGACAGAACAGGGTCAGACAGCTTCCAGAAACACTTAAAACCTAGTAACTTGGGATTAAAAACATTGAACCTGTGTACAAACAGCCAGAGAAAAATGGTAGACACGGCTAGAGGAGGCATTTTGTGGTCTGTTGACAAGGGCAACAAGTTTTGTGAATGACGCAGTCAATGAGGGGAAAGAGGCGACGGGAAAGGTAAGTGCGTGTAGAAAACATCTTACAGGGTGAGTCAGAGATGGGATAGAGTGACAGAAACGACCAGAAGTCCCGTTATGATCCCGTACGTCCTTTCCTCGTTCTTCTCTAGCTATTGCTGTTAGCCGAACTATATTTCCCCGCCCAGCATTGTATTCTTTCCCGCCCAGGCGCAGCAATATCGTCCTTCCGGTGTCGTCATTGCGATACGTCTCATCACGCCCAAGCCGCCCAAATGAAACCAGTAAAATTTTGCAGCGGCTGCACCCGAAAATTTTGTGGTCTGATCATTGACGCAAGCACAAGACGAGTAAGAGAGATATGTTTATTGAGATATCGTGCCTGAGATTCTTCACAGCCTGCCGGGGAGAACGTAAGCGTTGCTCTGAAATTGTTCTGTTCATTTTGATAATGCTTTCAAACTTACAGCGGGAGCAGCTGGAGCAGCGTAAGACGGCTGAGGAGCAACGGGAGCGACCGGCTGAGGAGGAGGGGGAGGAGGGGCGACGGGAGCTTGAGCATAAGAAGCGTGTTGAACAGGAGGAGGAGGAGCGTAGCTCTGCTGGGGAGCAGAGTAGCTGGGTTGAGGAGCGGAGTAAGTAGGTTGCGGAGCGGAGTAGGTAGGCTGAGGAGCAGAGTAGGTAGGCTGAGGAGGAGCATAGCTCTGTTGAGGAGCCATGGCGTATCCCTGAGGAGCAGGCTGAGCGTAATTCTGAGGAGGAGGATAGTTGGGCTGAGGATAGCTCTGTCCATAGCCAGTCTGTGCCTGGGCACAGGGATTGCAGACCGGGGGAGGAGGAGGAGGAGGAGCACATCCACCTCCGCAAGGGCTCGGGGGATGGAACAGGTTGGACAGCCAGTCACCTCTGAAAAGACTTTTGTAAGGGTGAGAAATGGAAACATACCCGCATCCGCCCCCACATCCTCCACCGAAAAGGAATCCAGAAGTGGCAGCGAAAAGCCCACTGAGGAGAAGAAGACTGCGCATGGTCCGAAAAGCGTCGTCAGCTTCCGATGAAGCTCCTTTTATAGAGGGCTGCCATCGGAGTCGAGACCTTGGACCGCGGCACTCCCGCAGACGGAAGGTGAGAGATAGCAGTTGCGTAGGAGTGCCTAGCAGCTAGGCAAATCCATTAAAAGGTCGAGTAGCCTTGTGTCGTTGACAGACCCAGTAGTTTTGAAATGAGAGAAAAACAGACCGGGACGAAAAGCACAAGGGATTGATGTCTGTCTGCAAAGGTCGGGAATACCCTTCGAGCTCGGACCATTCTTCTGGCTTCTAGTTCAGTCCCAAGAAACCATTTTTCGACTCTGGGATTTTCAGCAATGTTGTATAGCAAATCCAAAGCTACAACTTTGCAGAACAACGTGATTTTGGAAAATGTGTCCTTGCTCTTGGAAAACGCAATTGAATCCGGGTAGGTGGTGTTTTACTACTGTAAGTTGGGTATTCATCTCATCCAGTTCCATTTTCCTAATACAGTTTAGAGCGTTTAAAAACAATGTAGTCTGTCTGTCTCTCTTCGAAATGGTCCGATACGCTTATTACAATGCTATCCCACCGATCTCACTTTTCCCTTTCGGCCAACCAAACACAGTTGCGGCCAGTTCGTCAACAGTTCGTCAACAACGATAGTTTACCTGTGGAACGGGAAAAAAAGAAGCGGTCAGACTCAAGTAAAGCAAGGTACTTGTCTGACTTTGAGCTTAAAAGTGTGGCTGACGCCCCGTTGGGGCTCGTGATAAGTAGATGCTGTTCCAGTCGAGCTACCCTGCCAGGAGCAACGCTCCCCCAACGAAGCTATCTCCCAAACTGACTCGACTTTGACTTGACTTGCCAACAATTAGTTCAATTTTTTCAAGGCCTCCAGAAGTTTCTATTTATTCTGCAAACTCTTTGTTCTGCAAACTTGTGGATTTCGATCTTTTTCATAAACTTGTCAATCCACAAACGCCCGGAAATTAGTAAATGGAAGGTGTCTGGAAGCAGCTAGACTTGATAACGAGCCCAAGTCCTTTTTTGAGGATTTATGGGTGCCTAGCACGAAAATATACCAAACAGCCTAGACGAACATAATGGAAGCTACTTTCTGTACTAGCTGTTTGAGCATCTGACTAAAACCCGGACTAGACTTCTACAAAGTTGCCTCTTGGATCCGCTACTACTCTCCCCAACTCGCAACTTGTAATCGCCGAAAACTCTCATCGATGATGTCAAGAAAAAAGTTTATCCCATGGAGCTGGCAAACATTGTGGCATAATAAGCTGAGCAAACAGGAAGTCTCCCCCTCAGGACCAGCTCGTCTTTCTTTTACCTGGGATTCGGTACTAATGTATGTAGCAGTGACCATTGCCCCTGGCTGGCAGTTGTCATCCGGTTTTTCATGTGCCTCTGGCGCGCTGTAATCCAAGGTACGTGTTCGAGAGACAGATTCTCTGTCCGTTGGCATTATACTCTCAGTCGGCTCCCTTTCTCGCTGTCTCTCAGTAGCTTTTTCTGAACAATGCTGACGTTCGATTGCTTGATGTTCTCCAAACAATTCAAACAAAAACTATATTTTAGAAACTTTTCAATGCTTCAAAAAAAGACTTCAATTATGCAGCAGTAACTACTCTTGGAGACGGCCTAGCTCCCAAGATGCTTGTGTCCCGGTCCCTTAGTGTTCCTCCCAGTCTCTTATACACATTAAGAGTTATCGTATCGGCCTGCAAAACTTGATGTTTATTCTTTCTGCCACTATGAGGCTCGCGACGAGACAGTCTTCTTGTTCCTTCCAGCTGCTTTGTTTGTCGATCTCGCTGTCACATCCTGTGGCTATTATCTTCTTCTGGCCAGTCGGCTGTCAGTCTCTTTATCGCCCTCAAAGGATTTTCCCACTTTCCGAGGTCAAGAGTCTTCCCGGCCAATTCCATAAAGGCAAAGGTGACGCGCTGATTCAGCTCTTTCTGACAATGCCTTTTCACACATTTTTCTCATAATATTATGACTCTTCCGCTCTAATGCTACTGGCTGCGAACAGGCGTCTGTCTTGCCTGAACTATGTGGATTCACCAAAAATCTTAGATCCAGTTCTTCTTTACTAACCTCTTTTCGTGGAGCACTGGGGCGGAAGGACACAATTTGTATTCTGCCTTGAGAGTCGCTCTCCCACATTCATTTTCTCAAGTACACAGACTTTGGTTTTCTAATCGTTGTCATTGTCTCTGTCTCTCTGTCTTTCCACTGTACCACCATCATGGAAATAAAAATGTTGACTCACTTTAATGTGCCCGTTAGCAGGATCCATGCCAGCTGTCCACGTTCGCGAGATCAAAAAAGTCGTTTTCCGGTCCTCACTCTCGTCAATCATTCCTCCCCAGATCTTCTGCTGGCTCTCTACCAAAAGAGGTCTTTTTCTCGGCCTAATGACAGGCTGTTTTGTTGCGGACGGAAACCGCCGACAGGTGTCTCCTCTCTTTTCTGACTTTCTCACAATACTAATTGGTCAGCTGTCAGGGACCACCCTTCCCCCCTCTCGTTCTCGCTCCCAAGGTGATAATTCCTGTCAGTACGATTAGGCACCTAATCCGACAAGACGCCAAGGTCAAGACCCTAGCAGACTCTCCCAGTTTCTCGCCTTCTTATCATTTTCAATGATGCAAAACTTATAAAACAGTTTCAGGTTCATCAAACGCCGGAAGGGATGAGGCCGTTGCAGCAGTCTCCTCTTAAAGAGGTACGTTTTCACAGGCTATTTATCCGTCGCCACCCTACCTGCCAGTTGTCTATAACTATAGCCTCCAAACACTCTAAGCTTTCTACTTTTTTTCCAATATGATTCATGGTAGACATCTTTTCTGGTAGAGGATTATCCGGGTGAGTCAAAGCTACCAGACCTTGACTCTCTTCTGGACCCTACTGTCCCTGTCCTTCGTTCTCCCACACAGCTAGAGAAAGTTCTGGCAGAAACTCGATATTTGGACTGTTTTATTTACTACGGCTATCCTAACCGCCCGCAATTACAGCGTCAACACGATTTATGACTTGCTATGTCTTCCTTCATCCCTATTCCGTTCTTCATTGGCAGCTAGTTTCTATAGTGGTCTCCCCAGTCATTCTCTAAGAGATATATTTATTCTCCTGACGACAAAATACTCTGCAGCGCTCTGTTATTGCTCCAAATTTCCGGCTGGGAGTACCTACTCGACCAGAAAATTGTTGACTTGTCCGTCCCCCTTCTTTAGGCATTCCAGCATAACAGGTGTATCCCATTCTCACAGCCATTTTCCATTTGAAAAGCCGTCTTTCCATGCGTATCCCTCGGATCCTAACGGCCGGGCCATTGTGTCCCGAATCATTTTTCGGCAGCCGACCGTGTCATTCCCCGTTTTTTTCTGGGTTGGTCCTGGAAGACGCCAAAAAGTGATTGATAGCTTGGGATGGCTGGTCGGTCAGTCTTGTTCCGGTCACAAGACTCTGTCTCTCTCTCTCTCTTTCTGTCCTGTCAATCTGTCAGATTCTTCTAACCACCTACTCTCTCCGAGGGAGGTGGCTCAAAACAAACAGACTTACTTCCAGGCGGAGTAAACAGGGCGGCAGGTTTTGCGACAAGCAAAGCCGATCGCTGACAGAACTTTTTTTTCTCCTCTGCCGGCCGCTGAACCCGGACTAATTCCTCCAAAAGAGGCCCACAAAACCGCCTCGAAATTCGAGGCTTTCACACGGGACAAATAGACAGCTTCTTTTGTCGCCCGGGGGCGCGAGGTCACCCCGGATTCTCTCTCCTTCTGTGCTGACCTCTTGCTCATTTTGTGTGGGAGTTTGCCTCAGTTTACGGATTCAATGAGTCAAGTGAACCTCATTGGAAACCCATAAATTGACACAATCTAGCAATAATCCATCATGCTGGTGGAGCAGTTGTCCAGCTGACCAAGTGGCTCTTTTTGCTTCCTCCCTCCATGAGAATTTGTCCTATAGAGTCACAGGTGGCAGAAAAAGCTCATAAGCTCTAAGTCTCACTGTCCCAATGAGTTCACTTCTGGGTCAGTACAAAAAATTTTGTGCTCAACTTGACCGCTTGGCCAGGCCACTCTTCCTGTCACTTTTCGGTACGTTACTGATTCACGGACGACTTTGCCTAGTCCCAGAGTTTTTTATTGATTACCATAGTAATTTAGCTTTTGTGACAAGTTTAATATGCAGTCTGGGTAGCATTAAAAAAACCTTTTCCTGACCAGTTTCTTAAAGTACTCTATTCAATTTTGATTTTTGATCATTGGTGAAAACAATTTTGACTACAAGTTTGTTGACTCATCCTTGTCTGGAAATCTTTCGAACTGAGTTGTATATGAGGCACTTACCTGAGCTTCCAACCGAACGATTCGAGCATCAGATATGACTTCTTGAGTTCAGTTCCAGCTCAAACCCCTCGACTATCAATAGCTCTTAAGAGCTCTGACCACTGGTGTCAGCTGACCCTTGCCTCCTAAAAAAAATCCTCTTTTGTTGTGTCCACCCTTCCACCCCCGCCTTTCTCCTCTCGGCGATTGATGTGTTTATCGATGTCTTTCCTACGATCCGTCACAGTTCCTCTGGTATCTAATCTCTTTTTCCCGCACCTATACTCTTTCGCCGGCTCTAATTCGAGAAAAAGATGATCGGAGTCAGCTGTTTGACTTTTGTTGCTTTCGGCTTCATTACGTGTGCAACTCGGTCCCGGCTATTTTTCTCCTCCCTCTCTTTTCGTGTCCTTTGTTTAGTAGAGTCAGCTGTCGGGATGAGACAAGATGTCTGGAATGTTTTCGGATTCAGTTACATCTCCATCTTTTCCATGTTTGATTCTCAAAATGTCAATGAAGTCGCTGACTTTGCCCGCTATTATAAGATACTTTACGACACCTCGACCCACAATTTTTCTCTATCCTAACAGGAAAGGGTTATGGAAACCGCCAGATTATAGTTTGATCTATCTTTGTACGTATTCAGTACATCCTTATCGTTTCTGCTTTTTTTAATTGAAGTCCTAATACTTTGAAATGTCTTAACAGAAAGTATGTTAACCAATTCGACAACTCCTTGTTACGTCTGTCTCTCTGTCATCATGACGTTCCGCCATCTTTTCAATCTGTTTCGTCTGACATTCTCTTAGCCTACCTGTTACCTTATCCCTTGACTCCTTTCTTTGGATTCTGCGCGACTCTTCTAATTCCAGTCGGCCGGAACATGACTCGAGGTGATATACTCGAAGATTCTGACAGCCTTCAGAAGGAGGCTCTGTTTGGCGTCCTTGTGTCACGGCTTTTGCGTCGTTAGCGGTCCGTCTCGTGTCGTTAAAGTGTCGGCAACTGGCTTTCTCTCCGTCGATCTCTTCTGCGGCAACTGGTGATTATCGTTAAGCAATCTGCCAGCCACTTAAAATTATCTCGCTTGTTCACAGAGAGACTATCATCTGTCCTTTCGCCCGAAGCCTGTTTGCCCAGAGAATCAGCTGATATTTCTCTCTCTCTCTCAAAAATCTCTACCTAATGGCCCATTAGGCTCGTTCTCCTAATTGAGTTATGGCAGTCGTTGGGGGTTCATCCCCAAGGTCCTCCTGTCCACTTTTTAACGTCCCTTCCGGTCGAAATGGATGATTTCAGGAGTGCGTCGCACAGGCCCTGTACGCTAACGAGGCAGACTATCCGGGAGAGCTCTCGTTCGAAAAGGGTGATCATCTAAGGATCATATCTCAGAAACCTCGTGAGTTGTTCGTCATTACAAGTTGAAGGTAAAAGATTGACACTCGACCTGAAATTGTAGATGGGATAAGAATTCAAGTAACCAAGAGGCTCAAATACCAAAGAGTAAACCATTATAGTTTTGACTATCTAGCCTGCTCTTTATCTCTGTCAATGGCAACTCCAACTGACCTGAGCAATGCAAAATTTCGTTAGAAATCGAAAACAGAAACAGTGCAAAAACAGGACAAAACAAAATCTGGCCTAACACACAAAAACCCCAAACTACGTCTTCCCTTTCTGCCAACGTCTACCGTCAACCCTAGCGATAGTTTCCCATGGTTTAGACAAGATCATTCGATTGTTGTGCTAATAACAAATCTACTACTATTGAAACAATTCCGTCAAACAGATAAACAGATAAAAAATTTGGTGACAAAACTGTAGAGAACATTTCAGTCAAACTGGAATGTTTGACTGAAGTTTTTTTTTTCATTTGAACTTTGGGCTGATAATGTAGAGGAAAGAACTATAAACAATGGTGAACTAAGTGTAAGAATTACGAATCACTTGGCCCCGATTAGTTCGCGTTAACATCGCCCTAATTGGTTCGATTTATACCTAAAAAGAAAAGAATTTCAGAGATCGAGGGCTGTAGTGAAGGTTGGTGGCTCTGTGTGGATAAGAACGGAAAGAGGGGCATCGCGCCTGGCAATCGTCTCCAGATCATGCAACGTTTCGACGATAACGTAAGTGTGACCGATGTTTGTCTAAGTCGAGAGAACACACTCTGTTCCTCTCTCTCGCTAGAGACTCCTTCGCCTCTTCCTAATTCCCACTCTCGGTCCGGAACCTGTTCCGCACAAAAATGCCTCCTCATTCGGCTCACGTTCGTTTGTTTTTATTTGGAAGTTAATGGTAGTTCTTCCTATATCTGTATCTCTCTCTCCCTCTCTCTCTTAGTCCTGACATGACCTCCAATAATCAAGAGATGTTTCGAACCCCCACTCTTAGAGAAACACAGTAATTTCAGTCCACGCGCATTCCCGTGAAGGGCGCGGTTTCCTTCGTCTTGATTAATGACCGACCGCGCCTACTTTATGTGATTCAGAGACATCGACCAACTACACATCCCCCGTAGGCGTTCGCTTCTTATCATTGATCCTATTCCGTTCTGGACTTAGCTAATACTTACCTATATTTTCTTATATACTGCTATATTTTTCGCCGTCTCACTGCTTTGTGTACCTAGATTCCTATCTGGACAGAATTTTTTGCTAAAGTAGGTACCGCCAATGAGCGACGGATTACTACACTGTTTCTTTTCAAACCTCTTCTCATATTTTTATTTTGTTCTAAACCCCTTTACTTCTGCTTTGTTAGCTTCCAGCTGACCTTCAGTAAGGCTCCCTACTGTTTCACACACCCTTTCTCATAGTAGGTGGCAATCTAACAGTAAACAGAACCCGGTTCACTGCCTCTCCTGACCAATTTTATCTATAGTCGGACACGAGCATTCACTTTTCGGCGCTTCTCTTTAAAACAGACTTCATTTATAAATTCAGAAGAAGCTATGTAATTGCTGTAGACAACACAAACTGTCTACCTAATTGCATTTTTTTTCAATTCCGTTCCGGAGAAATCCAAAAGTAACTAATTACGAGAAATTTGCAAAACTTTGGGGCTGCTATGTTTTGCTCAGAAAAAGAGACACGTTACGGGGTCCGCTTTCAAACCATCCTTTAACCAAAACTTGACTAAGTATTCCCGTAAGGAGCTTTCTACAAAAGTACTGTCTTTTAGTTGAATAAGCAATTGAAAAAGTACCGATCTGTTCTGAAAACGTGGTCCTTTATCTTCTGTTCACACTTTTGTAAAAGTAAGACAAAAAAGGGGAGTACAGAAAGTGATGTCCCTTTTTCTTCGCGCCCTTTGATCTAGCCGAGTTCCTCTTTCCCGAAAAAGAGTCTATGTAATCCGTCTCGGTCACGTGTCAGTAGCTCTTCTTCTGTTTGCCGCCGTCCAATTGTTCCACCTTCTTCTTCGAGTGTGCCATTCGCAATGTTCCTCTCTTCCTTACTGTTCTATCGATACAAAGACAGAGAGACATTTTTAAGTCGAGTTAACAGTAGCTAAGTCTATTTGTCGAGCCTCTCGACGCAGCAGTCCTTTTCACCCGCTCCCTAAAACCTATAAGAGTAATTGATGTTTCGATTGTGTTTGACCGAGAAACGGGTTCTGCCACGCCCTGGCAATACTCTTCTTACCATATGTTTCACAAGTTTCAATAAGAGTTCCTTTCAGTTCTTCCGTGTGGCTCAGCCCTTCATGGATGACTTCTTCGCCTTCCACAGCTCACCTTTCGATGATCCGTTCTTCAGGAGTACGTTTATTTTTTTTGTATTTGAGAAATATTCCAGTTTTTTATTGGTCTTTAAAAGTTTGTACGTAGCTAATAGTTACGACAATATCCAACCTAAACGTTTTTGAATGAAGGGCACGACATGGAAAATATATCTGTCGCCGAGGACCATCATTGTTTTTAAACAATTTAGTGTATTTTAGTTTAGACATGCTCTGCAAAGTTGTAGAATTTGTCTGCCTTATAATTTTTAATTACGTCAAAAATTTGTTTATGAGGCGGAAGTCAGACGCAGATCCATACCAATCTGACACAAGGCGGCGGCTGCGCAATGTGTCCCTTGTCTTCTATTTCTTGGGGCTCCAAACAGTTTTAAGGAGCAAAAAATTCAAAAAAAAATCGAACACATGTGCTGAAAAGATAAATAGACACTTCCGGCCATCCCAGCCAATTACTCAACTTCGCCTTTTTGCAGGCAGACCATCGCTCTCGGGCCCGGTGAGAGAGCGTCTCTTCGAAGGACCACAGATCCGTCGTATGAACAGCTGTGACGATGCGCTCAAAAATGTCGGAATAGTCAGGAACATCCCGATTCGGGTCGAGAAGACTGACGGTCCAAGGGAGAGACTCTGTCAGTCGACTGTCAACATCACGGACCAGCTTCCTATGAATGGTGCCCGGAGACACAGTGACTTCCCGTCGGAATTCAGACAAACGACAACTTTTGGGTACGTTTCTTATCAAATCAGAGTATCAAGGTGACGGATCAATGATGGTCTTAACCCCTTACCCCTGTCTTTAGTGATCAACAGGAACTGCTGGCTCCAAAATAGGATTAGGACCTGGAATGTGTTGAATCCTTATCAGGAAATTTTAGAGCCCTATCACACCCGTTTTCTCCCCTATTGCCACCCTCTTTTTTCAACTTTTGAGAGGTCACACGGCTTTAAAACTTCCTTGTCCTGCTGTTTGTTAGCCGCTATCTGTTTTTGTTCCAGTGACAGCAGTAGCTCTAGAGAACATGGCTCCTGTTCTCAATGTCAATTTCACTGTTAAGAAGTGCTCTGACAGCTTCGCCATGCACAATTTTGTAAAATTGTAGAACACCAGTCGGCTTCGCCACCTGGTCGGCGGTTATATTGAGCAAGGAACAAAAACAATAATTTTCTTTTTACAGTTAAAGCAATCAAAACAGTAACTTGCCAGCTCAAAACACTGCTAATTTTGTAACTTGAACTGTCCTGACTTGTCTTGTCAAATCTAATCTAGGATAATAATTGACAGAAAAGGCTACAAACATTGCCAAGTGTTATCTCAGATGTTAGCTGACTCGCAGACGCCTCTTGCAAATTGTAACGTTAGAATACAAAAATCTACAAGTTTCTAGAGCATAGTCAAACCGTAAAGTATCAATTCCCTCCTGAAAAATGCTATTATATGGGAGTCGGGGTTGCTTGTTGACTTCAAAAGACCAACATGACTCACAGGCTATCCTGTACCCTAGCATCGTCGGCGAACATTGATCTGTTTCTAAATGCCCAAAAGACTCTCAGACTAGGAAAAAAACGGGAAAAGCCAGACTTTGAATAACTCAGTCAATTGCAAAAAGTTTCAAGAACAATTCTATTATCGCCTTTAATCGAGCTGGTGATTCCTGACTAGTTACGAATCGGAATAAAGTAGCAGTCAAGAAAGCCAGGTGAAGAAACAGATGTGCCAAAAAAAGCCGGACAGACCAGAAATAGATAGTCGGAAACTAAACAAGTTCTTTTACTTTTGTACCTGTTCCATCCATCAAAAGCTTTTTTGGACTAGGTATTCAATGGCCATAAGAACAGATGATGTTGTACTAATTCAATTAGAGCAGACGGGTTGCTGATAAGGAACAAGGGGAAAACAGTAGCGGCTGGTTATCTGAAAGCAGAAGGCTGACAAGGAAAATGGGAAAGGAGGGGAAAGATCGATGAAATCATAACAGTCGTATCACTTTTACCTGACCCCGGCGCCACGCCCCGCCTTTTGATTCCCCTTCAGTCCCACACACATTCCAAAATGTGGTGTATACGCGCTGGTCATGCTGGTCTGCAAGAGGATTCCTACCTGTAACCGATCCTAGTCTTAACTGGTTTGTAATTGCATCTTTTAGACCTCCGGCTCCGCCACGACGATCGGTCGACAGTCTCAGAGCTCCGGAACTTGACCAGCGCGTGTCCTCTGATGAGGAGGAGCGCCGAAGTGTGAGGAGTGAGCGAAGTCCTCAGCGAACACTGATTATTCCTTCCGCTGTCCCCGGACGGACCATTGAGATTCCACTCGGAGAGCCAGGAATGATGCAGAGGAGCTACTCGTCTAGTTGGGCACCGGAACAGCCGCAGAGGTGAGAAATACTTATTTCTGATTGGAAAGGAGACCTTTTTAGGGCTCGGAGTCCCAAACCAGAGACGCAGTTGGAGAAACTGACGCAGAGACTGAAGAATCTGGGTAAGTCTTGTCCTTTGAGTTCACTCGAATGGCACGCGCAAACCCATGTTTCGGACCCAAGAATACATTTTCTATTATTTTCATGATCACGGTACAACTTTGCCGAGCATTGCTAAGCTCGAAAGTTGGATTTTGTGCTTGAAAATGGCGTGCCAAATAGTGAGCTTTGGCGCGCCAAGAATCGGGTAACGAGCAAGCCCCCAAGAAATCTCCCCTATACAAGATCAACCACTGGTTTTCTAAATTTTTGATAACCTGCAAATTTGTGCAATTTTTCTGCTCCTCTAAAGTCTGGTGTGAGTTCAAAGGCTCGTCTGTCACTCATTTTTTGTACCATAAATCCATGAAAGGCAAGGAAATCATCCGCGATCTTCACGACAGCTCTTTTTCCCAAAAGTCCATTTGCGCCGAGGGTGTCTTCTTTTCCCTAAGATCTCTATCAGCAGGCCTCCTCTCTCTCCCACTCAATTTCCTATCGATTCCACACTATCACAAGTAGACGGAACAACAAGAAAAACGAGAGAAAGGTGCCGCAGCAAGTGTAACTTACCGTGATTTATGGTAAAACCCGATCGGAGTTCTCTTCTTTGTGTGAGAAGGATCGGAAAAGGGTCACGCGTCGTTCTTGTCATATCACAAGTTTTATGGCTGCGGATAAACAGTGAGCGCGAGAGTCAGATAGGGCAGAACACACAAGGAAGACTGATTTTTTTTCCAGTGAAGCTCTCTAGACTGAGCCCACACAAAGTCTCGGATCCCAATAGCAGAGACTGACATGTTCTTGCTCTGTTAATCTCGATGTGCTGAGTCTTTGAAAACATATTTTCTGGAACCAATCAATGTTTTAAAAAAATGTAATGTCATCTTTGAAACTTTTCATGTTTCACAAAGTTGTAGAGCAGATTCAGAGCTATAAACTTGTAGAACATGTCAGAGTTCAAAAATGGAGTCCTGGATCCGAAAACCGGGGTAAGAGACGAATAAGTCAGAACGATGCGTCTCGACGACAATACTACTTTTCTAACATCCAAATTTTTCAGCCGCTCGACCCTTCAAACCTCCTACCAATACTCCCATCATTAAAGAATCGTCTTTGACATCGAAGGAGAGTGATCGGAGTCCTAGTCCTTCCAGTAGCGGCATCGGAGCTGATCTCACCGACTCGTCCCATTCTGGAGAGGAGAATAAGGTATGTCTTATCAAAAGAAAATCGAGAGCGGAACTGTTTCAGCGCACAAGCGATCTGTCATCCCTTTCCGGCTCCGAACAGAACGAGGAGAGTCGAGGAATGGCGCGTCATCAGCCATACATGTCCCGTCTTGTGACTCAACAACCCACCAGTGTCATTCAGGCCGTTTTTGATGGCATTGAGAGGCCCATTAGAAACCAGGTGAATCATTTGGAAAGTGTATTTCTCAATGTTTGAAATCTTATAGAGTGGTTTGACAGTCGAGGAGGACATGCGAAGGAATGAGACTCTACCATGGAACCATATTCCGACAGCCATTCAGACCAAGGGAGTCGGGTAAGTCTGTTTCAATGGATGACCTTATCAAGTCGAGAGAGACAGCGCCGTTTGCATAAAACTGATTCGATTCATTTTATTGCCTGCTGCGCACATTGTTCCTCGTCTTCTTTGAACTGGAAAAATGTTTCAGGGAGGTGCTGGAAGAGGAAATCCAAGCCAGGAAGAGGGTTGTACTGAACAAGATGAGTGACTGCCTGAGGAGCATCGAGAATGCCGTCTCGCAAATCAACATTGTAAGTAAGAGTCGATAGAATGGACAGTGGGCAGTGAACAGACAGTAAACAGTCGAGAGTCGATCGTGAACAGTTGTCAGTAGATAAAGTCCTTTTCAACTCCTGACAGTGACTCTTCCAGGTGACAGCCCCTCAGTTCTGGAGAGTCGCCCACGTCCTCCAACCTAATCTGTCATCTCTTCGAGATGCTGCCACCGCTGTGACAGACTCCCTAGAACAGTTTGTCGACAGTACCGGCAGAGTCTCCATCGACCGGAACAATCCCAAGTCGGCCGAGTTCAATCGTCATCTAGCCCCTCTCACCGAGGAACGCCGTTTGATTGTCAGTCTCCGCAAATCGTTGGACAGCTCCGGTTGGACTGTAGCGAATCTCTCAAGAGATCGCGACCATCCGAGGACGATGGATAGTCTAGAGCAGTTTGTCTCCGTCGCAGCTCAGATCCCGTCAGACTGCCGCAGAATGTTCCAATGGATCCAGATGCTGGTCCCGAGCTCGACTGTCATCTTTCTCTCCCCGATCTCAAAACCATCGAATGGAGTGGCAAAGACGCTTGAGAGACCCAACCACGTCTTTTTGAACACGCCCACAGTCGAAGAAAAAAGACTCTCTTCCTCATCTACCTCATCCACAGCTGCTTCAATTGACACACCGCCGTCTTCGATCCTTGTGACCAAGCCGAATGTGGACAAGCCCAGAGGGCGAGTCACTTTTGCGGATGAGGTGAGTAACAGTCACTTTCTCTTTCCCTCTCACTCTTTGTACCAAATAACTCTTTGTTTAGACGACTTCCAACAGTTCCTCCGGCGGCGACAATAGTTCTCTCGAGTACGCGTCCATTCAGAAAGAACCCCGTGATCTGAAAGACGAGCGAATTATGGAAGAGGACGATCTCGAGTCGGTGATGAGTGACCGTGACAGTCTGTTCCAAGACTATGCCTACTTGGACGACGTGGTCCCTGGAAGATCGAAAGGGCAACTGCAGTCGAAGCCGAGAATCAATGAGGAGGTTAGTTTGGAGGCGACTAGGCGCCCAAGGAAAAACTGGAAAATGCTATTTTCATCCACAAAAATTTCAGGACCGTACAATCGTCCGCTTCTATGCGCCTCAGCTCGAGCAACACACCGAATCTCTGTCCCATGCCATTGAGGAATTCCTCGAGGTGGTCGAGAAACATCTCCCTCCAAGAGAGTTCGTCCAAAAGGGCAAACTGGTGAGTGCATTCTGAAGAATCGAGGTGAAGATACCCCTTCAGATCATTCTGGCCGCTCACAAACTGATTTACATTGGGGACAGTGTCTCCCAATGTGTCAGAGACAGATCTGTCGGGAAGGTGGTTCGGGAATGTGCCGACGAGCTCTGTGATCATTTGAAGGACTGTGTGAAGGCGACAAAGATCGCTGCTGAAGAGGTAACCGACTGGTTTTATCCGAATCATATGCAAAATCTTCAGTTCCCTGAAATCAAAAGCATGCAAACCATGGTTGACACAATCATCGCTGTCTCCAAAGCCGCTCATCGACTCAAGCTGCTGATTGGAGAATGCTGTTAAAAGTCCCTCTCGCCCAATCCTTTTTCTAGTCATCCCGGTCCTGTGATACTCAAATTATTGATGACTTATGTCTCTATTTGTGACACCTACGCGCTCTTCTCTTCTTGCTCAACAGAGATTCTTCTACGAGTCCAAGTGCCTTGCGGTAAGCATTGTAATTGTACAGATAGTATCTGAAAATGAAGATGTAAAAACTATTCTTAAGACGTAAATGGTTCGGTCGAATCGTGTTTCTGTATTGAAGATAATGGGCTTTCCAAAATGAATAGACAAAGCTCAGAATACATCCGTTCTCTTGAAGGAGTTTTTGTTTTGGACAAGTAAGTGGGAGATGTGCGAGTTCCGACGACGCGAAGTTTTTATAGAGCTGTCACTATCTGACATTTCAGAGCTTTAGACGGGTTTCTCTATCTCCGACAAACATATCAGCGTTAGGTGGACTTTAGAATACTACAGCTGGATTTTCGCGCAGAAATGCCGAAACGTTCTCTCAAATTGACGGAAAAAGACAGGAAGCATGTTAATCTTTTGTCGTTCCGAATAAATGTGAGCTCGAAAAATAAAGGCAGGCAGAGCAAATAGTAGCAATGTACCCTGTCTCTTTCATGAAAGTTAGCCTGTTCTGAACAACTTGTCCACGAAGAGCTGTTGCACGCTGTTTACGACGGCGCGCTGCTGGTATCGTTTGAATTAAATTCCAGCCTATTGACGCAACAACAATTTCGTGTAGCTTTTACCCCTTTTCAAGCCTTTCGACGTTATTCTTGTCCACAAATGTTGCTTGAATGAAAAAACCTATCCTCCTCGTGTTTTCCATAGAAAATCACTGATTTCCACACAATTGTTCAATCTTTCATCCCCAGCTACCACTGCTAATTTTCCTGCTTTCAGGTCTCACCTCATAGGAGTTGTATGGCTAATATCACCAATTTGAACAAGCCGAAAGGTAGTTGTTCTCCTTACCAATCGAAAACATCAATTTAGACGCATTCGAGCAGCTCGAAGACGAAGAAGGAACCCGTCAGGGATTCTGCCATATTCGTATTCAGCAGCGTACGGGAAGGAAGACCATTACCACCGTACAGGGTGTTGCTCCCGAGTACGATTTGAAAAAAATCGTCAGATATCTCAAAAAGGTTGGTGCAGTTCATTTCCTTGGGTTTTTTCAATGAAACACTTATCGTAACGGATACGACAGAAGTCCTTAGGTAAAGGTAGCAAAGCCTGTCCCACTTTTTGTCCAAAATGAATGCTAGTTCAGAAAGAGTAAATTAGGTCCCTTGTAATCGACGAAGCTTTCGAATAGGTTGAAATTGGCTTAATTGCTCGGAACAATTTTACTAAGACAGTTGCTTCACAAGCATAACGTTAGTTTGCCATCTTTTCTTTCCAAAATTAGACACGCTGTGCAAATTTTGACAGTAAAACAGTGAAAACAACCTTGGTTTGCCTCTGTGGTGCCTGAGTTTTCGTTTGTCCACGTCATATCTTCATTTCTAACCAAATCTCTCGCACAGGAGGCAAACTCTCGGCAAATTTCTGGCCAGTTATGCCTCCTGTTGCAGTGAGATCATGCTGCTTCGCGTCCTCGTCAGTCTGGTGGCCTTCCGTCTCCTCAGCGTCTTTCTCGTCCGCTCCTGGTTTGTCCCTGATGAGGTCTACCAGTCGTCCGAGGTCGCTCATCACATGGTCTTTGGAACCGGTCATCTCAGCTGGGAATGGTCGTCGGCTCTACGTTCTGTCCTCCATCCGAGTCTCATTGCCGGACTCTACTCCCTGCTCTCCGTCTTCGGTCTGGCCACGCAGCCGCACATCGCCATAGCGCCACGCATACTCCATGCCGTCATTTTCGCCCTCGGAGATCTGTCCTACTTCAAGCTGACCGATCGTCTTCTACCTACCTCGAACGGGGCGTTTTACGCTAAGATGACGTATCTGAGCTGCTGGTTCGTCTTCTACTGTGCCGGAAGAACGCTGTCCAACTCGCTGGAGACTGCTCTCACCTGCATCGCCCTGCTTTGGTATCCGTGGGACGGAGCTCATCATCGTGGACACGTCTGGCCTTACATGACAATCGGCTTCCTCACGATCGTCATTCGTCCAACCGCTGCCCTGATCTGGCTTGTGCTGGGAGTCAATCATCTGTTGACGAGCCGAGAGCCAGTCAGGCTTATCTTCCGCACGGTCCTACCCGCCTGTCTCCTCGTCATGGGATGTTCAATTGGACTCGATACGATCTTCTACGGCAAACTGACCTCGACGGCCTGGAATTTCCTCATGTTCAACGTCCTGACCGGTGGCAGTGCTCATTTCGGTGTCCATTCGTGGTTCTGGTTCCTGACTGAAGGACTTCCCTCGGTTCTGACTGTCCAGCTCGTTCCAATCGTGCTCGGACTGTTCAGCCCAGTCCGACCGACGCTTCTGCCTCTCACAACGTCCGTCTTCTACATTATCTTCCACTCGTTCCTGCCGCACAAGGAACAACGCTTCCTCCTGCCCATCGTTCCACTTTTGTGTTTCTACGGCGGTGCCTTTTTCGCAGATCGACGTTTCCCGCGTGTTAAAAAGATGCTCTACTGGACGATGATAGCTGTGAATTTTGCTGTGGCTATCTACACCGGTCTCGTTCACCAAGTCGGTCCCTACAGCGCCGCGGATTCGATCTTGAAACACCGAGACGAAAAGCCAGCCGTCTTGGCTCTGATGCCGTGCTATTCTCTGCCCGGATGGAGCTATTTTCACGACCAAATCGGAGAACTACGCCAGCTAGACTGCAGTCCCGATTTGAAGGGAATAGGAGATCCGGATGAGGCGGACAGCTTCTTCGAAGAGCCAATGAGATGGCTGAAGACGAACTCCATAGCCAGCTACGACCATGTCATTCTGTACGAGAAGACCTATCTCCAGCTGGCAGACTACCTGACTTCCAGCCGATTCTCTGTCTGTGATCGTCTCTTCCACGCTCATTTCTTGACCTCAGATCGACAAGATCATCATATCGTTGTCCTTTGCAAATAATACCTATTTCGTTGTGTATAAACGTGTTGTTGTCTTACGCAATCTTCCCAAAACAAAAAGTTTCGTATTCCAGCCGCGCACTTTAATTAAAAGTTGGCGATATGATCTCGAAGCCTTTTTGTCCAATCGAACCACGCCGCCACATGTTTTTCTGCGGGTTTCCCTCGATGGTGTAGTCGTCTGCATCGTTAGATAGAGGTCGAGAAAAAGTTGAAGGGGAACTTGTGATTATGACAGGAACAAAATGTGTGATTTCAGGAGTACAGCTGTAACGGAACCATCGTCGAACACCCCGAATATGGAGAGGTCATGCAGTTCACCGGAGACCAGCGTCAACAGATCAAGGATTTCCTTGTGAAGGTTCGTTTAGCTATGTTTTATCTTGGAAGCTACAGAACATCGCTAAGTTTTCAAAACTCTATAAGTCAGTTTTGGTTTTAAAAAAAAATAGGTTGCTTGATGTAGAAAAGTTTGTAGGCGTATATCACTTAGCTTTGTTCGAATTTTGACAAGAAACTTCGCTTCTTTTAATATGGTCCTTCACATTTGGTCATGAATTCAAACAGAAACGAAGGATATCCTTAAAAGCATCAAGCCCGAATTTCAGGTCGGAATCGTCAAAGAAGACAACTGCAAGGTCCACGGATTCTAATGCTGCTCGCCATCTATGCGATCACTTGATGCCTCATTATGCTATGTCCCCTCCAATTCCTTGAGGGCTTTTGTTGTTACGTTCTCTCTCACTCACGAGTTGAGAAAAAAAGATAAACCTTGATCGTAACCAGTCGTTAATGTTATGCTATGTATTTCCCTTCTCCTCTTCCACGCCCTTCCTCTCTCGTAAAACACGTGAGGACTTCAAGCAGTCTTCTGAGCCCTGTGAAGTACTGCCGCCTTCCGGTCCCTAATCTCCACTTTTAACACAGGGGCGGTCCCTCACTCTCCCTCTCGTCTCGCTATTCGTAGTCAACGACCCGGAGGGGTGAATGAGGCCCAAGGTGAGTTTCTCTTTTTTCTTATTCTTGATTAATCCTCGGGCAGATCCCTCGTTCGGAGAGCTTCTCCGGACTGCAGCAGGCTGGCAGAAGAAGTGTAGAGGTTGCGGAGAAGAGGACGAAGTCGAAGAAGGGTAGCACTCGACTAACGCAGGAGTCTACCTTGCAGGTCCGTTTTTTACCTCAATTTTTGTGAATATTGAAACAGGCGCCTCTGCTCGGTCGTGGCGAAACTAGTCTTTTCATTCCTCTACATATCCTCAGCGCACTTGCACTATCAATTTCTCATCAATTACGTGTCCTTTACGGATCAAACTGTCCTCAATACGTATGTCTGTCAGCGTGTTTATGTGCCTCGTTCTACCGGACAAAGGATGAAATTGGCAGACTGCCTGTTGCTATCTCAAGTATTATTGTGACTTGAGCTGGTTGACATGACACCTGCCTCTAGAAGAAAAGGAAGGGACTTGCTTCGAGCTCGAAGTGTTCCTGACGGACCATGCCATGAAAATTATGCAATTGATCACGACCATATATCAGGGAGAACCTTGAAATCTACCAGTCTTTCGAATGGCAACCCGCTCTCTTTCTCTCTGCTTCCATCAGCGGACGACCCCATCGGCTTTATGTGATGTCCGCAATGACCGTACGAGGAAAACAGGCACGCGTAAAAATGCAAATTCGTCGTCAGTCTGAATTTTTGACCTAGAGGTGTGACCTATGCAATAGCAGACAAAACGAGAACGACGAGTTCCCCCAATATGCCCGTGTGTGCGTCACAGTCTTTTCTTTGTTTGTGCTTCCCACATTTCAAGGACGCCATCTTGTTGGAACGTAGGAAGACAGAGAATGGCTGTGGGATTGAGGAAGGGATGGGTCAATAGAACGGCTCTGCTTTAAGGCTGTTCCGGTTGACGAGACATGGAAGAACTGCATAGCTTTATAGGCTTCTACCTAATAATTACTAAACCTAGATGTTCTTTTCACTTAAATTGAAGCAACAGGTCGACCTAATACAGCTCAGTAGAGATTATTCATGTTTTAAACAATAGGACAGAGTTTGACGTCAGTTGGATGGCGGATTTGAATTGCCAGGTGGACAGAAACAATCAATTCACCTTTCCCACTTTCAAATTCATATCATGATGCTCCTCAAACAAAGAGCTTGACGACACGAGAGTCCTAGTCATTCCTTTTGGGACGAAAGACTTGATCAACCGCCTCGTTTTATGACATTTACGCCCGCACACGTCGCTCTCCCGAATGCCTGCATCGGTTTTTCTACTTTTTTTTACTTCTGCAAAGCTTCACTTCAGTACTTCTTGGCCATCTTAAGTGATGCAGACTGGTCCAACACGTCCTCTTCCAGTCATCTCGGCCTGCGGTATCAGAATACACCTGGTTTGTAATCAAAAATAGGAGAAAATTTTTTCTAGAAGTATCAGGTCTACTTGTCAGGCTGAACAGATCAAAGTTGAACGTGGCTGACATCGCAGCAGCTCATCCCAATGCACTTTTGTCAGTTCTAAGAGAAGTTCTCTCCTCGCTGCCGTCAATCTTCGCTTCGGAAGAACTTCTATGCTTGACTCCTTCAGTCTCGGACGATCTGGTTCGACTGTACACTTTGGGGTGAGTCTCACTTGATAATCGAGAGCAAAACATTCAGTTTGATCGATTCTCTGGAGGCCGAATGTGCCAGGGTCGTCTATCTGACCTGTAAGTCGCTGAAGAAACTCGTGCAAATGTCTGGAAAACGAGAACAATCCCTCACAGGCAAGTGTGAGGAAAAGAAAACTAAAACAAACTTTAGATGCCATCATGATTTTTAGTCCGATCTTCTTCCCATGCTGTAATGCTCCCAAATCATTCCTCAGAGCAGCGAGAGTTGTGCTGCTTATGATAGAGGACGTGGACTCAGTCTTCCCCACACACTTGATCGAAAACGGCTATCATCAGGAGAATTTAATAGGTGATAAAATGCGCGTAGATGGCTAATCTGTTGTTCCAGAAATGATTGAGGCGATGGAATGCGAGGATCATTATGACAGCGGGTTCGAATCGACCACGATCGACGACGAAAGCCGTGAGGAATGGAAGCAGCTAGACTTGCCCGACACTTCGGGGTACTATGTCATTTCATTCGAAGAATAAAGTAAAAAAATATTAATTATAAACAACCCACGCTTCATTGAGTTTAACAGTAAACAACACGAAACGATAGTTAATAACAATGGACTTAGTTGCTCCTCTTGGCGGCCTTGGTAGTCTCGTCGACGATGACATTGGGGAGAGAAACATCCTGCAAATAGAAACTTCCAAGGAATAAACGGGAAAACTCACGAGTCCTTCAAGCATAGCCTTCACGTTCTGGTCGACCTTCAGGGTTCCGATCATGGTAGGATCAACGACAGAAATCTCGGGCATGTAGTTATCTCTCCTCTCGCGCTCTTCCTCCTGGAGCTTGATGGAAATTCCACGGACTGGTCCACGCTCAATACGCTTCATCAAATGTGTGATGTATCTGAATTCAGTGCTTATATTACAAACAATTTGAGGAACTAACCCGGCAATACGGTTGCGGAGCTTCTTGCTGCCGATGACGGCGATCTCGTCGCAGATCCTCTTGTTGGTGTGGAAGTCATTGGTCATACGAGTGTAGTACTTCTCGATAATGACCTTGGAGGCCTTCTTGACGGTCTTGGTACGGACACGGCTGGTGACCATTTTTTCCCAGGCTGAACGATCAACTTGAAACGATGAAAAGTATTTATAGGAAGCAGAAAATCGTAGAGATCAACTAGGGCAAAGGTTGAATAAGGCTATTCAAGAATATACCCGCTGGAAGAAGAAATGAACAGGGTTTCCTGTTGCAAAAGCGCAAAACATTACGTAAACTAACGCTTAATGATGATTTATACACATGTTTCGCTGTCGAAAAGAAGCACAAATGCTTCAAAATTAGAGAAATCTCTTTTATGAAGTTTAAAATCGGTTTTACAACGTGAAATACCCGTTTTCCAACAATTCAGCGATGACAAACAACAAATTGGTCCTATTTCTTCAATTTACGATCAAAAAAGTAACAGTGGCGAGAAGAAAAGAGTCAAGAAAGTAGAAAATAACGGCAGAAATTTTAGGCAAAGAGCAAATCGACCGCTTCGTAAGGATTACGGTAATCGGTGGGGCGTGGGTCCCGTCACGATCGCCAAAAGTCGTCATTTATTGTGAGTTGTTGGGGAAAATTCCTCGACTGTTCAAGGAGAGGAAATCTCACTGGATTTCCCTGGAATAGTGTGAAATCCATGGATATTTAATGGGTATATGGAAGAGTTGGATGGTTTTGACATGTTGACGACTAGTTCGATGCTCTTGATGTTGCATTTCCACTACCAACCAGTCAAAATTCTAACAACAATCCAGGAACTGGTTGATCTACCTTTTCAAGCGACCCATCTCCATTTCAAGACAGAACCTGCTCGAACATGTGGCGATTAAGAGCAAGGGAGCCAGGAGCCGCAAGGAATGGAGTCAGCTGCGATGGTCACGCCCCCGGCGCAGACAACTAGCCACTTCTGATTTATATGCTGCTTGTTCAAATAATGTCTTTTCTAATTGGCTGTCATTAAGACCTATCTGATCTCCTGAATGTCGCCGTCTTCATGACATTCCACCCAATCTTCTTGCCGCTCATTTTGACGGCCATCAAACTCGATCTCAGGCTCAGCCAGGAGAAGGTTTATCAGAGGTTCTCCTTCCATTTTTGGTTTATTTTCAGGGAAATATCCTCACTTTGGTCTCCCCAAGTCGAAATATTACTATCGGCGTCAGCGGCAACACTTTATTAGCGGATCGGGTGCCTATTGCTCAAGTTCAGGTGAGAATATGAAAATGAATAAAAAATAATGCATTTATATAGTATGTTACACGTCGAGAAGGTAATATTGAGCCAAAAGCATCTCGAAGAATTCAGAAAACAAGCTGAAACATGACAAGTTTCGCTGGCCTAATTTTTCCTACTAGGCGACATTTCCATGCGCACGCAAAAAGTTCTCTTCACAGCAGTTATCCTACTAGGAGAAGTGTTCATTTCCCCAGGAATAGCCTCTCATTGCTGTGTCTTTTCGGACCATTAAACCTCAATGAGGAGGACTCTTTTCCCTCCAAAGAGTCGCAGGAAGAATCTCCCTAAACTACTGGCAGCCCCTGGGAATTCGGATTTCACTCAAAAGTCATCCCCCGAAACAATATAGAATAATTTGTCTTCCTATTTCAGCTCTTCGAGTCAATTGGACTCACAATAGGATGTCTTTCCGAGGTGTCCCTGCACTTCTCCACGGCGGACAGCAATGCTCTTCTACATTCACCGTCAATCTGTTCCAATATATCGGGTAAGGAACATGGGGAGAAGGAGTGTAGTACGCACAAACTCCAAACAAGAAGCTTAGCTTGCATAAACATTAAAAGACTGAAGGAGAGGAGGGGGTTGCTGTTTGGTAGTCGAGGGTCACTAGTGCTATTTAGTTTTCTGGACAGAGACAGACAGGGTCAGACGAAGAGATTGTGACAGAGATGAGACTATTCACAGTTGATACATCAGTGATTGAGACCACTGACGGTCGAGACAGTATTCTTGACAGACTGACAGACTGGAACTGGGATAGTGGCAATACTAGACATAATAGAGATGGACAAAAGGGACACAGCCATAACAGGGATGGACAAAAATCGAAACAGAACAATAGGACATAAAGTACCGACAGTATCAAAGAAAAACTTGGATAGGGACAGACAAATAGACATGGACAGTCGTTGAAAACTGGAAAAAGCCATAGTAGGAAAGGGAAAGAGTCATCCAACTGTAGACAAACTGTTCAGGAATCGAACTGAATGAGTCTTCAATTCCCGGTTGTCTCTCGAACCTCTTCCATTCTTCCAAGCTCATTGTGAACAAAATCTGCGGGTGAGTCCTCGTTCCCTCCCTCCATCTGTCCACTCGGGTCTTTTTCATGGCACTCCAAGCGTTCGTCTCATGAATATGTTAGCTATTTATCAGCTTGACAATGAGGCTTTCTTATTCAGCACAGCCGTCCTCACTAATTCCGAGACGAGAGACTTTTTACAAGGGGCTGGCGCAGTAAATGTATACGGCTCGTAGTCTCTTTACCAAATGGCTGAAAGGCCACTTAAAACTGGGACCTTTTCAACACCTGTGTCTCATTATGAAGCCACGGACGGCCTCTCACTCGGTGCAATAGATTACAACAGAGAGAGTAGTGGGGTGAGTCGGCAAAGATGACAGATTCAACAACATAGCACAATTAACGAGCTCGTTAGGCGGGTGTCGAAAAGGTGGTTTTTTTCCAGAGAGGATGGAACGAGGCAGACGAAAGCGACGACATCAGCACCGTCGATTGGAACCATTCAGCCGATTTATGTGGCCGAAGCACTGGAGGTACATTCTTGTTTTGCTCTGTTTAGGGTCAAAAGAAACATTTCCTGATGTAGTGATGCTCTGTAAAGTTGTAGAGCATGCAAAAAGCTACGTCTTTATAGAGCCTCAAAAAGTTTTAAAACATCTTTTTGGGCCTGGAAAATGCGATTGAAGCGCGGCTTCCTGGTTCAATGAAAATATCTTCAGGTAAACGAAGGAGGCTCTATTCCGCTGCAATGGAAAAACGTTTACGTCCTCCCAGAACACTCTCGTCTCAATATTTCCAACAAAGACATCGTTTTTACAGTGAAACACTGCCGCATAATCTATCTAATAGCTCCTTTAGGTGAGCGAAAGACCCCAGCACGGTCAGCTCCTTCTGGACGGTCATCCATGCACAAGGTTCAATTACGCTCAGCTATTGGCTCGACTGGTCGTCTATCGTCACGACAGCTCCGAAACGAGTCAGGACTCTTTTGATTTTCAGGTGAGTTCTGGAAGGAATCGAAATCCGAAAGAGCCTATCGATAGCGGTTGTTGTCCAGATGACCGCACACAGCTGACCCGAGAGCGAGTGAAAGAGGATACCCTTGACGGGGGTCAAAGCTTCACTTTTTCAGCTGGAAATGGGCACAAGGAATGTGGATTTCCCCTACTTGGAAACAACGACCTATACCATGAAGATCAAGGTGAACCCGGTCAATGATGTGCCCGAGATGGTCGAAGCTAAGCAGGGACAGGTGATCACGATCAGTTCGAGGGGGAGGTTAGTCCAGAAGTAGAGAGATAACCACTCTTTTGCAGTCGAGTCCTGACTACTGAGATGGTTCTCCTGTCGGATCCGGACGACGGGCCGGACAAGGTTCGAGTCCAGGTGGTCGAGGGACGAGGAATACACATCCGAGTGAATAATCACTCGGCCAACGAGTTCACCCAAAGACAGCTGATTAATCGACAGGTTGCCGTTCACGATGAGGGCGTCTTCGAGAAGGGTCTTCTTCGATTGGTGGCCAGAGATGGAGATACCAGATCACAAGTGAGTCTACTGTTCATTGCCACTTTGATGTACTTGGCATTGACTCTCTGTCAGTCTTGATCGTCTACTGGAACTGATTTCGGTTTTGAGACAGAATATATGCAGTAACAGGCAGTTGTACTTCTCACCGACAGACAACACATTATGTTTCAGGTCCTGACCCTGCACACTGTCAGTACACCTATAGAAGTCCGACTGCTTCAAAACACTGGTGTTCGAATGCTTCATCATACCGCTACGACTATCAGTTCGAAGTGAGCTTACCATACTGCTAGACTAATCCTTCTTCAGCAATCTGTCTTTTACAGCCTCTGTCCCAGATCTACCTCTGTTCTACAATATTGTCGGTTTGCCCGAACACGGAGTGATCGAATGCTCCCCGGAACATGGACACTTTGCCATCTGTGCTCGGTTCTCACAGGCTCAGATTGACCAGGAGCTGGTTCGATTCCGTCATACCGGCAGTCATCATCCGAGCCAAGACATCTTCAGTTTCCAAGTCGAGTCCGGAGAGTTTGTATCGATGGTCCACAGCTTTCGTGTCTTCTTCATACCGATGAATGTGAAGGTGGGTCCCACAATGTCTGAAGTGACAAGGAAGAAAAGATTGGCCATGTTAGGAGTTCTATTAGCACTGATAAGGTCCATCTAGATGTTGATGTCGACACCCCTCTTCCTTTTCCCCTCCCCTCTCCCTCTAAAATGTTGTTTCATTACGGGGACGTTTCTGCATTTTTAGTAGCTCCACACACACAGCGTAGCGTAAGAGAGTTTTGGATGGGATAAGAGCAGACCGACCGGCAAAAAAAGGAGCTTTTTTCGAGCTAGGTATCGAAACATAGCACTTTTTCTGCTCAATAACTCGCTAGTCTAACTGTTCCACTAGATTTGCAGGGTCACAGGATTCCAATTGGGCATGTTGACGGGAGAACATTTATACAGTTGTTCGGATAAGCTAGAGACATATTCTGCAGAGGGGATAGGACAATGTTAGCTTGATGGAACCATACGAGCTTTGCTACCGGACAGTGGATACTTTTCCACCTTCTCATTTTAGGTCTTCACTCGCGAGGTCTTCATGATCAACGGGACCGAGACCGGCTGCCTTGGAAGGAACAATCTCTTCGCCTGGACCTTTCCCAAGAGCTACCCTCCGGAGAGTCTGATCTATCATGTAGAAGAGCCACCCAAATTTGGAATCTTGTCCCGCAAAATCGGAACGAAGAATCGCAGAATTGGCGTCTCTTCTAATTTCACCCAGCAAGATATAGACAACGGACTCATCCAATACAAGCTCCATTTCATGCAGTTCTCCATCGTGAACGATTTCTTCGTCTTCCGTGTTATCTCGCCAGCTGTCTCATCCGAGTCTCAGCGCTTCGAGGTGAGCATCGATTTCGAGCCGAAGATGTCACTCTCCAAGTTGTTGATATTCCGAAAAGTTGTAAACGTTGATCTGCTCTGCAATTTTGCAGAGCACCAGCGAAGTCAGCAGAGCACTGTATGAATCCAAAAATGGGTTAGTAACTACAGTAATCCACGAGGTTCAGATTGTTTTCGTCCCGTCAGAGTCCTCAATACAGCTGGTTAATCGGACGGTCATCGTGGAAGAAGGTCAAGCCACCATGGTAAGCTTCCACTTAGTGCCAAGTAAAAATAGGTCAGATAACCTCGGACTTCCTGAACTTGTCCACCCCGGACGACAAGAACTTTGTCTTCACGGTCACAATCCCGCCGGCACATGGAAATCTGATGCTGAAGGTCAATGGTGGCGGGAAAGTCGTCATTGCAAGAGGTCAGAACTTTACGACGAAGCACATAATGGAAGGAAAGTAAGTAGATTTCAAGGACTACAACAACTGGACACTTTTCTAGACTCTCCTATTCCCATTCGGGCACCGAGACCCGCACGGATCGGGCCTATGTGACAGCTGAATCCGCCTACAGAAATGACCGTCGTATTCCGCTGTGGTTATCATTCTCTGTCATCCTGGTCAATGACAATGCACCAAAACTGGCAGGATCGAATGTTTTGGAGATTGTGGTCAGAGGGGAGAGGATACTGCATCCTTCTCTACTGAACTGGGTGGATGGGGACATTGATGCAGCACCCTTGAATTTTGACTTTCAACAGGTTCTTAAGGTGGGAAAAGAGGATAGAACGAGAGGAGAGAGTAAGAGACATAACTGGTTGACAGATTGATGATTTTCACCAAGGTCTCAGACATCAATCCATGACAATCTGTCTGTTAGGGGCAGAACTTGTCCCTAACAATCACTGAATATCCCAATACTCCTTTTCAATCTATTCACTTGATGTTGATGACTACCTGATTTAGTTGTTCTTCTGTGTACCGATCACTTCCAAATCATAGCTTTGTGATCCTTTCCTCAACGCGTTCTTTTTGGACTATCCAACACTGACGTTATTACCGAAAACTTTTGAATAAGATGTTCTGGGCTATGATAGAACCGCAGACGCGCGACAGCGTGACATTGATGAGACAACAAGGAACTGAGAATGTGAGAGCTGGAACAAATAGTGTTCCAATAGTACACAGAGGAATCTTAGAAAGATTGACAGACAATCATAAGGAAAATTTCTTATACCATTGTCTTCAGATGTTCCAGGACGTGTCCGTCCTCTCGACTGTCTCTCCCCACCGCCCTATGACCCTTTTCACCTCAACTGATCTCCGTGACGAGAAGGTCATGATTCGGCATCTCGGTCACCGAGACAATGTCACCATTCCGTAAGTCTCATACGCCTACTGTACCAAGAATGTCTAAGGTATATGGTGAGTGATGGGAAGCACTCTGTCCAAGGCTCCCTTCACCTGGTTTCTTCCGATTCCTTCGTCAGAACAAAAGCAGCTTCTCTTGCATTCTGTTGTCTGCCAGGCGATACTCCACTTATCAGTCCGTTGAAAGTTGGACCATCCACATAAGATTCTTTAGATGTCTCACCATTGAATCTGTCGGTCACGACCAATTTGGATATCAAGCAGAAGGACATCATTTACAGTAGCTCAAGGGACGGATTCCAGGTCAAGGAGAACAATGTCTGGAAGCCGACGAGACAGTTCAGTCAACAGGTAGGAGAGACAGGATTAGAGAGAGAAAGAGACAGTCCTGTTTAGGACATCGAAGAGAATCGTCTTTCTTATCGGGTCAGCGGAGTCGAGAAGGAGCAGCTGACAGTGACAGCTGGAGATCGTACTCTCAACATTGACGTGGGTTGACTCACTCTTATACGAGAGACAAACTTTGCAACATCGCTTTACAAGCTCTTGATTGATTGCGGAACAGGCGCGAGGATTGATGATGGCCAGAGACACTGATAGAATTTTCAGTTCGAAATAACTCGTCGTTCTCTGGGGTCAACTCTCGAACTGAGAAAGAGTCAATCTCTGAGTCTGCCTGTCTCCGGAGCAGTGGTGATAGACAGTCTTCATTTGGAACAAGGCGACGGAGTCTCATCGGCCGATCAGCTCTTTTACTACGTACTCCGTCAGCCTCAGGAGGGATCTCTTGTTCTAGACAAAGGTCTTGTTCTCTTGGATTCCTTCAAATTAGAAATTTTTTAGAAAACTCTCAAGCCCAGCTGTCAGTCAGTCGTTTCACGCAAAAAGACGTCGATCTGGGGCGCCTACAGTACGTCCATTCGGCTCAAGGAGCCGGAAGAGATGTCTTCGACTTCAACATTTCCAGTCCTCACGCCACCAAAGGGCCCAATTCTCTCTACTTGGACATCTACGACCATCATGTAGTCATTTTTTTGTTTTTACTAAACATCTTGGTTTAGGTCTCATTGACTACAGACAGTCTGAATGTAGTTACTGGGAGATCAGCTGTCGTGCCTTCCTCAGCTGTCAATGTGTCATCCTCCGACAGAGATGACTACTTTTTGAAGGTGGGGTAGATCATTTGGGAAAGACGAAACTGCATTTATATACAAAAATGGGTTGAACAGACCGTTTGATTGTCAGAAATGATGACAGGCATTTGGGAGAAAGGGATGGAACATCAGAGGATTCGAGGTGTTAGTCTTTTTGCGAATGGGTTTTTATGGGACAGCTGCAAAAGCCGAGGATGGAAAAATTTGCAACCAAAATAGGGTATTACTGGACAGAGGTAGACCTCTCAAGAAGAAAGAAGCTACTCTCGATGTGGGCGTAGCCGGGTCGCTGCTCCAGCTTCGTATCGAATGGCTTTTGTGGTAGGCAGGAAGGTCGAATGGAAACAAAGAAAAGATGTGTGGAGAGGATCGTATCCAATAGAAAACGTGTATTTCCAAAAACTCAGGATAGCTTCTCCAATTCGAAGCAGTTGCTAGACGAGGCACTTGGCATGTAAGTAAATGGACGGACAGGAAAACCAATGTCAATAAGTTCGGGATAACCAAGAAGACCAGCTCTCCAAGTCAAATGATTACCCACAACCTCCTCCCACAGCCCCTATCCCAACTCGGGTCATTTCTACAAAAAAGACAAGTCAAAATATTCGAATTTCATTTAGGCAATGAAAAACAACAAATGGTAAAAAAAAATTTTCATAGCAGCAGACTTCGTGACCTTGTCTCCAGAGCCATCGTCCTTGGTCACAGCCTTGATGACTCCTACGGCGACGTCTACAAGTTTTCGTGTTATTCAAGAGGTCAGAAGAAAAGTTACCTGCAGCATGTCACGAACAGCGAAACGTCCGAGGGGAACGTAGACGGTGAAGCTCTCGACGCAGAGAGGATTGATTGGGGTAAGCTCCACGGTTCCGGCGTCGCCCGACTTCAAGAATTTCGGCGAAGCTTCGGTCGATTTGCCGGTACGTCTGTCGGCCTTCTCCTTGAGCTCGGCGAGTCCCACCGTCTCCTTGTCGTCGGCATCTCTTTTTAGAGACATCACAGTCTGCTACTGTCCTCCGGAGACTGTAGCCGTGGCTGTTGCAGTAGCAGCAGCAGTAATGGTGGGCTGCGACTTGATCTAGTCGATTGACTTCGTCTTCTTTCTGTGGCACAGCAGCACAACTACTGGGAAGAGCAGAGCCAAGAGGAGGAGACAAAACATCGGGATGACCGTCTGTCGGGAAGGGCGACTGCTGACTGTCTTCGTAGCAGTGGTTTCGGTTTCAGGAATCAGAGTCATTAGAGGCATTTAAATTGTCTGTATGCGAATTGTAGCTTGTAGGTGAAACAATTAGAGAAAAGTAGTTAATGAGTAGATGCAGAGCAATGGTGATGGAAGTTTGTACGGACAGTGATCAGTTGACAGTAGAATCAAACGACAACTTTAGGTAATCAGCCCTCCAAACTACGGATGGATAGTAAAGGATTCTTGGAATACGGCCAACATCTCCTCCCTGACTACCTTCAGCGGTGTGGACCTACGGGAGAGACGAATCGTCTACGTTTCGGACAAAGGACAGTCGTCTGTCTCAGATCAGTTCACTCTGGTAGCCTGTATTTCTGAAAAGACATGTACTGAAGAGAAAACAGTCGAGGTTCAGTTGACCAGAAAGAACTCACAGAGTAAGGGTGTTCCTGTCTCTCAGAAACCTGTTCTAGGCCCACAACTTGTCCGGAATGAGGTTCTTCAAATCAATGGAGAGCGAACAGCTATCACGAACTCTCATCTGGACACAGAAGACCCTGACAGTCCGCCTGATTCTGTACTCTTTCTCATTTCTCGACCGTCTATCGGTCACGTAGCTCATGTTGACCAGCTCTCTTCCCCGGTCTACAACTTTTCCCAGAAGGACCTCGACGACAATTTGATCGTCTTCGTCCGATCAGCCAGTGAGTTCCATTCTGGATTCCAATGAGAATGGGTCTAGATGCTTCTCAAAGCGGCGGTTTCTCTTTCTTGCTCTGGGACGGTCTTCACCAGCTCGGTCCCGAGTGGTTCAGCATCGAGAACTCTGCACCCAGCTCGCCAGTTCTGGAGGCCAATGCCAAGCTGGTTGCCGCGCCGAGTTCGACGACCATCATCGGAGTGGATCTGTTGAGAGCCAATCTGCAAAAGGTTTGTTACCAATCTTAGTCACCCTCTTATTTTCTTCGTCGGTCTGTCCATATCGTCCAACACTTATCACTTTTCCGTTTCTGACTATGTCACTCTTTGCCTAAATGCCTATGGCTCTACAGACTATAAGCGTATATGTGTCTTCCTGTTTGCTTATCCTTTCCGAGGTCACAGTCCCTTCCAATTTCTATAAAAACCATTCAGACCCGACCGGAAGAAGTTCTGTTCTCCGTGACACTTCCACCTAAACACGGTCGACTTCTATTGAACGGAATCCCAGTCGGAAAGTTCTCTCAATTCGACGTGAGTCTTTCGAGTTTTCCGACTAATTGTAGTTTCAGATAAACAAGAAGCTTTTGTGGTACTCAACCGAAGAGTTTCCGCAGACAGAGTGGACACGGAAGGACTCTTTCTTATTCGTAGTAACCAAGAATGGGTCTAGTTTACCAGTGGATCAGGAGTTCCGATTCCGAATAGCGTCTACATACGCGGTAGCGGACGATAGCAGTGTGATCTCGACACAGAGTCTGGTTGTTTCCCAAGGTTTGATCTGCCTCCTATGCACTATAAACGCGCGTCTAGGAGGCAGTGTCGCTCTAAACGAATCGTATCTCACCCTCCAAAAAATAGTGAACAAGGTCTCGAACGAGGTTCTACTGCTAGAAGTTGCCAAACCTCCCCGACATGGATATCTGGAGTGGCTAGACGAAGGACGAGGCTCATTGAGCGTCAGCGAGTTCCAAAGAGGATCTACCGTAATCTATCGACATCTGGTGAGATCACGTGTTCACTTTTTTTGCATGATCAATGATTGGCAAAGTATTTTGAAAGATAAAAAACTGCGGCTTTACAAAAGACAACTGAACAAATGAGGGAGCTAAACCACTGTCATCGTGACAATTTGAGGGCGAGGACTCATTTGACGACTCTATAATGTTCTACATCTATCCTGTTAGTGAGACAACGAAGCGTAGTAGCAGACTTCGAGTAGCTGTACCTGTCAAGATATCGAAACAGAGAGACCCCTTGGTTCAGGTAGAGTCCAGAAAACTAACAAAATCTGTACAGTTGATCTCCTTCCCCAAATCGGTCAACCTGATGAGCAGCGGCTTTGTGAAGTTGAAAGCAGACGCCTTTCTGGCCACACATCCGCGCGTTCCACCCCAAAGTGTGGTCTATGAGGTAGACTCCCTAACCCAGTCCAACTCCAACCCCCTTTCAGATCATCCAACCTGGAAAGACAGGAACTTCTGTTCGTGTGAACGGCATTCGGCGAAATCTCTTCAGTCAAGAAGAGGTCAATGAGGGTCTAGTCGAGCTCGTACATCAGCCTCTTCACTCCTCGTCGACAGCCAACGACGTGGTCGTCTTCACCATCGAAGGACACATGCGAGCTCTTTTGATCAAGGTCATGCCTCTGGATTTGAGTCTCCAGAACCATACCGTCATCGAATACCCACAGGGGAAGACCTACGTCGTGCTGAACAGAACCCATCTAGGGGCATATTCCAATGGGAACAGGAGCTCTATACTGTATACGGTAGCCAGTTAGGGTTCTACAAAAAAAAAAAACAGATTTAGATCGTATCGGGACCGGAAAATGGCACTTTCTATTGGGTGGCCGGGGAGAAAGAGGCCAAAGAGTTCACTCAGACGGACATCGACGAAGGACGGATCCTCTATGCTCAACTTAATATGCATAGCTACAAGGTTGAAACCTGAAGACGTCCAGTAAGGGTTACCTATATCTTTCAGGACTCTTTCGAATTCGTTCTCAGTAATGAGGAAAAGGAGAATGTGAGAAATCGTTCAGTCATACGGGTCAAGCCATTGGTGGAGGTACAGCCTGTCATTGTTGAAAGTGGCACAGCGACTCCGCTGACAGCCAGTCAGCTTAACGCTTCTTCCTTACAGGTAAGCCATCGCAAGTAACCAGCCGTCTCTTAGTCTTGTCTTGGCATTGACAACAGGCGCCTTCGCCGTTTCTCCAATAGCATAAGTTTCCCGGTATCTCCCAAAGCTGACTTGTCAACTAAACTCTTGTCATACCATGACTTGCCAGCTTTTTGCTTGTGATGACGCACGGACGGACGGACAAACACCATTGCGCTTTAGTAAAAGAGAAATGAATAAGGGAAATGAAAGAACACATAAAAGAAGAAGCTATTCGCGTTTTTACAGGGTTCGACACCTCGTTTCGTCGTGGCGCGACCACCTCGCTACGGACGAGTCACAATGGAGCCGACGGCGAACCAGTCCGTCTACTTTTTCACCTTCCCTGACATCCTTCGCGGGAAGGTCTTTTATCAGGCCTTTGACAACTCCAAGGAGGTCTGGGTGTTTTTCGTCGAGTTCCAGTGGAAACGTTTCAGGTGACAGAACAGTTGGAACTGGAGATCCGAGCGGACAGTGTCCAACCAGCCCGAATCAAGCTGCCTATTACAATTCTGCCGGATGACGGCGAGAGAGAAGATCGGGAACCGGAGAATGGTCGGGATGAGTCGGTCGACGTGCCGAAGATTGTGCCGGGAGGCGATCAGATGCCAGTAATCATTCTGGGAATCATACTCTTGACCACGGTCTTGATACTGCTCTGTTTCAATAGAAACACGAAGAAGAAGAAGGAGGAGATCATGCCGCCCACTCCGACTCGGCTACCACCGACTCCCAGAGGCAGTCTGACTCCGGAGAAACCTGACATTCTCGGTGAGTCGGGCTTGAATAGTCCTGTTGTCTCTTTAACTAGACCTTTAAAAAGTGCTCGCTGTGGGACCCATTGTCGTTTCTATAGCATTGGATACTCCGTTTAGAAGAGTTACAGCTAGTAAACGTCTGTGATCTGAGTAACAAATGATATCATTAGGTTCTGAAGCGATCACATTTAGGGTCGACCGTCTTCGCCTCAGTTGGTCGAGCAATCGAATCACCGCGGCAACCATTAAAAACGTTCACTGTCCCGCCGTCCACGACCACTTCAGCAGCCAATAGACGGCCGCCTCCCTCCTTGGACTATGCCGGATTGTCGGGAGACACGGCCACCGCCATGCCACTCTTCCGCCAAGTCCAATCCAAGCCTAGAGGCGCCACACACTTCTGGGTCTGATGCACATATCTCAATGTTCGATTCAGTCTTTCCTACAGACTTGTTACCGGTTGTGTCATAAACTTTTCCAGTTCAATCACTCTCGGCGGGATTTTGAAAATTTTCTTCTCTTTTACGATTTCTACGCCTTTTCACTGCTTTTGAAGAAGGATCTGACAGCAAGAGAAGAGCAGAGGTTTTCTTTCATTGTTTAGTTTCTCTAGCCTCTTTAACTTCCTCCTTAATCGAATTTGTACTATCTTTAGGCTGGACACCAATGGTTTCAGCTTTCAGTTAAATCTTAGTAAGTTTTTTGCCTGAAAAGTTTTGTCTGCACAAAATACAACAATACAAATAGACATCTTATCGATTGGGATTGTAGATCCTCTTCTTGACACGCGTGATACGCCATTCGTTCGGATCCTTGTACTTGTCGAAGAGGGGGTCGATCCTTTGGTTGCGTTTGAAAGCCGACAGCTTGGTCGCATCGCCGTATTTGAAGAAGGAGGGCGCGTAGTCGACGAGCCATTTCGGGTCGATCGATGTGACTTCTCGCATGTACTCCTTGGTCGTCATGACCAGCTCGTGGTAGACGACCCATTCCGGCTGATTTTGGAACAGGGAAGAGGAGGGATGTATGTAGACGTTCTGGCCGTCGACGAGGGTTCGGTAGCCTTCCTGCAAAGAGAATTCTGAGCTACTGGACAAATTGCCCCTTGAATGCTCCATTCTCGCGAGAAAATTTTTACTGTTTAAAAAAAGTATCTAAGTGACATGTATCACGGAGCCACTCAATATATTCGATGTTCGAATTCCGAACACATGTAACGAGCGAACGTCAGACGTGAATTTTGCAGCATACAGCTCCGACTACGATCCAAATAAAGTCGGGTATGTTCTCCACGTTTGAGGAATCGTTTGCATATTCGAACCTACGGTAACGTTTTTGAGGTTTTTAATTTGACCAGAAGGTTCAGTCACCATGACTTGTTCCAAATTCAAAAGAATTGTAAATGGGAAGACATACCTGTGGATCTCTCTTGGCTGCATTTCTAAAGTAGCCCGAACAGATGGCCTTCTGAACTCGCTGTACGTCTCTGCCACAGGAGACCATGTCCAGCTTGTGACGGTCCATAATTCCCAACAGCTGTTTGCGGATATCCTAAACACTTGCTGCTTGAAATATGCAAAAAAATAAGTACTTGTGATCGTTTCAGCGTCCTTCCCTGTATGAAGTTCTCGTGACACCACGGCTGACTGAAGTGATGGTGTTTCCAGCTGTTGAAGACGGCCAACAGGGTCAGATGATCACCCTCGGGTTGATGAAATTTGGACTTTTTCTGATCGGCCAGCTCCTGTTTTTCCTTCGGCCGATAGAAGACATTCTGAACCGAGAGCATGGAGACGATGGTGAGGACTTCTTCCGAACAGCCCAGTTCGACCGACATAATCAGTAATTTGGAGAGCGAGGGCTCCAGCGGGAATTCGGCCATCTAAAATATCAACTTGAAGGGGGATTCCAGCCAAAAGGACTCACTCTTCGCCCAAGCTTCGTGAGAAGACCATCACCGTCGAGAGCAGACAACGTGTGGAGCTGGTTCAGGGCCGTGATCATGGCGTCCAGTGGCGGCGCATCCATAAAGTCGAAATCGATCAGATTGTTAATGCCCATCGCCTTGAGCTGCAGCAGTGTCGAGGCCAGATTCGTTCGTTGGATCTCCGGAACCGGGGTCGGCAGCATCTCGTCCCTGTACGCTCGTTCCGTGTACAGACGGTAGCACTTTCCGGGACCAGTTCTTCCGGCACGTCCGGCGCGCTGCTTGGCTGCGGCTTGACTGATCGGCGTTACGACCAGGGAGTCCATTCCACTCTTCGGATTGTAGATTTTCTGCTTGACGAAACCCGGATCGACGACGTAATAGATTCCGTCGATTGTCAGCGATGTCTCGGCAATATTCGTCGCGATGACGACCTTTCGCTGACCGGGCGGGGCCGGATCGAAAATTCGCGTCTGCATTTCCGACGGCAGAGCTCCGTAGACGGGCAAAATGATCAGCTGCGGGACATTCGGGCCGAGCGATTTCATTCTCTCATACAGGATCTCGCACGACGTGTCGATTTCTTCCTAAATTTGAGGATAACAAAATTTGTATAAAAAAAGTACCTGGCCAGTAAGGAAAACGAGAACGTCGCCGGGCGGCTCAGTCAAATGGATCTGCATGACTGTGATGTTGGCAGCATCTAGATAGTCAGTTTCGGGCTCGCGCGTGTAGAGAATCTCGACGGGGAATGTGCGTCCCGGGATGGTGAAGATGGGCGCGCCGAAGAAGTACTCGGAGAACTTGACGGCATCCAAGGTGGCACTGAAAATTGGAAATATTTTAGGAAGGAAAGTCTAGGATTTTATCATTTGTTCGCTCGTATCTTTTAACTAAAATTGGACAATAGCAATCTTTCCGAAGGTTATGCAACAAGCCAATTTTCTTCTTCAAGCAGCCAAAAAAATCAAGAAAGAGCTGTGGAACATTTTGACAGCGAAATGATAGTGTGGAAAATCAACAAACTAAAATCTATAGTAGAAATGAGGCAGTTTGCAAGAGATACAAATGAATATGGACAGGGTAATAGAGGCGATAGGTTAAAAAAGACAAAGGTGAAAGATTTCACGAGCTTGGTACTGTCTATAATAGCACTAGAATCCCCATACTTTCGATTTCTTTCTAACAAAATCAGGAAACTTACGAGGTGATAATGAGCTTCAACTCGGGTCTCTTCTTGGCCGCAGCCTTCAGCAGACCGAACAGGACGTCCGTGTGAATAGTTCGCTCGTGAGCCTCGTCCAACATGATCATCGTATAGGCCGTGAGATCGGGATCGATGAGACATTCTCGAAGCAGCATTCCGTCTGTCATGTACTTGATGATCGTGTCCGGACTAAAATCCGCGTTTTTTTACATCAAGGGAAACTTTCCAACCTCGTGCAATCCTCAAAACGAATGGTATAGCCGACTTCCTGACCGAGTTTGGCTCCAAATTCTTCTGCTACACGCTTAGCGACGGACATGGCAGCAACACGTCTGGGCTGTGTGCATCCGACCTTGCCGCGTCTCGCGAATCCGGCTTCGACGGCATATTGGGTCATCTGAGTCGTTTTTCCGGAGCCGGTCTCTCCGATAACGACGAGGATCTGGTTGTCGGTCATGGCCTGGATCAGAGCCTTCTTCAGACTGTAGATCGGGAGTGACTCGCGCTGCTCACGAATACTCATGTTCGTCCTCTTGCCGTAGGTGACAGTTCCTCCTTGTGTGACGTGTTTCATCCATTCCGGCATGTCCTTATTTCGATTGAAGAGCCGTTCTTCCTCGCGCGTCTTCGGGGTCTCCGTCTGCATCGGATCCAGATGTCTGTTCGCACCGCCGAAACCTCTCTGCTCGTCCTGCTCCTTCTCGCGCTGGGCTTGAATCTTCGTCTCTTTGCGCTCTTTCGAGAGGGCTCCCTGCATCAAAGCCGCCTGGGCCATACTTCCGTCCGGATTCTTTACAACTTTCACGGGCTCAATTTCCTGATTTCCTTTGCCGTAGCCTCGAAGGAAGTCGGGCTCGTCCTCTACCAGCTCAATTTCAATGTCCTCGCCGTCAGATTCTTCTGGAAATTTTCATGTTTTCAGAAGAGAAAACTAAACGAACCATCGTAATTCTTGAGAACTCCCATGTCTTCATCGAAATCAGGCATGTCCATGTCGGTCATGACACCGGCGCCGCGCATTTGATGCAGTTCCCATCGTTCCGGCGTCGAAAGCCTAACACGATTCTTCTTGCCGGTGCTCGTCGTCGGCTGGTCCATTTCCGAGCGCTCCGGGTTCATGTACGGATCGGGATTTCGCGGAGCGACGCCGATGGCATCAGGCCGCAATTCGGCTTCTTTCGGGTTGAGGTCTTCGCCTGTCCGCTGATCGACCTCTTTCATCGAGAGCGACGTCTTTCCTCCATCCATTTTTAGGACCTACAATAGAACTTTGTGGCTAAAAAAAGAGGCAAGCATACCTTCACTTTGACCTTGTCGCCTCGTTTCAGGACGTCGGCTACAGCCTGGACACGTTCCTTTTTCAACTGAGAAATGTGACAGAGACCCTCGGTTTTGGCTCGGAATCCTTCCAGCTAAAGTTACCTTTCTTAAATACACATCCAGATCATAATTACCTGAATGAATGCACCGAAGGACTGAATACTATTGACGGATCCGTTGTAAATACCACCGATTTCGGGAAAATCGGGCAAATGACTACGTCGATGGTCGCGATCGCGACTACGGTCCCGTCCTCGACGTCGATCGCGACTGTCCGATCGAGACCGCTTTCGTCTGTCGCCTCGTCTTCGATCACGATCCCCGCTGCGACTTCGACGTCTTCGTTTGTCCGGACTTCGACTCCTAGACCTCGATTTCTTGCGGCTTTTCTCTTTGGACGGCTTCACATCCTCGTCTTTTCTGCTTTTCTGAAACTCTCACTTATAGGCAGCCTCTCCAAAATCCTACCTCCTCCTTCCACTTGGGCATAAGCCCCTCCAGCTCGTCCAGAAGATTGCTGCCGGACTCCTCCTTCACATTTTCCTTTGTGTTCGGCATGGCCAGAGCGGGAAGACGAGCCTTGATTTCATCCTTAGCATCAGAAATCAGTGTAATTTTGTGCGAATCGCGTGACGGACTGCTGCCGACGGTCTTGCCCTTCTTCTTCGGCTTTGGGAGCATATGTTGGATGAGGCGGAGCAGTGTGGCAATGAGAGAGTCATCGAACTGAAAAGGATCATTCCGTTTTGAATAACTTGTGATTCGAATTCGGACGCAAACTCCGAGAGAAATCAAAATTACCTGATCGCCGAGATCATTCTCCCCCAGGGCCTTCTTGAACTTTTCGAAAGTCTTGTTCTCCGTGGCCAGATGAATGATAAACTCGGCAATATCCTTGTTCTCTCCGAGACCATCGAAATGGTTGTCCAGTTCCGAGGAGACTTTTGAGACGAGCGACAAGCGCTCAAGATCGTCCATTCCTGAGATACGTTTCTACTCAACTGCCTAGATATGAAGAGAAAGTGAGATGAAAGACCGGTACAAAACAAGAATGTGGAGTATATTTCGAATTTGAAAGTGAAACAAAATGTCTGCGCGGCGTTTACGCGTAAACGTGCGGAACGGTGAGTTTCTTCCTGAAACAGGCCTACTTTCCGAAACACTGCAGGCTGCTTTACTGTAAAAGGTGCTATATGGCTCTTTATATCACCAAACAGGTTTTGAAATTCATATAAAAGTGCAAAAATCGATTTCTAATGAGGTAGGAGCTTGAGATAAGCAAAAAATTATTATAAAGTAAAAGAGCTTTAGCAGGCATCAAACGACGAATCAGAATCGTTTATAATCCAAAGTCCACAAAACTATAAGAAAATGTACAAATCATCGGGAAGCAATCTGAGACCCTCATCTAGGCCTTTCTCGTCAGTTTGAAGAGCTTCTTTTCGAAGAAAGCGTGGGCAGATTTGGGCGCGTCGCTGATGACATTGAAGAGGGCACAGATGTTGTTCTGAAAACCGTCACTTTTAGGGAAATGACCAAAAAACATACCACTTTGTTAGCGGTTCCTCCGACAACATCGAGGCTCTGTCCCTGGGCCAGAGAAAGACCGCTCAACGCATAGCAGCTGTGGTAGAGATCGGGCTTCTTGTCCGGCTTGTCGCAGAGGCCGCCACGACGATCCTGGCAGGCCACAAGAAGGTATTCCTGGAGCATGGTGGCGTTGAACAGATTGCTGTTCGCCGAGATGCCGGATCCTTCCTAAAGCTTATTTTTGAAGGCATGAAACTCGGACAAATTACATTTTTTGACAATTCCTCGGTGGCGATTACCAGAGCTCCGGTCTGCCAGAAACTGTAGCAGCCATCGACCAACTTGTTCACTCGACCCTGAAAATGAGATGTCTAGTTATAGTTGACCTTTTCTAGGTAAGCTATAACTCATTTTGGTTAAGAATCCTTTAAAACTGCCCAATTGTCACATTGAAAATGCTCTCCATATGTTTTACTTCTCAAATCAGCTCGGTGAAAAAGTTTGTCGACCACGGGGATCAAACCCGGGTCGTGCGGTTCAAGATGGCGCTTTTTATCATTGTACCACTTTTGCACTAAACCTCTGATGCCCTCTAACTCTGTTTGAAGGCCGGAAGCTATGGTTGCGTATTTTTACTCAGCACAAAAAACTCTTAAAAATGGTACTTTACTAAAAGTAAGAGCACCGGCGGGATCGAACCCGTGGACCTTCGCCTCTAAACCCTAATCTACAGCAGTCCGCAGGCAGAGGGTTTCACATACTTACAGATCCAGTGGGGTAGTCAAGTAAGACAGATTTCTCGGCCAAAACAGGCTTATTGAACAAGAAATAAAGCCTACACAAAATCCGCCCTCAAAGCGCATCTGTCGATGGGCAATCCACTTGATCAGCCGGCTCGTATCAATCATGTTGAACCTAAATAGTCGCATTTCCACCGTTAACAATGATCTTTCTTACTTTCCGAGAAGAGACATAGCCGCGACCCCGCAGTAGGTGTATCCTCCATGAGCTTCGACCGACGGCTCGCCTCCGAAACCTCCCTCATACGTCTGGCAGAGCAGAATCCATTCGGGAGTCTGATCGATGAGTTCCGGAGTCATGAGGCCGGTCACGGAGGCCACCGCAACAGCCGTATAGGCTCCTCGAATATCGGCCTCGCCACCGACCTGGACCGTGAAACTTCCATCCTTCTGCTTCATGCGCTTCAGGAAGGCGGCAAGTTGAATCCTAAAGACAGGTGGACTCAAGTTTTATGAATATCAAACTCACAGATCAATAGATTCGAGGGCCTCTTCCGTCTTGAGCGAGACGAGGCACATTACGGCGGCATAAGTTGTGGCGAGATGAGCATATTGGCCGGGTCCACCTGGAAATTCATTTATTTGGTAAAGCACAACGGCAATGGTACCTCCATAGCCTCCATTCTGATCCTCGCACGTCTTAAGAAACTTCGTAACGGCAGTCTTCGTCTCGGCTGGGATCGGAGCGCCGAGAATGTTGAGCGCGTGGACGGTCCAGTAGCACATCCACGGACGGCTGGCGTCCAGGGTCTAGAAATTGATGGACTGAACAAAAAGTAGTAGTCATTTTCTCGGACCTTCGGTACTCAAGCTCTTTTGATATAAACTCTTTCACTTTTACATTCATAGCCGGTTAACATGTGAAAAGAGAATACGAAGAATGAATATACCGCATAGTTGCCGCCTACAGACTTGAGCGAATTGAGCAGCTTCTCAGTGTGAGCGTGACGGAGGAGTTCCAAGCTGTTCGTCTTCTGGACCCTCTCGAATTCGACCTGGACGAGGTCTTCTACGTATTTCTGAACAGAATCAGCTCAGCTGGAAAGTCTTCGAAGGCAAACCTGTTCAGTGCTCGAGGCGGTCAGAAAGCCGTCGTCATTGAAGCCGAACTTGGAGTTGAATGACTCGAAAAGGTGAACAGGATTATCGACTTCCATGCTACAAAAAAGCTTCGTTTTTCAGAAAAGAAAACGTGAAAAGCGGGCGAGAAAAACAAATCAACAATTCGAACCGGCAACGTGTGCACAATTGCGTGAAGCGGAAAGTGGTCGTAGTGATAAAAACTGAAAATAGTTCTCGACTGAACGAGTAGGGCAACAGATAAAAATAGAAAAAAAAGACAATTTATCGTTGCAAATAACAGGAATTCGATGGATTTTATGTACACCAAGGGTCGGGAATGGTCACATCGTGCATGAGACCGTTGGAAATGACAGCAGCGGCAGCGATCTGTTCGTTGGCCTTCTCCAGCAGAGGGCAGTCTTCGAGATTGGCCTTTTCCAGTGTCCTCTTCAGATCGGTCAATGCTACGATGGTACGTCGAGCAGCGTCGCCGATCATGCAACGGTTCTCCTGGAATCACTTGGTTTTTTGAAACAAAAAGAAGGAACCTTGAGCAATTCCTCGAAATAAACGAGCTCTTCCTCGTGATTGGCCAGGTCCTTTTGAAAACGCTGAATTTGGTCCCTGATTGGCCCCTCGTCCTCCTGATAATAGGCGTGATCCTAAACTTTCTGAGTGCTCAAGAAACAAAGAGTTCCCACCTTCAGACAGCGCTGCAGAACTCCCGTCTTGATCCTAATCTGCCTGTTGAGATCTACGAGAACCATTTTCTAGCTTTCTGATAACTGCAAATGGTGAGTAACGAAACAATAAAGGGCAAGAGACGAGCTAGTTACAGTTTAAGGTCAACAGGTTGTGGCTACTTCTACTTATCGGCTCGACTTTTCTACCAGTCGTCTGCATGACAGCCATCGCCCCAAAGAAGAATAAGGACAAAAAGGAAGCGGAGAAGAAGGAAGTGAAGGAGCCCGTAGCGTACAAGAAGAAATCTACCGTGCCGCAGAATTCCCGACCTGAAAACTAACTTCGTCATTGCTCCCGACTCGCCCTACATTCCGGAAGAAGATGTTCCAATCCCACTGCTCGAGGTCGAACGAGCCCTGTACATCTTCTTGTCGCAGAAACAGAACGCCACAGGCGTTACTCAAGTCGCCTACGAGAGCGCTCAGGCCATGCTGGAGGCTGCCGACTTGGAGAGATTCTACTAGTAGGAGAGATAGGTTTAAATAGGCAAACTCGCGAGTTAGGTAGTTTTCAAGCAAGCAGACTAACATATGCGCTTTCAGTTCGGCTGGGCCGATAACGAAGTACTTGGAATGTTTCCGGTCGCTCTGGACACGTGTGTGGATGACTCGGAAAACGATGAAACGACTACCGAGGTCTTGGAAGAGAGGTACATGGACGAGGACTTGTAAGCGAGCGCAAAAGAGAACGAATAGAAATTCCAGAGTACGTTTTTCGAAACAAACTCCGAGGGGTCAATTGAACCTGGTCAAGTCGTGAGAGGATTCGAGTTGATGATACCGAGATATAGAGAAGATCTAATCGGAACGTACATCACATTAAAGAAGAACTATTTGAGCGCAAGTTCATTTGCCTCATGTTGTTATCAGACAATTTAGCAATGTGTTATCAGACTAGTTAGCAAAATACGTGCACAATACATAGATACGTTAGAACTGGAGCAGTCAAACTGCATAAAACGATAAGTACAAGTATACAACAGTGTGGAATTAATCCCCCCTGGGGTCGAATGAGTTGTCGTGACGGCTGATGTTAAAGCGACGTTGAAGAGAAGGAGAGGCTGGGAGACTGAATTTGAGCTTTAGACTACTACCAATATGAAAACAAACCTCGAGTTCAGATCGAAGTGTCCTGGCTTGATAAAGGGAGAAACGGGAAAATTGTGAGGATCATCGAACAGGGAGACGTTCCCACGACGAGCGCTGCATGACATCAATTTCCAGGCATCTTCACGGTCCCGGAGAAGAACGGCGTTAGTGATGCGATGGATGAACTGGCAGCGGGCGCCGTACTTGCAATAGCCAGTTGCGCTGAACTTGTCGCATAGGACCGTTTTGTACTTTGGATGACTGCGTCCACGAGGCTGAGAATTGACTTTATGAAACAAAACGGCCATGTTACCTGAGCAGGAAGACGTAGTTCATCCATTCCGTGAGCAAATCGGCACTCCTCGCCGTAGGAACACTGCTCAGTTCGGCGGAACGACTCGCAGAGAGCCGTCTTGTAGGCATCGTTCTTTCTTTTCCTCCTCTGTAGCACATCTCGTTCCTCATCTGTCAGCGTACATGGATCAGGTGCAAAGCCGTCGGCCGTAAGATTTAGGCTAGGGAAGGATGTCATTTCGGGTGGAACTGAAATCTAAATCTGAGGATTTCAAAATAAAAGAGTATAGGGAAGCTACGCAGACAAAAGTAGCCTGAGGCAATTCTGACTCGATTCACAAATGAATCCGTCGCGAAAACGAGCAAGACAAGTGGAGAAAAATGGGCAGCACTAGCAAATAAAACATGGGTCGGAATAAGTCGCAAACATTTCCCGCCAAATCCACAGCCGGTTACTGCTCTTCGAGGGTCCTGAGACGGTCTGCCTGTGAATTAGATCGCATGTACTGTAGATTTGGAAAGCGGGCCTAAAATCTTGCAAGTTTGGTCACGTCCGCCACTTGTTCTGTTACCATAAACCCGTTGCTAAAGTTCTAAAACGAATGTGAAGTACCCTGTACCATTTTGTTCAGGGGCTCTGGCCCTCAGACACCATTTGGCATTTCTATTTTGTGCTCATGTCTTTCCTTTTACAATTGCAAAAAAAATCGGCCGATTCCAGACAGCAAAATGGCCAAGCGCACTAAGAAGGTCGGCATCGTTGGAAAATTCGGCACCCGGTACGGAGCCTCTCTCCGCAAGATGGTAAAGAAAATGGAAATTACTCAGCATTCCCGCTACACATGCACATTCTGCGGAAAGGAATCCATGAAGCGCAAGGCTGTCGGAATTTGGAACTGCTCCAAATGTCACAAGGTAGTCAAACTTAATGTGGTCTCATAACTGCCGGGTTCCAGGCCGTCGCCGGAGGAGCCTACGTCTACGGAACCGTCACGGCTGCCACCGTCAGATCTACTGTCCGCCGTCTTCGCGACCTCAAGGAGTAATTTTCGAAACGCATGCTATTGTTAAATTTACAGAGTAAATTGTATTTACCTTTCTCTTTGTTTGTTATCTTTATGTTTACTTATTATAATCTGAGGGAGTCATCTCCAATACCTCATGGTCCTTCTCAGAACTTTTCGAGTTCTTTCAGTCTCTGTCATAGAATCTGGATAAAGGACTGTATGCTTCCTCCTCTCATGTTCGTCGCTTCGAAGCACGAAGAAAATTGGGAATGAATTCAAGAAAGATCACCGTAGGTAGGGTTCTCTTATTCGACAGTTATGTTTAGAGAATGGAAAACATCGGCGAACAGTTTATAGAGATCGATAAAAGCCCATCACCAAATTAAAAATACTCACAACGTATTGAAAATGATAAATTAGGCGGTACAAATAGCAGAAGCAGCGAGTTGTTCGTTGGCATCCGTCAGCTCCTGGCAGTCCTCTAGAGCCGCCTCAGCAAGAGCATTCTTGAGATCGGTCACAGCTGCGGCAGCACGACGAGCCGCGTCGCCGATCATCGAGCGCGATTCCTATACGAAAACATGTTTTCAAGAAAGAATCATAAGTAAACCTGAAGTACTTCCTCTTCTTTCTTGGCACGATATTCCTCCTCGTCGTTTTGGGCCTCAGCCTTCATCTTTTCGACTTTGGCGTGCAGCTTTTCAGTCTCCAGGATGTAGTAAGCGTGCTCCTAAAGCTGTTTGCAAGAACTAACAACTTTCCCACCTTTAAATAGCGCTTAAGGACTCCCGTCTTGATCTTGATGTTCTTGAGAACGGCTGCATCGGCCATCGTGACTGAAAAATGGAAATTCGCGAAGAAGAGAGTATAAAAACAGCAGCGAGAGGTTCGTACAGTCAGCAAGATTGAGCTGGAAGCGTTTAAATAGGGGACCGAGGCGCGTTATTTCGCAACCTAATCGAACACCGGGCGGTTTTAGGCCAACAAACGAGTACTATTGGGAAATTGCAGGGTGAACGATTAGGAAACATTGAAAGTATAAAATCTCCTCCCACTACGACCACAAGAACGTCTTCGCAGTTACAGGAATCGACCGAGTACAACGGATACGATTATGCTGAAACACCACAAGTTTGGAAAAAAAAGTTCATTGGTCAAAATGAGAGATATGAAGGAATATTATAATGAAAGTCAACCCGTATAAGACACAAAGAGGATGGTTTCTCAAAAGACCATGTCCGAGTAGTGGCCGGGAGGAATGGCCTGACTGGTCGACTGGGTCGCTCGCTGTTGTTGTTGCTGTTGCTGGGGGCGACGTTGAGCATGTGCACCACGACCAGCCGTAAATTCGAAGTTGGAGCCCTGAAAATGGTGTTGTAGAGACGTGTACAAAGGAAGGAGGATACCTGCATGGTGTCGATGAGCTCCTTGATATTATCCTTGGCAACGGGCTGCGTGTAGAAGTAGGTGTGATAGAGAGCCTCCTCGGCAGATTTCCTCTTGCTCGGATCGAGACACAGCAGGCTGTCGAGCATGTTCAGCGCCTCGACGTCCTTAATTCGGTTCTACAAGGAATTCATGATGAGCGAGGTTGGCTATCAACACTCTTGGCTAAGCACCTTGTAAACCTGACAGGGATTGAACCCAGTTCGTGCTGTTCGAGATCGCGCTTCTTAGCGATATACCACTTATGCACTGAAACTATAAAGTGCGGTGACTTCATTCGAAGCCCGGAAAAAAAATCTCTACAAACTAGGTTGTAGGAGCAATTCTTTCATTAGTAGACGTATTATATCTAACCATTCAAAGGAAACTAACGTAGACCGAACGAGAAGAAATTTACAATATCTCCGAGACAGAAAGCCAAACAAACCTGGGTCCACTGCTGCATTTTCTTCGTGAGCGCTCGCGGCAGATTCGGATTCAATTTCATCGATCTATAGAAGGGCAGGTTGACTACATCTGGCCAGATTTCCGGAGTGATAGAGCCACAGAGAGTGCAGATCAAGTCAAGCTGGCGCTGCTCCGTATCACCCTGGCATTTTCTGTGGTATGAATGAAGACAGTACTACCTGCATAATGGGCATTTTTGTCCACATTTCGGCCATAATGCACCCAGCTCCCCACATGTCAATCTGAGGTCCATATTGTCTGGCTCCAAGAAGGAGCTCCGGCGGTCGGTACCACAAAGTCACAACGCGGTTTGTGTACAGTTTCGGCTGGCCTGGACCTATTAAAGTGACGAAACATCGAAATCGACTGCATACCAGCAAAGTAAGGACGAGCTAGACCGAAATCCGCCAACTTCAGGATTCCCTCCTTCGAGACAAGAATATTAGCAGTTTTCATATCGCGATGCAGAATCTTGGTACGGTGGAGCTTGTTCAATCCGTTAAGAAGATGCTATAAACTATGTTTAAGTCAAGAAAAATATTTGTGGATAACCTTGAAAAGGGTCTTGATATGACAGGCATTGAGCCTAAAATTCTTGTTGCTCAGCAGACCGGCCAGATCGTGGTCACAGAAGGCGAAAACTAGGTAGAAGGTCGATCGATCCTTAATATTGACGGCGGCTGCAGGGAGAATTGAGCAAAGAAGCAAGCAGTGTGCTTACTTTTACTACTACAGACTTCGATCAGCTCCGTGATGTTCTCGTGCTTGAGCCCCTGGAGCATTTTGGCCTCGCGAAGAGCCGTGATCGGGAAGCCCTCCTTCTCGTTCTCCATGAGAATCTTCTTCAGCGCGACCGTTCTGCCGGTCTTCTTGCAGCGAGCCTTGAACACTTCTCTGAAATTAGAAAAATTGTGCGGAGACAATAAGGACTGGCCTACCCGAAAGTTCCTTGACCAATCTTCTCGTCTTTGTGGTAGGAACTGATGTCTCGGATGTAGGGAAATGAGGTCCTTTGAATGTATTCGAGAAGATCCGACGAGACTCGAACTTTCTGCATTTCACGAAGTGTGTCGGGTGAGATATCGCGTTCCCTGTGCTGTGGAGGCTGTCCATTGTGCTGCGAACTGGAAACTACGTGATTAGTCTGACCTGTGTAGACTAATTTTCTGCGCGGTTCATTATTGTAAAATGAAATGATAACTTACTGATGATCTGGATGTCTCTGGCTTGAGCTGTGAGCCATAGGCTTCCTGTTCGGCTCACCGTTATGCATACTGGCGAAACGGTCCTGAAAAATGGTAAATCGATTGGGAAGAAGAAGCGTATTGAGAAAAAAGCAGGTAAATGCTTGGAAAAGATTTGTTATAAAATTCTCCAGCTTTCAGTCTTAATGTTCGCCAAATTGTGATCATAGCGGACAGATACACATTATAGTCTGTTCAGCCGCAAAGTTGAAAACACAGTCTTTCTTTTCAACTTTGCGGCTGAACAGACTATATGCAATAACTTTTACCTTTTCTGAGCAGCGGAGCCAAAATATGAGAAAAAGGAAAAACCGCAACAGAAAAGTTGAATATTTTTAGGAAATCAAGCTCCCACGCATTTTCGAGCGAGACTTTTAAACGTTTTTATAATTTGGAGCAACCTCGTGTGCTTTTGCAACTCTTAGTACTTGCTAAGCTTTTAAAAAAATTAGAATAAAGAAAAAAGGGTTGCGAAAGAGCTATGAGAAACAAGAACATTGGCCGCACGGTTTTCTATGGGGCGAGGGTACCAGCTGTGAATTCGAATTTACCTTATGTTCCCGTTTCTCTTCTACTTTCCAAAGTCGCTACTCTTATACGTTTCTTTTCTAGAAAATGGTCGAGAAGTCGCCTACAAATGGTGATAATGACAATGTGGAGGCTGCAAGACGGAAATATGAGGTCAGTTTATCTCTCACATCCTAAACAACTCTGATTCTAGGCTCGTAGACAGCAGATTCTGCTCGAAGAGCAGCAGAAACGACGTGAGGGATTGAACCTGTCCTCGGGAGAAGAGATGGATGAGACGAGTTTCCTCTCCGCTGCCCAACGAAGAAAGGAAAAGGTGATCTATAAGATTCATGGTTCTGTGCATTTCTGTCGTCTTCAGGCCTATAGAAGAGCTCTGCTGAACAAAGTTCTCGCTCCTACAGCGGCCAGAGACGAGGAAGTCGCCGAGAAGAAACGAAAGTTGGAAGATGATCGGAAAGCCGAGGATGCCAAAAAAACACTACTGGAGAAACATAAAGAACTGCAGGAAAGAGAAGATGGTAAGGGTTTCTAATTTCTCTGACAACTTGGTTTCTAGCAATTGATCCACAAGAAAGACAGCGACAAAAAGAAGAAAATCTGCTCCAGAGTGTCACGCAGACCGGCGGACTGATGGCTGTGGCCGAGATTGCGAAAGGAATTCAGTATAAAGACGCATTCAAAACAGGGTGAGCCTTGCTTTGCATTCAGTTCACAGTCTTGTCCTTAGATGGAGACCGCCGTCCCATATCAGAAACCAGTCCGACGCCGATCACAGCAATTTCCGAAAACGGAAAGGAATTGCAGTCGACGGCGACGAATGTCCTCCTCCCATTGGCAGCTTTTTGGTACGGTTTCACTGTAATTTCCCCGTTCAATTCCATCCTTTTCAGGAGATGAAGCTGCCAAAAGCTATGCTGAACTCATTAGTCAAGAAGAACATCAAAATCCCCACAGCAATTCAGATGCAGGGCGTTCCAGTCGGGTAAAATCTGTCTAGCAGCATTCTACCCCAATTATTTAGACTGACAGGACGAGACATGATCGGAATCGCCTCGACGGGTTCAGGAAAAACTCTGACTTTCGCCATTCCGTTGATCATGTTCTGCCTAGAGCAGGAGACCGCGATTCGCTTCGAGAGAGGAGAAGGACCCTATGGTCTGATTCTCGTTCCTTCTGTAGGCTTTTACTCTTGAATTAATTTCCTTTATGGCGCAGAAGTAGCTCTGAACCGGGTGTAAAAAAAGTACCGCATATCCAGAAGAGAAGAGTTTGCTTCAACTTGTGATTATAGGCGCCGATACGCAGCTGTTTATTGAAATGGTTGCGTATCAAAGCTTAGGATAACTTCTGGATATGCGGTACTTACATATCTCCCCCTGGAACTGATGTTCTGTTATCTGTCTGTCACTTTTACAGTTATCCCATCATTCCAGAGAGAGCTGGCCAAGCAAATCTTCGACGTTTTCTGCGATATTTTCGACGATCTGGCCCGCGAAGGATTCGTTCAGCTTAAAGCCGGTCTCTGCATCGGCGGAGTGCCTATCGGAGAACAGGCCCGAACTTTCAGAGAGTACAATTTTTGTTGGAAACAACCTAAAGTGATCAATTTCAGTGGTGTCCACATCTGCGTGGCTACACCCGGACGCCTCTCGGATATGCTCACGAAGAAAATTTTCAACCTGCAGGTCTGTCGTCATCTGATCCTCGACGAGGCCGATCGCATGCTGGACATGGGATTTGAGGACGAAATCAAGTCTATCTTCTCTTTCTTCAAGGTAAGATCTCTCTAAACAGGAAAATCTCTAAATTTCTAGGATCAGAGACAGACGCTCCTCTTCTCGGCCACAATGCCCAAAAAGATTCAGAATTTCGCCAAATCAGCCCTGGTCAAGCCTATTGTAAGTTCATTTTTATGCTAAAAACTCATTCTTCAGGTCGTAAACGTCGGTCGAGCCGGAGCAGCGTCTCTCAACGTTCTCCAAGAAATTGAGTACGTCCGAAATGAGGATAAACTGACCCGACTGCTTGACTGCCTTCAAAAGACTCCTCCAAAGTAGACTTTCCCTCGAAATATTATCCCAATTATTTAGAGTACTGATCTTTGCGGAGAAGAAAGTTGACGTCGACAACATCTACGAGTATCTACTGGTCAAGGGAGTCGAGGTAGCCTCGCTGCACGGAGGAAAAGATCAAAAAGACCGTCACTCCGGGGTGGATGCCTTCCGGAGAGGTGAAAAAGACGTCCTTGTGGCCACAGACGTCGCCTCAAAAGGTCTCGACTTCCAGGGAATCGAGCATGTCATCAACTACGATCTCCCATCAGAAATCGAGAATTATGGTGGGTTTTGGGTATTTATCTGTAATCTCTGAGGCAGAGATGACCTAAACTGTACCGATGTATGATCGATAGCTGTCCTCTATGTTTTGGATTTAAGCGAATCGAACCCAGCCACTGGGCCATCAATCCTGTTAAGGAGTTTGTGAGTACTGTAAAGCCGCCAGTCGAAAGTGCGCACCAACGCTTATTGACAGGGTAGTTGCATCTTCTTTCCTAGAATCTTCTGTTTATCAACGCATATGAACACAAATTGATGTGCAATATGCATTTACGGTATTTCCACATCCTGTCCATAATACTATGTCTTTCGTAACTTTCATCTTTCAACTTCGTAACATTCGCCTTTCAGTGCACAGAATCGGTCGTACGGGTCGAAGCGGAAAACGAGGTGTGGCGACGACGTTCTTCAATCGCAAAACCGATCTCTCCGTTCTCCAGGACCTGAAACAGTTGCTGCTCGAAGCCGGCCAAGAACTGCCCGCCTTCCTTCGCGATCTGGGCGGCGAAGAAGGCGATCAGGATGTGGGAGATGGCGGAGAAAAGGGCTGTGCCTACTGCTCCGGTCTCGGTCACAGAATCACCACGTAAGCTCTCTTTTCTCACATACAACAAATCACTATTTAGATGCCCGAAGCTGGCCGGAATACAAAACAAGGCCGCCCAGAACATCGCCAAGGCTGGTGCCGAAGACGGAATGTAGTGATAGCACTTTATTACAATGCAAAATAAAGAACATTCTCAATCCACGACAATCTCTGGATGTTGGCTCAATACATGCTGTTTCAGATGGTCGGAACGGGCAAATCCACGTCCACAATCCGAGCAAATGTGTTGCTTTTGACCCGTGTGGGATCGGTAGTGTCTCTGTAAATGAATAGCGATGAGATTGATCAGAGTCTTTAGGTAACGGTAATTGGGCGTCATATGGTACCCATTTGTCTAGTGACTTTTTTTCAGCGCGTTGAATCAGAACAGGTTACAGTACCATGGGATGTTCGGAGAGTTGGTGAGCAGTGGGCCTGCTATCGCATTACAGTTTACGGTAGATCGGAAGTGGACAAGTTACAGTATCCAGGTATTGAAGAAGAGTTACACTGCTAGTGTGTTTATGTATTGTCTTGAGACTCACATATTTTTGCTTACAGTATGTTGAAAAAGAACAAGCTACAGTACTCCGGAACGCTAGAATAGTTGCTGCGCAGCTGCATCTCGGGGAAGATAAGGCAGCAAATCTACGTCCTATAGGAATTACAGTATTTTGAACGAAAACGAGGACTACAGTGCTCTATAACCTTGCAAGAGTTGATGCGCAGTGTGTTTGTTCTTTTTCAGCTAAGTCTTGCTTTTTTGCTGGTTGCTAAGTCACAGCATCACAGAACTATAAAAGTTGGTGCGCAGCAGTATTCGTAGAAAAAAATGTTTTCTGACTCACATGCAACTGGTCCGAGCGAGCAAACGAGCGACTGCAGCTGACCCAAGGACATTGAAACGGTCTGGACCCGACGTGTGACCTAAAATTATCTAGCTTGTCTTATTTTTGTCATGAACCCACCTCAGATGTGCTTTCAAATGGCTGGTCTTCTTGTAGGTCCTGTTACAGCCAGCCACATGACAAATATGGTGGCTGGAAACTTGCCCGGTGACTTTCTTTTGTATGCAGTTCGGACAGGTACAGCGAACACATCTTCTCTTGAACTTTTCGTCCAGGGAACCGCTCGAATCTTCCGAGGAAGTCGAAGGGGATGGAGAGGTGGTGAAACAGTAAATAGGGATGGAGTACGGTAGCTGAGGCTGCTGGATAGGGGTCGGTTCTTCCCAAGGACGCCAAAATGTTGTCATGCTAGTGAGAAAAAGACTCGGTCGTTGTTAGAAGGCAACTGAAGGGAGAGTCCCGGGCCTCTGCTATCTATCGGCTAGCCCCTTCCTCTTTCATCTGACCGCCCTACTGATAATTTTTCTCTGCTCTCTCCGCAGCAGCGCTTGTTTTCTAACCGACGGCGGCCCGTAAAAGGGACCCCTAAGACCCTAATCTGTTGACAGCTGGCCCGGCTGATAGCCGGCCGGGTGGAGCAGACGAAGAGTTATACTAGCTCCTTCAAACCGGATCATAGGTTGAAGGGCATTTTCGAACTAAACAGACAGAAATATTGAGCAGGCTGGGCCATTTATTCCAATGCACAAAATGCTAGATTCGTCAAGATCAGGCTCATTTGGATGGGTGTTTAATTGCCTGAAGTCTTCAGTTTAGGGAAAATAATAGGGATCAAACCTCGTTGAAGTGTCTGACCAGGCTTTTCTTTTGCTTCAGCGGCAGATCCTTGAAGAGACGATGACGAAAGACGTAGAGGTCGGAGAAGAGCTGGTTGTTGAAGACGGCAGTCTGGAAAATACGAGTGCACATGGACATTATTTTGGGACGCCAAAGAGATTTAGGTAAGCCAGTGGCTAATAGAGCAAAACGTTCCGCTATATTTGCAGTTTTCCACAGGTTACCCACAATCCTCTTGTAAAATAAATTGCTTTTTATCTGATGAAAATGCTCTGGGCACTAGATAGCGTGGTAGAAACAGCGAAGGACATGTTTGCAATGATTGAACTTAACTGGTTGCAAGTGAGAAAAACCGGGGGTGTTCTTTTGCCAAATTGTTAAAGCAGTGGAAGAGTACCGGATAATTACTTTGTCAAAACACTTTTTGAAGGTTTTGACTGCAAACATGCGCCGTAAATTATTGCCGGTCTGCTCCTCTGCTAAAGCAGCTCTAACACTGTACTGTTTTCGGAAAAAGACGGGTCGCATTTGCCCCACAAACTTTACTATACTGGTCGCCAATTTCTCCCTCAATGCACTACCAGTTCATCTCTGGGTAGAAATGACGAGCAAATAGCAGGCGATATCGAAAAAACTTTTCCAGACTTAGAGTTAGCAGGGTATTTCAAGAACTCATGACGACCTTATCGTTATTTGCCCATTTTCAATTCAATTATAGATTACCTCACTCCTCCTCGGTTTGTCCTTCCTCATCAACGAACGTCGTCTCCTTGAATTCGACCCCTTCACATCACTTTCAGTGTCCGAGCTGTTGCTCTCCGACGAAATACTGCTTCGTCTCTCCCTCCTCTTTTTGCGCTTCCTGGACAACTGCTCCTCATCACTGTCGATTTCTCCCTCTTCCATTTCCTTCTTCTTTTTCTCTTCCACAGCGCCGTCTTCCTCATCCTCCAAAACGCGCTCCTGCCGGTCAAACTCCTCCATTTCACGACGAGCCGCATCCATAATTTTTAGCTTTTTCCTGCCCATTCGTTTCTCATGCTGCGCCTTTTTCCATTTCCTGAATGTTTATTTTGGCGAATGATGTGGAAGGAGTCGAACTTGTAATCACTATGCTCCATCTGCAGCGTTTTCGGAGTGGTTTTGGAAGTCATCGGCAGAGGAATCGGCTCCGGATTGGAGACTCTAAGGATGCTTTGATGGAATGTTAGAGTGAAACGGTACTTTGACCAGAAATCCCAACTGAGTTCATTCCCTTCGAACGTCATATTTTCTATTTCTACTATTTCGGCAGATTTCTCGGCTTGGACAGACTTTTCTTCCGTCTTAATTGGCCTAAATTATGGTATTTGTGGAGAAAAAACATGGGTGATTGACCCCTGAGTGACGGATTGAAGAAGAGCACCGACGCTGAGCATCATTCTTCCGTTTTTACGGCTTTCTCTCAAATCAAGGCATGTTTCGGAAAAGTAACAAAATTCACCTTCCGCGTTTTTTTTGCGCTCGTGGAAGAGGATCGTAGCTCGGCGCCGCCATAACAACTTGGGTCGAACGGGAGAATGGCTTTTCGCTGGCGACTTCCCGTTCCCAACAACTGGAAAAAACCTTTAAGACAAACTGAAAAGAAACTGACACAATCAAAGACTGTAAATGCTCCCCGAGCCATGCCGAGTCCACAACAGCAAGATTTTCTTCCAGGACGGTTAACATGACCGTCTTCAGTATGCTATCCGGCAGTCCTCCAAACTGGGCGGAAGTTTTGTCGCACAAGGTATAAAGGTCCTTCGGATCGGTCAATTCAGCCCAATTAATCTTCTCATCTTCGATTAGCTGAACATTTGTGAATGTATGGGTAGGAAAAGGGCATACCTTGCTGAAAGCAGCGAAGATTTCATCTTCACTGAACTCTGTCGACATTCTGCTGTATCAAGAGCAAATTTTGAAAGACCCAGAAGGAAACGCATAGAGATAAAGGTTATGGGTCTGAAGCCACAGTAACACACGTGTATCGAAGGTGCTCAAAATTTATTTACGGGGTTTGTGTAATAAACATGGCAAATAATATTGTGGTTCGCGGGCTTACCTTGCTGAAGCAAAAACCGGATTGATCGAAAAATTCGAAATGGGTTCTGTATTCAATTTGAAAAATTACGGTAGTAGCACAAAACGGGGGAATTTTAATAGACATTTTCGACGCACTTCGTTTCCAATCTTTTCCTTTGCTTGAAAGAGTTGTGTTTCTGTGTGCTGTAATTCTTGCCACGCTACTCTATATTGTTTCGATGCATTGTGAGAAAAAAATACATCCAAAACAGTCAATCCTTTTAGCGTATTTTCGACTTTGTAGTAATTGTAACTTTTAATTCCGTAAAGGATTCCAGATGGATAATCTTCCGCCAGCCGACGACGGCGGTAAAAGCTCGTTCGTGGAGATGACATCTTCATCCGTGCAGAATGTATTTGAAAAACTGGTCCAGGCCGGTCTGGCTCGTCGTGTAAGTCTTCTTTGCCTATTTGTGACCGCCTGACAAAATGTATCACTTATTCTTTGAAACCTGCCTGATTTTCTGCATTTACAGGCAGAAAACACGGTATCTCTTTTCGGCTCCTCGAAGTCTTCCCTCATGCCTGAAGAGGAGACGACGAATCCTGAAGGGACTATATCCGGTGATAAAAATAAACAGCCAATCGACGAAGGGAACGAATGCATGGATCTGGGCGAGGTGGAGTCTTTTCAATGCTATTCTCATGTAAGCCGATCATTCCTCCTGACGGTGACCCAATTTCTTTCAGGCTTCCGCCGAAAATATCAGTCCCACCACCGAAATAGAAGACGGCCCCCTCGATGAAATAACCATACTGTTCGAAGTTAACACCCCATTTTCCCCCATTAAAACTGAACTGGCTTCAGGGCAGGTCCTCTGACAACAGCTACTTAACGAAAAGAAAACGTTTCTGGGGTGCTATCCCTATCCGAAAAACTAAGCAGGAACCACCGGAGACGATCGAATTGCACGAAGAAAAGCCGACAAGTTCTCTGAGAGCTCTGGCCGACTACTTGAGGACCAGGAAGCGCTTTAGTTTGCCCGCTAGCGCTCTGCTCAAAATAGACGTAAACGAGGTTTGTTTTGATTCAGTTATCAAGCAAAATAGTTAGCTTTCAGTCACGTATTAGCGAAGCTATCAACCAAATAGATCAGGATATCATCTTCGAAGGTTTTTGTCTCTTTAACGGATTGACTGATGAGGTTTGAAAAGACTTCTTTGACTTTTCTAGCGTCCTCCTGCCAAAACTCAAATCATAGTTTTTCTCGTAGTGAACGAGATGATAATCGAAGGGAGAGAAGAGAAAAGACTTCTTCGACTTTTGTAGCAATTGCGTCTTCTCCTAAATGCACAAGGCTTCCTGTAAAGACAGCGCCTCAGAGAGTAACCCATTCTTTTTCCCTAATATCCCGGTTAAAAAATCTTCAGAAATTCAACCAGCGACATTCGACGATGATGGAATCAGATTTCGAGTCGCAGCCCGCTGCCCGGTCGTCTTTTGCTTTCCTGCCTGAATCCGAAACCACAGCTCGTGAAATCGCTACCAACATGACTGTTCACGATACTTACATGGCTCGTTCATACTGCCCTCTCCCAACAATTCTTGTTTCCAGTCATATCTTCAGCGCTCCATCAAGATCGAGGACGTCTCTCCTCCCCAGTCAGCCAGTCCGAAGAGGGCGAGACCGAGTCCATCTGCTGCTCCAAAGGAGAAGTGGCCTGAGCGGTATCCGCAGTCGACGCTGAGACTGAAGAAAGGAGTCGATCCCATCCAGACTCCTATCTCTTCTGCTGTCGAGCTGGAACATATGACGAAGACAGTCGAGATTTTGACGGAAAGAATACAGGAAGAGAGAAGTCAACGAGAGGCCTCGGAGATGGAGTTGAATAGAAAAATATTCCTCATTTGTCAGCAGATGGAAAACTTGGTCGGAGCGGTGCAGCACCACGTGGACAAGAACTCGGAACTGAGCAAGATTGTCAACGAGGTCGGAGCCAAGCTCCAGAGTCTCGACAAGGATATGGTCAGTTTTTTGATCCCTTTGAACCTTTCTCGTTTTCCATTCTCTTATATCGGCTTGTCTTGACCCTTTCCTCATACTTCAAGCTGTCCACATATTTCCTTCTAGTCGAGCTACCGTTTCAGGAGCAACATTCTCCCAACAATGTTATTCCCAATTTAACTTGACTTGCTACCAGTTAGTGGGGCACAAAGTGCACTCTAGTTGCCAATAATGGCTTCAGACACAGTCTTTTGGGCATTTTAAACTAGATAACATTACAAAAATTGACATATCCAGAAGGAGATCATGGAGACTCCTCGCCAGGCTCCTCGCATGTCTCGCCTTGATCCTACGGCCCTTTTCGCACGGAATCCTGCTTCGACTCTGAATGTTCGTTTCTATGCTTTTTTGCTTTACCAGCAGTTTAGCCTACTACGACAGAGAAGCGCCCTCGTAGACGCCCACGTCTTAATCCGTCCAAAAGACGAAGCTCGGAGCTCGACGTTCGTCGCGCTATCACGCCCAACAACGCGAAGAAATTGCGTTTATCGTCGCAGCCGGTACCCGTGGAAGATCCTGCCACTATCCCACTCATGGTAGATTTTTTATTCTTTTTCTGGCGATTTGCGAGTGTTGAAGGTCATCTAGTCTGTACGCACATTCCCAATACTTGCTACTTTCTTTTCGAACTGCCAAAAAAGTCTGCCAAATTGATCGGTTCCTGCCAAACTCTACATGTCTCGTCATTCTGTCACTTTGATGTCTCTGTCAGCATTCCAATCAGCCCTATTTCCCCGTTAATTTATCGCATTGAACTTTCAGAACCAGCTCAAGGTTTTCCGAGAAACTTACCATGCGCATTTGTTTTTCTTGGCAGGTCCATTTTGGCTAGTAATTACAGAAAAACAGCGTTCCATTAGTGCCCTTTCCAGCCTACCACAGCCAACAATCCTTACGGCTACGAGCCTGTCATTCCCGAGGACGAGAGAGCTGTCGAAAAAGTTGCGGAGGAAGATGATGACGATGTCGAGGGAATGACCTTTGAAACCTTCAACATCAACAGCAAGTGCCCGTTCTGCTGGTGCGAAGAACACATAGCTGATGATTGCGAGTTAGTTTTTTGCTTCCTCTTCTACATTTATTGCGTCGTTTCCAGGCACATACAACGCGTAGAAGAACGTGAAGACTTTGCTGAACATCATTACCTATGCCTCATGTGCCTGAGGTACCACCCACTTTCTACTTGCGAACGGTGAGTCTTTTGCCTTTTTTTAAATTTGATGGAGCTTTTCTGTGGGAAAACCACTACAATCGCTCCATTTCAGAGCCAACAAGGTGTGCAGCTATTGTGGCCAGACTACGCATCACGAGGCTGTATGTCCTTCCGATCTCCATCGTGTCCAGTGCAACAACATTCAAAGGAGACTCTGCCCTCTCGTCTCCCGTAACAAGCACAGCTCCCGTCGCAACTGACCCTTCCTCCTCGCATATTGTTCTGTTACTGTAATTGAAGTTTCGTTCGTTTAGACCCGTTTGTAACAAAACTGTAGGAGAAGAGCATGCGACGTTGTGAGACGAAAGGACCCAAAAAGAGGCTGGAGGATGGCATTGCGGAGGATGGCATAGTTTTTGGTGCCTTAGTTATGAAGGAATCATTTTGTTGCTGCGTTCCGATGAAAAAAAAAAGTGAGAAATCGGGTGGTAAAGATGTTTACAGGTCTCTAACATCTTTCTGCAATGGATGTCACACAAAACAAACCTCAGTCCGTAGATAGTTTTCTCACATAACAAAAAATGGGAAAAGTGATGAAAGGGGCTGAACCGTCACTGGCCAGGGGAAGGGACCAGAGCGGCGTGGTGGTGTTCACTCGCGGAATGCAGTTGGACTTGATGACATAACCAGCTGAAGCGTCAAATTCCAGTTAAGGATCGTCATCTTGTAGTACTGTTCCTTGATGTAGAATAGCTCCTGAACAACAATCTGTATTTCTTGTTGCCTTCCCATTAAAGGGAAGGCTGTTCCAAAATTACATTCAACCTCTACAGTCGCAGGGTCGGAAGCATTTGAATACCTCAAACTTGGGTAATTAAACCGACGATTCTGCTCGGTGCTGAGACATTAGGCGGTCTGGATGGGGAGATGGAATGGTAGAAGCTGGGTGTATCTGGGTCAGACGCAGAGGAACAGGTGGCTGACTGACAAGACTATTTAAGCATTACTTCTGGCATGGAGAAAAGAAAGATTTTTTCAACTTCAATGAATAAATAGATCATTTTCCGTCAAGATGCCTTTGACTGGCTTCCACTTCGTCTGTGACACAGAATTTCACTGCCTTTGCCGCTCCATCTTCCCATCTAGATCACCTGATATCCCAACAGTGAACAGAATTGTCGGTTTAATTACCCAAGTTTGAGGTATTCAAATGCTTCCGACCCTGCTCTCAAACAGGTTGAAAGAAATTTTGGAACGACCTTCCTATCAGTGGGAAGGCAACAAGATAATTTAGTTTGAGACACGGTGAAATGAAACTTATCACCTTGATCGGGCGGAAGTACGTGGGACAAGGAGAGGGAAGAAACTTTCCCTCTCCTTGTCCCACGTAAAAACAGTATTCTTTGAATTTTTATAAAGACCGAAACTAAAAATTTGATGAACCGCCTTAGTCTCTAGGCCCGGCGGGTTCACCGTCTGGCGACGGCACTACTTGGTGTGTTGTTCTTCAGTTTGGGATCAGAGTGGATGGTTCAAAGCATTTGGAAGCTCAAAAACAATTCAAGGGTAGAAAAGTAGATGATTGAAGAAAAATATGTCTCTATTTCGCTAGAACTCTGTTTCTCCCTTACTCCGTCGTTGTTTCTCTGTCGGTCAGTCTGTGCCTCTCTGTCTCTCTTCTTTCAGTCTTACTTCCTGTCTCTGCCTTCCTTTCTCGCTTTCTCTCTAAAATTCTCTGTCACACACGAAGATGTGAAAGGCATCTTGAGGGAAAATGATCTATTTATTCATTGAAGTTGAAACAAATGGTATTTTGTAGTCTTTTCGACTGCCACGACCTAATAGAAACACAGCTTTCATCTAATAAAATCGTCTTCATGGCAGAAGTAATGCTTAAATAGTCTTGTCAGTCAGCCACCTGTTCCTCTGCGTCTGACCCAGATACACCCAGCTTCTACCATTCCATCTCCCCATCCAGACCGCCTGATGTCTCAGCACCGAGCATAATCGTCGGTTTAATTACCCAAGTTTGAGGTATTCAAATGCTTCCGACCCTGCTCTTAAACAGAGGTTGAAAGAAATTTTGGAACAGCCTTCCCTTCAATGGGAAGGCAACAAAACATTTCAGTTTCAGACACATGGTAGTCTCAAGGCAGTTTACATGAATTTGGAAACTGTTTCTGCCTTCAAATTAGTACAAACCATCTAAAAGTTGCAAACTAGCGAAAGAACTAGCAAAGACGAGCTATTAGGAGAGTAGCAGACGACAGTTCCCATGGATCCGAACCAGTCAGCTCCCAGCCGCAACTCGAAGCATCGCTCCCATCGTCCATTATTAAATAAACTGCTGCAGGAGATGTAGTTTGAAAGAATTGGCCCTTTCTTTTGTGTAAAGAAAACTCTAATGTTTCACACTTGTTGCCATCCCAGTGAAGGGAAGGCCGTTCCAAAATTTTATTCAACCTCTACATTTGCAGGGTCGGAAGCATTTGAATACCTCAAACTTGGGTAGTTAAACCGACGATTCTGTTCACTGCTAGGATATCAGGCTTTCTGCAATGGGAGATGGTGCGGCAGAGGTAGTGAAATTCTATGTCATAGACAGAGTGATGCCCTGTGAAAGGCATCTTGACACAAAGTAATCTATTCATCTATTGAAGTTGAAACAGACGATATTTTAGTCTTTTCGACCACCACGACTCAATAGTAATAGTCTTAATTTAACAAAATCCTCTTCACATCAGAGATTATGCCCAAAAAGATCTCTCAGCCAGCAACGGGTTGGTCTCCGTCTCTGATCCAGATTCTTCTGGCCTTCACTGTTCCATCTCCCCGTCTAGACCACCTGATATCCTAGCAATGAACCGAATCGTCGGTTTAATTACCCAAGTTTGAGGTATTCAAATGCTTCCGACCCTGCGAATGTAGCGGTTGAATAAAATTTTGAACGGCCTTCCCCTCAGTGGGTAGGCAAACAAACAATGAGGATGGACGAAAAGTTAGAAGAGTCACAGTAGCATACGACAATCACCACATGTGTGTGAGTGCGCAAAGTAATCCCCTTTTAAGCATTTAGGTCCCCCTCTTTAGTGCCGAGATCTGAGTTTCGTCAGAAGTTGTCGAGTTATGACAAGGGAACCGGAGGGCTAAACGGGGAAAGAACTAAGGACAAGAAAGTACCTTAGCAGGACCTCAACTAGGTTAAACAAAGAGACTTTCGCCCCAAAGCAGCGAAAGAAAGCTACATATATAAGAGGTAAGATGACAAAATATGGAAGCGTGAGGGCTATTACAACTTGACAAAAGCAAATAAAGACAAAGCAGAAAGTGGAAACAAAATCAGCGCAAAAGTTCAGGTTTGCCATCCGGAGCTGCAGCAGACGCCAAAGTGATCTTCAGAGGGGGAAATCATTACAAACACTAAAGAAAACATTTATGTTTTAAGGGAAGGCCATTCCAAAATTTCTTTCAACCTCTACATGAGAGCAGGTTCGGAAGCATATGAATACCTCAAACTTGGGTAATTATACCGAAGATTCTGCTCACTGCTGGGATATCAGGTGGTCTAGGTGCGGAGATGGTACGGCAAAGGCAAAGGCAGGGAGAATCTGGGTTAGAGAAACCACCGGCTGACTGAAAAGACAGTTCAGGCGTTATTTCTGGCACGACGAGGATTTTGTTAGATGAAAACAGTTTCTCATATGATTCAAGGCAGTCGAAAGAAGCTATGGAATGACGTCCGGCTTAGGTTAGATTAATGATTCGACTATTCTCAGTCCAAGATGCTGTTCAGGGTCTTTCTGCGTCTCTAACCCAGATTCTCCCTGCCTTTGCCGTACCATCTCCCCATCTAGACCTCCTGATATCCCAACAGTGGGCGGAATCGCCGGTTTAATTACCCAAGTTTGAGGTATTCAAATGCTTCCGACCCTGCGCTCATGTAGAGGTTGAAAGAAATTTTGGAACGGCCTTCACTTCAATGGGAAGGCAACAAGACAATACAGCTTGTTACAGATTGCACTCGAATTCGGTGAACTTGGACTTGGAAACTTGTGTGTGCCCTCTAAACCTATAAATGTTTACAAACTATCGAAACAATGAGGAAGGACGAATAGTAAGAAGAGTCATAGTAGTTTTATATCGGAGCGTGACCCTCTTTTTCGGCTCGAGCAGTTTCCAGACACTTTTCCAGCCGCTCCATGTCACAGCACAGACTTTTGGGGTTGTAGAGCGTTTTGCGACTCCCCACTTCTCTTCTCCCAACTCAAGGCGCCATTCTCAGTCTACATTACCCGATTTGCTGTCTCTCCAAAAAGATCCTACCGCAACCCGATGCGGCTCTCGTAGAGGAGACTGAGAGTGCTCGGACTCGAGTTACTCGGGACTTGTCCAGGTCCAAGTCTCGAGACGAATGAAAAGAGGTCAGAGAGTCAGTGCAAAAGTTTCAGTTGGGGTAGACTACTTGTATAGAAAGAGCAACGTGACTTGGGTAGAGGTGAAAAAAAAGCAGAGTAGAGTAGCAGCAGACGCCAAAATGAGCTTTTGCTGAAGCGATTTGCTTGACTTTAAAGTATTACCAGCTGCCGGCGGCAGCTTCGCAGCCCTTTGGCCTTTGCTTAGAATTGACCACAGGCGAAAGCCTTCCCTAGTAGCAGTTTCTTTTACAGCTGGCTTGTCGCCGTCTTTTGCCATCAGTTTACATTGGCGGCTGCGCCGCTTCGTAGTTACAGAAATCTCCTAGTGGCTTCACTGTGAAAAAAGCCAAGTTCTATAGCGCACCCAAAGTTGATTTGTCAACCAATTTAGGCAATAACTGTTTTTGAACAACAAAACTTTTGGACAACTAACTGGCTCGCTTCTGTTTCGTGGGCACGGACAAACAAACAAAGAAACAGAGTCCGCCACAGAAACCATCGCGCTTTAGTAGTAGAGAGATCTCTCGACAAGTTTGGACAAGGCTAGAACTTGGCGTGAAAGGTGAGAAAATTGGCATTCCAAGGTTTCTGCTAGTACCTCTGAAGAAAAAGGCGTCCTTAGCTACCATCCTCTCTAGCTCAATATTATTCAAACAGTAGTACAGTTTATTTTCAACCTCAAACTATGCCAGGGATTCATCGACTCCAAAAAAGCATTTGACACTATCAGCTGGCAGTCTACGTGGAACGCGCTAACAGAGATGGGGCTTCATTCTTTTCTGATTCAACTTCTGCAACACCAATCCGGATCTACGTACCTTCTGGTTAACGGCAACGGTATTACAAATCACAAAATAACTACCATTAGACACATGCGAATGACTGCGAAACGTAGTCTTTCAAAAAGTAGATTGCGATACACAGTTTGAAGAATAAGCTGAAGAAGGAACTTCCGCTGTGTTCTACGCAATTGTAACGTTGTGCCCTGTAGGATACTCTGGCGTATAGAAACGTAACGCACTGCAGAGCGAAATGTTATAGTCTGTTCACAAAAAACAACCAAACGACCAGGCATCGCGGGCTTTTTTTTGGCGCGGATTCAAAGGGGTAAAAATTAGCTTCAAGTATTTCGTTCATCAAACAATTTCATCTTTTCCCGTATTTTTAGCTATTTTTCCGTTTTGTTTTTTGTTAAAACAGAATATTCCGGTTAAAACAAACGAAAATGGAGAAAAACTATGTAAAAGACGAAGAAAAATGATTGAAAAAATGAACTTATTAAAATTCTAACCAATTTTGAGCTGTTTGAATCCACGCCAAAAAAAGCCCGCGATGCCTGGTCGTTTGGTTGTTTTTTGTGAACAGACTATATAACGTCGTATACCAGTACAGTTCCAGCCTTGGTTAAAAACTCGTCTTTTTCGTTCTTTTCAGGCAAACGTCGATACTTTTTCTAATTTTTTTAGTGCTTCTTGTCGCCAACATCAAAAGCTACAAGATGCACAAATAAAACGTAAAAATCTTGCATATGAAAAAAACCCAAATTAGATAAACAAGTTTGGCTATCGCTCCTTTGGTGCTAGAACCTCTACTTTCATTGTTTCTCATACTCCCCCACCCTAGTCGAATCCTTTGTTAATTTGTTTTCTCCCCTTTGACCCTCCCTTCCCTGTCACCCTGTGATACTCCCAGTAGATCTATCCCTGGCAGAAGCGAAAAGATTCGTATTCTCCAGCCATCTTAAGATCCCCCACTGAATTAAAGCCTGTCTGCGCCCAAAGTAAGAGGCTTAATCCGAACACACAGAGACGCAAGGCCTTTTTATTTTAGATAAAAGTAATAAAGAGAGAAGTATACAGACACCAGTCTTTGAGATCTAAAATAGAGGGCTATCATATAACATGCTCCTCTTTATAACGTACATTTACCTTGCCCAATGGGAGGGGCTAGGTTATAAACAGATTATACTTTAAATGCAAAATGTTCGGAGGTCCCGAAGAGAGCGAACAACTATTATCTTTTTGGAAATGAACTATAGTAACAAGTAATGTTTGCCTTTTTGCAGACAAACTTTCTCCTCTTTATTCATTTTCTTATCACAATGATCGAGATCTCCAAAGTACGATTCTGTCCTCTCCACTCTTTCAAGGAGCTCACAATGAGTTTTCTATAGGGTGGATAGGAGAAGATAAAGATCTGCATGGCAGCATGGAGACATATACCAATAATAAGAATACAAATATGGTATATGTCGACTCTCCAACTAGTCGTAATAATTAGAATTCCTATAGGAGCCATTCCTACAAATACGACCATTCCTAACACTACTGTCTGAAACAAGCATTGTTGCCCAAGTAGAAAAAAAAAACCAACCAATATTATCAGAGCCTTAATCACCTCAATATGCTGCTTCTTCGAAACAACTGACAATGTCACCGCGTGTTTCTTCAAAATTGAAAAGATGGTGTAGTTAGTGAACATGGTAAGAAACACTCCATACAGACCAGCCGTAGGGTAATATATCATTCCAAAGCACACATCGGGATTCCAGTCGCCTAACACAGCATAAATGACATCTTTTTTGAAAATATCCGGATAAACGACATGATGCTCCATAAACAGGTCATACTTTGTCACTTTCCTTTGTCGCTCACCCAAATATGCAGCGGGGAAAGTGACCAGAGGCAAAAGTACATAGTTGATAGAATAGAACAGAATTCGTGCTGGTTTGTTGTTTAAAAAATGACCTCGGGGAAGTAAAACATCCATTCTGTAGTAGAAGACAGCGCCCACGGATGATAAACACACTGAAATCCGCATCGTTCTTCTTGATTTTGCAGACAACTCAAGCTTTTCTTTGTTTTTAAACTAGTTTTTGTCTATAAAATTTCGTAATAAAATCCCGAGGCCATCTTTTAAACAACAAAACAGGGAAGAATACACGAGTTTTTTAACGCCTTCATGAACATTTACTGAGATTTGGTGCGTGTTATCGTGTCTAGGATTCAAGGAATACCGACATGAGCCCACGGCGGAACCTTTGTTATCAGATGGGAGCTCGCTAAAGGCAGTCATTCTCTCCAAAAGAAGAGCTGGAAGTCAGAGTAGCCGATGAAATGGGGGAGTTAGGGAAACGTCAGGTTATGGTGACTTCTACTGAGCCATTTTGGTTTTGATGCGTTTCTTACAAGACCAATGCATTCATAAAATCAATCCAGATAGTCAAAAAACATACCAATAAGATGCATTGCCAAGAATTGAAATTGTAATAGGGGAGGGACATTCATATCTGAGAACAGTCCCTTCCCGTAGAAGGCAGTATAAGGAAATAGTACGATGGGATAACAATATATTGAAACGTGTAGTATGAGAAGACCAATACTGGAAGAGTGATGTCCTTAAAAAAGTAAAAAGTCCTACGTCACGCCGTGGTAAGTCATAAGGTATCGGAAAGCACGCGAGAGGTGTGGAGGAGATTTGAACAGCAGCAAATAACAGCTAGCAATAATTTCTAATATGGAAAGCACAATGGAAGAGTATTTAACCAGAGGTATTAGTGCGACAGGTTCTTCTGTGAAGTACGGATTTGATAGATTAACATAGGACATGAATGGGATGGAACTGTCCCAGCTGTCTTTTCTAACAATAGTTGCATAAAAAAGATTGGGTAGCTTGAAGAGGGGAGTTAGCAGTCAAGGGAATACTTCTGACAGGTAGAACACATGGGAAGGCTGTAATGAATATTTTGACAAGATGTGATTCGAAGGCTTGTTTGATAATAGCAGCTGCAACTTTCACCGCCATTTCACACCGAGGGGTAGTCATTCAAAGGGGTCCATTTCTGTAACAGGGTGTTCTTTTTGTACGATTCCCAGAAGACCCTGGAAGACTTGGAAGTAGCGTTCTGTCTGAGATCTTTTAGATTTACAGTCATTGCAATAATATATGTTAACATAAAGGGGTCGGGGAAGGTACATCGAGCTATGGCAGTCGCAAATCCCTTTTCTCTTGACCCTCAATGACTGCTAATCAAGCAGATCTTGATTTATGAAACGTTTCACAAATTTACTATAAATGATTCTGGAAAGTTTATAGAACACAAAAGTAAAGGTTTTTCAAAAAGGTTCATTAAATTGTCAGAAAATTATGGCGAATGTGGTGATACCATGGTTCAACTCTATCCAATCCTACTAGACTAGGGTGTAGTGACCAAGCAGAAAAGCTAACGAAATACTTTGGTTCGTAGTAGTGTAGCTCACCAGTGGTATAAAATCGGTTGGCATAATCGAAAAGGTGAAACTTTTCGCAAATTTCCACCAGTCTGGCTAGTCAATCCTATTTTTGACCTCTCTGATTCGCTCCTTCCGGATCCAAATATTTTTTCGACTGTTTTCGGCAGAAACACATAGTTTCCTGGCTCTTTTGAGATAGCCCAACGCCGGCGGCAGCACAATTTTTGGCTGACATATGATATGATGATAAATGGGTACGTATCCAATTGGAACATCTGTAATATCAAAAGTCAGTATTTTAATCATATCAAGCAAAAAGTTTGCTCTAATGATTACTATGCCCCTGCGGGGGCCCTAAGCCAAGAACAATTTGAAAACAATGAATGGCGATTTTAATAATGCATCTGGACTGTAAGCAAGTACCAACCTAATTTATCTGTTTCTAAGCTATGCGGGTCTTAGCGATCATTAAAGCAAACGTTTCTATCCGATTTTTGTGGGGTGATGCTGGCAGGTGAATACAGTTGCAATAACTCAAATATTCAACGATTAAGCTTCAAACGGTCCCTAGAATGTACAATTGGATATGTCTGTTTCTACTGGTGATGTCAGAATTTTTCATGATGGGTCACTCTCCTTGTAGGAAATGAAAAAAAATCCTCAGCCTAGATCTCGATTCGAGTTGGTAATATGCCAATGATACGCTGTAATGTCCCAATTACTAACGTTTAAAATTATTCGAAGTATTTCAAAGTTGGAGCAAATTTTTGGGGCAATCCCACGGAAAACACCATATAATGTTTGCAAGTTTTCTCTTCTTTTTTCATTTTCTTATCACAATAATCGAGATCTCACTAAAGGAATCAAATTGCTGGCAGATGGCTCCTGTGGCTGCGGGAGACGAATCGGACGATTGGACCCTGGCCGACAAGGACTCTTTCTGCACCGGGAAGACAGATCCAGCAAATGTCCCTCAAGAATAGACTCGACACCATTTCCGAACGAACTGTATTATCTTGTTGCTTTTCCAGTGAAGGGTTCATCAAATTTCTAGTTTTGGTCTTTATGAAAACTCGAAAAATACTGTTTTTACGTTGGACAAGGAGAGGGAAAGTGTCTTCCCTCCCATTATTTCTGCCCGATCAAGGTGATAAGTTTCATTTCATAGTGTCTCAAACTGTATCATCTCGTTGCCTTCCCACTGATAGGAAAGCGTTCCAAAATTTCTTTCAACCTCTGTTTAAGAGCAGGGTCGGAAGCATTTGAATACCTCAAACTTGGGTAATTAAACCGACGATCCTGTTCATTGCTAGGATATCAGGTGGTCCAGATGGGGAGATGGAGCGGCAAAGGCAGTGAAATTCTGTGTCACAGATGGAGTGGAAGCCAGTGAAAGGCATCTTGACGGAAAATGATTTATTCATACATTGAAGTTGAAACAAATGGTATTTTGTAGTCTTTTCGACTGCCACGACCCAATAGAAAAACAGCTTTTATCTAACAAAATCCTCTTCATGCCAGAAGTGGTGCCTAAACAGTCCTGTCAGTCAGTCACCTGTTTCTCTGCGTCAGACCCAGATACTCCCAGCTTCTACCATTCCATCTCCCCATCCAGACCGCCTCATGTCCCAGCACCGAGCATAATCGTCGGTTTAATTACCCAAGTTTGAGGTATTCAAATGCTTCCGACCCTGCGCTCATGTAGAGGTTGAAAGAAATTTTAGAACAGCCTTCTCTCCACTGGGAAGGCAACAAAACGTTTCAGTTTCAGACCCACGGTAGTCTCACGGCAGTTTACTTGAACCTGGAAACTGTTTCTGCCTTCCGTACAAACTATCTGGAAGTTACAAACTAGCGAAAGAACTCCCATCATCCATTGTTAAAAAACTGCAGAAGAACTAGTTCGAAAGAATTGCCCCTTCCTTTTGTGTAAAGGAAACTAATGTTTCAATCTTGTTGCCTTCCCAGAAGAGGGAAGGCTGTTCCAAAATTTCTTTCAACCTCTACATGAGAGCAGGGTCGGAAACATTTGAATACCTCAAACTTGGGTAATTAAACCGATGATTCTGCCCACTGCTGGGATATAAGACGGTCTGGATTAGGAGATGGTGCGGCAGAGGTAGTGAAATTCTGTGTCATAGACGGAGTGAAACCCTGTGAAAGGCATCTTGACACAAAGTAATCTATTCATCTATTGAAGTTGAAACAAATGATATTTCGAAGTCTCTTTGGGCTGCTGTGATCCAATAGAAACAGTTTTATCTAGCAAAATCTTCGTTCTAGAAAAAATTCCTAAATAGTCTTGTCAGCCAGCCACCGGCTCCTCTGCGTCTGACCGAGTACTCCCAATTTCCGCCGTTCCATCTCCAAATCTAGACCACCTGATATCCTAGCAATGAACCGAATCGTCGGTTTAATTACCCAAGTTTGAGGTATTCAAATGCTTCCGACCCTACGAATGTAGAGGTTGAATGAATTTGTGGAACAGTCTTCCCTCCCCTGGGAAGGCAGCAAGATGATACAGTTTGAGACACATGGTAGTCTCACTTGAAGGCAACAGTATAATAATACGGTGTTTTTGAACTTAGGAATTCTTTTAAGGCTTCTAAACCTGTAAATGTTTTATGGAAACAATGAGAATGGACGACAAGTTAGAAGAGTCACAGTAGCATACGACAGTCACCAGAGATTCGAGGAAGACTGAGCACACCAGGGTTGGACCAACTTTTTTATACTTGGGTACAAGCAGCAAATAAGCTGCTCGAGCCGATTTTGAGCTGCTCGAAGGTGGTCTCCCAGACGAACCGCTCGATAGGTCCGGCAAATAGTTTATACTTGTTGTCCAGCCAGAAACCCCAACTGGACTCTACCAAAAATTCTCAAACACTCCAAAGGAGGTCAGAGTTTCTCCCTTACCTCTTGACGGTATATGGGAGCTGAAAAGCTGATTACACAACAAGAAACCTTTGTTCCATTAGATGCAGCTGTCGAGGCGATACGGGGGAGACTCTCCTGACATAACGATTTTTTTTTAGAAGTCTCAGTCTCAGCACTTTTTCCGTTGGCCTCCAGTCTTCGGGGAAAATAGTCAGACCAAGGAATGTGCCTGTGATGCTCCCCTTCCGATTCTTCCCGATTTCCACAAACAGCCGAAAACAATGTTCGTCCGGGGAATGAGTGAGCACAACATTCATCATTGACTCTATAAAAGTGATAGGAACATGATTCCTTCTCGAAAATGCTATTTTTTCTCCTTCTGACCGTCTCTACGGTCTTTGGATCTCAAGGACCGATCATCAGACAAGATTCTCTCAATGTTCTCTGCTCTCAGAAGAGATACATCCAACTCGGAGCATGCAGCTCTCACTTTGTAGAGTGTAACCAAGGGATTGCAGCAGTTAGAAAGTGTCCTGTTAGGGGAGAGGTCAGTTAGAAAGAACGGGGACAGGGACAGACTCTCCTTTTCAGGTGTTCCATCAAGAAATGTGCCGTCCAGCCGGTCCCGAATGCCATGACTCTTCCATTTCCTTCCTTAATGAAGAGACGAGTCGTCTGGCCGGACAAATCGGTTTCTGTGGTTCCTCTGAAGTGGCCCACCTCTTAACTGTCACTCAGGGCTGTTCTAGACAGGCTCTGATCTGTACCGGAGGTCGTCCAGTGGCGGCAGCTTGTCCCAATGGTTACACAATGCACACTGATCTCTCCTGTAGACAGTCCAGTCTCCAGTGCTATGGACAAGCTTCAATCGGAATCAGGGATTACTTCCTCCAACAGTTATGCACTCCCTATCCTAGTCTTCATCAACATGTCTCACGTCAGCAACAACAGCAACCGCAGACGGAAGGCTGTAATCAATGGTGACCGAATGTTCAAGGATGCTAACATTCGGTTCAGGTATGTGAACTGTCTTCCTCGTCCGTCTATCATTCGATGTCCAGCTGGGTCCATTTATGATGGTACTATTCAACAGTGTCGTCCTTGGAAGCAGGGAGATACCTGTGTTATGGGAGGGAGTTGCTAGTGAGTCAAAGATAGAGAGACACGGAGACCTACTTTCAGTGGTCGAGAGTACCAGTCAGTCTCTCTGGGCAATTGCCAAAGCATCTACTTGTACTGTGACGGTCTTCAAGGAAAGTATCTCTACTGTCCCGAAGGAACCATCTTTGACGGAACCAACTGTGTCCGACCCGAGGCGACCGACTGTCCAGTCTGTCAAGAGGGAGAGACTCGACCAGCTTCCAGTTGCAATGAGTACTTTGCCTGTGCCCAGAACACCTGGACCAGCTTGTCCTGTGCCGAAGGAACCGCCTGGAATCAGTTGAAGGGAGAATGTGAACAGAGCTACACCTGTCTCTCTCCGACCAAATGTCAGTACGGAGTCGTCCGATTCATTTCCTGTGGAAAGGCTCTGGTCTGTAATGGTCACGGTTTCGACGAGATCATCTGTCCGCCCAACCATATTTTCGACGGGAACACGAAGAAGTGCGTCTACAGTACCACTTGCAATAATGTGAGGAAGTCCTGGGGGAGAAAGAAGAGAATTTTCAGTATGCCTGTCGCGAAGGGGATGTCATTTTGACACCGGATTGTCAGGCCTACCGAATTTGTCAGAAAGGACGCTACAGACTGGAGAAGTGCCGTAATAAGAGAGAGAGAGTCTCTGGTACGTTCTTATACAAACAAAGTAATGCGACGACTTCCAATCTTCTCAAAAAAACCAAACCTTGTTGTCCAGCCGGAAACCCCGACCGAACTTATCCAAAAATTCCTCAAACACTCCTCGAAGAGGTCAGAGATTTTCCCTTACCTTGACGGTAAATATGGGAGCTAAAAAGCTGACGACAACTCTTTGGTCTGGAACCCTATTGAATGCGGCTGCCGAAACAATACGGGCAAGACGCCGCTTAGCAGCACGGTGATACCGGCGAGACATATCGATTTGCCCTGCATTCTGGGCAGTTATGAGTTTCAGCCTACTGTCAGGGCTGTGGACAGCCTCAACATTTGTCCCAGTTGACCAATATCCCTGCACAGTGCCCGGAAGACACAAGACAAGCCAATCAGAACGACTGCTCTGCCTATTTCCAGTGCTCTGGAGGACAATGGCAGGCACAACGGTTAGTAAACTGATTTTCGTGTACTCCATTGGTTTCAGTTGTCAAGCTGAACAGGTCTGGAGCTCTCAACAGACAGCTTGTGTAGAGTCGCATTTCGGTCAAGAATGCTCGGTAGCTCAGGAGTCTCAATGCCAAGATGGAGAGGTACGGTACTTTGTAGTCTGTATCTACTCCTTTCCAGAGGGTGCTGAACCCTTCAGTTAGAGACTGTAGTCGTCTTCTTGAGTGCAGATCGGCCAGATGGATCGAGATGACCTGTCCCGAAGGATATCTCTACGGTAACTGTCTCTCACACCAAGTACTCTTTTCCAGATACCGTTTCAAAGAGCTGTATTCCCGGAAAATGTCCCACCTTCCAACAGGAACCAGTTGTGATACCTGGAACTGCAGAGACTCAGCCCCCGGCCCCACCTCCGACTGATAACGGTTACGGTATCGACTGTGTTGACGGAGAACAGGCTGTGGATCCGTTCGACTGTACCAAGTATCTGATATGTCAGAATGGACACATGGTCGCTCAGATCTGCTTGGCGGGATCCGGATACAATCCCGGGTCGAGAGAATGTGAAGAAGGGTAGGTGTCTCTCTATCTCTCTTTTCAAACTGTGCCAATTCCCACTTCAGATATGAGTGCTCTGCCGAGTGCAAAGATGGCACTTACATTCCTCTCCCAACCTGTGGAAAATACAGGTAGACTACCAGGGGGCTAAAAGTGAAAAGGAAGTGTTCAGGTACTGTCTCCAAGGGAAGTACATCGACGGACAGTGCAATAAGAACAAGGTCTTCTCTAACGGTGGATGTACTGAGACTGAGTGCGCCAAGACTTACTGTAAGTCGATGGTTACTGTATTCAGTACAAACTATGCACCTAAGCAGTGTTTTGAAACAGAATCCTGTTACTAACTTTTGCTTTCGAATCCTGGGACTACTAGGCAAAGTCGTTCGTGTGTCCAAAAAGTACAATGATTAGTCAAAACTTTTGAGTTATTTTTCTGCCTGGTGATGTTCTGCACAGTTGCAGAGGTTGGTCCGTTCTACAACTTCGTAGATCACTGTTTGGCTATAAAATCACTCCTTGGACCTGAAAAATCGGTATGTCTTTAGATGTCCCGGTCTGCCAGGAAGGTTCAGTCCTCCCCCCACAATCGCTGCAGCCGAATCCTGCCGTCTACACAGTCTGTATCAACGGACGTTGGGAGGAGAGAGCCTGTTCCGAGGGTCACGTCTTCAACTTTGTCAGTCTGATCTGCGAGAAGCAGACAGCCCCTCTCTCTCCACCGACCTGCTATGCCGGAGACACCAAGCCCATTTCGTGTCAAGAGTACCAGGTGCCCACAGTGGATTTGGAGTACTGTAGTCCTTTTTAGGTCTGTTATTACGGTGAATGGAAGAGACAAATCTGTCCTTACGGACAGAGGTTCATCAATGGAATTTGTGTCCCTGGTGACTGCCGGGAGAAATGCCAAGAGTCGGCAACTGCCTACAGAAGAGACCCGTATGACTGCTCCAAGTACTATCAGTGTGTTCATGGTATGAATTCAGTTTTCTCCAAGACAAAAACCTTTTAAGAAAAGTGGACATCTCGTCCCTGCGCCCCTGGAACTGTCTTCAACGAGCGCGTTCTCGTCTGTGATCATGCCAGAAATGTGCCTGAATGTGGCGGGGCCTACTGATAAATCTTCTGACATTAGAATTCTTCTTGACCAAGAGCAGTATTTGCCTGACCGTCTTGGGCTGTTTACCAGCCCTCTTCCAGAGCGACTTGCGCAACTCCGCGGTCGAGGTCAGCGTCCAGAGGGGGAGGCGGAGTCAGACGTTGTTCAGAAGTTCTGTTGGTCAACCAATTGAACGCTCTGCTTTGAATGAACATGGCTCCTGTCATCAACAACGTCACTCCGAATCGGCAACGCTGTAAAGGTGGGTTTACTGGGATTCTGTCGGACAGCAGGGATAAGGGGTTACGGTCAGTCGAGAGACGACGCCATGTTGCGTTCTCACATTGAGTTGCGTAAAGATCGAGGACCCATCTATACAAAGTTCAGACCCAGCTCTGTGGTTTCAAAGGCATTCCGTGGCTCGCGAGTCGAGGAATCTGCGCTTGAATTTGATTGCCCAGAACAATTCTTTTGACATTTCCAGTATAGAGAAGTACATCAGTGAAGGAGTATGGAGAACACTATGGTACTCTGAAACTGTTCGAGTACTTCCCTCAATCGTTCGGTCCTTGCTTTACAGTCAGTCCTGACTACCTCCCAAAAGCACCTGTTCCCCCAGGTTAGGTGACCCGATGGCACCGTCTGTCTGTTGCGTCATCGCCGGCAGCAGTGAACAACAATTCCTCCCGGCTCCGAGTCGACCACTTGGCTCTCGGGTTACGGTTTACAATAGACGCATGTGCTCTGCCACTGGCACATTTACAGCCAGGTTCTGGCGCAGTCTTTAGAGATAATCATCTACAAGGGTGTGGCAAAAAGAACGTTAACAATCAATTGTACAATTCATTTCCAGCCACCCCGTACATGCCATCGTACATGGGTGACGGACAGCTCTGTGTCGTTTGCGGAGATCTCGCCACAGGTCTACACTATCGGGCTATCACTTGCGAAGGATGTAAGGGATTCTTCAGAAGGACATCCCAGGTATCCAGTCACAGTATCCTCCTACCAAAATATGTTCAGCGTCATCTGGAGTACGAATGCAAGACTGGCGAGAACTGTGATGTGAACAAGCACACGAGGAACGTCTGTCAACGTTGTCGCTACCTGAAATGTGTGGAGAATGGAATGAGCACTGAACGTGAGCCTCTCTCTGCCACTCTGTCTCACCATCCAATTCTTTCCAGTTGTCCTGAACGACGTGGAACGAGTGCAGAAGCGCGAGCTGATCAAGGGGAATCGGGAGAAGAGGAAGTTGGAATCCCATCTGTCAGCCCTTAAAACCTCTCTTCCCGAACAGACTGAACTCCTTGAAGAGGTAGAGTCTATTTGTCTAGATGTCTCCCACTCCCAGTAGCCAAATCTGCCGTTCAATTGCGTCGCTCTGGCGCAAGAGCTCTCCTTTGTCTCTCGCCCCAACCCTCCGTTTCTAGGTTAACCGAATCACCTCGGCTTTCTGCAAACTGGTAGATCAGCCCCTGTCTTCGCCTGCCCCACAGTCGACGCCAACTGACAGTGCGAGCAGTGCTGACAGTCGACTGGCTGACCTCATCCGTCCCATCGTCCATAGGAACACTGTCTTCGCGCAGCACTTGCCAGTCTGGCTCCATGTAACTGCCCTTTTTGAGACAGGAAAACATCCTCTGATTCAGCTGCCCGTCTCAGCTCAGTCACAGCTACTTCATGAGTCCCTCCTCGAAGTGCAGATCCTCCGCTTTCTGTCTCTCTTCGATGTAAAGGAAAAGGTTTTCCTGTTCCCGGACGGCACGATTGTGGATCAACAACATCTTCTGGATCTTGTAGCTGTCGATATTGAAGAGGACAACGGTAAGAGAAGACAACAACGAATGACTACTGTATTCCAGAAGACCTACAGCGTCTGGTAACGTGGATGTTCCGCTTTGCCGGTGCTCTAGCCGAGATGGAGTTGAACGAGCAGGAGCTGGCTGTCATCAGTGCTCTGCTCCTTTTCAATCCAGATCATCTGGACAGTACGATGGTATCACTAACTGTCTCCCCCGTCTCATCTTTCCCTTCAGAGCGGAGTTCTCTCCCATACGAGCAAGCAACTGTACGAGATGCTCTTCGCTTTGACTGAAGACATCTCCGACGGCGATGTGCACAATCGTTGGGCCGTACTTGTCAATCGTGTCTACCAGATCAGGAACATCTCCTCGAGGATGTCTCCTTTCGTAGTCAGTCAGAATGCTGACCTATTTGGTGTCATATTCTCTGTTTGAGAAAGGGTGTAGGGAACGGGGGCATCGTGGATGATCCGTCTTAGAATCCAGGACTTCCAGTCTGGAATCCGGGGGTATTTTGGGTAGAGTAGACCACTTTTTACCTCTACAATGCTCTGCAAAGTTGCACCTTTTGACGTTTTCTACAAATTTGCAGAGCATTGCAAAGTTGGGACCTCTAGGAGAATTAGATAGGTTAATCGAGACCATTCAGGTTCAGCCATATCAGGTTAGTTTCTCTTCCCGTTTGACTATTGTTCATTTTTTCATGTTTTTATTGTATCCAGGCCGCAAACTTTGTGCAAAGCAACTTTCCTAGTCATCCTGTACTTACAGTTTTTAGTATTGTCTCAATTCGATCCAGCTTTTCAGATCCAGGCTTGCAATGCTTCGCAAAGTTGTAGCCCAGATCAGAAACTACAACTTTACGGAACATGGCTCGACGGGAAAACGACTTCTTGGGTCTGAAATGATGTGTCAAAGTGAGGCATTTCGTAGATGCATTTTTTTGCTATTCGATACAGTGGCCCGGCCGCATCATTTGTGCAATTCCTAGTCACTCTCCGACTTGAGAGCGTCTTTCCCAATCTCTTTATTCAACCGTATTTCAGGTTTTCGTCTTCAGCTACCACGTTTTTTCGATGACTTTGCAGAACCTTTTCGGATACAAATGTTCTCTGTGCAATATTCTTTTGGACGCTTTCCGTACAAACCATTTTAAACTGTCTTCGCGTCTCTGTCTATCTGTGTGTCTTAAGCCATTGCTGCAATAGTGTGCACTAATAATTATTTGAAAGTCAAGTCAGTCTGGGATCAAACGATGGGAAATTTGTTGACAGGATGGGAAGCGGGTTCAATAGTTAAGAGGGCAGGTTCAAGGTTACGAAGTGAGTTAAAAGTGTAGGAAGTTGGTTCAAAGGGTAGGAGAGGAGGGGAAGCGAATTCAAAAGTGGGAAGTGGGTTCAGTGAGAGACGAAACAAGTTAGACATGCCCCGAAGGAGCATAGCCTAACTTATCTTTTAAAACCTTTCGATCACAAATATTGATTTTCGCTCAACTTTCACACAATAAAGTTTTTGTTCAGTTTGCTCAGAGAGTCAAGTCGAGAGGAGTTCGATTTAAAAGAGTACCAAACATCGGTCGTCCAGAGCCTGGGTTTTGCAGACAACTGTACCGTAAGCTGAGACGTCATCTCAGAAATATATTGTTGGGTGCTTTTTATTCTCTTCCATTACGATTACAGCTTTACAGAGTACAAAAACCCAAAAGAAAAAAACATGAATAACTGTTTTCGGTTGCTGAAAAATTGCTCGTCGCATTGAAAATGTTATTGACGCAAGTACCTTTAGAGTTTAGGCGGGAAATTCAAATGAAAAAAAAAAAAAAGAATTTCAAATCGTTGTGGATCGGCAGTGAATTATTTTTTTTACAATTGTTAGTGAACTCGTTATTGTACTCATCGAACTCTACAAGAATATATCTCTTAGAATCCGTAATTCGGCAATTTTTTCCCCCAATTTTTTTTCTAGAAATTTTGCCCATCGCGCCTCGACTAGTTAATATTTTTGGATAATTTTAGTATGATTTTAGTAATCATCGATAACATTCGATGATTACTACCTATATATATCATTCATATATTTGGGAATGACGAAGTGACTTGTACACTACATCATTTATAATTATAAAAAGGTAGACCGCTGTCCTTTAAAAGTTTAAATGAAAAATAGACAAGAAATGGGTTGTACCTGTTGTTTCGCCCCAGCTGTCGCAAGTACAAAGTCCAACGTTCGTCCCAGCTAGATACGCGTATCTTGGACATCGTGTAGTCGCGTACTTTCTATTCCTTCTTTTACTTTTGAATCTGCTCTAAATGAAAAATATGTTCAGATAGAATGTTGGGATTCTCCTCTCTGGCTCGGTCGATCTTTCGCATTCAGGCAAGGAACAGTTTAAGGTATGTTTTTTAGAATCTTCTTTGGGTCTAAAACGTCATTTTACGGCAATGGGCTGTTTTACAGAGTTGTGGAAGTGATCGAGCATTGCAGAACATGGCCTAGCTCGTATATGCTAAAACGAAAAAGAGCCTCACTTTTTTCTAATTTTTGGCTCAAACAATCTTATTTTTTTTAAGACAACTGTCTTCGGCAAACGATGCCTTCTCCAGCGCTCAGAGCAAACTGAAGACTCTGAAAGAGGAACCGGACAATGAGGTCAAGCTACAGATTTATGCCCTCTTCAAGCAGGTAAATCCCTTCTTTGTCCTTCTTTGAACTCTTAAAATGACAGGCCTCGTCCGGAGATGTCTCTGGCAGTCGTCCTGGGATGATGGATTTCGTCGGACGAGCAAAGTATGACGCCTGGGCCAAGTTCAAGGGGCTAAGTCAGGTAGTGCCATTGTTTTTCTATCACACAGTCGATGACAGGACGATGCCAAGGAAAAGTATGCCGAATTAATTAATTCTCTCGCCAAAGACGAAGCAGCTACTCCAGCTTCGGCTACAATTGAAGGTTTGGCTGCCGTCGATGGGCTAGATGTGAGTTTGAGACAGACTAATCCAATAAACTCTTGATTCCCCAGGTAAGCCGAGAGGGCAAACTGTTCAAGATCACCCTCAATCGACCCTCAAAGTTCAATGCCCTGACCCTGGACATGTACAGAGGAGTCATAGCAGCCCTAGAGGCTTCGAACAAATGTACTGCTACTTCAGTCACAGTCATTACAGGTAAGCGAGAAACTCTTTGAACTTTTACAAGTTGTGTTTCAGGAGCCGGAAACTACTACTGCGCTGGAAACGATCTGACCAACTTCGCCAAGGCTGCCAGCGCCTCCAAAGAAGAAACCCGACAGATGGCCGAGGAAGCTGGGGTCATCCTCGAGCAGTATGTCCAGGTAAGTCTCGTAGTTCTTGTTCCAAACCTTCTTTAGGCCTACATTGACCACCAGAAGCCCCTGATCGCCGTCATAAATGGTCCGGCTGTGGGCATCTCCGTCACCGTCCTTCCCCTCTTCGACTACATTCTAACGACGGACAAGGCAACCTTCCACACACCTTTTGCCACTCTCGGACAGTCGCCGGAAGGAGCCTCTTCATACACCTTTCCCATCCTGATGGGGCAGATGCGCGCCGCAGATGTCCTTCTTTTCGGAAAGAAGCTGACTGCTCATGACGCTCTGGAATATGGACTCGTTTCTCAGGTAAGAAATGTTCATATTGTATAGGTGACATAATTTTGATTTCAGGTTGTACAAGACGGTGAGCTGGCCAAGATATCCGACAAAGTCCTCTCCAACATCTCCAACCTTCCTCCAGAGAGCCTGAGGGTCAACAAGACGCTGCTCCGATCCGTTCATCGGGACGGACTGACCAAGGCGAATAAGGAAGAATGCCGTACAATCATCGGAAGATGGCAGTCGAAGGAGTGCGCTCAGGCCATCGCCGCCTTCCTGAGCCGTTCTATGAAGAAGAAGTAGATTTATGGTTTGTGGTTTTACTTGGATTTTACGTGTAATTAGAAGTTTGTAACATAAATGTTTGTACAGAGGATAGAAAGGGATCAGGGACAAATGGGTACGACGAATAATCAAAGGAGGTATAGGGCATGGATCGCTCTTAGGGGGTAAGAAGTCGGGCAAATTTTGTATGCTCAAAAGAAGAAAAAAAAAACTAGCTACAGGCTAGCTGAACTCCGAGAGTAACTGAAGACAGGAAGAGCACGGACCAGTGATTCTGACTACCAACCGCAAAAGATCACAGACTTCTTCTCTTCCGATTCTTGTGCAGTTGACTATTTCTTCATCATCTTTCACTCCAGAACAGCAGTCAGCATCTGAAATACAGAAATTTAAAGGATTCTGTGTTCTGCTTGCTGCTCATAGTAGTTCTACCCAGACCACAAACTTACAGGAAGTAGGACTTACCTCGAATACGGAGCCTTTCAGTCACTTGAGCAGCTGGTCGTTTGATAAAACATGGCTACTAGCAGCCTTTACCGGAAGCAAACGAAAACTCCGAAAAATAACGTAAATGAAGGTTGCACATTAATAAGAACAATCTCAAAAAACTACTAAATTTGAATTCCCGCCCTCCCGTCACGGAGTCCCGTCACGTAAGCATTTCGGGACACTGCAGTCTTTTTTTTAAACAAACCATAACATTTTATTATATATCTCCCCCTCTCTCTTGACGAAAGAATGTCAGCAAAATTGTCTGTATAGATTACTATACTGGTCGACTATCAATTTTTCGAGAGATGCTTTATTTCTGACTAGAAAGGTTAAAACTCAACAAAATGTACAAGTAAGTTGTAACCCGTGACAAAACAACGATAACCATAACAAACGATTAGAGAGGAGGTTACGGCCGCCGAAGTTCTTTTCGAAGAACGCGGAATATCACGTCGCGGCAATCTTTCGCAGTTTCTGACAGAAGTATGCCCTCATGATGGAAAGCCGGCCACCAATCTAATCTTTCTGCCCACAGGGGTTCCACGCTAAAAGTTGTTTTTCAGAAGGAGAAGGCTTAAAACTAACGTTTCTTGATCGACAGCTTGTATTACAAATAGAAGAGCCCACCAAGCTCGCTCATTTGCCCGATTTTGGCCAAAGTCGAGGAATTGGAACAATACTCTGCAGCAATTTGTATAGACCTCCACCAAGGGACCGTATCTGGACGAGGTATTTTTACAGCTCATGAAATGAGGCATACCTAGCAGGACTTTTTAGACGTTTTTCACACCAACGGACCCATAGTTCTTCGCTCGGATGCAGCTTGTTCTCTATTGGATCGCATGCCTAAAGTATTATTGGAAAAAAATGTGAAAAATCTCACGTTGTCAATGACGACGTCTGTCTCTTCGACGTACTCTGTTGTTTGAAGGTATTCTAGGAGCCTTTTGGCTCTTCTCGGGACTTGTTTGGCGTATCTTGCCACACAATTCATACTGAAAATCATACATTTTAAAAAAAACTATAGGAAACGCTACAATTTATCGTAGAGCCCCTTCTTCACGTATAGTCTGATGGCAGCTTCTGCAAACACTGAGGCAGCTGCATCCTCCATAACTGGAACATCTTTTTTGCACTGAAACATCTAACGAAACCTCCCAACTGGCCTTCTAGCTCTTCGCCCAAAATTTGAGCATCAATCACCAGATTCCCAGGGTCCTTCTCGAGCATTATGTAGGCTAAAAGACGACGATACGGCTGCCAATAACAGAAATGCTGAAAATGAAGAGTTCGTAGTCGAAACAATGGTAAACCTTGAAGTTTTTGAAACGTTTATCACATCGCAACTCGATACCGGTCATAGCAACTGCTGCATTGAGGCCGTCGAAAACAAGCAAAGCGATCAGAATCTCGCTAAGAAAGGCAAATAAGGGGCAGTCCTTTCTGCAATATTTAGATTCCAAAAAAATGTTAGAAGCTCACAAGGTGCCCAGACTTCTCGCGCAGTTTTCCGCCAATTGGAAGAGTTTTTCAGAAAAGTCGACATCGTTCACCTGAATGGAATCAAATTGGAGAGCAATTCACAGCAACAAACCCTCTGTGGGGCCAGAATCGTCTGAAGAGAACCTAACAAGGCCGTATACACGCTGAGCACCTGGGTACGTGCTCTGTGGCACTGATACATTCGGGTAAATAGTGAGTAAGCTGAACTGTTTTTACACTAAAAATGAATGAAAAAGCATACAATAATGAGCAGCGAATCCGCGATAGTTGAGATTTCTGACCAAATGAAGAATCTGTCCACGCTCGCCTTGGTATCCTATCCGAAGTTGGTGGCTGAAGAACTGTCACACACATTAGAACAAAAACCAACAATTTCCTGTGATCTTCTTCCTCCGTCCCCATCCAAATCTGCCAATGAAGCCTGTCCTCCAATCGAGAAAGGTCCTTGTACAACGCAGCGAGACTCCTTCTCGGCATGTATTCGTATGCCGGTATCAAGTATGCAAAGCTATGTCGATGAATAGAACGCTGCTTGAACCACCGATTGTCCAAATTAACTTCCATCGGCACCCCATGAAGCATCATTACTCGTTCAAATTGCAAAATGACCGACTGAAAAGGGCAAATACAATGGATGCAAAGAGAAGCTTACCGAGAGGAATCGGCCTGATTGGACTCGTAAGGACCATTGGTTCAGAAGATCTCGAAAAATAAGGAGTAGGGTCGCGGCAGGTTGAGGCGAGAGATCTGCCGCCAATTCGGCAAATATCTTGTCATCAACATGAAAAATTGGGGAGGAAACGATTTGGAGGCTGTTAATTGTAAGATCAGCTGTATCTTCTGCCATTTTATTGGTCCAGAAACGGAGAGACTTCAAGACGAACACCTTTTTGAACTAGATACGTGATTGCGTACTCATCTGAAAGAAGGATTCCGTTTGAAAAGAACAAGTGTCCACAAATTCTATACAGGACAATAACAATAGGTTTATAAATATGGTTTGTTGAAAAACACGACGTGTTATGCGCGTCGCCACTTTTTCAAACCGGGCGCAAATACCGCTCGTTTTCTTAAGTACAGTATCCTACAGAAATCGTGCTTTAAATCGATTTTGGTACAGAATACCGTATACCCTATATTAATCTAAGAGGCTAGAGAACTAATTTTGAATTCCCGCTCTCCCAGGAGTCCCGTCACGTAAGCATTTCGGGACATTGTGGTCCTTTTTTTTTTTTTTGAACAAACCATAGTGTGACAATCGGAAACAACTCTAATCTAAAGAAGAAGGGACAATGCCGAGCCGCTTGCATTTGGTTTCAAAGGCTATTTTTCGCCAAAGCTTGACCATAAAGATTTCAGCATCTTTGTCCAGAATCTAAAGTCTCTTTTAGAAGCGTTTGAAGGAGGAACTAATCAAGAAGACGTCCGTCAGCAGCTTCCGATACCTTGGCTAATGTAGTCACAGAATCAGTTTGTCTCTTCTTCAAAGTACTTCGAGATGCATTTCATGAGCCACGGTCGCATTCGATTGTTCAGAAAAATTCTCGTCCATCTGGATGCGATCTACCGATGCAGCAAAAAGCTCTTCTAAAACGATCAGCTTCGTGAAATTGTGAAAACAACCAGCTTTTCTTCGTTGGCGTCTTCTGAAGAATGGCTTTGAACATTTTGTTTCTTTCCATAATATGAGCTACTGTCCTTTTCCATGATCTCGAACGGCTGGGGGGAGGAGTATTCTGTTGGTGACCTACTCGTTCCCGTTTTAACACGGAAAGAACGATAGAAATGCTTGAGGAAATCTTTCAGTACCACTCTATTCCTTTCCTTAGTAAGCTGATGAAACACTCCAGGTGTCAGAAATAGACTACAAAGAGTGAGGAAGATGAGGGGCCCTTACTCCGGAAGCTAAAACGTAACGAAGAAGAAGATTACCTTTATATAAAAATAGTACGGTTAACAGGGACACAATAATATACATCCAGTATGAGGAGACAGGCAACCAGTGGCACCATGACGCTCAGGTAAGAAATGTTCATATTGTATAGGTGACATAAATTTGATTTTAGGTTGTACAAAGTGAGCTGGCCAAGATATCCGACAAAGTCCTCTCCAACATCTCCAACCTTCCTCCAGAGAGCCTGAGGGTCAACAAGACGCTGCTCCGATCCGTTCATCGGGACGGACTGACCAAGGCGAATAAGGAAGAATGCCGTACAATCATCGGAAGATGGCAGTCGAAGGAGTGTGCTCAGGCCATCGCCGCCTTCCTGAGCCGTTCTATGAAGAAGTAAACATTTGTGTAAGATTTTGTATTTATTAGGAATTTCATGTGTAATTAGGTCTGTACCTTTCTCTATAAACTTTTTATAGAAAGCTCTTGACTCTAACATTGATAAGGAGTGGATGACAACAATAGATAGCTCCATGGGAGGAATCTCTTCAATGGAAAGCTTCCATCTTCGGGTGCGACTTTCTCGCGGTCCTCTGTTTTCTTCTTGATAAAAATAGGGTTAGAATCACAGCGAGGAAAAAAATTGTTGCAAGCGTGGAGAATAGAACGACTGCTGCTGGTTTCGAGACACAAATAGGAGTCTCTTCTGGCGGATTCACGGCTTCTGAAGAACTTTCTCTCGTTCAAGGCTCTTCGACTCACCGTTAGCTTTCAAATTCCCTTCAGCCTGTGGCGGTAGCACAATCACATCCACAGCCAGATCCGTCTCCATCTTCTTCAAATCCCGTCTTTCTTTCGTTGTTTTCGGTTTTTGCTGGGTATTCGCGAAGACTTTTAGCGGTATCTGACATCGTATTTCGGGGATATTCTACCATAGCCTACCGCTGTTGTGATCTCTTGATGGAACGGCCACAGAGTCTCGCTCGTTGTCCTCGAAGGGGTTTCGGTTCCGCGAGCCAAACCCGGCGCTACGGTTACCATTCCGATTGGTATCGCCTCAGAGAACTCGGTGTTTGCTCGACGAATTTCAGCTGTCGTTAGGATTTCGTCGGTCAGGTTGAGAGGAGAGTCTTTTAGAGGAGGGTAAGGCCTGCAAATTTGACATATTGTGGCACTATTCTTGTAAATGTTTCTGTCTTATAGCCTGTTAAAAAAAATTATTAGTGTCCCGAAATGCGTTCGTGACTAGATTCCTGGGCGCGCGGAAATTCAAATTTAGCAATTGTTTAATATTTCTTTTTATCAGCGTACAGCCTTCGTTTTCGTTATTCTTCAGAATTTGTTGTTTGCTTCCGTTAAAGGTTAATGAGGGGTTCTTGGAAAAAAAAATTCTAAATTTGCCAAGGAGTTCCGCCAAATTTGCCAAGGAGTTCCGACAATAATCATTCTTTTTTTTAACAGGCTTTGGATAAATTTTTGTCAACAGGGACAAACGAAATTTGTGATGGAAATTCCGGGAAACCACTCGAATGTATGTTACCATATTGCTCGTTGCTTGAAAAACTGGGCAGGACGTTAAAAGAGATAGCTGCATGTCAGCCTCAGAATGAATAAATTTTTTGACCATTTTCCCGCGACGACCCATCTCCCTTCGTCTATCTCTCTATTCTCCACTCACTTTCTGAAAGGCGGTCTCAACCGGAAAGGAACTCCTTGTGGAGGAGGTGGACCGGGCAAGATTGGTCCCGTTCTCGGCTCCTCCTCCTCTTCCGGAATATGCTCCCTAGTCTTGCTGTGGATGAACTCATTGATGCGGCTGGCCACCTCGCTAGGAAAAAAGTCAGGAATCTTGGGAATTGGAGGAGATAATGGTCCCGGTTTAGCTACTGGTACATTCGGTTTTTTGTCCGCGGAGTGAGTGAACGATCCCGGAATAACTGGTCCGAAAGCGGGTACCGGGCCGACGGATCCACCGCAAACTGGTGGCTGAAAGCATGGTGTATTGTTTAAAGATGTTTTGGGCACGTACCGTGACACCCTCACAACCACCGTCGTGCTTGTAACAGAGCTGGACAGTACAGGAGAAGTAGAGTTGGATCTGGAAGACACGGTTTAGCCGCGCAACTCTTCCTTATTTGAGCATGATTTTGATTCCAAAGGAAGATTTTTCAACATTTAGACACCCTCACAACCACCGTCGTGCTTGTCCTACAAAGTTGAAGCCCTTGATCTCTTCTACAACTTTGCGGAATTACAGTCCGAAAAATGAGCTCTTGAACCCGAAACTATTTTCTAACCTTGTCCGCGTACTTGAAAACATTGGAATGTGTAAAGGCATGGACCGTTGATTCTTCATATTGAATTTGAGGGAGAAGAGAGACATCTGTTGAGCATCCGTGCTCGTCGACCAGCTCGAACTTGTTGCCTTTACCATCATCCGCATAGCAGCTATGGATCAGCACACCATAGACCCAGTTCACGGCTAAAATAGATACACTTCATTGTTGTTTGGGAACTATCCGCTATCACAGACTTGCGAAGTTTTGTGCTACTGTAACAAAGGTATGATGAGAAGCAAAGAACCCGCGTTTCAAAAGAGGTCATGAGTTGCTGTAGTTCAAAGGAAAGAGTGAGTGTTGAAGACTACTAAGCTACCGTAACCATTGTGAGTTGGGGCGTTGTCTCCGCCTCATTCTCAGACTCTGTCCCTATCTTAATATCTCTCAAACCCACCCGGATCACAATGCCAGCTGTGTGTGACCTTCTGTCCGATGTGGGCGAACTTGAGAGACGGGCCCTCGAGCCCCTCTCTGATCTCGTAGGTGCATTGGGGAAGGGGGAACTCTTGCTCGAGAATCTCGGTGGTCAACTGACTGAAAAGGGTTTTTTCGGAGTGACTGAACAATACCTGACGTCAACTTCGGTATTCAGTGACTTGACCGACTCAAGGAAGAAACAGCGCACATTGAAGGCCTTGTCCGAGCCGGTGACAAAGAGTGGATGAAATGAGACGACTAGAGTAAAGGAGAAGGCCACCCCGCGAGGTTGGAGCTGAAAAAGTTTTTATAGATTTCAATAATGGCTCCTTTTCAACAGTATATGATGTCTAGCGCATCAGAACCTAGGGAGAACAATATCTACAGTACTCGAATCAGTACGCGCCCGAGTTATCTATTTGTTCTACCATTTTCGGATGTAAAAAATGGATTTTTTCAGGTAAGCTGTAATACAGATAAAAATCTACAGCTTTTCAGAACATCAAAACTTTGGAAAGACGCTTCTTTCTGAAAAATGGGAGACGAACTGTGCATCGGACCCTTCATAGAGAGTCCAATTTTTTGATCATTGCATCATTTTCGTGCTTAGCAATGTTCCGGAAAGTTATAGGGCAGACCAACGGCTACAGTTTTGCAGAACATGGTTTCTCTGGAAACTGTCTTCTTCACACCAAGAACCTGGTTCTACGTAAGAGAGGCTCACAGTTCTCTGCCTTCTCATATTGCATGCTCCGATGGGAAGGTCGAATCTCAAAGCCTCTCTGGCTTCGGCCATCGGTTTGAGACAGCCCTCGGCTTCGGATTCTCCTTGAACATACATTCTTCCTGTTTGAATCAAGCCATAAACTATCAAATTGGTCAAAACCTTTGAAAGGCTTCTGAGTATTCAGAACGACTCCAATACTGTCAATTCCGCATTGTACTTCAGGACGACTGGTCACGCTGTTCTCGAGATCGAACGGGAAGACCGTCCATAGCATCTAAATGAACAAACGTGACAGAAAACTGAACTCGAACCGAGGAAAGAAGTAGTAAGAGACGCATCGAGATGCCGTTCGTCGTCCGAGACAGGCTGGCATTTATATCTGACTTCTAGGTCAATGTGATCGGGCTTTTTCCTCGAGGATTTGTTTCTCTTGGTGGCAGATTAGCCATTCTTTCATAGTGGCCAAGGGATAACGGAACGGTAACCGGCTCAATTAAGGCCGTTCGACAGCTCCTGCTTCTTGTTTTTGTCTTTTTGTCATTTATATCACTTGTGCTAGTCCTTGCTAGAAAGTTTTTACAGTCGAAAGAACGAATTTCCAACCTTGTTTTGCTCTTAAAAACCCATGGATATTTGAAGGTCTTATCAGCCTTCCCTCCATACTTGAATTTGAAATCCTAAAGGCGCGCGCTTTACAAAATCGGTAGAACCGTTTCTCGTTGGACGAAAGTTTCTTGCGTCAAATTCGTCCCTTTTGCCTATGTTCTCTTTACTGTTTCACTCCGTTAAAGTGTTGCTAATGCTTAGAAAAACAGTTTTTATGTCTTAGAACCTTAGAAAGTAAATAAAAATGTCAAAATGCGCTGGCTGAACGTTCCAAGAGAAACAATAGGACATCCACGCTGTTTTCTACTTTCTTTGCCTTCTCAGCTTCCTGTTTCGACTTCCTCCAACTGTATTCGACTAAGTTTCATGCTTGCAGAGTAAAAATGGCTCAATATGACTTGGTGAGACGAATGGTCCCCTTTTTGGACACACATCTCGTCATTCCGCTCTTGGAGTTTGCCGAGCCGAGAAGAGTAAGCTTTTTCTTCTTCCTATGACATTTTTCGACGAATTCAGATTTACGACGACAGTTCATTCGTCGCCGCCCAGCGACAGGTCCTCTCCAAGACGAAATTGTTGGATTCACTGGTTGAGACCTACGTCAATCGGAACGAGCCTGTTCCAGCTCAGCTCGAGGAGCGAAAACAGGCCGTCCAGGCCGAGCGCGATGCCCTGGCGGCCAAAGTCGACCCGCTGGTCAAGGTTCTCGAGATGGAAGACGTCAAAGAGTTCATGGAGAACACGCGTCACAGAGACGGCAGCGCCAGTATTCTAGAGTACCTTCAGGAGAAGCACGACGTGTGTTTTTGCCTTATACCTTCTGCAGACGCTGGTTTTACTATAATCAGGCTGTTTTTTCAGTTCAAGCCCGACACCGTGGACGAGCTTTTCAAATATGCGCGATTCCTCTACGACTGCGGAAACTACAATGCCGCCTCTGTAAGTTTCAATCTAACTTCACTCATTTTCATAAACATTTCAGGTCTGCATCCACTACTATCGCAATCTCGTACCTCACACTGACCCGAACTACTTGAGCGCCCTTTACGGCATGCTCTCGAGCGAGATACTCGTGCAGGAATGGGAACACGCCCGCGACGACCTGGCCAAGCTCCGTGCCTACATCGACTCGAACCCCTTCGACACTGAATGGGAGCTGGTTCAGCAGCGTGCCTGGCTCATGCACTGGGCTCTCTTCGTCTACTTCAACTACCCGAAGGGACGCGACGAGATCATTGAGATGTTCCTCAACCAGCAGACCTACCTCAACACCGTCCAAGTCATGTGTCCGCATTTGTTGCGCTATTTGGCCGTGGCTGTTGTGACGAGCAAGAATAAGCAGAAGAACAGTCTGAAGGATCTCATCAAGGTCATCGATATTGTAGGTTTTATGATTTTGGAGGCTCGTGAACATTTCGAACAATCTTTGTGGCTCAGTGATTAGTCCCACGGGTTCTAAAAGCTTTCTAACCGCTGATTGACTCTTGCAAATTCTTTGGTATTCAAAATTGCAACTAATTGTTACGAATCTGGGATTAGTAGGTAAACTCTTCCGTATCCCACGCTGTAGCCAGAATGCCTCTTGCCAGCAAGGAAATTGGCTAATGTAGAGAGTCGGTCACAGATGACCATGTCAATGAAGTTGAATCATTTTGTCATCGTAATCGCATCTCTTACTAGCATATTTCAGGAGAGACACAACTACCAAGACCCGGTGACGGACTTCTTGACCTGTCTCTACATCAAGTTCGATTTCGATGAGGCCCAGGCCAAGCTGCGCCAATGCGAGGAAGTCCTCTCGAACGACTTCTTCCTCACCGCCTGTCTTGATGACTTCCGCGACTCGGCTCGTCTGCTCATCTTCGAGATGTTCTGTCGCATTCATCAGTGCATCAGCATCGAGATGCTCGCCAATTCGCTCAACATGAACAAGGTATATAGTCTGCTCACAAAAAACCAAGTGATTTGAATGGCGCGCAGTTTGATCTTGGAATTAGGCTGCGTACATGCTACAGCATATGAATATTGGATGCTCGGCTAAAAAAGTATTGCGCGGGAGTTTGTAATCTGACTTCCTTGACACTTTTTGCATCCAGAAAAAAACGAAAAATGATTCAGGAAGAAGCCGAGCGCTGGATCGTCGATCTCATTCGCACCTACGGAATCGAGGGTGCGAAAATAGACAGCAAGCTGGGACAGGTTGTCATGGGAGTCAAAGCTATCAGTATCCATGAACAGGTACCAGACTTTTTTTTAGGATGTAAACTCAAAATTCAGGTCGTCGAGAACACGAAGAGACTGACGGGCCGAGCTCAGCAGATTGCGCTCCAGTTGGAAAAGGTGCGCGGAGATCGGGGCAAGACGACCGCCTAAATTTTATCGTGCTCTTCCGGTTCTTCCCATGTTTTCCCCCTTCCCCTCTTTTTTTCCCTGAATTCGATTGTTGTTACCCAATTTCTTTATAACTAAATTCTTATTATTCGATTGTTGTTGACTGGCTATTTTTCACATAAAGGGGTTTCCTTTTGCTCTTAGACTTGACATATCGGTCATTTCCAGTTTACTTGTTAAAATTGTCGACATAAAAGACAGAATTGAATAGATGCGAGGCCTGCAGTCTGTTGCCTCGGTGAGCAGCGGACTTATTCAGCTCTCGGTCAGGGCATCTTCGTCTGCCAGCGTGGCAAATGTCACCCGTCCTCCCTACTACAGAAAACCGCACCAGCATCATAAACCGAAGCATATGCTTCAGGAGGAGTTTCCAGTAAGTTCCTTGTCTAATTGCTCCATCTCAATAGATTTATGACCATTCAAGTATCGAAAAAATTCACGAAGTAACGAAAATTGATCATATTATTTGCATTCAATGGAACCCTTCTATTTGCGTTTTTGCTTGCGGAAACGTTACGCGCCAGGTCTTGTCTTTGTTCGATATCCCTAGTATCCAATTCTAACAATACGCTCTGCTCTTTCATTGCTTCATTGGGAGAAGAGGCAATCTGTGCACAATATAGATGCAACATTCAACAGTAGAACTTCTGTAGCAAAAACCTCAAGAATATGGTAGGAGCTTGAGAGCAATATAAGAGTACTTACTAGACTTTTTTTCTGTATAAAATGATACCTTAGTGTCTTCAGTAAACATCATCAGAAGTAGGAGCTTACTTGCGTGAGTAACAAATAATCTCACCCTCTTACCTATTGATACCAATTTGCTATAAAAATATACAAAAAATATTTGTTACTGTCAACTGTATCAAAGTTTGACACATTTTCCATTGAGAACGGGTGTACATCAAAATAGAATAGATTGACAGTTATGAGCGTTCTTTCCTGAACACAATATATTATTTTTCTTCCCTTCAAACAAGTTTAGCCTTTGAAATAGTAGTACATTCTCTTCGTCCTTATTATTTGCTTTTTGCAGAATGCTGGTGACGCCTCAGGAGCCGGTGTGCGTCTCTTCGACTACTACAAGACGGCCAAATTCGTGAATCAGCTGCCAACAATCAGGGAAAAGATCGACTTTGTCAGTCCCTACGAGCGACCATGGACTCGGGCCGAGAAGACATGGCGTCGCGGCTGGCATCAGCCGCTTCTGGCTCCCCGTAAAGCATGGTCTCTGCCACGAACACCGGCCTACTTTGACTGTCTCAACTTCTACAAGTACATCACCAAAACGCGACTCATAGAGGGATCTCTGGACCGGATCTATGAGGGTCTTGTCCCACCAACTGACGCCTTCGAGGTGGTTTTTGTCATATTTTTTTTTGCGTAAAGAAGGTTTTCAGAAAGCCGCGATGGAGTCGCTGCGAAACCTGCTGACGACACAACATTTTGACAGTGAGGAAGCCCGAATCGAGGCTATCCTGTCGGCTCTTTTTGATGATGCCGTTACCTCGCTCGCACACAACATTCCTCGCCTGGCGGACTACAGGGTAGGTTGTTGTTCAAAAATGGCTTGAAAAAGTTTTCTTGCCAAGTATTTGTCAACGTTTACTTGTTCGTATTCTCAGTAATACTCACCTTCTAGGCAGCCTACTCTGTCCAAAACGAGAGCTTCTGGATCCGAGCCGGCTTCATGTTCCTCTACGACAAGCTCGATATTGATGCTAAGGAACCGGAACGCGATCTGCGGAAACTCATCAAATATACGGGAGATGACCGGCGCAAACTCGGAGAGCTAGCCTTTGTCAGCCGCGATCAGCTCGCCTACCAGCTCCGTTCGCGAGAAGAAATGGCCCCGATTGTTCCGCTGGAAAGTACCGAGGTTCCCCTTACTTTTTCGGCTTAATCATGTGATCTTTCAGGTCTCCGAAGCCGAGAGCATAATCGAAGAAGAGGTGCTGTTCTCACCGCGCGTCTTCAATCTCTGGCCAGACGAGGAGCCGCTCTGGCAATGTCCTGGCTATTTCGTCGAGTCCGGGGAGACTCACACTTACAGTCGCGTTGTGGCCAAATCACTTTGCGGATTGGACGAGAGGATAGACACCTGGTGGCAGATTCAAGGTAAGAATATGAAACTGATTTTTTAGCTGGAAAATCGGATCCGGTCTAGTCTGGTTTTTTAATATACATCCGAAAGCGACCCGGAGAAAAGAATTATGCCTCGCTCTATAGCTTTGCTCGTTTTCTGTAAGAAGCTCCCTGTGGTAATTCTTGTATTTTTTGGAGCAAAAAGTTTGTTTTTCTCGAGTAATTAGGCGAACTATTGAGAAACTTGTTTTAGAAAAACTTTTTGACGGATTTGCACTTCCTTTGGAGCTTTCTTTCAATTCGTCTGCTGAAGCAATAGAACGGATGTTTGCTCCAGAGGTGGTAGAATACTGTTAGAGAGAGAGAGAGAGAGAGTACAACCTAGGCTGAGAACGAGGCAGAGACTTGTAATTTAAGGAACAATGGGCCTAGAGGAGTGAATTGGAGAAGAACCTGCCTCGTATCAAGAAAAATCACACTTCCAACTCCAAGCTTTTAAAAGAATCGAGAGGCTTACTAATAGGCTCGTGTTAAATCATCGTTCTCCATTTTCTTAGTTCTGCAAGAGATTCGTCATTACCATCTGTTAAAAAATAGATATCAGCGAATGAGAATAAGGAACAGACCATGAATGGTCAAGTTGCTAGGGTCGTTGATCTCTGGAGAAACGGGCATGTAGATATTGGCATAGGGATGCTGTCGATAGGCTGGAAAAGAGCTATAGAGTTGAAATTGAGCTCGGCTTATCCTTATCCGTCTGGGACGGTACTTTTACAGCTTTTTGTCCGGATTTGATCTCTCAATTCTGCTTGACAATTAGACGTGAAGAGGTTTTTCTAATCCGAAAGCTTTAGTTGGATTCGCATGGCTTGCACACATTCTATTCATTTTTTCAGACCCCATTGAACGAGCCGAAACCTGGGAGGAGAATGCCAAAGCACAAGCTGTGAGCAGTCTCTTCACGACCCTGAATGCCCAGGCTCATACTCACGGCTTCACGCAGTACACGGACATTACACGTCCCTTCACTACCCAGATGACCCTCTCCAATGGACAGGACTTTCTCTTCGCCGTCGGCCAGCTAAACACCATCGCCATCAACATCGAGTGTGATGGTATTCCTTTTTGTTCATTTATAAAGGGGAAACTTAGGTTTTGTGAACGAAAAGAACAATCTGTGCTACGTCGAGTCCCCAGCCAAACTCTACGATCTGTTCGAAAATGGCAAGTTCTTCCACCGGGGAGCGGAAGATCAAATGATCGAGGGCTTGAATCAGCACGTTCTCAAGCGAATTATGCAGATGGTCATGAAAAACTAGTAAATTTTTAATTTAGGTTTGTTACTGTTAACTGTTATTAAACCTTTTTTGCCTACCTTCTGTTATTTCTTCCTCACCAGAATGGAGCATCCATCGATTTTTGACGATAAGAAGTGCAATAATTTATCACCCATTTCTAGATGTAAAGATGTACAATATTTGTATAATTTGGCCAGTTTTTCTACTAGTTTCGGCCGTCTTTTTCAACGAATTTCTCATATACTACCTCAAAATCGGAGCGACTTGTGGATGGCCTGAGATTGGAAACGAGAGGTGAGCATAAATTGAGAAATAATTTTAAAGAAAGATTGTAGGGAACAACCTCTCCGAGCTTTCATGATTGCAGATACGCATTTGCTGGGCATTTACAAGGGACACTGGCTGGATAAATTGAAGAGGTAGGTTATGGGGCTGGAAAAAGCCTCCAACCTTTGAAACTGGTCCAAAATGCCAAGTGACCATTTTTATAGCCGGAAATAGATTGGACCGGCTGCGATACCGGTCTAATCTCCTGTTTTCAGTTATGAGATGGCTCAGACAGGTCGTTGGCTACTTGTGGCATCTTTTCATAGCATATATCTCATTCCTTTTACTCCAAAAACCATTGCTATAATCAGACTTTCGCATTAAGACCCACTGTAATCCAAAAAGCGCAGACGGCCTAGATTGATCGTGGTTCAATTTCTCAAGTTTCAAAAGATAAATAGAGTTTAGTTGCAACCAAAAACAGTTATCGACACCCTGATACGATCCAGTTTTCTGTCAAGATCGGTCCAAACTCACTGCTCTTCTGACATCTTTCCATACCATTTGCTATAATCCTGTGCCCTAAAACAAGGTAAAATTGTATGTATGTCTTCAGAGAATGGCAAATGAAACGAGGCTTCCATACAGCTGTCAGTGTCCTTTCTCCCGAGGTCGTCTTCTTCCTTGGCGACCTTCTCGACGAGGGAAAATGGTCGACTCGGGAAATGTTTAACGGCTATTCCGAAGAATTCCGTCGTCTTTTCGCCACACACGTTCCAACATATGCCGTAGCAGGAAATCATGACGTCGGATTTCATTATGAGTTAGTAAACCCGGGATATGATATAAAGAAATCAGATTCCTTCCACAAGGAATCGACTGGTTCCGAGAGAACTTTAATAGAAGTTTGGTGGATTCTGTCTCAATCAGAGAAACACATTTCGTCCTCGTTAATTCGATGGCTTTTCATGGAGACGGCTGTCTTCTTTGTAGGAGAGCAGAAGAAGAGTTGGACAAGGTTTCAAAGATGTTGGATTGTGCAAGGAAGCAAGACTGCAACGGGACGGACACGTTCAGTCCCTACAGCCGACCAATTCTTCTTCTGCATTTCCCTCTTTTTAGGTAGGCGAAAAAATACGTGAAGAAGGTTCCTAGAGGTTAAGCTATGCTGTGAAACCACCACCTAAAGTTTGCCAGAGCTAGTAGAGTACGGTAGAACTCTTTGTTCATTCTGAGAAGTTAAGGCTCTGTGCGCAGTTAATTCCGGAGAAATAAGCAATTAGGTATTCGCATTTTTCGGCATCAAGACGAATTTTTCTGACTCTCCGATGTTTTGCATAGTTGTAGAGCAGATCACGAGCTACAGCTTTGCAACACATCAGAAGGTCAGGGAAAGTTGTCTTGTCCCCGATAAATGCGTATACGTAATTGCGTGTTTCTTTTTACGTAAGGGGACTTATATTAGAAGTAATACGATATTCAAGCTTTTACAGGCACAATATACGTTTTTTTTTCTGCTTTCCAATTCTGCGAAGCGGTACAAATAATGCTATAGTTTTCCCCCTATATCGCAATCCAACAAGCGTAGCAATCTTCTGCACCTAATGCTTTTCTATCGTACAAAACTCACTTTCACGATGCTTTTGGGAGCATAAGCCACCTCTTTTGGACTATTTCTAGTGGCAGCTATGGTTATCTCTAAAAAAAGAAGAAAAACTCAACCGTTCGGTGCAAAGGCTCAAACCGCTCCTAATCCAGTGCCAATGCACTCTACTGTTCAGAAAAGACGAATCAGACTGTCTCCGCGACTCCGAGTTTGACTATTCCGCACCAAAACGAGACGAAGAGTACAGACCCAAATGGGAGTCACTTTCCGAAGAGGCCACCAGGGAGCTTATCAAGAGACTCAGTCCTCGTGCTGTGTTCAACGGTCACTCGCATAGGGATTGCAAAAAGCGGTAAGTACGCATGTTAATTGACGGAAATGACCCATGAATTCAGCTGGACAAGACCCCAAAACTTCTGGGAATACACGGTCAATTCGTTTTCCTGGCGAAATGGCGATCGCCCGGCTTTTCTTCTCGTTCAAATCACCCGAAATGAGGTAGTTTTTCCTCAAAATTTTTTTTTGTAAAAAACTGCTCCAGATCTCCGTAAGCACCTGTTTTCTACCCAACGAGTCCACTACCATAGTAATCTACGTGGTCTGTGGCACAATCCTGCTCATCTGGCTTCTCAGCCGCATAACGACTTGTCTTTCTTGTCGTAAACGAGCCAGGACAACTTCTTTCCCCCTGTTACCCCAAACGAAAGAGGATAAAAGTGATTAGGAATACTTTATGGTCCAATACAGAATATGATTATGAGATTTGCAAAACGAGTGTGTAGGGGAGCGCACTCACAGAGGCCAGGACAATAATAATAGTTTAGAAAGCGAATGATAAAATAAGAAAAACTGGAGCAAAAAAAGGGGTATATCCAGGGAAGGAGATCTCACATTTATGTGTGACTATCACCGGCAAACTGAGCGACCGAGGGAGTATCTAGGATCACTTTTTGTGATGAAAACAAGCAAAGTTACCTATTGAGGTTCCTGTTCAGTCGTGGACGTGACTACTGCCTCCTCGGATTGGATTGCCGCTGGAGGCGAGGCCTCCTGCTGTGGCGGTGGGAGCATCGGAGGTGCCTGGTTCAGATCGACGCCCGGAGGGAACGGCTCATTGTCTCCGTGGATATTCTGAAAGGTAGACGCTTAGAGGAGTGGGAAATGGACAAAGACAATCGCTTTTTGATCGGATGAGGTTGTTAAGAAGTAAGCTTATCTGACTCTTAATGGTTCCAAATAGCTGCAAACTGGTAGATAAAGTTATTGTGACTACTCCAGCTACTGTTCCATTCAGAATCGGACCAATTTTAGTTGTTTTTGAAAGTTAGTAGCTTTTTGAACTACAATGAGCAAAAAAATCCATTCGAAACGACAAAAAATGTCAAAGCTAGGCTGTTCACGAAGCTAAAGTCTCTGATCCAGTCATTTTCAGATAAATCCTCAAAGATTCAGCCGTTTCCTCTTGAGGCAAGGTTCAATCTCCAGCTGACAATTGTCATCAGAAAACAAGAAACGTACAGGCTCTGAACGACTGAACTCGGTCGGCGGCGGATTATCACTGCTTCCCCATCGTGATTCTCGCCGTCTCCCACCGCTGCCGTTGTCTCGGCGGTCCGGCTGTCTTGGAGGAGGGGGAGAACGACGTCCAAAATCGCGTGATGGTCCCCGTTCCTGGAAGTCTCTGCGTGGCGGCGGTGGACCACCCTGGAATCCTGGCCCATCGCGTCGGAATTCGGGCGCGCTGTCTCGTGGTCGGAAATCGGGTCTTCTATCACCTCCTCCCCGAAAATCGTCTCTTGGCGGTCGGTCGTTCCAATTATTGTTACGGAAACCTCCACGATCTCCATGGAAACCACCACGTCCACCTCGGAATCCACCGCGATCTGTAAAGAATTGATGCTTTTTGCGAGTTGGTGCGCAATTAAAAAAAAACGTGTGACCTACCCATTCCACCTCGAGGTCCGCCTCTGAATCCACCACGGAAACCGCCAGTTGGTCCGCCTCCCAACGGCTCTCTGTTCGCATTGTCGAAGCTGTGGCGAGGCGGCGGTGGTCCTCTCGGCGGTGGAGCTCCCAGTGACGGAACAGGCATGCCTCCCTGTAACTGATTTTTTAATGAGCATAAACGTACGGAAACTTACAAATTGCTGGTCGGGAGGAGGCTGAAGCATTGGCAGATGCCCTCCGGGACCCCCTGGAATTCCTTGCAGATGAGGCGGTAGACCAGGCGGATGCATTCCCAAGAGCCCCTGCATTCCAGGCATCAGCATCTGGTTCAACTGCTGCTGCAGAAACAGTTGGTTCGTGGGAATCGGCTGTGGCGGAAGTCCGGGCGGTGCCTGCATCCCCAGCACATTGGCGAACGAGTTGAACGCTGGAGCTGACGCATCCGGAGGATGACCATTGGGCGAAGATATTTCCATGGATTCATTATTCGGCTGCGCATTTTCCGCCTCCGCTGGACGACCAAACTCGTTAATTTTTCCTTGCAGAATGGGCGGCAGAGTGTCCGTATCGAGCTGGGTTCCTTCGAAATAGGCTGCCATTGAGGGAATGGGCACGAGTCGCTTCCAGGAAACGAAAAAGTAGCCCTTATCCTGATCCCAGCTAGCTTTGTCCTCCTCATTGGTGATCGACGGGGGCAGAGAGAAGCTCAGCTGAAAAAGAGAATCTTATTGGTAGAGTGAGATCAAAACTTCGATGCCGGGGATCCAACTCTGGACCATTAGCTTAATATTTGCCACTGCACCACTTGCAAATCTAACAAAACTAACGGGATAATGAAATGGCTAAGGTTGTTTACAAATGATTTTTGACGATGCAAAAACTTTTGTCGAGCGCCGGGATCGAACCCGTAGTTTGTTTTGTACAGCACACCGACTGAGCCATTCAGACAAGTTCGTGAGCGCATTCCGGAACAAGATAGAATTTTGAAAGGAGATATACTGAGACAAGATGCACTGGGGCGAAGTTTGGGCTAAGAAAAAGTACCTTGACTTCGCGATCCTTCATCTTCAACGGCTTCTGCTGCTTCCAGCGGACGGCTTCGTAGGCACTTTTGCGGTTATCCATGGTGACATAGGCACATGCCTTTGAGGGTACAAGATTGATATTGGTCGTGGCGCCGAAAGGACGAAGAACATCCTGTAGATCTTTGTCCGTGCAGGCTGTGGGCAGACGTCCGAACCAGAGAGTACGACTCGCAACTGGAAAAAAAGGTTATTTATGGCTAAAACGACAAAATTACCAGAAAGAGTGTCGGGAATAGGCTCAGCCGGGAATCCCATCTTACGCTTCTTCTTCTGCTCTTCCGATTCCGACTTTTTCGGCGATCGACTACGTCGGCTCTTCTTGCGACTCTGATCGCCGCCACGATCCCGGGAGCGGCTTCTTTTCCGCCGACTGTCAGTTCCCTGAGATTTCTTTGAGGTAGAACAAAGATAAGAAACCTCGGTATTTCTCAAATCCTCATCGGGAGAGAGAACACGGTGTTGAGTCGGTGGTGGCAAGCCGATTGGCGGAGGTGGCATACTTGGCGGGGGAACACCGAAATTCTGTCCGAGAAGCAGCTGTGGATTGAATTCCAGACCATTTCCGAGCAGATTTGGAGGGAGTGGCAGCTGCCCCAGATTCTGGAAAACGAGTAATCAGAAAGAATTTTGGAAAGTCACAAATACTCTCGTACATTAAGGCAGCTTGGCAAGAAGCAAAGTCAGAAAAAACGCGCCAGTTTAACTTCGGACGGCACACCAACTCTTAAAACATACAAGCAGAGTATCGACAAGCTACCGTAGTCAACTTCGATAAGCAGACTGTAAGCTATACGAGATGGTGCGCACTTTAAAGTCCCAATGTCAGTTCATTCCGCTCGTCTATGGTATGTCGACAGAACTACCGCATATTTTTGCGTAAAGAAGCTGGTGCGCAGTGTAAACATGTTCCTTCCAAAAAGGTCAAATGCTTACCGCCAAGAGAGCAGGATTGATCAGATTCGGGTTGAGTAGGTTGGCCGGAACACCGTTATTGTTTAGGTTCTGGAGCCCGGGAGGAAGGGCGAATCCGGGCGGGAGTTGAGGCGGAGGCATGGCGAAGTTCTGAAGATTCGGCATCGGTGGAGGCGCCATTGAAAATCCGAGGTGCTGTGGAGGTGGTGGAACATTGGGAGCCGGCGGAGGAGCACGAGCATTCTTCATCTGCGCGTCTCTGGCTATCTGGTTGAACTTTTCCATACGATCAATGTGCATCATGTGAAGAGCCTCGCGGACTTGGGGATCGCTCAACAGCATCACACATATCCTTTCGCGTTCCTCCAACGACATCGGTTGATAATCGTCTTCCTCTTTCTTCTTCTTCTCCACCTCCTCCTCATCATCATCATCGTCATAGTCGAATTCGAGCATTTTGCGCAGATTGCCGGCATGTTGACTCCGTCTCTGGTCCTCGTCACACTGCAGACGCTCGACCATCAGGTCATGGGCGCGCTTGAACAGGGCTCGATCAGTGCTAAAGGACTGCCCGAAGTCGCAGTTATGAGCCAACATCATCCGCATGAACCACTTTTCGCTTATTCCGGCTGAAAATTCGATGTATGCAGAACATTTTCAAGGAAAACTAACAAGGCGGAATCTCCTCGCTGAGATCGTCGTAAGGCAGCTGTTCTCGCTGCGCCTCATCCGGATTCCCATTTCCGTCAGCCGGCTGGTTGCGAAGCTGAGGAGGCGGTGGCCCGGGCGGAGTCGTAGACTCTATGAATCTCGGCTGCTGGCCACTCCGGCGCTTCTCCGCTGAGCTCTTCTTGTACATGGCCATGTTGGCCTTCTCGCCCTTGACCAGACGTTCCACTTCGGCCGAATCCGTGGCTAAAAATACAAATTTCCCGAGGGAACAGAAGAAAACTGACTTATTCCTCTCATAGCACATAGCTCCCGGAAGCTGGCGATTTCCTCGTCCGTATAGAGTCCATTGGCGATCCAAAGGTTCACCGTACGGGCTATGCGTAGCTGAACTCGAATTTGGTTACTATTTCAGGAAAAACGAACCTGTTCCATCGGCTGACATTCCAGTAGCATCGGCATGATCTTGTCGAAGGCGGAGAGAAAACGCTTTGCGAAGACATCCTTCTCCTTCAGCTGATGCCGGGCCGCGCGAATTATGCTGTCTATGATGTAGATGATGCTGATTTTGTGCTCCGGGCGGCACTAAAAGGTCTTTCTTGAAAACAAAATGCACAGGAAAACTTACTTTTGGTAAGAATCTCTCGACGGTGAAAACGACATGTTTGTACTCGGCTTTGGCCTTCAGAGCAGCTTTGGTGATATCCTGGATCTTCGATTTGCTCAGAGGCGGCTTCGACTCGAGAATCGACTTCAGCTGAAAAGCATTTTCATAAAATAAAAGTCTTATAGAACACTTACCTCGGATGCAAAAGCATTTATCAAGTCGGAAGCAGGCATATTTTAGGAAATAATTCTATCGGAAACTTTATGTTCCATTCGTAACTACCTGAAATGATCAAAGTTGCGTTAAAATTGGAAGAGAAGACAAAGAAAATGAAAAAAAAATGAAATAACTCAAAATTTTTATTTTTTCGATTGATGCCAAACTCGTATTTGAAAAGTGCGGGATTTAAATCTCGGAAATTCTTAGTATTCCTTTGGTCAGCATGATCTTCTCTTCAGTTCTTGAGTTCTTTCTGTTTCTAACATTTTTAACAGTTAAAATATCCAACAAACAAACAAGTGCACGTCATTAAATCAAATTTAAACAACAAACAGTCATAGAATCCAAAGCGGCTACGAAAAATTTTGCTTTTGAGTTTCAGCCGAGAGATTCAAAGCGTGAGAGTACGCAGAGAAAACTGTAGTCCTCTCCCACAACGAAAAGTCTGCCAGAGCGGGGTTACGGCCCGACGGAGCCAGTTGCAAATGCCTTCTTGTTGTTTTTCCCTCCACTATTGTGTTTTTCTTGAACACTAACTTATCTGTTTTTCAGACACAATGAATCCGGCAAATGCTGCTCAGACTGTAAGCCCTTTCCCAACGCCTCCGGAATTCGCCCAGCTCTATACAAAGTCGTCAAATGAGGCCGGTGGAAGCAAAGAGCCTCTACCACCGCCTGTACAATCTGAATTCACGGTTTTCGGAGAAGAGTATCGGCTGGACGACGAGATTATCAGGTAATTTTTAAATTTTGACTCTTTTCTTGAAGCGGAGCCTTGTTTTTTTTCCTTTTTCCTCGCCGTATTTCTTGCACTGTTTGCTCTAGGAACTTTTTAAAGCAGTGTCTCGATCGAATACGAAAACCATGGATCTATCTCCTGCTTCTACAAACCGCTACAATTAGTTTGCTCACTCTTTTAATTCCTCTCTTCATCCGACTTTCTCTTCTCGCCGCGCCAATTCATCAAGAAGTACAGCTCGAACTCGTCCATCCTCCCTGCGACCTCGATTTCCGGTATATCCTTCAGATCTTCTTCATTATTTTCTCACCAACAGGAGCTGCCCATTTCCTTCAGCTCGTCTAGATGCCTACGAGCTACTTTTCCCCGAAAATCACTACCAGCTCTCTGTGAAGATGTACTTTTCGGAAGAAGAAATCGCCTCCCGAGTCGGCATTTTCTCCAACGAGATCAGTATTTTTGACGAGACCGGCGTGTCCCTCGGTAGATGGAAACGGGCCGGACTGTCGAAGAATAGGAATCTGCTATCGCGACTCCTGCAAACCGTCGTCTCATCCTATCTGCCCGAAAAGTCATTTATTCATCAGCTGCTGGAGAGCCAGAACAGCCTTGAGATGACCGTCGTTAAGGATTTCCGCTACAATTCACGAATAAAACCGGCCAAAATCGTCTATATTCTTCAAGTACGCAATGTTTTTTATTTTCTGAGCTCCGATCCTAGGACCATTTCATCCATTTCGATGAAATTTACCTCGTGATCCGAGCCGAAGCCGGTCTCCTCGCACACTTCTTCCAATACTGGCCGATCGCCTCGTTCTGTCTGACCTGCGGCTGTATCTGGACCACAGGAATCTCGTGTCTGGCTCTTTTCTGGTTCTACAAGGCTGCCTGTCACTTATACAGCTCTGCAGCGTCTAAAGAAGAGGTGGATGGTTCTGAACAAGAGACCCATTAATATTTCAATTTGATACCATGTAATATAGGCTTTTAATATATATATAAACTATGAAAAAATCTTTTATGGGGATGAAATTATTGCCAAATCGGCCCCAGAACCGTCTGTTCCAGGTCTCTTCCATCTCAAGGTATCAAACAGCTGTATCCGGCCAAATTCGACTGGAAGGTGGAGATGAAGAAGCTGAACAGGTGATTCTGTGAGGCTTACCCCCTAAAAATCAGCTTAGAAGTGCAGTGGCGGCGTTTCTGGACCTCGTCCACATTCTGATCCAGTCCCCGGATCATCCGGAACGCATCGAGAAGATCAACGACATCCAGATGATCTTCATCAACATGCACCATCTCGTCAATGAGTTTCGACCCGTCCAGGCACGCGATCAGCTACGATTCATTCAGGAGGCCCAGGTCAAACAGCTGGAGAACAATGTCGTCGAGTTCAGGTCCTTTTGTGTTTTTTTTCCAAATGAAAGTTCCAGGAACACGTTACAAGAAGGGGCTGAGAGTCTCCGCTACGACATCACAAACCGCAAAATCAAGCTGGAACCACCGCCACGACCGTCGGCGCTGTCTCGAGTCCCGCCGCCCGACGACGACGATGATATGGAGATGCCCGTTTTGAGGAAGGTCGAACCACAGGCTCGTTTTTTGAAATAATTTTGTGGCGTACATGATTAGACGACTCGTGCTCTGCTACATGTTTCACTACTTTTGCCAAGCAGTCGCGAGCAAATCAAAGGTTTGAGCTCCCCCCGAAAGCTCTGCAACCAGTCTCTGAAAGTTTTTGGCTATGTCGACCATTTTGCGATGACTGTGCAAAAAGAAAACTACCTTTTGTATTAACGAGGTCCTACTAGCAAAGTATCCAAACTCTTGACATATCATCGAAAAGATGACTCAGTGACTGAATCAGCTCCTACAGGCACGGTGGATGGCGACATTTTTGAGCCATTTGTAACGTATCTGTGCTGCCATTTCTCACAACAAAAAACATTCCTAAACATACGATTTTTAGTCAGAAGACTCTGAGCAGCCGGCTTTTCCCGTTCGTCTTCATGCCAAGCCCTCGGCCCAGGATCTTCGCGAGCGAATGAAGATCACCCTTTCGCAGCTGCCTTCCTCCTAGTCTTTTTCCACCTCTATTTCCCATTTTGAAACGGGTTCCGTTAACTGTACACACATCTCATATTCTCTCCCTCCTGTACTGTTTACCTTATTTTCTGTCTCCCGCACCCCTAATCAATTCTAACCGCTGTGCTTGTGTGTAATGAAAGATTGTTTCATTCTGTTTTAGTTTTGTAGAAAAAACGGTTTGAATACGTGGAATTTCCTTGTCTGTTTATCATTTTTATATGGAGTCGTAGTCCGTTTCAGAGCCAAGAACAACTGGCTGTCAGAATATCAAATCATAGGTTTGTTTTTGTGAATTTTCTACCGTTCTATGCGTTTTTGAGCCGAAGTATTTCGCATTTTCGTGCTTATTCCTCCCGGTTTTGAGAAAGAAAAGATTGCGAAAGAACCCTCGTGAAATATTAGAATGCGATTGAAAGTTCGCTGGAATTGACGGAACCCCATGATAATTTTGAGGAGGCTGAGTTCTAATTGAGCTATTCCGATAGTATGAGGGACTCTATTTCCATTAATTTTGTGACGAAAGTCTCCTATTCGGTTGGGAAGGACTTCCCAGACAAAACGGCCTTTATGTCACATAAAAGTTGAGAAAACACGTCGATTAAGAGACCTTTCCTGACTAAAAATGTGAAGATCCATTTTTCTCGGATATACCAGACCCTGTGACTTGCTCTGAATACTGAAAACAATGTTTTGCGTTTGCTTACCGTCAATATAATCCCAATTTTTCAGTAAACCCATAAAATGGGGGATTCTTGTACGAGGCGATTGAACAAAGAAATGCAGCAGCTCTATTCCGACCCGCCTGCTGGAATAACCATCGAGAACATTCTCCCGAATGGAGATATACGGTAATCATAATGACATTTTTGCTTAATTTCTCGAATTGCCAGGGAATGGAAGTTAGGAGTAAAAGGAGCGAAAGGGACGCTGTATGAAGGCGAGGAATTCGCCTTGCAGTTCAGGTTTAGCAGTCAGTATCCCTTCAATTCACCCGAGGTTACTTGTGTTTTAGCCTAAAACAATAGAAGTTCAGGTGACATTCGTCGGCGACAACATCCCCATCCATCCACACATCTACTCAAACGGGCACATCTGTCTTTCGATTCTAAGCGACGACTGGACGCCAGCGCTCTCCGTCCAAGCCGTCTGTCTCTCTATTCTCTCGATGCTCTCTTCTGCCAAAGAAAAAGTTAGTTTCCAGTTAATATCTTTTTCAGGGTAAGACCTATTTTTTCGGTTTAACAGACAACCGTTGAATACACATTCAAGTTTGGCTAAAGGACTGCCTCATTTTTGCTTGAACGAGAGGTAGTGACGGTGGATCTGACTTTTTGAATACGTCTAAATTATCCGGGGCGATCTGTATGAATGTTTCTCTTGATGCACCATGAATTAGTTTTGATGCTGAAATTGGAACAGTTCCGCTCGAATCATGGAAAAAGCCGTATTGACAAGCTTGTTGTAAGAAAACAGCTTGTCGTCCGATAGATCTCTAGATGTTGCATACATTAAGGTATATGTTTTGAAAGTAGAAGTAGGCTAGGAGACTGGAAGAAGTAGAAATTTGTGTGCAAGAGAAAACAAGAAGCGATTGACCCTGCTGGGAGTTTTATTAGCGCTGCTGAGACCTGTGTCTAGTTGTTGATCTCGTCTCCTTTCTTCTCGTCCTTTGACGGAGCAGCAGCTCCAGACTGATCTCCCTGCGTCTTGACCTGCTCCCCGTGGGTGTTCTTGTATCCTCCACGAAGCAGCTCAACCTCATCCTTCAGCTGGAAGCCGCTGGTCGGCGGCGGAATCGAGACCTTGGCCGGCATCGTTGACGTTGGTTGCGGAGGCGGCTTCGGTTTCTGGTCGACCGTGTTGCTGTCGAAGGCCACGTGGTTGACTACCTTCTCTCCAGTCTTGGTCAGGGCGGACTTCTAAAGTTCGGCGGACTAGTGGGACTAGGTAGAGAAACTTACAGCGGGCTGCTTTGCGGTCATCTCGAGGCGCTGTTTCTGACGATTACTGACTGAAATTTCTAGTTTTTGACTCTTGTAATAGTTGTGCAATTAGGTAACTTTTTGCAAACTTTTCATAGAAACTTGAAAAGCAACTGGAAGTTCCTTAAAACTTTTAAAGTCGTACAATCGAAGTTCTACAGTTTTGTCGCTTTGAGACCACGGTAGCTATAATGCGAGTTTGTCTTACGAACATATGAGCGGGAATATGTTGGTAAAGTCTCTACCTGAGTCAATATCCTGAGTATTCTGGAATCCTGTTAGAGATCAGCCGGTCACCTTACTTATGCACGATCTTTCGATGCTGGCAGAGACTAATGGAAAATAATGGACGTATCAGGGAAAAGAAGGAGTAAAGATAGAACTGACAAGATCAAAAAATATCTATAAATCTCTCTAACAACGAAACTTCCAGAAAAGGCCGCCAGACAACGCCCTGTACATTCGGACGTGTAACAAGAACCCGAACAAGACTCGCTGGTGGTTCCACGGTTAGTTTTCTTTTTTGTCTCAAAAAATTCATATTCAATGCAGATGACGATGTTTGACCAAAAAAGAAGCCCGCCACCTTATCACTCGTGTGCTGCTGCGCACGGCCTTCACTAAATTGTAGATAGTGTCCATTTCGCCCTGAATTCAGTTGTGTACATTCTACTTTCCTCCAGTTGCCGGTCCTCTTTCTTCCTGTTTCTCTCCAACTTTGTCCTCCAAACACTATGTAATTATTGATAAACATTTTGGATTTGCTACAACTTGTTGTTATAGTTCGCATCCATTGACAGTTGCACCCAAATTCTGTTCTATAGCCGCAGTTGCTACCTCTTTTATAGTCTTTTTCAGTCCGTGTAAAGCATAAATTCTTTAGCAAAATGGCCCGGATTGCGATTGTTGGAGAGGGCGTGATCGGAATATCGACTGCTCTTTCTATTCAGAAGAGACTGCCGTCTGCACGAGTTAGTATTATGAACTATTGCTTTATTTTAACAAGTTTTTCGCTTGGTTATCTTCGTAGAACTGGCTAAACATTTCCTAATCCATAAGATTACCTTATAACGACCAAAGATGACACTTTTTGTAACAAAATAAACGTGATCACGCCAGTGTATTCAGTTCAGTCTAAAACTTCCGGAACTGCTCATCACAGACTTTGCATGGTTAGGGAACGACAAACTCCCGTTTTGACAGAAAGACAAAATGTTCCGGCATCCGAATAACGTACCTGTCCAGAAAAACATGGCAGGGAGATCAAACACGGTTGGTTTTAGTGGCGAAACTGATTTTACAGTCCAGTCGTTCAACAAAAGGTGTAAGTTTTCGTTCTTGTGCACAATAACGGGGATAAAGTCCTTTTTTCGGGTTGTGTCTTATTTTTGTTGTAGGCTACTTGATTTCTGATTGTATTAAATAAGATCTCAACAACTCCTCGAGACATTGAGAGCACGCCTAATACCTTTGGCTAAAAGGATAGAGACATTTCGTACCAGAGATTTGTTAGATTCCATATTAATATTCTTCCAGATCACCATTTTCTCCGATACCCCCTTCGAGAAGTCTTGCAGCTACGGTCCGGCCGGTCTCTTCCGTATCGACAACATCAATTGGGAGAAGAACAGGCTAGTTTCTCGTGTTTTGTTGATAGATTGCAATGAAAATTCTTCAGAAAGTACGGCAAGACGACTTTTGACTGGCTGGCCGAACTGGCTCGAAACCGTCCCGGTTCGGAGACCGGTGTGAAGCTACTTTCTGGTCATATTCAGTCGGACCACGAGGAGAGTCTCAAAAATCAGGAGCGGGCCTACGCGGACATCGTCTACAACTTTCGCTGGCTCTCGGAAGCCGAAATGAAATCGCAGTTTGAGAATCCGGCAAAGTAAGCTCCATATTTTTTTTTTTGGCAAAATGCCAGTATTTTAAAGATACTGCATCCATTATTCTGCCTACGCAGCCGAAGGAAATCTGTACGTGCCGTTTCTTCGAAGTCTTCTTGAAAATGTTGTCTTTGAGCAGAAGAAAGTCGACGATTTGGCAGAGGTGAACCTACTTTTTGGTACCTTGGAAAAAGATACCAAATTTCAGCTCGGCAACAACTTTGACGTCATCGTAAACTGTGCCGGACTGAATGGCGGAAAGCTGGCCGGCGATGACAATACAATGATACCGGTTCGAGGAATTGTGGCTCTGGTTGATGCGCCCTGGCACAAGGAGTTCCTTTACAGAGATTTCTCCACTTTCACCATACCCAAGTTAGCTTTTTTGGATACCGACAGTCTGAAAAAGATGTAGGATTACATTTTGTTGCCTTCCCAGGGAAGGCTGTTCCAAAATTTCTTTCAACCTCTACATGAGAGCAGGGTCGGAAGCATTTGAATACCTCAAACTTGGGTAATTAAACCGACGATTCTGCCCACTGCTGGGATATCAGGCGGTCTGAATTTGGAGATAAAACGGCAAAGCCAGGGAGAATCAGGGTCAGGGACGCACGGAAGCTGTTACAAACAATCTGACGAAAGAGGAATATGGTTCATCCACCCATCCGAATTTACACAAATGGTTTTTATAGCTTCTTTGGACTGCTAGAGCCCCCTTGAGGCACAGTTTTTATCTAACAAAATCCTCTTCATGTCAGAAAAGAAGCCTAAAAACCATTGTCAGTCAGCCACCGGTTCCTCTCCATCTCTGATCTGGACACTCCCGGCCTTTTCCATACTATCTCATTTTTTGCAGCACCTGATATCTCAACAACGGGCAGAATCATCGGTTTAATTACCCAAGTTTGAGGTATTCAAATGCTTCCGACCCTGCTCTCATGTAGAGGTTGAAAGAAATTTTGGAACAGCTTTCCCTTCGCTGGGAAGGCAACGAGACAGAACCGTTCGAGAAGTAGTTTCACGGTAGGACTACTCTAATTGGGAGAACTTTTATTTGGAAACTTGTATTCGACTTCAGTACGTTTGCAAACTACCGATACAATTAGTAATTAGGTAAGATTCGCAGTAGCAGACGACAGTCGCCATGAATCCGAGCCTACAAACACACCATTCTTTTTTTTTCAGAAACGATGTCGTCGTGGTCGGATCGGTGAAGACAGACGGTGACTGGCGTCGGGACCACGATCAGGCCGAAGTCGACGAAATTCTGAGACGATATTACGAACTTCAGCCGGCCATGAAGGTTCCTTTTTTCATGAAGTTGTGGTTTTAAAAAAAATGCTATTTAGAAGGCTCCCGTGATCGGATCCTGGTGTGCTTTGCGCCCTTTCCGACCCGCAGGCATTCGAGTCGACTCCGTCGTGAGGAAGAACCGAAGTGGTGGACTGTTTTCGGTTCGTTTTTTCTCCTTTCCCCTGACAATTGTTTCCAGCTTGTGAACCACTACGGCCACGGATCCAACGGATTCACTCTCGGATGGGGATCGGCCCAGGACGCCGCCCAACTTGTTGAAAAAGCGGTCGCCTTAAAGAGTAAACTGTAAAAATATGTATATAATAGTATTTTCTTTAAAAGATTAAAGTTTATTAGGGAAATTCTTGCAAACCCGTTCTGGTATCACGTCACTAATAATAAGGCTACAGGCATTTCAAGTTACAGGCAAAGGTTCTAAATGATAAAATGACGATTTTAGGCAGGAGTTCCATGAGTATACCAGGAATTTTCTCACAGTATTTAGCTTTTAACCGAAGCAGTCCGGAAAAGATTTTAAGAGCTTGTGCGTAGTCGAACACCTTTTGGTGGGATTCCCCCGTAATTTAAAACATTGCCGAAAATACCTTAAATTGGATCGAAATAAGCTCGGTTTCACGTGAATTTCATCCGGAAAATCATAGGTTTTTTGCCTGGAATTTGATTACAGGAAGATGTTATAAATTATCGAGCAAGAGCAGATTCGCTATTTTTCCAGTCATTTTGGTTTCAAAAACTGAATTTTCAGTTCTGCTTTGGTCTACAAAGTTTGAAGGACCAGAAAACAAGATTTTGAAACCCCAAGATGACAGTGTCCTGGCTGTAATATCGACTCGACACCTGGTGTGACTTCTACACGAGACCGCCTACTTGAAATCATCATCGTTATCAAAGGGTCTGTACATGAAAGGAATGAGGACGAGAAGGACAAATGTGATTGTAGAGGTGGCGAAGAGGAACAGCCAGAAAAGAAGGGAGTCTATGACTTGTGCTACCTGTCGCCATTCGTTGGCCAGCTTCTCCCCAGCGTCTTCTTTCTGCTGTCTTTTTATCAAAACCTGAGGAGGTTGATGTGGTTTTTGATATGTTATCATTTCACCTGCATAGTTTTGATAAGCTTCGCCTGCAGTTCCTCAGTACTTGGTCGTCGTTTTCTGGTCAATCCGTTACTGTTGACGACAACTTCTGTGTTTGGGATGTCCAGAAGGAGAGGCTCTTTGGCGGATTCCTGGAAAAAGTACATACCACAAGATCTCTGGAAGCTCATCTGAACAGGTCTAACAAGAAAGCAACTTTTGAAGGTACGATCGAAAAGGGTTGCATTCAAAAAGACTCACCAAGAGGACCGGCGATCCATTCAATAGGAGATCCGGTCGATCAGCTAAAGCTGTAAAGTCCTGCTTCATGTCGCTCATGGCCATCCGCACAGACATTCGTCGCATCATTCCGTTCTGACCGATACTCATCGACGACTTGGGAACCATATCGGGTACTGAAAGGGAGTCGATCAGAACGGACCAATTTTATAAAGTATTATAGTTTGAAATACTGTAATCAGAATCAAAAAATTTTGACTCACATGGAGGAAGTTTCATCCTCAAAATCCTCCTCAACTTGTCCAGAATGAGGTTCCGAACCCAGAAGGGAACGGGCTCATTGAAGGGACCTCTGTGATGGAAGTTGAGCACGAGGACTGTCATTACCACGGAGACTGAGGTCATCCCCATGACGACAGTCAGATAGATTCCGATCAGTGGCATGGAATCCGATGTCTCCGGCATTTTCTCAGCGATTGCCAAGACAAAGACCTGGGTTTTTGGGGATGAGAGAAAGGAGATGAACAGAACTTACGGAAAATGCAAGCAAGACAGTGATTCCAAGGGCGATCTTTTCACCAGAGTCGGGCGGAAGAACGAATACTGAAAGGGAGGACAGGTTACTGTACTCTCTTGCCGCTGAGTTCTGAACATGTGTCCGCTTTTCGGGGACAAGATCTCATTTTCCGGTTATGTCAAGTTTTGCAAAGTTGTAGCCCTTGATCTGCTCTATAACTTTGTAGAATATTGCAAAGCTGGAAATGACTCTTTGAACCAGAAAATAAAGAGAAAGTGAGGCGGTGGTGCGCCACAACTCGAAACTGTGGTAACTGCGTTAGTTCCAGGAATTTACGGTAGTCTACAGTAATCCGACTCACCCAGAAGAGTCAGTACACTCATCATGAGACATGGAAAAACGATATTGTACAAATAGTAGAGAGTCTTTCTCTGTATGTAGATAAAGAAGGTAATGTCCGGATAAGGCTCCGGACAGCATGTGTACTTGACCACCCGACGTTTTTGGGAAACCTGAATCGTTTTGTTTCCAATAAGGAGAAAGAACACCATACTTTGACGAGGTCAAATTCCCCAGAAGGCACGTAGTTGGTGAGATCTATGTTCTCACTTCTGTTCGTTATGTCTACCTAAAACCATTGACTTTCCAAAACTTTGATATTCTCACTTGGAAACCGTGATATGTCCAAGAACCGAATTTTAGAGAACACTTTTGAGCATCGAAGGGGAAGAGGGAGACATCGACTGAAGTTTCTTCACTGTTTTCGTAAAATTCTTACTCTCACCTTTACACGTACTCCGTAATTGAGTAGGTGGCGGCCAGAAAACTGTTCCTGTGTAGAGTACCATGGCTCGGGAACGCATGTAGCCTGCTGTGTAGTCATCAGCACTGAAAAAAGTTCATGGAAACAAAAGTGAAAGAGTTGCCTTGACTTCTCAAGGAAACTGTCAACTAGTGAAGGGAGGCTAGGCGATGCGCCCGACGGTATATCTCACTCATGAAGTAACTTTTGACATTTTTTATGTTCTACGAATTTGCAGAGCATCACAATTTTCGTAATGCACGGTATGCCCCCGAAAAACTAGACTACAAGTTGTGAGCTGTTGTCTCTGTAGATGTTGCTCCGTTGTGGTGCTTATATTTCAGTCAAAATGTTTTTTTTTTCACCCGTTTCGATGTTCAACAATGCTGCAGAGAAAGTTCTCAACTCTGCAGAACATAGTCAAACCAGAAATTGACATCTGGGGTGGGAGAAGTGGGTGCAAAGGTGGCCGCTTTAGTTTGCATGAATACAGAATTGATCCCGCCTGTATTGGCAAATAGAATAGGTCTTGTACTGTTCAATCCGTCTGGTTAGTTACTATTCCAAAATGACAAAAAGAAAAAGTTACTTGTTGTAGAGGACAATGTCCGGCAGCCATATTAGGTCACACGGTATTCGAATGGACTGTATCCCACCAAAATCGTCTGGATTCCATCGAAGAAGCTCGTCGTTCCATTCCTAAATTTCTCTCTGTGTTCTTCCCCGAAAAGATACGAGACTCAGCTGACTACTAAATGAGCCGACTGAAAGAGACGCGTCCTTTATTGCAGAATCGGAAGAAGGCTTCCGGGTTCCTTCTTGCCCTCACATGACAAAAACGGACCTGATCCAGCCAGACATTGATGGTCAAGACTTGATTCCTCTCGTCCATGTCGAAGATGTTCGTCATGGTCATGCCAAGCTTGACTGTCACAGTATGAGAGGCGTTTCTGACCGGACGAACGGCCTTCTCGTAGTCTTTGAGCAGGTGGTATAGTAGCCTGAAACAGTTACAAGGAAAAGAGCATTTCAATCTTCTTGTAAAGCTACAGAAGGATCTCTTTGACGAAGACTCTCCACCATCATCCCTCTAAGAGCTCTATCCAAAGGTTTACCCAGTCTCTCCCACCCAAGCTACGAAGTCTGATAGGAAAAACTGATAGTATTGCCTGTTTGTTGGTGGTCATCCACCGGAAGTTCCAAAGCTATTCTTCATTGCTTACTGTAAAGGGTTTAGGTGACAAGTCAACCTCAGTGATAATGTCCTGCTGACAGATGCTTTCTCGAACTCGCCTGACGTTTCATTGTTAATCCTAACAATTTCTGCAATCAATCTAGTTCTACATCAGCCAAACTTGACCTAAAACCCAAATGCAAGTGACGTATCTCCCCACACTTCTTTTTGGACTGGACTAAAGTTCGGAAACTTTGAATGACCACTTCTCGAGAGAGAATGTCAGTCACAAGGACCATTGTTCCGGAATTGAGAGAGAATTCGTCCGCTTTAGCACTTTTCCTTCTTTTGGAACTACGTACTATTTGACGTGCATGTTTACCTGTCGGAAAGGCCTGGGAATGCTTTAGTAGTGCGATGAAGAGAGATCGGAAGAAACTGTGTGTGGGGGGAGGGGGAGGGGAGAGAAACAAGGTTCGTGATCCAGGAACATTGTTTATGACTTCACATGTAGTGTTTTTGGAGAGGGCACTTCAGTTTTGGGATAAAAACCTATCCCAAAACTGAAGTGCTCTCTCACGAGAAGATGTTCCTGGATCGAGATTTGCAACAGAAAACTACTGATTTAGTATCAAAACCATGTCGTCACTTCCATAGCCCATTTCGTGCTGTAGATCAACTTTCTTGACTTGACAATGTTCTACAAACTTGTAAAGCAGACACAATGTTACAACTGTGCAAAAAAAAACAACCACAAACGTATATTTTTCATCGTGTCAATGTTCTACAAACTTGGAGCAGATAAAATTATATAACATTGAAAAGAATTGTTAACCTTAAAAAGAAGTCTCTCGACGAGAAAAAGGACTCTCAAAGGACGTACCTCTGTTCATCTGTGAACCGGTTGGTCTCGTTGATCTGATGGTTCGTCTGGTAGTTGGAGATTCGGTCTGATATGTTGTGGAAGAAGGTTTCGACTATGACAGGGGTTTGGAGAAGGATAGCAGCTAGCAGAATCATCTGGAAGAGTTCTATGGCCAGTGAGAGAGAGAGAGAGAGAGCGAGTGGTGATCTCCGAGTCCACTTTTGGAAATTTGTTGGCGGCAGAGAATGCGGCCAAAAGGAAAAAGATGTTTGTTGATCTATAAAAAGAGACATGCACGAGTCGTAATTTAACTTCGCACATGGCGGGAAATCAAGTCGATGTGAAGAGGAAATCAAGTCGGAACGGAGTTAAGACGAGGTCTATGAGCAAGGGAACTGGGACCAGAAGTAGGGATCAACACAAAACGGAAGAAGGCGAGAAACGGGAAGAGGCCGGAGAGTGTGTTTTGTCAAAACAATCAACTTACATGAGAAACGAATGTTTGACTAGAAGAGCTGGGGGAGAAGGGGGGACTGAAAATATTGGACTTCAGTAAACTTCAAAGCAGTCCAAAATAAAGCAGTCCAATTCATTACTGACAAGCATATGAGAACATGAAGAGAGACAGAGCTGATGATAGATACATGACAGAAAGATTGATAAGGGAGACATAAAAGACGGGCAGTGAGATGGACAGAGTCGAGGAATAGCTATTGGGAGGAACAGGTAGATTGTCCAAGTACCCAAAAACATATACTAAACTATGTAAATTTTGAAGGAGAGACAGAGATAGGATCAGCGATACAAACTGATGAAGAAGGTAACAGCATCGAGGTATAGGAATAGGGTCATGAACAGAGAAATGGCCAGACGTGAAGAGGAAGAGAGACATGAACAGTAAACAATGACAGACACTGAAATTTAAAAAAAAAAAAAAAAGCTAAAAATAGGCATGGACAGATAGACATATTCAAAGGGAAAAAGAGACATCATATGTGTTAGACTGAGGAATGGAACAGAGTGAAGTACCAAGTCAGTGACAGACAGTGTGTCAGTGTAGCGACTTGGACATAGAGCCATTTGGACAGGGACATGACCATCGCTAGAGTAACAAGGAACAAGAGTTCAAAGCGCATCAAAAATTCTTCTCCTTCTCCGTTCATAACTGAGAAACCAATTAGAGGGATCTCTCGGATTCTCAAGGTTCAATTGGAATGTCTATACTCCCAAAATATAATGGTATCTGCAGAGGTGATCTTTGCTCTCTCAAGGATTGAGATCTTCTGTTCCAGAGAGAAAGATTATTTAAACTTTAATTAGACGAACGGGAAGGTGTCAGTGATCAGGAGGGAGGTCCAGAGAGCGATAAAGTCTATTCTTCCTCAAAAACATTCCAAAAATTATAGTTATAAAAATATTTTCCCGTTTGCTAACCGCCTCGTTAGTTTGGCATATTTCTTCGAGTATTGGAGAGAAGTCTCGTGAGAGAACATGTCCCGTTCCGGGAACCCCTTTGACCAATACGCACAAATTCCCAGTGAATAGTTGTTGTCTCTTCTTGGAGACGAGGAAGACAGTCAAAACAACGTGGCTGAAAGCGCGGAGGTGGTTCTTGAAAAAGTCTCGTCGAGAGAGAGAGAGAGAGAAAGGGAAGGAAGACGAGTGTCTTCCCACTTATTCTGCATGATATTTACTCGTTATAGACGGCGATACGTCACTGGGAGAGTATACTGGGATCAAGGAAGATGGGGAGCTGTCAATGGAGAGAGTAATTGAAATTTAGAGGGAGGAACACTTTAGGTAGGCGAGAAGTTGCTTAGAACAGATGATTTGAAGTTCGAGTCTCGCTACTGTGCTACTGATCACCAGGGGTTTTCTCGTAGATCTTACTCTGCTGAGAGTACAGTAGATGGTCGAGAGACAAAAGGCAAGAGAGCATTGAGGAGACAGTAGTCCAGTTAAAGAATATCCAGCTCCACTGTAACTGTTCTTTTGTCTGTCAGATTCTATCGGGTTTCTGACCGTCTCTCTTCATTAAACTGTTTCCCACCTTATCCCTGTCTCTCGACGGTTCTACTGCTTGTGCTTGTCTCAATACTCTACACTTTTGAACTGAGTCTTGGACTTCCCTCCAGGCCTCTTCAGTCATTTATCATCTGTCACGGTATACATTTCTCTACTTCTGTGTAAATCATGTTGAATCCCGTCACTTACTTTATCGTTAGTCCCACTCCTTTCCGTTTCAAAACGAAAAAAAAATTCAAAACAGAACGCTGTACATTTCTCGCTATCGTATGTTCTAACAAAGCAGGACTCTTCGCTCTAGGTCATCCCATCTCTCCCCCGCGGAGCCTAACAATCGCAGACTGGCTTTGTGAATCTTTCACACAGCCTTCCGTTGATCATTATTCACATGTAGTTCTCTCTTCATCACAGGCTAAATCAAGCTGCGAGTTCTCGAAAACGTCTCGGCTCAAAAAGAGCAGGAGACAAAGACCTTTGTTCGATTTTGGAGAATTAATCGTTGTCCAACTGGGAAAAATGGTGTGTGGGAGGTTTTGGTCAAAAGAAGAGACGAGATTCGCCTAATTTGGAGAGGGCTGATGAGCCAGCTGGAGCTAGTCCAGCCGATAAAGCCCAGAAAAAGATCAGAGAGTTCATCGGGATCATCTGGAGAGATCTTTGGATACGTTTGAAGTGGATTCATCAGCATTGTCATCCATTTTGGGATCTTTCGAGGTCAAAAGATCTAAGAAAGAAGTTCAAGAACATTCTAATTGAATAAGGGACACAAAAGGGTAAGTTGTTTAAACTGGAGGAAGAAAAATCTGGCGCGAAATAGGGAGAGCAGTTCTACTAAAGTTGTTTGGAAGTGAACACCGCTGAATAATTTGTCGAGTCAGTTCGGACAGCGGCTCTCGCTCGAAGCACTTTGTCCAAATGATGTTGCTCGTGAATAATACGGACTGGGAGAGGCGGGAAAAGAAATCAAGTTTGAAAGTTTTTTGGGCTCTTTCACCCCGAGGAGAAGGCGTGAAGCGCCCGGGGCAGAATTTCTCCGGCTCGTAAGCGCCGGAAACGGCTAGCAGCGAGCACAAAGCCGCCTCGACGTGGCCGAGATTGAACTGAAATTAAAGCGGACGGAACTACTTCCTAGTAAAGAGTTGGGAGAAGAGTAGTGACTTACAGAGTGGGCTTCCAAAGGCAAATACTGCCTGTCTAGAGCCAGGTTTCTTACTGACTCTTACAGTTTTCACATCACTCATGCTGATATTCATTGGAGAGACAAAGGCATGGAAGCCAGAAAAATGAGAGAAAAATGACTAGATGTTCGAAAACAAATCTTTCAAAGGAAAATATAAAATCCCGGCTGTTTACGGTATATGAACGGCGCCAGTCTTTTTAGAATTCCGGCCTAAAATTGCTCGTGATCGCTCTCTGTACTTTTCCTCACTTTCCCGTTATTTTCTGTGTCAAAGTTTCAAATTTTTGCAGCAAAAGATAATGAAAGTTTCGCAGACACGAATACAAGCATGTAGCAAAGCAAATCGAACTTTAAACCCGTCAAAATAGTTGTTCTGCTTGTTCTCCATATAAATATTCATCAGTATACGTGAAGACGGGGTTATATCTTCCCGAATCGCCTGAAAAAGTGAAACAACCTTTTTGAATGTCCACTACAACACATAATAACCAAATTTCCAGAGTATGCTCTCCCGACTGAAATTATTCTGTCAAAAGTGTCCCTATGACCACGCAGAATACGACTTCTACAGGTTCCAAGAGCACCACGCTTCATTTCATCAAGGTGCCTTCTTTTCGGAACTCTAAAATAAAAAGACTCAGGCGGATTCCATCTTTATGCTTGTCCGCGCTGCAAAACTCGCTTCGTCACCAGCTATCTGGCAGCCCATCACATGCTCGGCTGCTGGAAGGATGCCTCGGTCAGCATGAGCTGTCATTTTAGCTGGAAAAAGATGTTTCAGATAGAAGAATACGCTGTTCGTCTCGACACATACAATTTCAACGAGTACCAGATCTTGAAGGATGCCGTCGATCATGCTACAGCCGAGGCACTGATGGCAGAAGGTGCTGTTGGCAGTGGTTCTAAATGACACCTTGTTTTAGACGGACGACGATCTGGTCAAAATACTGCCACATTCGCTTCGGAATCGAACGAGGGACTCTGCACTTCGCCTCTTCCCTATTCCGACAGGCAGAACAACAATCCCTCATATTCTGTAGAGAGTGTTCACCCGGATGATAGGTATCATCTGTCTCAAGACAGCAGACGCATCCAACCTAGGAACAATTACGAGAAGCCCTGGGGAGATCGAGGGCTTCTTGTACAGCCGAAATCATTTCGTCCTGCCCTTCTCGGCGACGGTCCTTCTTATGACCGCTGCTCTCCTCAGCACTACGATGCTCCTTCTCCTTTCCCGCTTATGGAAGCTCCTCGTCGTTCGCCTGTCCGAGAGAGACGTCGCAGTCCCAGACGTGGCAGAAGCCGTAGCAGAAGTCCTCGTTCGCGCAGAGAGTCCCCCAGAGCTGTCAGTCGTCGTGCGAGAAGCCGAGACCGAGAGCGTAGTCCGAGGAGCAGGGATCGTGATCGTGACAGGAGAGCTCCGGAGAGACGCGGCAGTAGAGACCGCGAAAGAGGCCCGAGAAGTGAACGCAGAGAGAGTTGGAGACACGATCCTCCTAACAGGTGCAGACCTACATCTCATTTACGTCGTGTTGTCTTCCCCACTCGAAAAGTGGTCTGAGCCGAGTTTCCAACAATTTCGGTGAAAAAAGTAGCATGAACTAGGTTGTGAAAGCTCTAGCCGTATGCTTAGAAGCTCTTGATGGGGCTTAAGACGCTATAGTTGTAGTTACGCGCCTTCAGATTGTGCAAAACCTGCATTTTACAGAAGACCCAGTCCTCGAGCCCCGTACGAAAGACCTCCAAACGGCTTCCCTCGTCTCGATCGCGCTCCTCCACAAAGATCTCTCTCTCCTGCTCGTCCCATTCAGTCGAATTTCTACAACAACAATCCGCAACAGCTGCCTCCCTTCACCAGCAACGACTATCAGGGTTCTTTCCAGCCTCCGAGGTATTAATGAACTATACTATTTCCCTCAAAATCGTCTATCCTAGGCATATCTATCAGGAAAGAATGCACGTACGTTCTTCTTCAATTTCGTTCTATAACCAAAACAACGGCTATGCTCGACCCCGTCGCGATCCGTTTGGCCGTGGTGGTTCGAAACGTAAAATTGTCAGTGTTTTTGGTATAAAAAGATATTGCAGTCATCGGACCCATGTCCTCAAACGGACTGATCATGTTCAGCCAGCCGACGGACAACACGGATGTGACGCTGGAGATCAGAGGTGCCAGCGGCCTTGTCACGATGCATTTCGAATCCAACGTAGGCTTCTTGATGAAAATGTGGAAAAGAAAAAATTCAGAAACTGACTGAAAATTCTCCCTTCTTCCATCGCCTGTTAGAGTCCCCGGAGTTCCAGGCTGGTGAGAAGAAGCTCGAAATCCATCGTTCTCTGGTACCGTTCCTCGATGTCATGAACCTGCTCCATTTTAACAAGGTTCCTTGGAAGGTGCACTGCAAGCCCGCCTATTTCACCATCTTTCATCGTCAGTTTCTCCTCGCTCCGTGTTGAAAAGTCTAGAAATTTCCAGTTCATCGCATCTACAGGGCTCTGAAGGAAGCCAAAGAGCTAGGCATTACCAAGGTCACAGACTTCCTCGCCAAGGATCTCTTCCTCAGTCGCTGCAATCTGCTTAACGACGTCTGTGACTGCACATCGTGCATTGAGCGCGTCGTCTTGGCCAAATACTTTGAGCTTGCTATCCCTGAGGTGCGTTGTTGAGAAAATTTGGTGATTTCCAAGATGAACAGGGTGTGGAACCACATAATTTCCAAGCTGGTAAATAGCTTGTCCTGACTCGAACCAGAGACCAGTTCTCCACGCTTTGAACATATTGAACATTTGAACAAATACACGCTTGTGAGGAACGTGATTGGCAACACCAAAGATTCAATCATTTTCAGACGATAAAGTTCACCGAGATGGCCTGCGTCCAATGGATCCGCGACTGCGAGGAGCGTAGTTGTGCTCCGGAGCTCAACGTCACTCAGCCAACTATCAACTATCTCCGTCAGTTTATCGTCAACATGACACTGCCCGGCATCTCCAACTAGTCCTTCTATATTTCACATGTTGCTCTCTTGTTGTTATCTCCTTGCTCACTGTTGTTCTCCCATTTTGTTATGAAAAAAGTTTGAAAATCTTTCAAATAACAACAATAGGCTGGAAGGCGTTTCCAGTCGACAAAACAAGGGAGCTAGATAGAGAGACAGGGGGATACGAGTCAGAACACCAGAGAAACGGAGGGAAAACCGAAAGGATTTTTGTATGGGAATGGAATAAAATAACAATTTTTAGTCTTTAGATAGTTTCGGCAGGAAGGGGCTCGATCGTCGTTCCACGACGGATGGTTCCCCAGCCGATCAGTCTCCAATGTTTGTCGATACGGCGTGAAAGGGCAATTTTCTCATTCACCTTAATTTAAACGTATTTTTGGTGGGAAAAGGAGCATCTACCTCTGTGCAAATAGGCTCATTCAGGGCAATTTTGGCCTGCTCTCCCTTGACAGCAATTACTCGACAGCCAGTCGTCAAGGAGCCGATATTCACCATGAGGACCTCGCCCTTCGACAGTTTTTGGACCTAAAATGGTTTTTAGACTCGAATTTGCAAAGAAAAAGCTACCTTGGCTCCCTTCTTGTTGGCCTCCGTGCGGACTCCGAGCAGTCTCCTCAATAAAAAGTAGCTGACTTCGATGTCGGTGAAGATGTCGGGCAGGGTGCCCACAGCGCCCAAAATGTGTCCTACGAGACGATCTCCTCGACACAGAGTCGGATCGATCCGGGTTCCTACTCCGATCAGACCTGAATTTCTTGTATCCCCCCTGGAACAAGGTTAGCTATCGCTCTTCTTATCAAAAAAGCCTTTCGAAAAAGTTTGTTACCCACAGGGATCGAACCCGGGTCGTGCGGTCCATAACGACGTCTCTTACCAATATATTGCCTTTGCGCTAAAATTTTGTAGAGCCGTACCTTTTGACAAAAGACACGCGGACAATTTAAAAATGAATTGGAAATCAGGACGAACCTCCAGGAACAGCGTATTCAAGGTGATTCTGTTCGGCAAAGAGCGAGACAATCTTCGAGTAGATGGGCCTACATTGAACCTTTCCGTCGGCGTTCTTCGTCACAATTCCCGGGCGGACCTCGATTTCTTGGCCGACCCGAAGAATCCCGCGCAGGATGGAGCCTCCGGCCACGCCTCCTTTGAGGTTCTCGACCTCGGATCCAGGCTTATTCACGTCAAAGGAGCGGATGACGATGAGACGAGCCGGAGAGGTGAAGTCGCGAGGAGGAATAGGGACCTTTTTGCACAGGTACTCGCAAACCAGCTGGAATTGTGGCATTTACATGGAAAAGAAAGAAAAACCCACATCAATGTTGTACTTGAGCTGAGCTGAGATCGGGATGATGGGAGCCTGATCGGCGACGGTGCTCTGGACGAAGGATCTGATCTGCTCGTGCTGCTCGCGGGCCTGCGATTCCTTGATGATGTCGACCTTGTTCTGCAGGATCAAAAGATGCTTTAGCTGCATAATCTCGACGGCGGCCAAGTGCTCGGAGGTCTGCGGCTGGGGGCAAGGCTCATTTCCTGAAAGTTCAAACGTTGGTCTTTTCGCGACAATTATCTAATTGCAATGGGATCAATTAGGTATTTTCAAAGCTACACCTCTTTAAAAAAAAAGCGGTTTTTTGTGTAATTTTGCAAAGTTTTGTAACAAAAGAGTAAAATAGAGCAAATACATCATTGATTTTTTTTCTCGAGAGCAAGCAAGATCTATTCGACGAGGATGAGCGATACGAGAGCCACTGCTGCTACCAAGGATGCTGCCGGAATGGTCAAAGAGAAGGCTGTAGCCGCAAAGGACAAGATGAAGGAGATGGGAGTCGCTGCTAAGGAGAAGGCTACTGCTGCTGGCGACAAGTTCAAGCAGCTGGGTAGTGCAACCAAAGACAAGATTAAGGATGTCGGAGCTTCTGCCGCCATCCAGGGAGCCGCCGTTGCTACCAAAGAAGCTGCTGCTGCCGCAAAGGAAAAGACTGTAGCCGTGAAGGACAAGGCCAAGGAGAAGATCGAGGGCAAGAAGAGCTTCGACGCCAAGAAGTTCTTCATCGATCTGGCCTCTGGTGGAACAGCCGCTGCCGTCTCGAAGACTGCCGTCGCTCCAATCGAACGTGTCAAGCTACTGCTACAGGTCCAGGACGCCTCGACGGCCATCCCTGCCGACAAACGCTACAAGGGTATCGTCGATGTACTGGTCCGTGTGCCGAAGGAGCAGGGTTTTGCGGCTCTCTGGCGTGGAAATCTGGCCAACGTCATCCGCTATTTCCCGACCCAGGCTCTGAACTTCGCCTTCAAGGACACCTACAAGAACATTTTCCAGAAGGGGCTGGACAAGGAAAAGCAGTTCTGGAGGTACTTTGTCGGAAACTTGGCTTCTGGAGGAGCTGCTGGAGCCACCTCGCTCTGCTTCGTCTACCCACTCGATTTTGCCCGTACGCGTCTCGGAGCCGATGTCGGAAAAGGCAACAGTCGCGAGTTCAAGGGACTGACCGACTGTCTGGTCAAGATCGTCAAATCTGACGGACCGATTGGACTCTATCGTGGATTTTTCGTCTCCGTCCAGGGCATCATCATCTACCGTGCTGCCTACTTTGGAATGTTCGACACGGCCAAGCACGTCTTCACTAAGGACAACAAGAAGCTCAACTTCTTCGCTGCTTGGGGCATCGCTCAGGTATTCCCCTCCGTAATCTTCCATCTAATCAAGTTTTTAGATCGTGACAGTCGCCTCCGGAGTGCTCAGCTACCCGTGGGATACGGTGCGTCGCCGCATGATGATGCAGGAAGGACGTCCTCTACAAGAACACCCTCGACTGCGCCCAGAAGATCATCAGGAACGAGGGAATCAACGCCATGTTCAAGGGAGCGCTTTCGAACGTGTTCCGCGGCACTGGCGGCGCTCTCGTCCTCGCCGTCTACGAAGAAATTCAAAAATTCCTGTGATACCATTGATTGTGGTAGGATCTGGCGACCAAGTAAAGGTTTAAGTGCCGGATTCTTGTTATTTCTTTTATGCCGAGAGATAGAAAATAGGTCTTACCAGCAACGAGAAGGAAAGCAGCATCCATGACAGCTGCTCCGTTGAGCATAGTGGCCATGAGGATGTCGTGACCGGGACAGTCGACAAATGAGACGTGTCTAACGCAGGTCATCTGTCCTCCACAGCCTTCACGAAGGCAGGGAATCTTGTCCGGGGTAGAGGAGCCGGCAGACCTGAATTTCCGTTGCTTTCCGGGAAGAACAAGAACACTTACTTGTAGCATCCAGGCCTGGGACACTCTTCATTGGAACAGCGATAAATCTTCGCGTTGGCGTAGCCGAGCTTGATCGTAATGTTCCTCTCGAGCTCATTCTTGAATTTGACAGTATGTACTCCGGAGATGGCCTTGACCAGAGTCGACTTTCCGTGAGCTACGTGTCCGATTGTTCCGATGTTGATTGTGGCCTGTCGGGAGATTACCTAGGAGACAAATTACAAAGATCTTTGGAGAAGGAACGAACCTCCTCGGTCAGGGGATCCAGATTATGGGCTCCAATTTTGTCTAGATCCTGCTTGGCAAGCCAACTTTGTACTTGATCGTTGTCAGCTGAATGTGATTATGATTTAAGGGGATATAAAAGGACTCACCTGCAGCCATATTTGAGGTCTATATTTCTATTGAGTTTGTCCTGAAAACGACACGTAAAGAAGGGAAACGAGGTGGGAAATGAAATGGCGGAGAAACGAACAAGATTAGGATAGTTTATGATGAAAACAGAGTGATGCAATGAAAGAAACTGCAAGTTTGCATTCTACTGGGCGAGTATTTTCTTAAATCAAAGTTTTGGCTTTTTTTTTTTGCTCTCCCTTGGATCCTCAACGATTCTTATAAGTTGAAGGCAAAAACACCTTCTAAATTAAAAGAAAAGGGCTACTGAAAGAACAACATTTGCAGCAAAGTTCAAAGGACTGCCGAAATTACGAATGGCGCGTTGTTACCGAGCTGCACATCACTCCAAAGTTTTCCATACGTTCCTGAAAACAATTTTCAGCTGGAATGGGTGATAGGACAGCCAATATCGATAGGATACTTGATATAAGTTCCTTCACGACCTCTAGAGGCTTTGTGGTTTCGTCAAGCGACGAAGAGGACAATGTGAAGGAAGTTAGAAGAAGTTCCACAGCAGTAGGGTAAGTTATTTAACTAAACGGAAGGTTAAACGTGTTCAACATGGAGGAAACCCCCGGTAAAGAATATTGAAAGAGAAGAAAACTTGGCAGCAAGTTTTCTTTACTTATAGTAGGTGAAAATGGCATTTAGAGCTGCGTTTCTCTAATAATTCGTTAGTTTCAAAGCTTTGGTTTGTGACGAACGTTTCTGAAGAACCTCGACTGAAGACTGAAAAATTCGCAAGTTCTTCGAAAAATGACCTAGAAACAATTTCAAGATTGAACAACAGCGGTTTCGGGCATTTTTGTTGTACTATTTCTACTTTATCTGTCTTCTGATTTTTCTGGGTGCTGAGCACTATGAAAAGGCTGAAAGGACAAGAAACGTACTTGAAAACATAAAGTAAACGAATGTAGGAACAGATAGTCGAACGAAAACAAATTTGACGCGTGCCAGAAGATTGGAGTTCGAATTTGCGCGGGATTTCAAAGTGTAAAGGCAACAATTCTTCTACAGGTCTCGTTTAAACAACTTGTTCGGTGCAATACCTACCAGAAACGAACAGAAGACCCAGAGCGACAGTAAGAAACCTCTGTTTGCCGATTCTGTCGTCCTCTATGCTTCTGGAGACTCGGGTCAGCTCGAACCAAAGGGTCCAGTCGGTGTGGCGGTTCTGGAAAGGAATCAACAGGTTTCCGTACAAGATAAAGGTTCAAATCCAGGTTCAGATGTTGCTACTGATCTACAATTCCGCTAAACAGGTCATCTCTAGCTTTTTATTGGAACCAGGGTCACTATCCCTGTCTCTCCAATACGGGTCGAACTCTTACATTTCTATTTCGTCTATTACTGGATCGGCTTCTTTGCTGTTTGATGAGTCAAGGAGAGAAAACTTTTTGAAATTGACCGCCATCGTGAGTCAGACACATTGACAGATATAGTCTGTCTTTTCAGTTTATGATCTTCTGTGAGATTGAGCGTTTGGATGTCCACTATGGTGAAGGACACGGTTCGACAGTCGGTTGCCATGTTCTGGTTGAAGAGAAGTGGTTTCGACTGACCGATCATGAGCTACAGGTGCCTTGAAACAACCCAGCTTTATCCAAAGCAGTTTCAGGTCCAAGATCGACCAGCCCAAAAGTTCAAACTCACGGGAAAGACCGATTCCTATCTGGAAGAGAGTCTGGGACTGGGAAAGGGAGGATCTCGGGTGGTTCGGATGGCCAAGAACGCTGTCGTCCAGCTCACAGTCAAGAAGATTAAGCAGGCTGGAAGTACGAAGGCGTAGGTTTTTGACTGGCATTGTCCTAACTGTCTGACAGTTCTTATTACAGTAGAACTGTTACAGTAGAACTTTTGCAGAGAGACCGTCGTATCCGAGTCAGAAACTTCTAGTCTAGCCCCACCAGAACCGCCACAAGCTCTTGAGATTTCTGATGTTGAAGCTGAAATACAATCCATCGGGGTAGGTGTTCCTCTATCACCTCCAAAATAGAGATTTAGGAGAAAACGAACGACATTCTGTCTAGGATAGCCAGAGTTGGTCAGCCAATAATGCCCGGGTTCGTAGTTCCGAAGCAGACAGAAGAGGCAAGACTCGCCGAGATAGAAGCCGAGGCAGAAGTACCAGAATCACCTTTAGTTCAAGCTCCGGGACCATCTTTCCCTCTTACTGCTTCACGATCAACAACAACTGACTATTCCACTTTCCATACTGTGATCGGGACAGAGATGGATCGTCTAGAGATCAGACTGGAAGCAGCTGTTCAGAGAATGGTCGATAGGGCTGTCGAGCCACTACAAAAAGATGTAAGCTCTTGTAAATGATGGAGCGTAGAATTATACTGATTAGCACCAACTCAAATTACTCACAGCCTGTCTATAGGTAGCTGAACTACAGTAGGCAGCGGATCCAAAGTGTGTACATGGTTTGTTCAGTCCACTTTCGCGTCAAAGCGGGAGTCTTTTGGCGAAAAGATGGCTAAATTGCCAATGTTTGCCTGCTAAGGGGGACCCGCGAAGAATGTTAACTTTGTACAGAAGTCCCTCTTTTAATTGAAAAGTTGAGCCGCTCTGTGACAATACTACATATTTTACTACCGTTCCCCCAATTATTAACTTTCAGCTAAAACAGTTGCTACTGAGTCAGGAGAAGATTCTCGAACGCCTGGACCGAATTCACTCTAGTCAATAACTAACCGCAGTGCTCTGCCACGTCAAGCTATTTCGGGTAAACAGAAACTGTGTTGTGAATAAATGTCTTGTTCACCGCTGTTGATACTGATGGGTCGTCGTGACAACGCTCCGCATCGCTTCCAATAACTTCTAATTAGGAGGGCTTCACTGCTTACAGGATCCCTCATTTCTGCCGACCTGCTAGTCTTTCCGCCTTCTTTTAACGGTTCCTTCTTTACAGGTTGCTCGAGAATGGAGAAGCAAATCAAGCCTGAAACCAGCGGTCTTCGTGCCCAGGTCGATCAACTACGTATTGAGGCCAACATGACCCGGAAGAAGGTCTCCGAGTGTACCAAAGAGTAAATTCACTGTTCTTACTCCCTGAAAGTTTGCTATTTCAGTCATCTCGCTTATTGTGACTCTCACAAGGCTGAGGACTTTCTTGTCAATGGCCCGAGTGTTACCATGGAAAACCCTTTCCAGGAGAAGAAGAAATGTTCTCTGCTGTAGACTGTTTAACATCGCATTAATGAATCTGTTCTGGACAACTACCGGGGTAAATGTTCGAATTGGGTCCTAGTGCACAATTAGAAAAGGGAGGGAACCTTAAATGTTTCCTATAATGTTTTTCGATCCATCCTCAGAGAATCTCTTACTTTACCCGGTATTTGAGTCCGTTTAACATTGTGCTCCTGTCTTTTTCTGTCACTATATGTCTGTCTATCTGCCAAGTAGTACCGATAATTTTGTGCGCACAATGCCTGTTGGCAAGTGTTGTCTTCCCAAATTGACTGCTCATTCTCCAAGAAGTCGACACGGGACGACGCTCAACCCTAATACAAAAAAGGAGCGTCGTACCATGCCAACTTCTTGGAGAACGAACAATTAGTTTCGGAGATAGCGTCTTTGGGTATAAGTTGCTCCAGTAGTGGTAGCTCGACTAGAGCGAAACAAGCGGAGAGGTTGGCAGTGAAGAGTCGAAGATAGAAGGAGAGGATGGGAGTAATGTAGAACTTGAGCCCCGAGAGACGATAGATATCCTCGTTTCTCAAAGTGTATAAACGGTAACTTTTAAGAAGTAACTTTGTGCACAAATCTCATGTCTAGACGCCCTGTCGACAAATCGTGTATTTGAGTGGAACCCCATCTCGAGTCCTTGGTCGGGGATCGGTCACACTTTGAAGCCAAAAATGATTGATTTAGTCCGGAGTAGACTAATTTGTGTAAATATCTTATTGCACTCTTATTATATAATACAAACACAATGAGTACTTTGGTAGGCAGACAATGACGGGAATTATTATAGCTGAGATCAGGCACGTCAATGGGAATTCCGTAGATCAGATGGCGGAGTAAGAGACCGTATTGTGAATTGGGAAATTTTGTGTTGTACTTGGGGGCTTATGGCCATGGCCAGTAAGGTTTGGTAAGCATGACCTGCTTGTTCCTGCCACGGGTCTTGGCATCCTCCTTCGAGGACAGACTTCGCCTCTTGTGTTTGTGATGTCGGTGGTGCTGAAACATTGCTTGTTACTCAGTCTATTTCAATAGGTCAAGGGAAACACTATAAATCAAAATTGTAGTAGAGAAACCTTCGATTGTCTACGCGTCTCTATCTATCTATCTGCTGGAAGTCGTCTTCCTGTGGCCTATTGTTAAGGGTTTGCACGCGAGGGACCAGGGGTGCGCATTTTGTAGAGTTTTTTGAGCCGAGTAGATAATTCCCGGTCTCTGAACAAAGATACTGCACTTCAAAACTGTTAGTGCAGAAGTGGTGTATTGTTAAACGACGCCGTTGCGGCGTGTGCGACCCTGGTTCGATCCCTGTGGGTGACTAATTTTTTCAGCAAGTTAATTTGAGGAGGAAAGGCGTGGGAAAGGCTCCCAAGATGAAAAGGAGTCAGTTTTCAAGATATTCTTGATCCCGGAGCAGCTCTATCCAATCTTGTTATTACCTTATGTCGATGATGGATGGCGGGAACTGGAAGGTCCGTAGTCGGATCTGACAATGAGAAGTCGAAGAGTGGCAAGCTGGATGCTGCTGTCACCAGGAGAAGCAGAAGTACCCTGAAAGCATTACTCGTTTTGCGTTTAACTCTGAACTTTTGTTCTACTTCGAGTAGTAGCATCTAGAATATTCGAGTGGAATGATGTTTGAACCGAAAAGTGCAACAGAATGACCCAAAAAAGCGTTGTCTCGAGGACGGATCTGACCTATATCTTCTTCGTCTCACAGAAAGTCATACGTCTATCAACCACACTTCGCGGCTGTGTCGTCGCAAAGATTTCGGTTTTCTGCCCTTCGGCGCTGCGTATCTCTTCACTCTCTCACTTTCGCATTTTCACGCGACATCGCGCCAAAACACGTTTTTGATCTGGGGGGCGGGAGAAAGTAAAAGCTCGGACTTTTGCTTTTTTTACACGCGACGGAATGCGGATAGGCGAGACTTCCTTCCGGACAACCGGTTAGGCAATTGCAGACCGAAACTTACCAGAAAATTCGCATGATGTGTAGTGAGGCTAGAAGGTGTACTCTATGTCGTGTGGATTGTTCTGAAAAAGAAACATGATAAACACGATGAGAAGAACAATCAAACAAGAATGAACCAGGTCGGGTTTCAAAGCACTAAATAATCTGATGACTTGAAAAGAAAACCTAGACAAACAAAAGCCCGGAAAAGGAAAGAGGAAGCAGGCTCTTGGTCAAGGATTATTTCTGGAAGGACCAGAGGAAATTGAGGGTGGTTGTGCTTCAAGAGGATGAGATTAGTTGATCATAGTTCTAGCCTACGGCAGAGTGATTCTCTCACAAGGGAAGCCTCTCAGGAGTTTGGCAAAGAACGTAGCCCATTCTATTGCCCTTGGCATTGGTTTTACGGGATATGAGACCGATTTTGCTTAACCCTTTCCTACTCGAAGATGGAACGCGTACCGTCTGTCAGATGGAGCCAAGGGTTTGCCATTCCAAGAAAAGAACTGAAAGGCTAAGGGCGAAAAGTACTGTAGTCAGTTTTTAGCGGGCTTGCCCTGATAAAGGGATTGCACCGAACAAAGGTTTTCCAAAGATTGTGTAAGCAAAAAAAGGAGGTGTCATAGAGAGTAAGGAAAAGCGGTTATCTTAAGCTATAAGGCTAAACATGATATGCTTTTCTCAATGAACTTCTGTAGAAAGTTTTTGTACTTCGTGGGACCCGTTCAGCATGCAAATATTGGATACTCAGTCAAAGGACTGCACTATTTTGGATGAAAAGAAAGTCCCGCAAAGTAAGGAATTTTTTTACTATCTCTCGGTTCTGAACAAACCATAGTGCTGAACTCTAATGTAGTACAGTACAATGGGGGGTACCAGGAGCAAGGTTAAAGTAGAGAGGGGTAGATTGAACACATAGTTTAGGGTAAAAGTTGCGAGCAAGCATCTCCTCGAACCGGTGTTATTGTGGAGCGAAAGTGATGGCGAAGGTCGCCGGGGGCGGTGCTGACCTGGAAGGGGAGATAGAGAACACCTCTTCTCATAGAGCTTGTTGCGAAAACCTATAACCATTACAAAAAAGGAAGGGGGAAGAAAGACGTTCCGGTCTCTCTCTCTCTCTCCACAAATCTCGATTGGGCGTACTGTAATAGTACAGCCGACGAGGAGGAGGTGACTGGTTAGGGTCTCGATATAAACCGGGTTTCTCTACTACAATTTTGATTTATAGTGTTTCCCTTGACCTATTAGTTTCAGGCTTTTGGGGAGAGAAAGTCGAGCGTTCGGGACGACGAAAGGAGGACGACCGGATCGTTCACTGCCATTCGGGAACGCATATCACATACGACGAGATAATCCCGATGGAGGGAGAGAGGGAAAGTTCATAGTCTCGAGAGATGACCCGGTTTATGACGAGAATGATTCAGCGAAAACGGGGTCAGTGTGAAAATATACGGTGTGATCTACGAATGTGTGCTTCCTAACTCTGGGTACCACTAAAGACGGGAGCGCAAGCTTTGGATCACTTTCTTATACGATATTGGAAGGAAAAGGCGCCGAGAGCGGAACTTTGTACTGACAAAAACAGCCCCGTATAGAAGGAGAAAACCGGGGAACCGAAATAGCCGGGAGAGATGAAAGCGATACAAGATTTCCTTTGTGGAGGGGGAGAAAGGGGATGATCTCGGTACTTTGGTCGATTTCAATCAGATGAGAACAATCCTTTCTGCAGAAGAAACAATAGATTCGTTTGGGAAAGTATAAGTGAATCAACTTGACTTTCGCGGCACCATATCCCACCAAAAGTGTACCGTAGCCTCGGCACAGTTAGGTTCAAAAAACCTATGATGTCGCTGTGTTGTAGAACCAAAAGTGGCAAGCCAAGAGATATCATAGGATCAGGTGGATAATTCAGCTGTGACTAGAAAGACGGCACTCGACGTCGAATTTCTTTGGTAGTCAACATAGGAAGATATCAGATAGGATAAGAAGAAAGGTTGGATGGATTGGAGCTTCACAAGTCTGGAAGGTATCTGTCAGTTCTATGGAGAGTCAACTGGGAGAGATTACTTCCAGTGTGGATCAACCCAAAAACGTTAACTCGTGACGGGATCCGCTTTCAACAGTGAGGCACTCTTTTAACCAAACTTGGCTGAGTATTCAATGTTCGCGTGTTTAATTGAAGCAAAGCAGTACCACCAGGAAATCAATTGGGCTACGGTGGTACACCTACCAGAGCTTTCTAAATATTTCCCTTTTTAGCTTCGAACAGCTAATTCGTACTTTCCCTCAGAGCTGATTCTCAGGCGGAGGAGTAAATGCAATGACGAAGATCACATGAATGTTACTAGTGCGTGATGTCAAATTCCCATTCAAAAGAGAAAAGTGCTACTAATGAAGCGTGTCTATGAAACGTCGAGTGAAAGAAAAACAATCGAGACAGGATCTGAGAGTACGAGACACAACCCCGACGACCCCAAAAAAGGGGGAAGCTGATCTGGATGCTGTCGCTAGAGTGGAACCACATCAGGAGATATTTTGGAAGGGAATACGGTGCCAAAAGATCAATATCAGCTGTGGACATTAACCTACTATATTACTGGAAACGTTCCCTTGTGACAAGAGGTTTTTTCAACGAAATTTCGTAGAAAAGAAACAGAAGAAAGCGTAGCGTAGTAGCCCTTATCGCAAATATTTTTCAAAGAGAGACAATAGTTTCTGGACAATGGACAAAGTTTTCCCTATTTATATCAGTGCTCGTCCCATTGTATTTTGTCCTGCAACTTTGTCAATCATTGCTCGTAATCTCTGTCAATCTTCTTTGAAGAACAAAGTGCAGAGCCAAGGGTTTGAGGCGTCCTCTAGATTATAGTCCCAGCTCAAAAAGTTCAAAAAGACAGAGCTTGCAAGGGAGGGTCGCTAATCTTTTCGGAGTCTTCCCAGCAAAACTCGTGATTTATTATTTTCATTCGCGGATTGATAACGCTCTTTCTTATCTCGGAGTAGAGAGAGGAAGAGACAAACAAACAGTTCAACAAAGGTTAGGACATGGGTTTTGCAATTGTGCTAGTAAAAAAAATAATAGATTTACCGCGGGCGGGATTCGAACCCGGATCGCATGGGCCGCAATGGCGCCTCTTACCAAACACTTTCGCGCTCACAATTCGAAAGGCAGTACCTTTTTCGGAGACCGGAAACCGCTAAATATGAATGCAAGTTCTTACTCAGCTCGAAAAGCTCTACAAAATAGTGCTTTATAAAAACTATGACTCAGGGTAAGATCGAACCCTTGGTACCTCGGGTCCAAACCCTTAGTGTCTACAATAGACCCCAGGCAGCGAGACAGAAACACAGATAGACAGACCATTATTAGGCTAAGCCATCACAATACTCTTGCGAGTAGATAATAATCTTTAGAAAAGAAAATTTACACAGTAGAGCCTTGCTCTATTTCAGAGTCAGCTCAAATCCCATCACTATCTAGCCTTCTCCCCAAGTACTCTATTCTAGATCGAACGATAAGCCCAATCAGTGGATTAACCCCACACGAGATACAGTTGTCATTGTTCTGATAGTGTTTCGAGAGAGGGGAACCCGTCTCTCTCCAATAAAAATCTAGGCCATTCTTTTTGGGACAGAGGATACACCCTGGATGGGCAGAAAAACTGGATGATAAGATACGCCCTAATTTCTAGTCTGAACTGTGTGGAAGACTTATTGTAAAAAGATGTGAGTCGAAAATCATCGCGCAACGTGGAAGATAGCATGACAAGTAGGGGATAGAAAAAGAGGATACGTAGCCAGGGGTTACTGTAAAGCGACCACCTGTCTAGTTACCCCCATTTCCACTATTGGTCATCCTTTATAGGCGAGAAGCTATGGGTATAAAGGACCACTGTCTTGCCTACCGCATAGTTATCTCCAAATATCACATAGTTCACAGATTACCGGGAGCCATGATAAGAACAATACGATCACACCATAGTCTGCAGGAATATGAGTCTAGTTATACTGTAGTTTGACTAGTCTTTCATCCCTTGAATCTACCTGCATATCACTGACCGTAGTCAGCAGTTGGTTCGCTTCGTTTCAGTAGGATTACGGTACTTGAACAGGCATCGCTGTCTCTCTAAGAAGGTTACATCAGTCCCCGTAAGATTCTTTGAATCTCTCTCTATCAGCGTCGTTCAAAGTTTCAATTGTAAAAAAAAGGTAATCGGTGACATTGTTCTTCCTTATCTTAACTTTATGCTATCTTTATGTGTGTTTTTACGAGACCGTGAGTGATGTTTTCATTGAAATTAGTGGTGGTCAGAGCCCTGTCCTCCCCTCTTGTTCGTCTGCCCTCGAAACCGAAGAAGCTGCACCGGTTTCCGCTTATTTGTTGTTTAGCTGCCAACTTAAGATGTCAAAACAACCAGCCAGTTCTTAATCGACGTGTTTGAATGTTCCTATTGGGCTATTCTTGTGCAAAGACACGTAGGCCGAGAGAGATGTTTCCGCCTGCCTAGTCATCATCCGTGGGAGTTGTCTCTTTGAAAGAAAAGAGTCCCCTTCCGTCTTCCCTCCCAGAATTAGCCACTACACTAAAAGTCGTAGGTGATTCGCCGCGGGTCCTTATCTGAGGGGACCAACTGAATCAGGAGTCTCGAAATTGACCGCTCACATGGCGAATAGATTCCACCGGGGGCTCCCTGATAGCTGGGGGCTTTTTCCCGCACGATAAGGTCTAGAACACAGACTAGAGGACATGGAAAGAATCATGAAAAGGGCTAAAGTTGCAAGATTCTTTCCTCTGTTTCTAGTCTCTTGAGTGTCTCTTGACAGTACCTCTAGGACCGAAATGGCCGTTTACGACCTTAACAATGTCCTGAAACCCTATAGAGTTTGTGTCTTGCAGCTCATCGCAAAATAACAGACTCTTCGTGAACCTCGCCCAGGCACCGTTCCAAGTGAACCACGTGGAACCTCCCCTCATGCTCTCCTAAGATTACAGTGGTCTCGGGCCACGAGCCTGAGGCATTGAAATGCTCCAACTAGGTGTGGTGATAAGACTCTCGCTGCAAAACAGAACGCCAATAGGTCAAAGAAGAAACCCTGTTTGAACAGAAAAGGGATCGGGTGCGATCGCACTCGGTGGGAACGTTCGGGTCAGAGAGAAACGAAGCCAAGGAACAAAAAGGACGTCATGGAGAGGAAGGGTGTCGGGTTAACCTGTTTGCTCATCAACGCGTCAAAAAGATGTTCCGAGAAGAAGAGTCAACACGAAAAGAGCGATTAATAGTTGCCAATGGATGGGACTAACGGGTTAAAGCGTGAGATCAAGGGACTTTCATGTATGATTTTAGTTTGAGGAGACAGAGGATTTGGGAAAGTTTTTTTACGTGATCCAGAAACTTTTAGCCTTATTCCCACTATTTTTGAGCCGTCAAGAATTTAAAATGACTGTTTGGATACAGAATAACAGCTGCCGTAAGGGAGCCTACTTTCAAAACCACCGCAGAACTAGTGACTTTTCTAACCTTGGGATGTTCAGAAAAGTTGTAGATTTTGATCTGCTCTACAACTGCCAAACCCCAAAGAACAGTAAAACCTCTTGCTGCGGTCGAAAGAGATGAGTCAAGCAGAAGACTGGGTAGATTTGACTTTACTTGGGAAGCTCTAGCCCAATGAGGATTAGTAGACATGGGATAAGGAAGTCTATACTGTACGAACGAGACTATACCAACTATTTTAATTCTCTGTTCTATTCAAGTCATCCTTTTCGATCCAACTGCTCCCTCCCTTCTATTAGTCTTTCATTCAGAGTCATTTTCCCATTTCAAGAACGAACTGCCGTACATTCTCGTACATGGCAAGAAAGAGCTGCTAATTTGGAGCAAAGAGTTCACAAACATATAAAACAGACTACTCGTCATGGGAAAGGGGACGAAGGGGTTACGGTAGCTGTGGATCAAAACTATAAATTCTAGGCGGTGGTCGTCGTTGACAGCCGATGGTGGATAAGTGAAAGCGAGACAGACACACAGAGAGAGAAAGTTTTTTTTTCGCTGTCCTGAGATTAGAGCGTGCCTAAGTGGCAAACTGGACTGTCGGTCCAATTTGCCACACGAAAAGTGAAAGCGACTCGTTTTCTCCTTGGAGGCACTAATTCGATGGCTGCCAAAGGCGGCCTTCTGGAAAACTCTGATCCCTGTCTCCAGGTTTACACTTTTGCAAAATATTCGACGGTGCTGAACTTTGAGAAACAACAGAGAGAGATTTCTCTAGAAAGTGAAGAGGAATCTACGAAAAAAAGCTACAACTTTGTTGAATATCGAAAAGCGCGTGAATCACTTCTTTAGCCCGAAAAACGAAGAACGAAACGAAACGAATAAGAATAGAATGAGCAATATCCGGAAAGACTGAACGGCCAGGACTATTCGTCATCTTATGAAGTGTCAAGTTGTCTCTTTTCGTGAGTCACAGTTGACAGAAGTTCCTGTTAGCCGTTCTAGTTATCTAAAGTGCAAGCGTCATGACTTTCAGATTGAGAACTTGGGCTACTAACATTTTCACTCAAATTTCTGTCTAAAAAGACTACAGAATGATAAAACTACTGCCAACTTCACTTGAATCTATATTCTGCAAGTGCATCTAAAAGTACATAAGCATCAAAGCGAGGAACATATGGATAGGTTTCTACGGGGAAGGGCAGTTTTGTGAGCTGCATTTCTTATTTGATGGCTGGTTGAAACTGAATGTATGTGGTTTGTCCAAAGGCCACTATTTCAGCTCATTTGTTTTCACGACAGGAGCCTCGTTCAAGAAAAAATGAGGCAGTCCTTTGACCAAAACTTGACTGAGCATTCAATGGTTGCGTCAGAAAACCGCCAGAAAACAAAAGGTACATGGTTGTGATCTAAGGTTTTTGAGCAAACCACAGTGGAGCAAGATCAAACGATGATTGGCAAGCTCGCGAAATAGGTGATCGTCTGTTCAGTGAACTCTCTCAATGACTTGCCATTAAGTCAACGAATCTCAAGAATGTGATCGCGGGGGTAGTAGAACAAGACAAAGAAGAAGAAATGACCCGAAAAGGCAGTAAACAGGAACGAACTCGAGCACTGAGATACGGAAATGGTCAGCTGGTCAACTTGAAATGACGTGGGTCACGGCGCCGAGTTTACCTTGACCACAGGTAGAAGCCACGAGAAAATTAAGTGGACAACGATTCCTCCAACGTTTCCGGCTTCTCTGACCGGCACTGCGCCACAACGCAAACAGCCGAGTTTTTTCGGGGGGACCAGGAGACGAGACAATCTCTCCCGGTGGCAGACGGCAAGAACATGCCTCTCTTGAGCGGTTTTTTTGGTCTTTTGGTGAGGGGAAAAGTTTATTCAACTCGTATCAAAGTAGACAAAACTGTACAAAATAATCTAAAGTTGGCACTGAAAAATGGGAGGCTAGAAACGGTCACAGCGCTCATGGATAGCCTTCTTTGAGCGATCTTGAACGATATGCTCCACCTCGTGCTCGCTCTTGATTTGACGCAACTAAATTCACATTTTTCGTGGAAAAATAGCAAAATTTTACCAGCACTCTCCAATGACGCGAGTTCTCCTCGGCAGCTTCGCGATCCGTGACCTCTCGAATACAGCGCTGGATGAGATTGTTCCTCTCCTCGGAGATGGCGGCCAGCTGAAAAAACGACTCACGCATAATGAGCGAGTAGAAAACAGAACAGACCTGTGTGCGGAACTTCTCGCATATTTGTTTGCTCCTCTGACAGTCGGGGAAAGAACGCGTGGGCAGCTCGTTGTTCAGCGATACCACTATCTGATCGTCCGCCTGAAATAGGTATTCAGAGGTAGCAAATGCTCCAGAACGTCCTTCAGATAACTTGCATTGGCTATACGGACACAGACTACGATTCCCATTCAAAACGAGACGAGAATTCTAAGGCACTAATCAAAGACTTGTTACTCCGGCAGCTCTCACTGGCTCCAACATGATTTCTCGTCCTAAACTATACAAAAGTTCCAGAAAAAATAGATAGTCGACAGTAAATTGTACATGACACTCGATATCTAAACCTTACACCTTATACTGGCAGTATCTGCTTCAATTTGACTCATCTTTAGTCGCCTGGTAATCCCAATCCCTTCAGCCCCTTTTTGGGTGATCTAGCCTCGAACGCAACCCGTTGGCTTCCTCAGTTAATTCCTCAGTCCCTTCAGCCTCCTTCCTTTCAATATGCTCTTTTCCTGTCACTCCGTTTGATAAATCTATCAAAAATATATGTAACCCGGTCGAAACTAGTGATTATGACCAAACAGCTCTCATTGTCAGCAAGGAAAAATAACTAGCACACACTGAAACTCCTCGGAAGAGAAGTAGCTCCACAGAACTCATTCAATAGCTTTAAAGTCCTTTGGAGTTTATTGCTTTTCCTGATGTTCTGTTTCAAATAAAGGTAACTTTGAAAGTTCGCCTAATTGCCTCCAAGAAAACAAACGTTTTGAAAGTTTCCAACTTGGTACAGGAGAGCAATTTCACCCACTGGCCTCACCCACTAGCTGTTGTCGTCTCTTCCCGTCTACTGGAGAATGCCAAGACACTGCAAGCACAAGGAGTGTCGCCGTCGCTACGAGCAACGCTTAATTCGTCGTGAGATGAGAGACGGGGCTGTTCCTGGCGTCGAGGAGAGCCTCACGACCTTCATCAAGACGGAGACGACGAGCGTGGAGACGGATCTCGACTGGCTCAACAAGTACCTGGACAAGCCGCTGACGGAGCTCAGTCACTGGCAACGACAGTCCTACAAGCCCAACAAGTACATCAACCTGGCTGCGACTGCGACGACGCCGAAGAAGACCGAGACCGTCTACCACATGTGCGCGAAACACGGAGGTGTGCCACTGCAACTGATGGAACACCCGGTGGAGCCACGGCTGGACACAGAGGACCCGCGATCCATCGATTACACGGACTCACAGATGGGCAGATCCACCTATGTTGGACGCTACGACGGAATAGGTATCAATCTCCTCGGATACGTGCCCAAACTCATCGAAGGAGCCCAGAAACTCTTCGAGATGGGCAACAAGTATCCGGTAAGTCGGCTACACTGTTTCTGGACTATAGGTCTTCGATATTGCTTTGGTCTGAAAGTAGCATAGACTCAAGCGCTACTAGAATCAAGCGTTGCTATTCTTACAGTTTAAGCACTCGTTCTGACACCGTCTAGGATATGAATGACCATAGAAAATGGCCCTGGGACACAGAACGCAGAAAGACTGTTAAGGGTTCGGTTAGAGAAGAACATCGAGTTCAGACCCATTATCTTCTAGATGCTAAACCGTAAACTAGCTAAAAGAGCTGAAAAACAAGACTAGAAGCATATGAGATGGTTCGATACGCAATGATTGGTGCCCGAACGCTTGAAAAGGTTTTTGAGCACCTCTCAGGGTCTTCTACGACGTGTTAACCGACAGAATAGGTGCTGGAAGATGCAAAAAGTAGTATTACGATGAAAAGTACCCGAGAAATTAACTGGAAACGAGAGGAATGCGCATCAGCTATCCAGTTTAGAAAATCGCCTCGACAATCCTCACACTGCTCTTCTTTTGGTGGCTTTCATTTCAGCTGCAGGGTTGGCTGACCACCGGAGCTGCCAGTCTCGTCCGTGTCGCGCATCCCACGGCCCACTATTCATCCGTCAGCCTCGAGCAGTTTGCCAATCGACTGCGGAGCTTTGCCACCTCGGCCGACGACCTTATCGAGGGATTCTACTGTGACTTCTCGCGCTCTTGGTGCCACAGGTTCCACATGATGTGCGAGGTGAAATGCTCCTTTATGGACAAGGCCATTCAGCGTCTGAGGAGCGCGTAATGCAATGAAAAGGAAGAAGGAGAGATGATAAGGGAACGAAACCTAGCATTGTTGTGAAAATAAATCTATCCACCGTCTATTTCCAGTTTCTCCACAAAAAAAATAAACAAAATGGTACTAACCCGTCTCAAATTTGCCAGTCGAGTCAAAAGAGCTCCGAAATCGGCACAATCCACGCTCGAACTGCCTCCGCTGGCCATCTCGCTCAAAAACCTTGTTTCTAGCTACTAAGACTGCAAGATATGACCACGGAGACAACGAAATCGATGATGAAAGAGCGCACAAGGGGAGACTGTTTATGTCAATGTAAAAATATGGGGAGACAAACTTTCAACGGGAATGAGAAAAGAAAATGGAGATCGAGGCGCATGGTTACAGTTGAGGATTAGGGAAAAGTTATGATTTAGTTTCGGGTTCCGAGGTAGCGAATGCGCTCGCCGGTCCGCACGATGAGCTCCTTCTTGGCCAGCTCGTTCAGCGCCTCGTCGAAAATGTCGCGGTTCATCGACTGAATCAGATTGTATGCTTTGAAGAGAAAAGAGGAAGGCAGACCTTGTCAGTTTGCTTGAGAGTGGCGAAGAGGTTCTTCATAGAAAGACTGACGCCCTTGCTATTCTCGAGATGTCCGGTAACGGCTTCGGCCACATGCTGAACCATTTTGCGGCTGGTGGCGCTCATTCCGGCTGCGAGAATGTTAACATCGACCTTGCCCGTGGTCGGATCGACGGCCGATTGACGCAGAGCCTCGCGATGAAGACTGAATTTGAATAAAATAAAGAAAAGTTTCGAGAAGAGACTCACTTGTAGGCATTCTCCACGTCCTCGATTGTGACCGTCTCGGCGAGACGGATTTTTGCATGAGCTTCGGCCAGACGAATCAGGGACTCGAGTTGTCGAGGATATGCCGAGATCTGTCCGTACTGGGCGCCGGCCTTGCGCATAAAGAGGTACTTGTCGATGATGAAAGAGGACGTCTCGTCCGTCAGCTTCGGGTTTACGTGGGCTTTTGCATAAGCTAAAGGTTGTTTTTGCTTCAAAACTTGATGAAAACCAACCAATGTAGTCTCTAAGGAGATCTCGGTCGAGCTTCTCTTCCTGGCTGTCAGTCTGAGAACGGAAGTAAAGAGAGACGAGATGATTGGCCAGACGACGGTCGTGGATCTCGTCCTGTGGGTCGACCATGAGGAAGATCAAGTCAAATCTGGAAAAATTGATGATGGAGGGTCAAAAGAAGCCAACGAACCTGGAGAGAAGAGTGTGAGGGAGCTGAATATTGTCGACGATGGTCTTGTCGCGATTCCACTGCGAGTCGACCGGATTCGCGGCCGCGAGAACAGAGGTTCGAGCATTCAGCTGGCAGATGATTCCAGCCTTGGCGATCGAGAGTGTCTGCTGTTCCATGACCTCGTGAAGAACACTCCTCGCCCCGTCGTTCATCTTGTCGAATTCGTCGATGCAGCAGACTCCGTTGTCAGCCAGGACCAGGGCTCCCGTCTGCAGGACCATCTGCTTCGTGTCGGCGTCGCGCGAAATCGAGGCTGTCAGTCCGACGGCCGAGGACCCTTTTCCACTTGTGTACTGGCTTCTCGGCAGCAGACGATAGACGTACTGTAGCATCTGCGACTTGGCCACTCCCGGGTCTCCGCACATGAGGATGTTGATCTGAATTTGCTCATATTATGACACGATGACAAGAAAGGCTCACCTCGCTACGCAGTTTCGTCTTCTCTGTCTGAATGTCGTCTTTTCGAGTTCCGCCGAACAGAAGACACAGCACGCCCTTCTTGACATCTTGGTAATCGTGAATAGCCGGCGCTGCAATAGCACAATTATTCAAACAAGACGGCAGTACGCAATAGTGCGTCAAAAGAAGGAAAAACCCACCGATGGCATTACACAGCGCATCCATGATGTCGGGCCGCGTCGACAGCTTCTTGATCTGTTCGATGCGCTCGTCCGAAAGATGGTCTCCGTTGTCCTGATGGAGACGTGACGAGTCGGTTTTGCGGAAGTGTAGGGCATCAATATTGGTCTTGTAGACGGAGATAAGCGCTCTTTGTCGGGGATTCATCTGAATTCGGAGCATTTCGACATGTAATGATATGGAGACCAACCCTGGCCGACTGAGTTCTATAGATTCCCGTGAGAGTGACTCGATCTCCGGGCTGGACACTCTCTACCAGACTGCTGTGGACGAAGACGGTCACGGTGTGTGGCGTCTGTCCCGATGGCATGTCATCGGGACTCTCCTGCAGTTTGACGATCTGCTTGTCAATGTAGAGAGACCGGTTGTGAATGAGCTGGAAGCAGTGTGTATTGGAGCAGTTTGTACAGACGACCGGCTCTTCGATCCTACAAGATTAGTCAGTTTTTCGAGTGAAAAGAGGAACAAACCTTCCGCGGTCGACCTCACTCTCGACACTGAAGTTGCAGACGGAGCACTGGAAGAAGCCGAGACGCATTTCCGGGATGAGAGTGGAAGTGCGAGTGACCATTCCGGTAATCGTGATCAGCTGATCGATGTCAGACGGATTGAGACAGCGCATGTTCCTCGTCTTGTCAGCATTGAATGGTCGGAGCTCGATCGGCTGGGTCAGAGAGCGATGGTAGCTCTCGACGAAGATTTCGTTGACCGTCTGATCCAGATAGGGGATGATGTCCTGCAAAAAGTTAGTTATTTACCACGAATTTTAGCTTAGTAAGAAGAGAGAAACTCACGGCTGGATATGCTACGACCTTCCTGTAGAGCGACTCGGAGAAGGTCTTGACGTGGGCCAGATTAAGACTTAGAAAGGGCTGGTCGTCGCGCACGGAGATCTCGTACAGGCGTTCCATGTAGTAGGGCAGACTCGTGTCGACTTGCTGACGGCTCTCCGGCAGATTGAGCATGTTCTCGTCGTCCTCCAAGACCTCAACTTTGAAATTGTTGATAAAGGTCTTGAACGAGCTGAAGACGGAGATGAACTATGGCTGTCGAAAAGGTAACTTACGTTTGGACCTGGGTCACGCAGATGCGCGTTCCCCAGATATAGAGACGGGATTCTGTGCTGCCGGTGTCCATGTCCTCGTCTTCGAGGACATTGCCCTCGACTCGGACAGTCCGGTGGTGGCTGGGAGCGGTTCCGAGATCCGGACGAATGTTGCGACGGCTTGAGGCGATTGTAGAGCCCACAGAAGACGGATCGCCCATCTCAGAGCCGTAGGGGAGAACAGATGAGCTGCGACTGGACATAGTTTCTGGAAACGCAAGAGTTTGAAACCTGATCAAGAGAGCAAGAACAGGATCTAAACAGAAACGGGAACTGTAGAAAAACAGCCGTGTTCAAGTTACTTCTACTGCTTGAACCATTCACACAATGGGTTGGAATAGACGGATCTTAGACAGAGGAATGTTGGGGGAAATGGCGACGGACTAGTGATTTTCTGACCCAGACATTTACGTGTAGCGATTTCCTTCTTGCCAGGAGCTTTTATACAGATACCTAACTCGGAAAGTACTGCAGATGAGAATAACAAAGGAAATAAGTGAGCAGCGAAAAGGAATAACTCCATCCACTTGTTTAGGTGAAGTCAAACACACAGACCTGTTGAATAAGCGTTTGCAAGGTCCTAATCGATAGACATTGTTTTAAAGCGGTAAGAGACAAAAAAAACATACAAGAAAAAAAAATTTCCTCAAGAAAATCAGCAGAGAAACTGAACGCACGAATTTGCCGCATTTCGTGCTTCCCGCCAAAAAGGGGTGTGACAATAGAGCGCGCAAAGAGTAGGATTCAACACTCTTTCAGAGGATTTGCGAATTCTTCAACATTCACATGATTTTTTCTGAGGAAAATCAACAAAAGGCACGATAAATTTATTGTGTCAGCAGAAAAGAGAACTATATTGACAAGCAGAGAAGGGAATTCCACCTGCACACCCGTTTAATTTGGACCCTATGAACAGAACAAACTAGACTAGTCTTTTTCCTTGTCTGGACCCCCAGCAGACCGTCGAGCATTTCTGGCAGCTTTCTCAGCTTTCTTGTGTTCCTCCCGAGCCTGTTCTTCGGCTTCTGCGGCCATTTCCGTGAACAGTTTGATCTTTTCCTGCTCGTTCAGTTGTAGACGTTGCTCCGCCTCATCTCTCGCCTTCCTGTTGACTTCTTCCAGCCGACAGTCTTTGTCGACGTGAAAATCTTTGAACTTAGCCATCAGGGCATCCCGACACGCCTTCTGATCAACCCATTTGGCCTTTTTCGCGGTTAGCCTTTGGTTCCTCTCGGCCGCTCTCTGGTTCAACCATAGCACTCGGTCGTCTGGTCTCTCGAAGACGAAACACTGGACTGGCTTCTTCTCCACAGCTTCTCGACGTTCCTAAAGACTAACTGTTTTCTCGGTCTAGGGAGGGGTCACTTGGAGATATGCCGCGGAATTCTGACGCCCAGAACTAACGAAAGGCATTCTATTGGTTGCCCAACTCCACATTGTCCTGACAACATCCCCTTGTCAATTAGAAACATACCTTCATGCCCTTTTGTTTCCGATCTGACAGTTCTAGTCGATGTTTCGTGATGTCTTCCATCGTCTTGTTCTGGACACTCTTTCCGATCTGAAACATCAGCTTCATGCTGTAAACTCCCTGAAACTCACGGCAGTAGCCCTCTTGTTGAGATTGCCATAGAATTGTAGTCTCTGGTCTGTCTAAACGATTGTTCGTAAGAGGGAGAGATGCATTCTTACGGCTCGATCAGGAACCTCTGGAGCCAGGTTCAATTCCTTGCTTCGAATTGCAGCATCTTCCTTTGCCTCTGTAGTCAAGTGAACCTGATACGGCTCTTCTTCGACCTGTGACTGCAGCTGTGGCTCAACATCCTCCATCTGAACCTCGACGCTCTCTTCACGTTCTTCCACAACTGGTTCCTGAGGAGGAATTGGCTAAATTGAAGTTGGTTTTCGAGAGAGTTCTGTGAGACTTACCGGCCGTTTTATATCCCCTTCTCCGGGCAAAGGCTCTCCTTCACGCTTTTTCGGAGCGTCTGGGAAAGAGTCTTGAGATCGACGAAGAGGGTCGTCGCGTCGGTAGGGATGGGGCTGAAATCCCAAAATGTCTATGTATCTATTTCTGTAAGTGACCAGAATATTTAATAACTAATTGGAAGGCGATTCTGAAAGAAGACTACTTTGAACCGGTTCTATAGCTCGATAAAACAGAGTCATAGAAAGACGCTGATGAGTATAGTCAGGTTGAAACTTGACAGAGACATTCAAGGTAGACATAATTAGTTTGACAGAAGGAAGTGACAGTTAAATGATGAGGAAGAGAACATGACGAAAGCATTTAACTCACAGTTCCATGATGAGGAAGAGCCTGAGGAGTGCCGTAAGGATGAGGTTTCTGTGATGCCTCTGGCTGAAAATATGCTCTGATTTTAATGAAGATGCAGCTTACCCTATCGTAACGACTGGAGGAATTTGATGTCGCTGGGCGGAACTGTGGGTTCGCCAAAGGAGTCGTAGGAGGACGAATCAGAGGTAGTGGAGGTCTCTGGCTCATGTGCGATTGGTATCTGAAATTTTTGGATGCGAATAATCTCAACAATCCAGAGGTCAGGTTAGGTTTGTTACATGGAAACGGACAGGCTACGTAAACGATAAAGGGTACGGAGTAGAGAGCTTACCCATGTGTGTCCCCACCGCTTCCTAAAAGACCAGGCTTTGAGAGGCCTTGCAACCCTATAGGTGGAGGAGGAGTAGACAGTAGAGGAATTTTTTGTCCTGACCTCGCCGGCGATCTGGAAGGATAGCAGATAAGAAGTCAACGATTTCTACACACACTTCCACTAACTCCTACAGAGAAATGTTTGGTTTTGAATCACGCTTAAACCCATACAGAGCGAAGGCTTTTGCTTATTGACAAGTTCAGATCTGCCACCTATCTTTAGTTTGTTGCTTGTCTATGAAACAAAAACAGGTTGTAAACTTGTCAATATCAGCATTAGCAAGGCAGTTAGTTTGAAAGAAAGAGGCAGGATAAGTAAAAAGTATACTGGCAGCAACATAAGCAGACAAAAACAAGTTAACAGACCAAGATAGTGTGTGTTTGATAGGTAGCGCAAAGATTTGTTAAGAGAAGGATAGGTCGACAATGTCAGGTTTTGAAACAGACAGCTGTAGAACAAGAGAGATAGACGAGAAACGAAATGTTTCCAAGAGGAAGTCAACAAGATCAGGTGGTCATGAGCTGGACCATAGAGTGTTAGTCTAAGAGAGTTGACATCAGGCTGACTCAGATTGGCTTCCAAAAACAGGACGAGAAAAGGATCGGCCTGAATGAGTTAGAGAACAAGACAGAATGAGTACAAAGTGAGAGAAAGACAGATTGGAAAAGAAGAGAACAGTAGACATGCAAAGCTAACTCAGTCTAACATTATTTGCTCCAACAGTTCTTGGATGGACTTACAAGTAGTACTGTCTCTCTTCGGAAATCTATCTGATCATACTCCTCCCTACTTTCACAGTATGTATCTTTGACACTACTTTCCCATATTTAAACTATCGTTCCATCTTCAAGAGAACTCTACTTACGGAGCCGGCCGTTGTCCCGGACTGGGTTGCAAGAGTCGAGGAGGCGGAAGAGCCGGAGGCACCATTGGTGGATAGTGAGACATATTGAACGGAGGCTGCATTGCGTTGGCTAAGAGAAGTAAACTTCAAAACTTTTGAACCTTACGTGTAAAAGGGAAACTCTGTCCCGCTCCAGGTGGCATACTATAGAAATTCATTGCGAAGGGAGGAGGTGGAGGTTGAGGAGGAGGGATCGGATGAGGCTGTTGTCTCTGACGTTCTGCCTCCAAAGCAGCCAGGCGTTTTGTCTCGAGACTTTGCTCATGTAGACGCCATTCTTCCGGCTTGTCCCATTGGGAAACCTGAATGTATACCGTGTCATTAGATTTTGTTTTCGGGAACCGAAGAAATAGTATGGTCAAGAAAATACCTCATTCTCCTGGTTGTAATAGTACGTCCGTCCAGTGGAACTCTTCACTTCCCGCCAAGGTCCGAACTCTTTCAGCGGTTCGCTTTGTTGTTCTTCCACCATTCTCTGCGACTGATTACTGAAAAAGGGAACATGAATGCCGACAATAACTGTGACAAGATTATGCGAAGAGTGAGTAATCGGGATGAATAGAACAGCACTTTTTGGGGATAGAAAATGAAAAATGGCAGACTGACAGGAATAGAAAACAGATCAGAAATGCTGAAAGGAACATTACAAAAGTGACTGGATAAGAGGAGAGAACTGGCTTCGCCCATGGAGAAAATGGAGGCAGAAACTCAACTTTAATTATCTCAACCGCATAACTTTTGCTTTTTTATACGAGGCCCACTGTACAAAAAGAGAATGCTATAAAAATCGATAACAAAACGAAAATGCGAAATTTGAAAAGTCGTGCATGTTGCAAGGACGCATGCCTTTCGGGCCAGCCGATGGGATTCGCTGTGAGACGCAGGCGTAGAAGGACAGAGCGACACCTCTTTTCATTCAGTCCGACTCGGGGGGGCACAAGCAGAAACTGACTTGGCTTGGGCAGAACAGAACCTGGCGTTGATACTTTTTCTGTCGAAGCGAATCACCCAAACAGTTGCTAAAAGGACAGCCATTTAGAACGAGAACTATTTCAAACCAAAAACATTCAAACCGCTTTTTGCTACCTTTAGCGTTTCTAATGATCCGTTGGTCTTCAGTACAAACTTGACTATCCATTGGGTCATCGTATCCCTATCACTTTTTTCTTTACCTTACTGCTTCACTGTCAGTTTCCATGTCAGAACAAAAAGGGACTGCCGAACAATCTCCAGTCAACTTCATCTTCGTCCCACTCAAGTCTCTTGGATGAAGAGAAGCTCCAAATGTCAATGTCCGAAGTCTCGCTAACCGAACCTTCATTGTTTGTATTTGCTTGTAAAACTTTCTCTAACAATCGAAGTTACAAGTTATTGCCAGAACACACTCTTCCAGTAGACTACATCGCTCGGAGAGGGCCATCTTCAAGGTCTGTGGCATGGCAAGCCTATCATTTTCGCTTCCTCTCCTTCGCAGCGACAGGGATATGTCACAGCCGATCCGAAAGTGGAAATGAATGGCACCACCAGATTTACAGGGTGGCCGATAAGTATTGGCGCGTAAAAAATGCATTTTTCTTCGAAATCAAAAAACTTTCTGCACTTTAGGTGGCTAGATATGATGGAAAACATCTCGCAAATTTATATTTTCACAGTCAGATCGAGAGATTTACTTTTAAATTTGCAGTGGTGGAAACTGTGCGACCGTGGAACAGCTTGTGCGGCGCAAGTGACATGTCAAAAAACGAATTACGTATAAATCCTATATGGTGTGTTTCGAATAGCTTGAACCTAAGTATCTACATTGTTAGATCAAATATGATGCCTTCGGTATTAAAAGAACGGGAAGATTTTTCTTTGATGGATTGTTTGCGTCTCTTTTTTTAGATTGAATTTACCAAGGGGGTGAAAGTGGTACCCATTGTTTTCTAGACAAACCGAAAAGCTCTATAACATGAGACTATGTTGGTCGGATAGAGCATAAAAACTAGTGTAAAATCAGCCTATATGCAGGCCTTTAAGATGAACTGTGGGAAACAAGGACTCCATATGAGTAAGCGCGTCAATACTTATCGCCTACCCTGTATGAAGCCCAGCTGTCTCCGGACGACAAAACCGACAGCCACGATCTGTCCTATGACTTGAACTTCTTGCAAAAGCATGTCAGCGGCTACTCTGAAGTGGGCCAGGATGATAGATGGACAGGTTATTGGACACACTCTAGCCACGAAACCTCTGGAGGATCATGAAAAGGAACTGGAGAAAATCCGACAGGAGAATAGCGAGAATGTCAAAGAGATGAAAATAGCCAAGAATAAGCACGAGAACGAGCTGAAAAAACGGGCTAATTGTAAGAAAATGCACGGCACTGTTCGACGAGGTGAACAGCTTCCAAAAGATCTCCGAGAAGAGGAAACAGAAAGAACAGAAGCAGCAGATTCAAGAGCTCCAGGCTGTAAACGACCAGTTCTTGAATGCCACCATGTTCTGAAGGAGGAGATGGCCATTCTGAAGACTTTACAGATTTTTTGAGGATATTCAGACCAGTTGCCAAGGGAAACTGAGGCGTCCAGAGTATACTATGATCGAGGCGAGACCCTTCCAAGGCTTCTCGATCACGATCCTCCTCCCACTTTTTGTTAAATATTTCTGAGATGACGTCTCAGCTTACGGTACAGTTGTCTGCAAAACCCAGGCTCTGGACGACCGATGTTTGGTACTCTTTTAAATCGAACTCCTCTCGACTTGACTCTCTGAGCAAACTGAACAAAAACTTTATTGTGTGAAAGTTGAGCGAAAATCAATATTTGTGATCGAAAGGTTTTAAAAGATAAGTTAGGCTATGCTCCTTCGGGGCATGTCTAACTTGTTTCGTCTCTCACTGAACCCACTTCCCACTTTTGAATTCGCTTCCCCTCCTCTCCTACCCTTTGAACCAACTTCCTACACTTTTAACTCACTTCGTAACCTTGAACCTGCCCTCTTAACTATTGAACCCGCTTCCCATCCTGTCAACAAATTTCCCATCGTTTGATCCCAGACTGACTTGACTTTCAAATAATTATTAGTGCACACTATTGCAGCAATGGCTTAAGACACACAGATAGACAGAGACGCGAAGACAGTTTAAAATGGTTTGTACGGAAAGCGTCCAAAAGAATATTGCACAGAGAACATTTGTATCCGAAAAGGTTCTGCAAAGTCATCGAAAAAACGTGGTAGCTGAAGACGAAAACCTGAAATACGGTTGAATAAAGAGATTGGGAAAGACGCTCTCAAGTCGGAGAGTGACTAGGAATTGCACAAATGATGCGGCCGGGCCACTGTATCGAATAGCAAAAAAATGCATCTACGAAATGCCTCACTTTGACACATCATTTCAGACCCAAGAAGTCGTTTTCCCGTCGAGCCATGTTCCGTAAAGTTGTAGTTTCTGATCTGGGCTACAACTTTGCGAAGCATTGCAAGCCTGGATCTGAAAAGCTGGATCGAATTGAGACAATACTAAAAACTGTAAGTACAGGATGACTAGGAAAGTTGCTTTGCACAAAGTTTGCGGCCTGGATACAATAAAAACATGAAAAAATGAACAATAGTCAAACGGGAAGAGAAACTAACCTGATATGGCTGAACCTGAATGGTCTCGATTAACCTATCTAATTCTCCTAGAGGTCCCAACTTTGCAATGCTCTGCAAATTTGTAGAAAACGTCAAAAGGTGCAACTTTGCAGAGCATTGTAGAGGTAAAAAGTGGTCTACTCTACCCAAAATACCCCCGGATTCCAGACTGGAAGTCCTGGATTCTAAGACGGATCATCCACGATGCCCCCGTTCCCTACACCCTTTCTCAAACAGAGAATATGACACCAAATAGGTCAGCATTCTGACTGACTACGAAAGGAGACATCCTCGAGGAGATGTTCCTGATCTGGTAGACACGATTGACAAGTACGGCCCAACGATTGTGCACATCGCCGTCGGAGATGTCTTCAGTCAAAGCGAAGAGCATCTCGTACAGTTGCTTGCTCGTATGGGAGAGAACTCCGCTCTGAAGGGAAAGATGAGACGGGGGAGACAGTTAGTGATACCATCGTACTGTCCAGATGATCTGGATTGAAAAGGAGCAGAGCACTGATGACAGCCAGCTCCTGCTCGTTCAACTCCATCTCGGCTAGAGCACCGGCAAAGCGGAACATCCACGTTACCAGACGCTGTAGGTCTTCTGGAATACAGTAGTCATTCGTTGTTGTCTTCTCTTACCGTTGTCCTCTTCAATATCGACAGCTACAAGATCCAGAAGATGTTGTTGATCCACAATCGTGCCGTCCGGGAACAGGAAAACCTTTTCCTTTACATCGAAGAGAGACAGAAAGCGGAGGATCTGCACTTCGAGGAGGGACTCATGAAGTAGCTGTGACTGAGCTGAGACGGGCAGCTGAATCAGAGGATGTTTTCCTGTCTCAAAAAGGGCAGTTACATGGAGCCAGACTGGCAAGTGCTGCGCGAAGACAGTGTTCCTATGGACGATGGGACGGATGAGGTCAGCCAGTCGACTGTCAGCACTGCTCGCACTGTCAGTTGGCGTCGACTGTGGGGCAGGCGAAGACAGGGGCTGATCTACCAGTTTGCAGAAAGCCGAGGTGATTCGGTTAACCTAGAAACGGAGGGTTGGGGCGAGAGACAAAGGAGAGCTCTTGCGCCAGAGCGACGCAATTGAACGGCAGATTTGGCTACTGGGAGTGGGAGACATCTAGACAAATAGACTCTACCTCTTCAAGGAGTTCAGTCTGTTCGGGAAGAGAGGTTTTAAGGGCTGACAGATGGGATTCCAACTTCCTCTTCTCCCGATTCCCCTTGATCAGCTCGCGCTTCTGCACTCGTTCCACGTCGTTCAGGACAACTGGAAAGAATTGGATGGTGAGACAGAGTGGCAGAGAGAGGCTCACGTTCAGTGCTCATTCCATTCTCCACACATTTCAGGTAGCGACAACGTTGACAGACGTTCCTCGTGTGCTTGTTCACATCACAGTTCTCGCCAGTCTTGCATTCGTACTCCAGATGACGCTGAACATATTTTGGTAGGAGGATACTGTGACTGGATACCTGGGATGTCCTTCTGAAGAATCCCTTACATCCTTCGCAAGTGATAGCCCGATAGTGTAGACCTGTGGCGAGATCTCCGCAAACGACACAGAGCTGTCCGTCACCCATGTACGATGGCATGTACGGGGTGGCTGGAAATGAATTGTACAATTGATTGTTAACGTTCTTTTTGCCACACCCTTGTAGATGATTATCTCTAAAGACTGCGCCAGAACCTGGCTGTAAATGTGCCAGTGGCAGAGCACATGCGTCTATTGTAAACCGTAACCCGAGAGCCAAGTGGTCGACTCGGAGCCGGGAGGAATTGTTGTTCACTGCTGCCGGCGATGACGCAACAGACAGACGGTGCCATCGGGTCACCTAACCTGGGGGAACAGGTGCTTTTGGGAGGTAGTCAGGACTGACTGTAAAGCAAGGACCGAACGATTGAGGGAAGTACTCGAACAGTTTCAGAGTACCATAGTGTTCTCCATACTCCTTCACTGATGTACTTCTCTATACTGGAAATGTCAAAAGAATTGTTCTGGGCAATCAAATTCAAGCGCAGATTCCTCGACTCGCGAGCCACGGAATGCCTTTGAAACCACAGAGCTGGGTCTGAACTTTGTATAGATGGGTCCTCGATCTTTACGCAACTCAATGTGAGAACGCAACATGGCGTCGTCTCTCGACTGACCGTAACCCCTTATCCCTGCTGTCCGACAGAATCCCAGTAAACCCACCTTTACAGCGTTGCCGATTCGGAGTGACGTTGTTGATGACAGGAGCCATGTTCATTCAAAGCAGAGCGTTCAATTGGTTGACCAACAGAACTTCTGAACAACGTCTGACTCCGCCTCCCCCTCTGGACGCTGACCTCGACCGCGGAGTTGCGCAAGTCGCTCTGGAAGAGGGCTGGTAAACAGCCCAAGACGGTCAGGCAAATACTGCTCTTGGTCAAGAAGAATTCTAATGTCAGAAGATTTATCAGTAGGCCCCGCCACATTCAGGCACATTTCTGGCATGATCACAGACGAGAACGCGCTCGTTGAAGACAGTTCCAGGGGCGCAGGGACGAGATGTCCACTTTTCTTAAAAGGTTTTTGTCTTGGAGAAAACTGAATTCATACCATGAACACACTGATAGTACTTGGAGCAGTCATACGGGTCTCTTCTGTAGGCAGTTGCCGACTCTTGGCATTTCTCCCGGCAGTCACCAGGGACACAAATTCCATTGATGAACCTCTGTCCGTAAGGACAGATTTGTCTCTTCCATTCACCGTAATAACAGACCTAAAAAGGACTACAGTACTCCAAATCCACTGTGGGCACCTGGTACTCTTGACACGAAATGGGCTTGGTGTCTCCGGCATAGCAGGTCGGTGGAGAGAGAGGGGCTGTCTGCTTCTCGCAGATCAGACTGACAAAGTTGAAGACGTGACCCTCGGAACAGGCTCTCTCCTCCCAACGTCCGTTGATACAGACTGTGTAGACGGCAGGATTCGGCTGCAGCGATTGTGGGGGGAGGACTGAACCTTCCTGGCAGACCGGGACATCTAAAGACATACCGATTTTTCAGGTCCAAGGAGTGATTTTATAGCCAAACAGTGATCTACGAAGTTGTAGAACGGACCAACCTCTGCAACTGTGCAGAACATCACCAGGCAGAAAAATAACTCAAAAGTTTTGACTAATCATTGTACTTTTTGGACACACGAACGACTTTGCCTAGTAGTCCCAGGATTCGAAAGCAAAAGTTAGTAACAGGATTCTGTTTCAAAACACTGCTTAGGTGCATAGTTTGTACTGAATACAGTAACCATCGACTTACAGTAAGTCTTGGCGCACTCAGTCTCAGTACATCCACCGTTAGAGAAGACCTTGTTCTTATTGCACTGTCCGTCGATGTACTTCCCTTGGAGACAGTACCTGAACACTTCCTTTTCACTTTTAGCCCCCTGGTAGTCTACCTGTATTTTCCACAGGTTGGGAGAGGAATGTAAGTGCCATCTTTGCACTCGGCAGAGCACTCATATCTGAAGTGGGAATTGGCACAGTTTGAAAAGAGAGATAGAGAGACACCTACCCTTCTTCACATTCTCTCGACCCGGGATTGTATCCGGATCCCGCCAAGCAGATCTGAGCGACCATGTGTCCATTCTGACATATCAGATACTTGGTACAGTCGAACGGATCCACAGCCTGTTCTCCGTCAACACAGTCGATACCGTAACCGTTATCAGTCGGAGGTGGGGCCGGGGGCTGAGTCTCTGCAGTTCCAGGTATCACAACTGGTTCCTGTTGGAAGGTGGGACATTTTCCGGGAATACAGCTCTTTGAAACGGTATCTGGAAAAGAGTACTTGGTGTGAGAGACAGTTACCGTAGAGATATCCTTCGGGACAGGTCATCTCGATCCATCTGGCCGATCTGCACTCAAGAAGACGACTACAGTCTCTAACTGAAGGGTTCAGCACCCTCTGGAAAGGAGTAGATACAGACTACAAAGTACCGTACCTCTCCATCTTGGCATTGAGACTCCTGAGCTACCGAGCATTCTTGACCGAAATGCGACTCTACACAAGCTGTCTGTTGAGAGCTCCAGACCTGTTCAGCTTGACAACTGAAACCAATGGAGTACACGAAAATCAGTTTACTAACCGTTGTGCCTGCCATTGTCCTCCAGAGCACTGGAAATAGGCAGAGCAGTCGTTCTGATTGGCTTGTCTTGTGTCTTCCGGGCACTGTGCAGGGATATTGGTCAACTGGGACAAATGTTGAGGCTGTCCACAGCCCTGACAGTAGGCTGAAACTCATAACTGCCCAGAATGCAGGGCAAATCGATATGTCTCGCCGGTATCACCGTGCTGCTAAGCGGCGTCTTGCCCGTATTGTTTCGGCAGCCGCATTCAATAGGGTTCCAGACCAAAGAGTTGTCGTCAGCTTTTTAGCTCCCATATTTACCGTCAAGGTAAGGGAAAATCTCTGACCTCTTCGAGGAGTGTTTGAGGAATTTTTGGATAAGTTCGGTCGGGGTTTCCGGCTGGACAACAAGGTTTGGTTTTTTTGAGAAGATTGGAAGTCGTCGCATTACTTTGTTTGTATAAGAACGTACCAGAGACTCTCTCTCTCTTATTACGGCACTTCTCCAGTCTGTAGCGTCCTTTCTGACAAATTCGGTAGGCCTGACAATCCGGTGTCAAAATGACATCCCCTTCGCGACAGGCATACTGAAAATTCTCTTCTTTCTCCCCCAGGACTTCCTCACATTATTGCAAGTGGTACTGTAGACGCACTTCTTCGTGTTCCCGTCGAAAATATGGTTGGGCGGACAGATGATCTCGTCGAAACCGTGACCATTACAGACCAGAGCCTTTCCACAGGAAATGAATCGGACGACTCCGTACTGACATTTGGTCGGAGAGAGACAGGTGTAGCTCTGTTCACATTCTCCCTTCAACTGATTCCAGGCGGTTCCTTCGGCACAGGACAAGCTGGTCCAGGTGTTCTGGGCACAGGCAAAGTACTCATTGCAACTGGAAGCTGGTCGAGTCTCTCCCTCTTGACAGACTGGACAGTCGGTCGCCTCGGGTCGGACACAGTTGGTTCCGTCAAAGATGGTTCCTTCGGGACAGTAGAGATACTTTCCTTGAAGACCGTCACAGTACAAGTAGATGCTTTGGCAATTGCCCAGAGAGACTGACTGGTACTCTCGACCACTGAAAGTAGGTCTCCGTGTCTCTCTATCTTTGACTCACTAGCAACTCCCTCCCATAACACAGGTATCTCCCTGCTTCCAAGGACGACACTGTTGAATAGTACCATCATAAATGGACCCAGCTGGACATCGAATGATAGACGGACGAGGAAGACAGTTCACATACCTGAACCGAATGTTAGCATCCTTGAACATTCGGTCACCATTGATTACAGCCTTCCGTCTGCGGTTGCTGTTGTTGCTGACGTGAGACATGTTGATGAAGACTAGGATAGGGAGTGCATAACTGTTGGAGGAAGTAATCCCTGATTCCGATTGAAGCTTGTCCATAGCACTGGAGACTGGACTGTCTACAGGAGAGATCAGTGTGCATTGTGTAACCATTGGGACAAGCTGCCGCCACTGGACGACCTCCGGTACAGATCAGAGCCTGTCTAGAACAGCCCTGAGTGACAGTTAAGAGGTGGGCCACTTCAGAGGAACCACAGAAACCGATTTGTCCGGCCAGACGACTCGTCTCTTCATTAAGGAAGGAAATGGAAGAGTCATGGCATTCGGGACCGGCTGGACGGCACATTTCTTGATGGAACACCTGAAAAGGAGAGTCTGTCCCTGTCCCCGTTCTTTCTAACTGACCTCTCCCCTAACAGGACACTTTCTAACTGCTGCAATCCCTTGGTTACACTCTACAAAGTGAGAGCTGCATGCTCCGAGTTGGATGTATCTCTTCTGAGAGCAGAGAACATTGAGAGAATCTTGTCTGATGATCGGTCCTTGAGATCCAAAGACCGTAGAGACGGTCAGAAGGAGAAAAAATAGCATTTTCGAGAAGGAATCATGTTCCTATCACTTTTATAGAGTCAATGATGAATGTTGTGCTCACTCATTCCCCGGACGAACATTGTTTTCGGCTGTTTGTGGAAATCGGGAAGAATCGGAAGGGGAGCATCACAGGCACATTCCTTGGTCTGACTATTTTCCCCGAAGACTGGAGGCCAACGGAAAAAGTGCTGAGACTGAGACTTCTAAAAAAAAATCGTTATGTCAGGAGAGTCTCCCCCGTATCGCCTCGACAGCTGCATCTAATGGAACAAAGGTTTCTTGTTGTGTAATCAGCTTTTCAGCTCCCATATACCGTCAAGAGGTAAGGGAGAAACTCTGACCTCCTTTGGAGTGTTTGAGAATTTTTGGTAGAGTCCAGTTGGGGTTTCTGGCTGGACAACAAGTATAAACTATTTGCCGGACCTATCGAGCGGTTCGTCTGGGAGACCACCTTCGAGCAGCTCAAAATCGGCTCGAGCAGCTTATTTGCTGCTTGTACCCAAGTATAAAAAAGTTGGTCCAACCCTGGTGTGCTCAGTCTTCCTCGAATCTCTGGTGACTGTCGTATGCTACTGTGACTCTTCTAACTTGTCGTCCATTCTCATTGTTTCCATAAAACATTTACAGGTTTAGAAGCCTTAAAAGAATTCCTAAGTTCAAAAACACCGTATTATTATACTGTTGCCTTCAAGTGAGACTACCATGTGTCTCAAACTGTATCATCTTGCTGCCTTCCCAGGGGAGGGAAGACTGTTCCACAAATTCATTCAACCTCTACATTCGTAGGGTCGGAAGCATTTGAATACCTCAAACTTGGGTAATTAAACCGACGATTCGGTTCATTGCTAGGATATCAGGTGGTCTAGATTTGGAGATGGAACGGCGGAAATTGGGAGTACTCGGTCAGACGCAGAGGAGCCGGTGGCTGGCTGACAAGACTATTTAGGAATTTTTTCTAGAACGAAGATTTTGCTAGATAAAACTGTTTCTATTGGATCACAGCAGCCCAAAGAGACTTCGAAATATCATTTGTTTCAACTTCAATAGATGAATAGATTACTTTGTGTCAAGATGCCTTTCACAGGGTTTCACTCCGTCTATGACACAGAATTTCACTACCTCTGCCGCACCATCTCCTAATCCAGACCGTCTTATATCCCAGCAGTGGGCAGAATCATCGGTTTAATTACCCAAGTTTGAGGTATTCAAATGTTTCCGACCCTGCTCTCATGTAGAGGTTGAAAGAAATTTTGGAACAGCCTTCCCTCTTCTGGGAAGGCAACAAGATTGAAACATTAGTTTCCTTTACACAAAAGGAAGGGGCAATTCTTTCGAACTAGTTCTTCTGCAGTTTTTTAACAATGGATGATGGGAGTTCTTTCGCTAGTTTGTAACTTCCAGATAGTTTGTACGGAAGGCAGAAACAGTTTCCAGGTTCAAGTAAACTGCCGTGAGACTACCGTGGGTCTGAAACTGAAACGTTTTGTTGCCTTCCCAGTGGAGAGAAGGCTGTTCTAAAATTTCTTTCAACCTCTACATGAGCGCAGGGTCGGAAGCATTTGAATACCTCAAACTTGGGTAATTAAACCGACGATTATGCTCGGTGCTGGGACATGAGGCGGTCTGGATGGGGAGATGGAATGGTAGAAGCTGGGAGTATCTGGGTCTGACGCAGAGAAACAGGTGACTGACTGACAGGACTGTTTAGGCACCACTTCTGGCATGAAGAGGATTTTGTTAGATAAAAGCTGTTTTTCTATTGGGTCGTGGCAGTCGAAAAGACTACAAAATACCATTTGTTTCAACTTCAATGTATGAATAAATCATTTTCCGTCAAGATGCCTTTCACTGGCTTCCACTCCATCTGTGACACAGAATTTCACTGCCTTTGCCGCTCCATCTCCCCATCTGGACCACCTGATATCCTAGCAATGAACAGGATCGTCGGTTTAATTACCCAAGTTTGAGGTATTCAAATGCTTCCGACCCTGCTCTTAAACAGAGGTTGAAAGAAATTTTGGAACGCTTTCCTATCAGTGGGAAGGCAACGAGATGATACAGTTTGAGACACTATGAAATGAAACTTATCACCTTGATCGGGCAGAAATAATGGGAGGAAGACACTTTCCCTCTCCTTGTCCAACGTAAAAACAGTATTTTTCGAGTTTTCATAAAGACCAAAACTAGAAATTTGATGAACCCTTCACTGGAAAAGCAACAAGATAATACAGTTCGTTCGGAAATGGTGTCGAGTCTATTCTTGAGGGACATTTGCTGGATCTGTCTTCCCGGTGCAGAAAGAGTCCTTGTCGGCCAGGGTCCAATCGTCCGATTCGTCTCCCGCAGCCACAGGAGCCATCTGCCAGCAATTTGATTCCTTTAGTGAGATCTCGATTATTGTGATAAGAAAATGAAAAAAGAAGAGAAAACTTGCAAACATTATATGGTGTTTTCCGTGGGATTGCCCCAAAAATTTGCTCCAACTTTGAAATACTTCGAATAATTTTAAACGTTAGTAATTGGGACATTACAGCGTATCATTGGCATATTACCAACTCGAATCGAGATCTAGGCTGAGGATTTTTTTTCATTTCCTACAAGGAGAGTGACCCATCATGAAAAATTCTGACATCACCAGTAGAAACAGACATATCCAATTGTACATTCTAGGGACCGTTTGAAGCTTAATCGTTGAATATTTGAGTTATTGCAACTGTATTCACCTGCCAGCATCACCCCACAAAAATCGGATAGAAACGTTTGCTTTAATGATCGCTAAGACCCGCATAGCTTAGAAACAGATAAATTAGGTTGGTACTTGCTTACAGTCCAGATGCATTATTAAAATCGCCATTCATTGTTTTCAAATTGTTCTTGGCTTAGGGCCCCCGCAGGGGCATAGTAATCATTAGAGCAAACTTTTTGCTTGATATGATTAAAATACTGACTTTTGATATTACAGATGTTCCAATTGGATACGTACCCATTTATCATCATATCATATGTCAGCCAAAAATTGTGCTGCCGCCGGCGTTGGGCTATCTCAAAAGAGCCAGGAAACTATGTGTTTCTGCCGAAAACAGTCGAAAAAATATTTGGATCCGGAAGGAGCGAATCAGAGAGGTCAAAAATAGGATTGACTAGCCAGACTGGTGGAAATTTGCGAAAAGTTTCACCTTTTCGATTATGCCAACCGATTTTATACCACTGGTGAGCTACACTACTACGAACCAAAGTATTTCGTTAGCTTTTCTGCTTGGTCACTACACCCTAGTCTAGTAGGATTGGATAGAGTTGAACCATGGTATCACCACATTCGCCATAATTTTCTGACAATTTAATGAACCTTTTTGAAAAACCTTTACTTTTGTGTTCTATAAACTTTCCAGAATCATTTATAGTAAATTTGTGAAACGTTTCATAAATCAAGATCTGCTTGATTAGCAGTCATTGAGGGTCAAGAGAAAAGGGATTTGCGACTGCCATAGCTCGATGTACCTTCCCCGACCCCTTTATGTTAACATATATTATTGCAATGACTGTAAATCTAAAAGATCTCAGACAGAACGCTACTTCCAAGTCTTCCAGGGTCTTCTGGGAATCGTACAAAAAGAACACCCTGTTACAGAAATGGACCCCTTTGAATGACTACCCCTCGGTGTGAAATGGCGGTGAAAGTTGCAGCTGCTATTATCAAACAAGCCTTCGAATCACATCTTGTCAAAATATTCATTACAGCCTTCCCATGTGTTCTACCTGTCAGAAGTATTCCCTTGACTGCTAACTCCCCTCTTCAAGCTACCCAATCTTTTTTATGCAACTATTGTTAGAAAAGACAGCTGGGACAGTTCCATCCCATTCATGTCCTATGTTAATCTATCAAATCCGTACTTCACAGAAGAACCTGTCGCACTAATACCTCTGGTTAAATACTCTTCCATTGTGCTTTCCATATTAGAAATTATTGCTAGCTGTTATTTGCTGCTGTTCAAATCTCCTCCACACCTCTCGCGTGCTTTCCGATACCTTATGACTTACCACGGCGTGACGTAGGACTTTTTACTTTTTTAAGGACATCACTCTTCCAGTATTGGTCTTCTCATACTACACGTTTCAATATATTGTTATCCCATCGTACTATTTCCTTATACTGCCTTCTACGGGAAGGGACTGTTCTCAGATATGAATGTCCCTCCCCTATTACAATTTCAATTCTTGGCAATGCATCTTATTGGTATGTTTTTTGACTATCTGGATTGATTTTATGAATGCATTGGTCTTGTAAGAAACGCATCAAAACCAAAATGGCTCAGTAGAAGTCACCATAACCTGACGTTTCCCTAACTCCCCCATTTCATCGGCTACTCTGACTTCCAGCTCTTCTTTTGGAGAGAATGACTGCCTTTAGCGAGCTCCCATCTGATAACAAAGGTTCCGCCGTGGGCTCATGTCGGTATTCCTTGAATCCTAGACACGATAACACGCACCAAATCTCAGTAAATGTTCATGAAGGCGTTAAAAAACTCGTGTATTCTTCCCTGTTTTGTTGTTTAAAAGATGGCCTCGGGATTTTATTACGAAATTTTATAGACAAAAACTAGTTTAAAAACAAAGAAAAGCTTGAGTTGTCTGCAAAATCAAGAAGAACGATGCGGATTTCAGTGTGTTTATCATCCGTGGGCGCTGTCTTCTACTACAGAATGGATGTTTTACTTCCCCGAGGTCATTTTTTAAACAACAAACCAGCACGAATTCTGTTCTATTCTATCAACTATGTTCTTTTGCCTCTGGTCACTTTCCCAGCTGCATATTTGGCTGAGCGACAAAAGAAAGTGACAAAGTATGACCTGTTCATGGAGCATCATGTCGTTTATCCGGATATTTTCAAAAAAGATGTGTTTTATGTTGTGTTAGACGACCGGAATCCTGATGGGTACTTTGCACTGATATATTACCCTACGGCTGTACTGTATGGAGTGTTTCTTACCATGTTCACTAACTACACCATCTTTTCAATTTTGAAGAAACACGCGGTGACAGTGTCAGTTGTTTCGAAGAAGCAGCATATTGAGGTGATTAAGGCACTGATAATATTGGTTGGTTTTTTTTTCTACTTGGGCAACGATTCTTGTTTCAGACAGTAGTGTTAGGAATGGTCGTATTTGTAGGAATGGCTCCTATGGGAATTCTAGTCGTTACGACTAGTTGGAGAGTCGACATATGCCATATTTGCATTCTTATTATTGGTATATGTGTCCATGCTGCCAAGCTGACCTTTATCTTCTCCTATCCACCCTATAGAAAACTCATTGTGAGCTCCTTGAAAGAGTGGAGAGGACAGAATCGTACTTCGGAGATCTCGATCATTGTGATAAAAAAATGAAAAAAAGAGGAGAAAGTTTGTCTGCAAAAAGGCACTACTATTATAGTTCAGTTCCAAAATATAATCGTTGTTCGCTCCCTTCGGGACCCATTTACAGTATAATCTGTTTATAACCTAACCCCTCCCCTCCCATCGGGCAAGGTTTACGCCTCTTACTTTGTGCGCAGAAAGGCTTTAAGACAGTCGGGATCTTAAGATAACAAGAGAATATGAGTCTTTTCGCTTCTGCCAGTTATAGATCTACTGGGAGAATCACAGGGTGACAGGGAAGGGAGGGTCAAAGAGGAGAAAACAAAGGATTCGATTAGGGAGGGGGAGTATGAGAAATAATGAAAGTAGAGGTTCTAGCCCCAAAGGGGCGATAGCGAAACTTGTTTATCCAATTTGGATTGTGAGCACTGTCTGGCTAGTGTAAGATTAAAGGGAAGGAATTTCGAAACTGACCACTGGTCTCTGTGAAAAAATGTTGACAAACAATACCTCCCAAACATATAATGCCTGCTAGTATCAACATCGATCAGTTGAACGAAGCAATAGAGATGTGCAAGATATTCTCTTCACCGAGATGAAAAGAAGAGATACAGGAAACTGGACAGAACTTGTTGACAAAGTTCAGCTCATTAAGAACTCGAGATATCATCGTGGGATAGAGAGATCGCCGTCTAAGGCGTTGTTTGGTTAGTTTATCTCCGTACGACAACTTTTTCTTACAGGATTTGATGCGAGTCATCAACAACCTCGTCATGAATTCGATCAAGAAGTTCCAGTAATCGACGACTTACCATAAGACGAATCAGTTATGATTGAACCAGAAGAAGAATATATAGAAGAAGTTCCGTAGCAGGCAAACCAAGATGAGACAATCAGGGACTGAGCGGGATGAAACAACCCAAACGCTTCAACGACAAGCTGAGCGAATGCTTATGTGCGGTATGTTTGCTTTCTTTTCTGCAAAATACTTTATGTAGATACAGAGCAATTGAAGTCGAAAGACGATTTTGGTGGGGATTCCGGACGTAGATCGACCCAAGGCCGGCACCAGAAGCCTGATGGCAGTCGTTTAAAAAAAAAAAGAAGGTATTTACAGACAGTTTTACTATCATACAAATCGATATACTTTTAAGGCTGGGAACAAAAAGCGGCTGTCTACCTAACTGGTTTTCAAGGAATCAAGTGTATCCGGTAGAAGAGCCCTTCCTTCTCGCGGTTGATGTTCCTGATGTCAAGCTACTACCGTCTGGAGGAGGAAGACTCTGGACCCATTCGGCTAAAGTAGAGACTCCAGTGAAAGTGGGAACAGTGGTGACAGTGACAGTTGTGGCAGCAGCGGAAGAGGCGGTGGTGAAACTGTCTAAGGTTTAAATCCACTTGGTCTTTATAAAAATTCAATCGAATACTGTTGTTACGTGGGACAAAGACAGGGACACAGGGAAGAGTCAAAATCGTTTGTTTGAACATTGATTCTGTTCGGAAACATTGTGATTTGCCCCCGCCATTTCGTCATCACTTGAAATAGCCCGTCTACAGCCACGCTCTCATAGCACTTTACCCACACGCGATTGCCTCAATCACATTCCGTTATCGATCCCGTGGTGTCAAGGTACAACTTCCTCCATTTTTCTGGGAAAAGTGCAACCTTTTCACCGCTTGATTATCTCTTTTACAATCTGATCAAGAACGATTTTTGACTGGCAGAGTACTAGAAGTTTCCTCGCGGGACCTGTCGTGCCTGTTCTTTAACATTTGGCAGCGGATTTCACCGACTTTCCTATGAATTACATGCTTATCAGCCTTTTTTTTCGTTATCATTCACTATGTTTGCAAATAACCGAAAAAACGGTGAGGAAATTGGCGAAAAGAACAAGAACATGGCGAAAAACAACTGCCAAATGTTTTAGGACTGGCCCGGAGTTCCGCGAGGAGTAATTCTATTCTACAGTATGCCGCCAGTCAATATCGTTCCTGAACAGACTATATAAGGTAAAAAAAAACATATTTAAACTACAAAATCGCATATTTTCAGCTCAAAACTGAAGATTCCGGAATAATTTTTTTCTAGATAGGTGCCAATCGAATACTGAACGAAAAATACGCGCCATTTGTATGATTTGAAAAAGTTTAGTGTGATATATTGTGGACTGTTTTATGTCTCTTCGCCGTATTTCCTGGTTGTTCTCAGATTTTTGCAGCTAATAGTTATGTATCGAGTAAAGCAAGTTACTACAAAAGAAATTTAAAAAAAAATCAAGATCCTTTGGACAAGATGCCAATATATTTGCCTTGCTTGGTGAGATGAGGTTGTTGCTAAAGTGGCCAAACGTTTATCTATATCCTTATTCTGACTCATGTTTTTTTCAATAGAAGTGTTTTGCAGAAGAACATTCGAGGAGGAATGTCGATCGTCAGACGGGTGTCCAACATCGTCAAATCTTCTCTTGACAAACGCGAGGTTTGTTCATTTTCTTCAAAAAAAAATAAAAATAAAAAAACATCCGAAAGTCACGCATTTTTCGCGAAACGGTACAAATATATACTGTCTAAAGACCATAGTTTCTAAAGACGATAGCCTTTAGGCAGGCGGTTTGAACGAATTTCAACTAAATTTTTTTTTCAGTATCGCGGAGTGGAACTGTCCAATGGCCTTCGAGCCCTTCTCGTCTCCGATGCAACGACGGACAAGTCTGCGGCTTCGATGAATGTGGCTGCCGGACATTTAATGGACCCGTGGGAGATGCCGGGAACTGCCCACTTCTGCGAGCACATGCTCTTCATGGGCACAGATAAGTACCCCTGCGAGAACGACTACGGGAAATTCATCAGCGAGAACGCCGGCATGAGCAACGCCTACACGTCTTCCGATCACACCTGCTACTACTTTGACATCAAGCCGGAAGCCTTCAAAGGAGCTATCGATCGTTTTGTCCAGTTCTTCCTGACGCCGAGGTTCACCGCGAGTTCCACAGAGAGGGAGGTTCAGGCTGTCGACTCAGAACACAAGAAAAATCTGAAGCAGGACTCGTGGCGTGTGATTCAAGTCGAGCGGAGTCTTTCGAAGCCCGGTCATGATTGTGGCAAGTTCGGAACCGGAGACGCTACAACGCTCGGAGAGGCAGCCATCGCCAAAGGACTCGATCCGAGACAGACACTGCTCAACTTTCACAAGAAGTGGTATAGCAGCAATATGTATGTTTCGTTACTTGTTCCTTCCAGAGGACACGATCTGAAACTAATACAACATCCTGACAGAGGTCTGTAAGCTTGAAAAATCATCAATTTTCAGCATGAGCTGTATTCTATTCGGCAAGGAGAGTCTTGATGAGCTGGAGAATTATCTGCTGACGTTGGGCTTCGCCGAGATCCCGAACAACGGCGCCGAGCACTACTACTGGAAGGAAGGTCCCTTCGGACCGAATGAGCTGAACCGAAAGGTCACGGTTGTGCCGATTAAGGAAATGCGTCAGATGAGAGTCACCTTCCCCATTCCTTACCTGAAGAACGAGTACAAGGCCAGTCCGAACCGCTATCTGTCGCATCTGATCGGTCACGAAGGCAAAGGATCTCTTCTTTCGGAGCTCAAGAGACGCGGTCTAGCCACCGGTCTGAGCTCTGGCTCTGGCGGTCGTCCTCGTGGAATTGCGACCTTCGACATCAACATCCAGTTGACGGAGGAGGGAACGAAACAGATCGATGGGATCGCCGAGCTCGTCTTCCAGTACATCGGCTCGATCAGGAAGACTGGCATCCAGAAGTGGATCTTCGACGAGCAGAAGACGATTGACGATATTGACTTTGAGTTCAAGGACAAGATCAGGCCTGCCAGCTTGGTACGTTTCCTCCAATCCCAGCTATCCCGGCTTCTCAGTCCATGTGTCTTCGTTTCTTTCATTGACATCCAACCCATATCATGTCTTTGTCGATGTTTTCCTTAGTGTCAAAAGCCCGTCTTCTCACTCGAATGCTCTCAATCTGCCAATTTCCAGGTTCAAGGTTACGTTCCTCGCATTCTCGAGTGCCCCTTCGAAGACATTATAACGTACGAGAGCATATTGTCCGAATACAAGCCAGGTAACCTTCCCCAAATCTCGAATAACCAAAATCCCTAGATCTCATCGAGAAGGTCCTCAATTGCCTGACTCCGGACAACTGTTACTACCTGATCGTGGACAAGTCGATTGCCGGAAAGGAGGGCAACAGCTTCGAGCCTATTTACGGAACTGAGATACGCATCGATGCCGTCCCGGCCGAACAGTTGGCTCGTTACAAGACGGCTCTGAACACACCGAATCAGGCTATTTTCCACCTACCCGAGCCGAATCAGTACATTCCGACGGATTTGAGTCTTCGAGAAGAAAAGGCCAAAAGTGATGTTCCTGAAGTTGTGTTGGACACCCAGTGGATCCGAGTCTGGCATAAGAAGGACGAAGAGTACAAGCTGCCGAAGGCGATAATTTCCGTCCGAGTTCACTCGCCAGCCATTCGCAAGTCGCCCCGTAACGAGGCTCTTCTCCATCTCTACGCTCTTCTTTTCAACGACTCGTCAGTTTTTGATAGGTTCTCTTAAATAAAAAGACTTGCAGGCTGACAGAGCAGATCTACGATCCTGAGCTTGCCGGTCTGCAGAAATCCTTTGAGGAGGATCTGGCCTCGTTCAATCTGGAAGTCAGTGGCTACAATGAGAAGCAGGCCTTGTATCTCCAGTTCCTGTTGAAGCATCTCATCAATTTTGTACCTGGTTTGTTGTCTTTTGTGCTAAAAAAAAAAGTCTCGAGAGTTAAGAGCAGCGCAGCTTCGACATTATGCTGAAAGAGCTGCAGCGCGCCTATCGCAATTCGGAGCACAACTATCCGACCAGTCTGGCTGCGGAATGTCTTCGCCGCTTTCTTTCCAGTCACAGATGGACTCACGAGCAGAAACTGGCCGAATCCGAATCGTTCAGGATTGAGGACGTGCTACAGTTCCGTCGGGAACTTTTTGCCGCCTTTCACATCGAACTTGTCGCGCATGGAAATGTGACGGAGAAGGAGACTGTGGATCTGGCCCATTCGGTTGTCAAAATCCTCACCTCGGCCGGAAACTGTCGTCCTCTCTACGCCAATGAGTACTGGATGAATCGTGAGGTCGAGCTACCTACGGGCCGGGAACTCGTACATCATCATCACAAGAACTCGCACGAGGTCAGCTGCGTCGAGACGTGGTTTCAGCTCGGAGTCATGGTCAGTCATTCTCGTCCCTTCTACCAATGGAGTGGAGCTTTAGAACACGGAGCTACAGGCCATGAACCATCTTCTCGCCCACATCATGCACGAACCGGCTTTCGACCAGTTGAGGACCAAGGAGACGCTCGGTAATGGTCTATAATGGTCAGTAATCACGCCATTTTGTAGGCTATGTTGTCCATTCTGGTCCGAAGAATAGTCACGGCACCAGCGCAATTCGTCTTATCGTCCAGGGAGTCCATGAGCCCCAGTTCGTCCGCAGCCGAATCCATGCCTTCTTGGACCAGCTGAGGGTAGGTTTTCTGTCTGAAGGTGACAGGAACGAGGCAGAAACAAAAGCTGAGAGGCTGATCCAGTACTGTCTAAAGAGTTTTAGAAGCACTGAACCACTGGAAGACCCCAAGAACTATTCAAACTACTATTTTCAGGAGAAGCTGATCAAGATGAGCGACGAAGAGTTCGAGAGGCAGAGAGAGGGTGCCATTACCGCTCTGCTGATTCAGCCGAAGACCTTGGAGGGTCGCAACATGAGATTCACGACTCAGATCGCCAGCAGAGTGTACGATTTCAACAAATGTTTGTTTTGACTCTCCAATCTTATTTTCATTTCCAGTCGAGAACCAGGCAGACTTACTCCGGTCTGTTCAGAAAAAGGACCTCGTCGATTTCTTTGACCGGAAGATCAGCAAAAATGCTGAGGAGCGACGATTAGTACGTTTTTTTGGACGTCTTCCTGATTAAAGCCATTCCAGATGACCATCTTTGTTCATAGCAACGGCAAAGGCGAGCAGATGGAACCGAATGGACAGTCTTGCAAAGAATACGACGTTGTCGACTGTCCCTACTCGCTCAGAAGCTCTCTGGGTCTCTATCCGCGTGCCAAGCCACATCTCAGCCCACCTTCCATCGGAATCTCGCCAATCGGATCGAAGATGCCCCTCGAGAAGGCCCATATTTGATCTCCTTTTTTTCTGGTTACTTTGACAATAGTTTTGTGAGTTTCTAGACTACAATTTTTGCAGTATAAACGGGTTTTTCTTTCTATTCGCCGTTTTTTTTCTTCTGATTGTAGCCACGTTGGCCCGGAGAACAGCACTGGGAGCTCGCCGTATGACCCTCGATTTCATATGGTTCAGCAATTAGATGTCTCGGGAATTATCGGAAAATGAAATGGGACGTTTGAATTTAGAGTCTCGCTTGTCGTTTTTTGCGCTGAAAATGGGGAAAAAATAATTTTCAGTGCAAAACAGGTCTCGCGAAGAACGAGTCTAATAGGCAGCGTTTTCAACTTTCAAGCTGAACAGACTTTTCTCTGTCACTACCCATACCCCCAACTTCAAGTGAAAAATGCCGCCAAACTTCAAATGGAAGTCATCCTGAGAATCAAATAACAGACGTTGGTACCTTTAGATGACTGACTTGTAGCTGGACGCATTCGTGAATACTGGAGCAATACCAATTACAAAAAATTAGTTTCAGAAACTACTAATGAAACTTCATTCAAAACAACGAACATGCGTTGTGGCCGAGGAGTCCACCGAGTCGCCAGTTCTGAAGGAGGAGGAAGAAAACGACACGGTGACGGCCATCGAGTCAGATGCTCCTAAGATGCCAGTCTACTCCATGTACATCCAGCCTGGAATGACTGCTCCTGCCTACAACTCTCTGCCGACTCGCGTCGAACAGCTCCCGGTCAACTACTTCCTGCCGAAGACTGTCCAGAAGAAGAAGGAGACTGTTGTCCAAAAGGAAGAGGAGAGTCTGGTACAGGAGGAGAAGGAGCTGGTCGAGCAGATCCCAGAAGACTATTTCATCCAGGAGAGACAGTACGAGGAGTCGCACTACCTCGGATTCAAGAACGACGTCCAGCCGGCCTACCGTAGTCAGCAGAAGCATGTGGCCTTTGCTCCCAGCAGTCGTCTGGTCAAGTCGATCGAGGTGGCCGAGCTGCCCGAGACCCAGGTGGACACGGAGTACTCGTACATCAAGGATGATGCATTCCGTCCAGTCGTCCTGCCCTATTCCGAGTACGAGTTTGACAAGCTCAACGACCTCGTCTCCTGCCAGAAGTAGAAAAGAAGATTCTTTTCAATAAATTGTTTCTTTGAGACTCTTCTTTCTGTTCTTGTTATTCAGTTTTTATTCCTATTTCCCCAGTCTACTCTCCGTGTAGCTATTGACCATCACCTCCAGAGTCTTGTACTATCGTCGCCGTCCTCGACCGAAAAATTCATCCCCTTCTGGTAATTTTTCAGGATGATACGGTAGTTCTTGAGAAAGATGAAGAGACTCTTCTTGACATCTTCCGTCGGACGGTAGAGAGCCATCATTTTCCAATCCAATTGGCTCAAGTATCTCCTTGCCCAGTTCCTTCTCCTTCTTGCTTTTTTTCTACGAGTCTTCTGTGCATTTGGTCTCCGTCTATTCGTAGTCTCAGAATCTATTACATTGTCCAGCTTGACGAAACGGGAAATTACGGCATTTTGAGCAGTCTTCGGATGTTCTGCAAATTTGTAGAGAGCAAAATAGGGGCTACAATTTTACAGAACATCAGAAAATTCAAAAATGCATATTGGCCCCGAAACACATAAGATCATCTCGAAGTACCCTCTTCGTGCGTGCTACCGAAAACTTACAGAAAAGCAGAAGGAGCAGACTGACAATGAAATGTCGACGGAAAAATGGGAGCAGATTTCAGTCTACTGAACCGAAGGACATGATGACAGTGAAGGAAATCACCTTACTCGCTTCCTGTACTTTCCAGTTGTTACAGCTACTTGTCTGTTTATCACCACCCAAGAATGGGAGGGACCGGTTGATGACCTCTCGCAGTCTCTCAACAGGGGTGTGCCCATCAGTTTCCTCTAATTCACAGAAACAATTACCATAGGGAGTGAAAAGCGTCAACCTTGGCAATCAGTCTTCTTCGCCCCGGCGCTATCTTCACCGGCCGTTGACAGACGGGCGTCTCTCTCTCCTGCCATGACAAAACCGATGACCGTAATTGGGTTAGCAGTCAGATAGACATGGGGAGAGAGAGAGAGACGGATCCGGAGGAAGTCAAGGACATCGTTATGGTTTATGAGCTGTCCCCGCACGCGTCGCCCTCTTCTGAGTTCGATCCGAGAGAGCGACTGTGGAACCGTACTGTTGTTTACGTCTCGCTCTCTCACTGTCTTACAACACGGAAATGGCGGCTATCAATCGTACTTTTTAGAGAAAACTGTTCCCCTAGTGAGAGGCTATGGAACAAATATAGAAAACAGATCGTTGACACCTAAGGAGAGTCCTCTTTCCGGTCAGACACATTTAGAAATGTTTGTCATAAACAAACCCCTCGAGAAAGAGAGACGACAACAGCTTACAGACAATTAGTTCCAGTGACAGTTCATTTATAGACAGTCATAGCGGTCCAAGTAAGGAAGTTTAGGAACTGTCAAAAGCTCTTACCTGACTCTGTCACCGAGGAACAAAGTTCTTCTAAACCTAATGAGCTGGCGCTTTGTGTAAAACTTTCGAGTTGCCTTGTTCATTTTCCAATTTCAGAATGTTCTGAAAAGTTGTAGAATTTTGCCTGATCGACAATTTTGTAGAACATCAGAAAGACCAAAAATGTACGTAGAGGGGCGAAAAGTCGCATGAAAGCGGAAACTTCGAGGAGATTTGGTAACCCTAAACTGATTGGCTGTTCTTGAGCTGAAGACGTCGAAGCTGTACAGCTGGATGATTTTTTGATGTTGGCAACCAATGACAATTTTACCCGACTAGCCGATCCACATCTGCAACTCGTCATTCTCATGACTCTCTGAAAGAAGTTTTCTTGTCCTTGTTGTGTTCCACCATTCTCCACATCCGTGGTCAATGTTCCGGAAAATGACTGATCACAATAATCCTCAGGTTGCCCAAAAAGGAGGGATAATCTGAAGACATTTACAGATAAAGAGACTGTGTGCCAGTCATCGAGTCGCTAGACTCATCATACCCTCGAGTAAGTTCCTAATTACGGTACTTCAAAGTTTTGTAACAAATTTTGCTGAAAATGCTGTAAATATATTTGCTTCAAAAGCTCGAAACATCTCGATTATTAGCAAAACGGAGTAACTAACAAGGGACAGGGATAGACACTACACTGCTGATTAGTGACAAAGAGACTAAGAGAGAGAGAAAGAGAGACAACATCCTAATATGTTGCTACCTTGTTGTTGCTTCCCCCAGCCTCCTCTCCCGCTCAAACATTCCGTGGATTCCGCTGTCCGTTTGGGTTGCCCCGCCCCTCGCAGTCCTTTCCCGTCATGTCGTTGCCGCTGTTGTTCGTTCTCCTCTTGCCGGCCGTCGTCTTGGCACAAGATCAGCCCGTCTGTTCTGCCAACCAGCTCTTCAACGGACAGATTTGCACCTGTGCTCCGGGGTTCGGATTCTTTCTCTGATCTTTCCAGTTTTTCAGCTCCCACACCTTCCAGTGTCCTTTCTCTCAGACCATTCTTGTTGATAATATTGTTAGAATGACAGTTGTCGCGTGCCAAAAACCGCCCTCTTGTTCAAGGCCGTGCCTCCAAAATCGCGTTGTGCAACAAAGCGAGAACAAGTTGACCGAGGCGCCTCACATTCACTTTTTAGCCTATACTGTCTGTGCTTGGAAAAGAAGAAGATCTTGACCCGAAAGGAAAGTGTGGGACAGAGAGATAGAGAGAGATAGCCATCGATGGCCTTCTCTAGAGACTAACCGCCTCGTTTACAGCTATTTCTCGTCGACGAACGATGAATCGAGACAAAGGTGTGATGACGAATGTGAGGAGGTCTACTACAGCTATTTCACCGTCGGAAAGTGCGTAAACGACATTTTTGGAAAGCTGCCACAGGACCAGCAGCCGGCCTGCAACATGCGTTGCGGAGTAAGTCTTTTGAATTCTCGGGACTTCTCATCGTGGTTTTTGGGATCGAGAAGTGAAAATACAGCTTTGCGATGTCGAATTTTTGTCACACATACTTTGAGACAGTAATTACTTTTTGTAAGTCAAGTCAGTTTGGGAGACGCGTCTCTATTTTTGAATTTTTGATGTTTGCTAAAGTTGTAAAGCAGACCAAATACTACAACTTTGTAGAACATCAAAAGATCGGAAAATGCTGTCTAGCGTTTGAAAATTGGCGCGAGAGTGTCAGTGTGGGCTTCTTCGGATAGTAAAAACTTATCGCAATAAGAAAAACTCAATAGTTTTTTTCCAAGTTTTCTGACACGTTGATCAATTGATAAGAGTACAGTAAACTCGTTAGCTCTTTCTCTTGAACCGGAAACTGTTGTCTCTCTCCCGCAATGACCGTGAACAGAGGGATCAATAGGCGCGCACACAAACTGTCTTATTGTCCGAAAAATTGGCGTGCAGTGGTGAAGAAAATAAGAAAACATACAAATTTTTTACAGGTACGACTACGTCTTTGGACTTCGATCGGAATTTTCGTTGTTTTTGCCGCAGCTTTGGCCACCCTTGTCCTGACTCTGCCCATCTGCATCGCTACTTGTTGTTCGTGTCTTCATGCCAAGAAGGTTCGTTTTTTATTTTCCTTTTTTGTTCTCTGGGACAACATTACTCCGTAATCGCAATCGAATAATCCATAACCGGATATGCTCCTCTCTCTGTATCTCTCTGCCATCGAGGGCAGATAGGTGAAGGGGAGTAGATTGACTAAACTTTGACCGACTTTTTTTGTATAAAAGTGGATAAAAAGCGGAGAAATAGAAAAAGCGCAATTCAACAGACTTGGAGCCTCTAATGGAGACACCCTTAGATTGAAGTTCAACTGCGGTTCCAGCCAAGAAGGCAATCTCCGGCTTTTTGGTATTCTGTAAAGTTATAGCCCTGAATCCCTTCTACAACTTTGCAGATATCAAATTGTTCGAGATTGACTTTGTAGAGCAGAATAGTGCTCGGCAACTCGGCATTCTGACAGTAAGATTCAGCCATGTGGTATCGTCATCCACTGGGATCATAAACTTTCTCAGAATGGAAATTGCGCAGAACAGTAGCTGTTACAGGCTAGAGATGTATATTCTTTGCTTCGGAAACAGTCGCCATCCATTACTTTCTGCATTGATAGTATAGCCCGTCCACTTCGTTCTAACCAGTGATCATCGTCTCAGAAAGTGCTGTTCGGTGACAATCATTTTAAACGTTAGAAACCTTTCCTGAAGAGTAAGAGGAATGTTGAACCAGTCACCCCACATTACGACCAAAAAAGCACATGAATTGACATTTAACACTGTTGAATTCAACCAGTTTTCTCCCTCCGCTTTATGTGTAGAGAACTAATTGGGCGCGGCCCGTTGCCTATAAGGTCAACTATCTACGACCTTCGCTTCTGATATTGTGATAGTGGACCGACCTAGATCGCTCCTGCCCGAATCGCAATAATTCCAGCCGTTTCAAACTGTTGACAGAAGTGAAGAGATTGGAAACATTCCTTATCTAGGGAGAAAGGGAGAAACAGAGGGACAGAGAGAGAATGAACAATTTTCAGGCCAACAAGCATGCCAAGAGAGTGGTAGTCGAGCAACAAGCTGCTCCTTCGAAGGACCAACAAATGGCTACGATGGCCTATTCTCCCTACAGTTACTGGCCTTATTACGTGAGTTCCCGACAATTTCTTCCACAACAAAAACTGTTTAGGGACGGGCCTAAGCGCCTCTCATGACACCCGAAGAGTCTTTGCTCAGTCTGCATTTCATCACTCGATTCTCGCCTTCTCTCTCATCTTCCAAAAATTCCAAATACTGCCAGAGATGTTCTCTTCTGAACGAAATAGTCCTAATAAACGTCTTTTCCACTTTGATACATTGCTTTCTCGAGGCGGCATTGTGTGAACCACATTTGCCGTAGCTATTTTCAACGATACCGATAGTTTCAAACAGCTCAAATATTTTAACAGCCAACTCTCTATGTCTCTTTTTTCCCCTGCCTCGAGAATCTCCACTTCAAGAGCCTTAGCCTGAGAACGGGCAGACTGACATCAATGGCGCAGTGCAAAAGTGTCAGCACTGTGGCGAATTGCTCTCTGGTTCGAATCCTGCATCATAATGATGATACCGAAGTGCGTGAATACGGGATCGCATAATGTCATAGTTACTCTGAATGGTCTTTTGCTTTTTTCTAGATCTTGTTTAGTGGAAAAGGAAGAAGAATTTGTGAAACTATATAGACTTATGTGTTTTGAATCGAAGGAGACGGCAGCACAGCACAGAAGCAGAGGAGCAAATAGTGCCACGGGCTTATTCTTAACAAAAAATGACAAGTTCAATATTTCATCGTCTTGCCGAATCCAGGCTTCAGTAGAGGTACTTGAACATCAGCTCGTCGCGTACTTCTTCCAAACTACCAATTTTTTTGCTCTCTTGTCACCTTTTGGCTGTGTACTTCCAACATAGACTAGAAATATTACAACGTGGTAGCTCTTTTCTTTTCTGCCATTTTTCAGACAACGGCTACTAGAAGAAGGGAAGACAGAATGAAGGCCCTGGCTGAACATTTTACTACAGTCAAAATTGCTTCCGGACGTCTGGCTCGTTCAGTCAATTCGCCACCGTCCCATTTGAACAGGAAGGAATTTTGGTAATTCGATCTTTCGACGAACATAGAGCAATATGACTATTTTTATCTGTCATTCTAATACATGTCTTTTCTATTTCTGTCTCTCTATGCTCGTCTCTCTGTCTTCCTGTACCCGTCCTGATGAACACTTTTTGATGGACTAGAAAAACGTCCTCACTGACCAAATCCATCCAGTTCCGACCTGATCCTTGTTCTTCCGGCCCCCTGCTCTTCCTCTCCTTTCGTCTTGGTCCTCTCATCTGGGTTAATGCCGGCTGAGTGAGGTCCGCGCCCACACCACTTTCCCTTCTAACTTTCACCCTGCCAGTCTAATCTTGGCCGTGACCATCATTTTCTCCTAACTGTCCTACAGCCCCCTCCCCATAGTCCAATCGTTTCTCGAGGCCTAAAAGAGACGATAAGATGCAAATAGAGTCTACGGGTGGGAGAGAATCCCATGATTTCGCTCTTTTTTTCACTCAATTACCGCATCGCAAAACTCATTGAGGTCACTAGACTCTTTCTCACTTTCTCCCAGTCATAACATTTTTACTGGTGGTCTCTCTGTCTCTCGCCCCTGTCTCATAGCTTCACAACAGTTTGGCACCCCCCGGTCATCCCCTCCGCTAGTCGTCCCATTTCCCTCCTCTCCCTTCTCAATAATTGGCCGAAACCGATCTTAGACCGACCGAGAGAGATGTCTCCTCGAATACTCCTTTTACTCTTCATGGACACCGTTTTGGCGGCAATACCACGACCAGATGGAGAAGGCAAGCCACCTGCTCTCAGAGTCTCTCCAACAGTCAACGTCACAACTTTGATCAGCGCCAACCCTCTTCTGAAGAAGCTGTCAATGTTTTCGGAGAGGTAAGTCCTGATTCTCGATCCAAATAAACGGTTTTAGTCCCGTGAAATCGCGATCAGTTGCCCTACCCACGACCACACCGTTCCCCGCAGACAAGAAAATCTTCTCTCGATCTCCCGGGGACAACTTCAATGCTCTGTACAAGCGGCTAAATGAGAGTCTGTTCAATATGGCTGATTCGGACGAGAAGACTAATACGGTTGGTTCAGTTTCATTTCTGCTGTTATTGTGATTCTAGAGTTCTAGTTACAGGACTAGTGATACAAATTGAAACAGGGGTTTGGTCTGATAAGCGCTTCTTTTGCGAGGACTCTGAAATTACGCATTACCAAAGACTATCAATAGATCTACTCTTGTTCAAGGGGGTCTTCATGTTCTGACAATGATTCGAGGCCCCTGGCAGACTCTTCTGGTTGGTTGGAGTAAAAGTAAACAAATGAGACAAGTGTACTGGGTACAAGATGGATTGACTTTAGTCTCTCTCGTCTCTGCTCACTATACAGCTCTTTGTTGAGTTTAATTCCAAAAGACTTATGAAAGGTTTCACAGATAGACCCAGCTGCTGATGCTCTTCCCTCCGATGACTCTGAAGAATGGGTCGAGGAGAATGAGATCGAAGAGACCAGAAGACCGAAAGAGACAATCGAAGAAGAGCCATTTGCGGTGACGGAATCTCTTCTCACCTCCCTCCAGCCACAGGAAACTACCCAACTCTCGTCGACCACAACCCCTATTCCACTGACCCTATCCCCGAATTGGGAAGCCAGTCCGTGGACCAGTAGACCGCCAGCTAGTCGGACTTTCGCCCCGCTACCAGAAATACTCGAACCAGTTATCGAGGATGAGGTTAGGGAAGTTCACCGGAACATCGAGAGCGATACCCATGCGCGGGTTTTCAAAGGGTTTGTTAGGTTCCAAACTTTCTGAAAGTGCTGGTTTAGACCAACCAGCAAGGAGACTCTTGTCCCACTCCATAGAGCATCAGAATGGCAAGTTCAAGAGTCAAGTCAAGGACGGTTTCTCGTCTCTGGAACTCAGTTCTACGAGGATAACCGGATAGATGGAGGCGTTATGAGGGAAGATTACAGGGCGCCGAGCAATGAGATGGAAGTGGAACATATGAGAAAGGTTTGGAGACAGGGAAGATTTAAAAGAGGATGGCTTTAGGATCCGAGATTCGCGGTCGAGGCAGAATTGACAAGAATGAGAGCACATGCTGCCAAACTGAAGCAAGTTGACAGACCGATTGCCAGAGCAGCTAAGGTGGGTAAAACTTACAACGCAAAGAGACAGGGACGCTATAGACAGTCACGTTCATTAATTCCAATGATCGTTTATCACATCAATATAAGCTTTGAGTACAGCGGAGTATTGTTTTGGCACAGAACAAGCCAGTTTCTCAAAAATGATAGAAGCATCAAGAGGAATGTTCGTCTTTCTTGAGTGCTCGTGTACCCTTCCCACCAAGGTGGGCAAGAATGCATCCTCGGATAGTAACTCAAAGCTGTAGCCGCGAAGTGTCACCGCCATGAGTAGTACCTGATCGTCCAAGATTGTCTTGCAGTAGAGATCATTAGTTATTTGGTCGAAGTAACTGTAGAGGCTTGACATTCCCAGATTGGCATAACTCAACTGCTGTGAAGTGTCTCGAGACATGTAGAGACGTCGAAGAGTCCCAGTTCCGCACTCGGTGAAATGCTGAAATGACAGTTTTCTGAGATTTGCAGTAAAGACTTTTTCCAACAGATAGGGACAGAAAAGTATAGTAAGTCAATACTTCCGCAGCAAACTGTTATTGATAAGTTTTGTACCAACCTTCAGTAGTCCCTCCAAATCATAAAAAGGCGTCCTAGTATCATAGGTTTCAAACTTCGTAATTGTCTCGTAGTCCATCTTTGATAGGACACAAGTCTCTGCGTGAACATGACGACAGAATTTGGTGATCGTAGCAAGATATTCAGGGCCACATTCGTTCACGTAGAGCTCTCGGAACCGGAAGTAATAACTGAGACCGATTCCGGTATCATTGTAATCATTGTGGAGTATGAGAGTCTTGCAGGAGAGTCTGGCTGGGAGACGCCAATGTACCTCTGTTGCATTCTCATTGATAACATTCTGAAAAGCATCAACTTTACAGTCTCACAGAATATATTTTTCAGGCCCATGAAGTCAATTTCGGTGTTCTGTTTTGTTTTGCTATGTTCTGAAAAGCTGTAGAGATTTTCAAGGGTTACAACTTGCCAAATATGGAAAATGACTTCTTGGTCCCAAAAACACGTTCAAAGAATAGGGCTAACCGCGCCGAACTTACTAGAGTGATCTCTTTTAAAGATATACACTGTAGGTCCTTCTGAGGGTCCGTAATTCTGTGCTGTTCACCATTTTTCTTGAAAATCTGGAAAGGAGTAGGTTCAGTTCCCGACCACAACTTACAACTATATTGTATTGCTCTTGGCCACCGATAGAATGAGATTCAATGGATAAGAGATAGGGACAATGAAGTTCGATTTGGTAGTGCTTTTCGGCGAAGCTGTTCAGAGATTTGCAGGTTCTTCTTAGACGAAAAAATAGGCGATAGGGTAGCTGCAAGTGGAATGTACAAGCGAAAAAAATCAAACCCGTTTAGCACGCAAACATTGAATGCTCAGCCATGTTCTGACTAAAGGACTGTCTTTGGCTTGGACGAAGGTCCCGTCACGAAAACAAATGTATTAGTGCCCACTTTTCACAACAAATCACAGATCTCAGTCCTTCAAGAAAGATCACAGTTTGAACAGTACAAAGAGCATAGAGGGAAAAGTAATACCTTTCTGAAAACAGTATAGAGCAATCTATCGTCAAGAAGAGACAGTTCGTGGAACATGTGATAAATTAGAATGTAATGAGATCTGTTGTATGGGTGAGCAGTACGAAAGTGAATGGAATCACTTTAGAAATCAATAATGCAACATTCAAGCGACGCACTCTGGGGCATTGAGGTATTCTGACTTTGTATCCTAAAAACAATATGTGATAAATGAGAATGATTGAATATATCTATATTGGGCGAGTTCAAACTACGTTTACAGACAGTTTCTCTCAACAATGGCATCCTTCTAACCTCGGACCACATTGAGCGTTTTCCCGAGAAGCCCTATCGCTCCAAGTCGCAGATAATCGACAGGAATGGGCGGAAGATTGAGCTCAGGACCATCGACAGGCAGGGGAAATTAGTAAGTTTTGTCAGTTGCGGTAAAATCCAAAAGTTAGGTCGAAGTAGAACTGACAAATCCTCTTCTCTGGCATCATGACTACATCTCAGCTCCGGGGGCCATAATCCATGGTCCGCTGAAGAATGTCCAGAAGAGGTTCAAGCTGACAAATGTGTCCAAATGTTTCGAGGCGATTGAAAACACGAGACTATCTGGAGCTGTTCCGATTGACAGGAAGATCAGCAAGTCGATAAAGGATTGTCTCAAGATGTGTACGAAGTAAGTCGAGTACAGAGTGGCAGAGAGGCAGAGAGACAGATAAACGGGCGGAAGGTACAAGAAACCAACTGTTTTCTAGATCCCAGAGATGCAAAACAGTGGTCTACGAGGAGTCACTCTCAATGTGTGAGATCTTCTCAGAACGAGCTGGAGAAGCCTCCTTCCAAGAGTCTACCTCTTCCACCCTCTTCCAGCCAATCGTTGAGGATCCACAGAAATGTCTGAACACAACCACGAGAGCCAAAATGCATGCTGCTCCTACAGTTCAGAAGAAGAAAAAAAAGGAGGAGGAGATTTCTTGTGAGTTCTGGGCTAAAAAAAACACGTATAAGATTGGTTTAGATGACTGTCCTGAGGGAGAAGACCACATTCTGACTAGGCAAGAAGGTATTAGAGCGGTGGATACGGAGTGGAAGGATAAGATTGTCACGAATGAGGACGACTGTGTGTCAACGTGTTTGAACGTGAGTAACAGTGACAGTGGCTGTTCACAGTTTCAGGGTCCAAAAAGTTGTCTGGCCGCCGGTTACTCTCACGAGACCCAAGAATGTGTCGTCTACAATAGCATAGCCAACAATATAGAAGTACACGAGCCCACCACTCTGTACTCCAAGATGTGTGTTCCAGGTAGCCATCTTTTCAAGTTTCGAACCTCAAACTCTGTTCAGAGAGCACGGCAACAAAATGTTATGGTGCTACAATAGAACACGTCCAGCAGGCTGTCCTTTTGAGCTCAATGAGAGAGGCCAAAAAGGTCTCAAACAAGGCTGCCTGCTTGAAGGCATGTCTCAATACGAAAGACTATACCTGCATGAGTGTCATGTTTTACCCGAAGGAGAAAACCAATTGTATTCTGAACGATGGATCTCTGTCCTCCTCTCCTGATTCCTTCGTGGAAGAACTCAATCGAGATGTGGAATACTTTGGAGTCGAAGAATGTTACGGGATCCAAGACGTCACACATAGGGTATTATAAAGCTTCACCTGTTTGAATGAAGGCATTTAGACCAACTACATAGTCGAGGACGATATCAGGCAGGGACAGATTACGTCAGGGTAAGGCAAATGACTCTCTAATAGTTAGAGCTTGTACAGGTCCAGACTGGACACATTTCTTCGCTCATGATCATCGCAACCTCATCACTTTTTCTCTCAATTGAAACTACAGGTCTAATAAACAGTTCTTTCTTTTGTACTTATAGTATGACTCTGTTAGTTGTGAAGAGGTACAGCTAGAGTGTCTAACAGTTGGGGTTGTGCTGATTAGGCTATCTCTATCAGTTGTGTGCGGGAATGGTGAAAGTTATTCCGGTGCTCGTTTTTTATTCCCGCCAGAATTTCTTTTCTCACATTATGATTCTTTTTTTCTTTTTCTCTTACAGAGAAACATGCTCAAGATCAGTTATTTGTTATCCGGTCTGTCTTGACATTGTGGACATCTCCTGTAAGTAAATTCTTCATTTTCCGCCTGCCCTTCATCTGCTCCTAGGTGACACAAAAGTTGCGACGTTCACCCGGAAGTCTAACTGCTTGACAAGAAGTTAGTTGCATGATTTCTAGGCTTTAGATATTGGTACTAATATTTTGTAACAACTTTTTGTATATGTGAACGAAATGATCCGCTCCGGAAACACTGTCTATACCTCAGTCAGTCGAATGAACACTTTCAATTTGTATATCGCCAAGAGGAGCATTTTTCCAGAGCTCTCTATCATATGTTTTTGGATTGAAAGTCAAATTTCAAAAAAAAAGAAATCGAGTCGGCGCATCTATCCGTGATCATGGGCCAAAAAACAAAATCGCTCCTTTTTGAAGTTGTGTGTCTCGAGTCTTCATTAGACTCTGTCTACATTTTTGCAGTTGTCCTGTGCTGGTAAATATTTAAACTCGATTATTTGCTATTCTCGATACACTCAAGCAAAACTGAAAAAGCAGCGAATCATGTAAGGCAAGATAGTAGAAAAATGTAGAAAGAGTCTAATGAAGGCTAGAGACACAAAATACTTCAAAATGGGGCAGTTTTGATATTCGATCCATGATACCACACCACGGATCAGATTTTTGCACTAAATTTGTCTACTATGACGGGTATCTACTATATCGAGAGTTGACTGTACACATAAAAAGATACTCCCGGTCTCCACCGTTGCCTCTCCCCATCTATACCACCTGATATCCCAGCAGTGGGCAGAATCGTCGGTTTAATTACCCAAGTTTGAGGTATTCAAATGCTTTCGACCCTGCGAATGTAGAGGTTGAAAGAAATTTTGCAACAGCCTTTCTTTTACGGGGAAGGCAGCACAATTGAAACATTAGGTTACACAGTCTTTGTAAAGCGTCTTTCTTTCAAAATAACCTGTACTACTGTTTTACTGGGAGCTAGAAAGAGGATGGTACCTAAGAACGCCTTTTTCTTCAGAGGTACTAGCAGAAACCTTGGAATGCCAATTTCCACACTTTTCGCGCCAAGTTCTAGTCTTGTCCAAACTTGTCGAGAGATAACACTTTAAAATTCAAGCAAATTGCTTCAGTAAGAGCTCATTTTGACGTCTGCTGCTACTCCAGATAGCTGCTTCCTTTTCACTACCTAAGTCATTTATATGTTTAGAGGCCACACAAGTTTCCAAGTCCAAATCCACCGAATTCGAGTGTAATCTGTAATTAAAACCGTATTGTCTTGCTGCCTTCCCATTGAAGGGAAGGTCGTTCCAAAATTTCTTTCAACCTCTGCTTGAGAGCAGGGTCAGAAGCATTTGAATACCTCAAACTTGGGTAATTAAACCGTCGATTCTGCCCACTGCTGGGATATCAGGAGGTCTGTATAGGGAGATGGTACGGCAAAGGCAGGGAGAATCTGTGTTAGAGACGCAGAAAGACCCTACACAGCATCTTGGACTGAGAATGGTCGAATAATTAATCTAACCTAAGTCGGACGTCATTCCATAGCTTCTTTGGACAGCCTTGAATCATATGAGACAGTTTTCATCTAACAAAATCCTCTTCGTGCCAGAAATGACGCCTGAACTGTCTTGTCAGTTAGCCAGTGGTTTTTCTAAGCCAGATTCTCCCTGCCTTTGCCGTACCATCTCCCCATCTAGACCACCTGATATCCTAGCAATGAACAGAATCGTTGGTTTAAATACCCAAGTTTGAGGTATTCAAATACTTCCGACCCTGCAAATGTAGAGGTTGAAAGAAATTTTGGAACGGCCTTCCCTTCAATGGGAAGGCAACAAGACAATACGGTTTTAATTACAGATTACACTCGAATTCGGTGGATTTGGACTTGGAAACTTGTGCCTAAATAATCTTTTCAGTCAGCCACCTGTTCAACTGCGTCTGACCCAGATACTCCCAGCTTCTACTGTTCCATCTCCCCATCCAGACCGCTTGATGTCCCACCACCGAACAGAATGGTCGGTTTAATTACCCAAGTTTGAGGTTTTCAAATGCTTCCGACCCTGCTCTTAAACAGAGGTTGAAACAAATTTTGGAACGGCCTTCCCTCTACTGCGAAGGCAACAAAATTAAAACATTAATGTTTTCTTTAGCGTTTGTAATGATCTCTCTACTACTAAAGTGCAATGGTGTCCGTCCGTCCGTGCGTCACCACGAGATAAAAGCTGGCAAGTCATGGCATGTCAAGAACTAAGTTGACAAGTCAGCTTTGGAGGGAAACTTGGGAACTTGGAGAAGCGGCGAAGTCGCCTGTTGTAAATGCTAAGCCAATACTAAGGGGCGGCGAAGCCGTCGTAGACGGCTGGTTTTCCTCTAAAGTTCACTTTGGCGTCTGCATGTAGAGGTTGAAAGAAATTTTGCAACAGCCTTCTTTTTATGGGGAAGGCAACTGGGCAATTCTTGAGGCATTCACAGGCTTTCATGTCCGTTTTACCGACGACCACTTGACAAACAACCAGAATCTGAAAACAAAGTATATGTTGAGCTGGAAAAAATCATGTGTTAAATCATAAGTTAAGTTTCTGCTTCAAGTTACAAATTGTTACAAAATGTCAGTGAAAACAACAGCAAAATGAACTAACCTCAAGTTATGCAGCTGTAACAATATAGGTATTCTTCTTCTTAGACTTTGTTAGCTTCAGCCACATCTCGATGCATCTTTCACTTGGTGATCCAGAACTTTAGCCTTAAAAGTCAGTTGTCCGATCCACGCTCCGCGAGAACAGCTACATCGATCATCTCTTCCAATGAACACGTTTGAAGCATTTGACATATGACTAGACTTAGGACGGAATATAGGACTCCTCACAAATTTGCCCGAATTTGCCCTCTGATCTGAGGGTGTGTTGCTCGAGACTCGCCCAGATCCAATTCTCGAGACGAAAACAAGGGAATCAGAGAGACGATGCAATAAAACGGGAATAAAGTACTTGGATAGGAACGGGAGTCAGCGCAAAAGTTCAGGTTTGCTATCCGGAGCAGCTGCAGACGCCAAGGTGAACTTTAGAGGAAAATCATTACAAACGCTAAAGAAAACATTTATGTTTTAATTTTGTTGCCTTCCCAGTAGAGGGAAGGCCGTTCCAAAATTTTATTCAACCTCTGTTAGAGAGCAGGGTCGGAAGCATTTGAATACCTCAAACTTGGGTAATTAAACCGACGATGCTGTTCACTGCTAGGATATCAGGCTCTCTGGAATGGGAGATGGTGCGGTAGAGGTAGTGAAGTTCGTGAAACCGGTGAAACCCTGGGAAAGGCATCTTGACACAAAGTAGTATATTCATCTATTGAAGTTGAAGCAGATGGAATTTCGAAGTCTCTTTGGACTGCTGTGATCCAATAAAAACATAGTTTTAGTCTAACAAAATTCTCTTCATGCTAGAAAAATGCCTAAATAGTCCTGTCAGTCAGCCACCTGTTCCTCTGCGTCTGACTCAGATACTCTCAGCCTCTACCGTTCCATCTCCTATTCTACACAGCCTGATATCCTAGCAATGAACAGAATCGTCGGTTTAATTACCCAAGTTTGAGGTATTCAAATGCTTTCGACCCTGCTCTCAAACAGAGGTTGAATAAAATTTTGAACGGCCTTCCCCTCAGTGGGTAGGCAACAAGACAATACAGATTCAGATACAGCCTGCACTATTATGGCTCTCTGGAATGGGAGATGGTGCGGCAGAGGTAGTGAAGTTCTGCGTCATAGACGGACGGTGTGAAACCCTGTGAAAGGCATCTTGACAATTCGAGTGCAATCTGTAATTAAAACCGTATTGTCTTGTTGCCTTCCCATTGAAGGGAAAGCCGTTCCAAAATTTCTTTCAACCTCTACATTGGCAGGGTCGGAAGCATTTGAATACCTCAAACTTGGGTAATTAAACCGACGATTCTACCCACTGCTGGGATATCAGAAGGTCTGTATGGGGAGATGGTACGGCAAAGGCAGGGAGAATCTGGCTTAGAGAAACCACTGGCTCACTGACAAGACAGTTCAGGCGTCATTTCTGGCACGAGGATGCACAAGTGTTTCTGACACGGAGTCTAGAAGGGAAGAAACGCAAATGGTCTGGTTGCCTTCCCATTAGGATAATCTGTATTTCTTGTTGCCTTCCCATTAGAGGAAAGGCTGTTCCAAAATTTCTTTCAACCTCTACATGAGCGCAGGGTCGGAAGCGTTTGAATACCTCAAACGTGGGTAATTAAACCAACGATTCTGCTTGGTGCTGGGACATCAGGCGGTCTGGATAGGGAGATGGAACGGTAGAAGCTGAGAATATCTGGGTCAGACGCAAAGGAACAGGTGGCTGACTGACAGGACTATTTAGGCCAGTCAAAGGCATCTTGACGGAAAATGATCTATTTATTTATTGAAGTTGATACAAATGGTATTTTTTTCTTTTTCTCCATGCTAGAAAAATGCCTAAATAGTCCTGTCAGTCAGCCACCTGTTCCTTTGCGTCTGACCCAGATACTCTTTAACCCAGCTTCTACCGAACCATCTCCTATTCCAGACCGCTTCCGACCCTGCGCTCACGTAGAGGTTGAAAGAAATTTTGGAACAGCCTTCCCTCTACTGGGAAGGCAACAAACATTTCAGTTTCAGACACATGGTAGTCTCACGGCTGTTTACATGAACTTGGAAACTGTTTCTGCCTTCAAATTAGTACAAACCATCTAAAAGTTGCAAACTAGCGAAAGAACTTGCAAAGACGAGCTATTAGGAGAGTAGCAGACGACAGTTCCCATGGATCCGGGCCCGTCAGCTCCCACCCGCAGCCCGAAGCATCGCTCCCATCATCCATTGTTAAAGAAACCGCTGCAGGTTATGCTGAAAGATTCGATCCTCTTTTGTGTAAAGGAAACTCTAATGTTTCAATCTTGTTGCCTTCTCAGTGGAGGGAAGGCTGTTCCAAAATTTCATTCAACCACTACATTGGCAGGGTCGGAAGCATTTGAATACCTCTAACTTGGGTAATTAAACCGACAATCCTGCTCAGTGCTGAGGTATTAGACCGTCTGGATGGGAAGATGGAACGGTGGAGACCGGGAAACACAGAGGAACTGGTGTCTGGTGACTGACTGACAGGACTATGTAGGCATCTTTTCTTGAATTTTCAGCTTATTCTTCAAATAGTGAATGCAATCTACTTATCGAAGGACTACATTTCGCAGAAGCATTAGAAACTTCTAGATAGTTTGTACTGTTTTGAAGGCAGAAACAGTTTCCAGGTTTAAGTGCACTGCCGTGAGATTACCAATTGTCTGAAACTAAAATGTTTTGTTGCCTTCCCAGTAGAGGGAGGGCTGCTCCAAAATTTCTTTCAACCTCTACATGAGCGCAGGGTCGGAAGCATTTGATTACCTCAAACTTGGGTAATTAAACCGATGATTCTGCTCGGTGCTGGGACATCAGGCGGTCTGGATGGGGAGATGGAACGGTGGAGACTGGGAGTATCTGGGTCAGACGCAGAGGAAGGTCTGACATCACTATTTAGGCACCACTTCTGGCATGAAGACGATTTTATAAGATGAAAGCTGTGTTTCTATTGGGTCGTGGCAGTCGAAAAGACTATAAAATTTTCAACTTCAATGGAATAGATCATTTTGCGTCAAGATGCCTTTCACAGCGTTCCACTCCATCTGTGACACAGAATTTTCTCACTGCCTTTATCGTTCCATCTCCGCACCTAGACCACCTGATATCCCAACAGTGAACAGAATCGTCGGTTTAATTACCCAAGTTTGAGGTATTCAAATGCTTCCGACCCTGCTCTCTAACAGAGGTTGAATAAAATTTTGGAGCAGTCTTCCCTTCACTGGGAAGGCAACAAGATGATACAGTTCGTTGGGAGATGGTGTCAAGTCTTTTCTTGAGGGACATTTGCTGGATCTGTCTTCGCGGCGCAGAAAGATAGTCCTTGTCGGCCAGGGTCCAATCGTCCGATTCGTCTCCCGCAGCCACAGGAGCCATCTGCCAGCAATTTGATTCCTTTAATATAATTCCGATGAACAGTACAAAAACTTGAATTTTTTTTTCCGCTGTATATTTGGCTATTACTTCTCAGTGGAGAGGACAGAGTCGTACTTCGGAACCCAAACTTTTTGCTTGATATTATTAAAATACTGACTTTTGATATGATATTACAATTGGATACGTACCCATTTATCATCATATCATATGTCAGCCAAAAACTGTGCTGCCGCCGGCGTTGGGCTATCTCAAAGGAGCCGGGCAACTATGGGTTTCTGCCGAAAACAGTCGAAAAAAAAAAATTGGATCCGGAAGGAACGAATCAGAGAGGTCAAAAATAGGACTGACTAGCCAGACTGGTAGAAATTTGCGAAAAGTTTTACCTTTTCGATTATATCAACCGATTTTATACCACCGGAGAGCTACACTACTACAATCCAAAATATTTCGTTAGCTTTTTTGCTCGGTCACCACATCCGAGTCTAGTAGGATTGGACAGGGTTGCACCATGGTATCATCACCTTTGCCATAATTTTCAGATAATTCAATGATCCTTTTTGAAAAACTTACTTTTTGTTCTACCAACTTCCAGAATCATTTATAGCCCATTTGCGAGACGTTTCATACCTCAAGATCCGCTTGATTAGTAGTCATTGGGGGACAAGAAAAGAATTTGCGACTGCCATAGCTCGATGTGCCTTCCCCGACCCCTTTATGTTAACATATATTATTGCAATGACTGTAGATCTAAGAGATCTCAGACAGAACGCCACTTCCAAGTCTTCCAGGGTCTTCTGGGAATCGTACAGAAAGAACACCCTGTTACAGAAATGGACCCCTTTGAATGACTACCCCTCGGTGTGAAAAAAGGTGTGTGGCGGCGAAAGAAAGCAGCTGCTGCTATTATCAAATAAGCCTTCAAGAATCAAGAATCACATTTGTCAAGATATTCATTACAGCCTTCCCATGTGTTCTACCTGTCAGAAGTATTCCCTTGACTGCTAACTCCCCTCTTCAAGCTACACAATCTTTTTTATGCAGTTATTGCTAGAAAAGACAGCTGGGACAGTTCCATCTTATTCATGACCTTTGTTAATCTATCAAATCCGTACTTCACGGAAGAACCTGTCGCACTAATGCCTTCGGTTAAATACTCTTCCATTGTGCTTATCATATTAGAAACTATTGCTACCTGCTATTTGCTGCTGTTCAAATCTCCTCCACACCTCTCGCGTGCTTTCCGATACCTTATGATTTACCACAGCGTGACGTAGGACTTTTTACTTTTTTAATAACATCACTCTTCCAGTATTGGTCTTCTCATACTACACTTTTTAGTATGTTGTTATCCCATCGTACTATTTCCTTATACTGCTTTCTACGGAAAGGGACTGTTCTCAGATATGAATGTCCCTCCCCTATTACAATTTCAAACCTTGGCAATGCATCTTATTGGTATGTTTTTTGACTATCTGGATTGTTTTTGTGAATGCATTGGACTTGTAAGAAACGCATCAAAACCAAAATGGCTCAGTAGAAGTCAACATATTCTACCTGACGTTTCCCCAACTCCCCCGTTTCATCGGCAACTCTGATTTCCAGCTCTTCTTTTGGAGAGAATGACTGCCTTTAGCGAGTTCCCATCTGATAACAAAGGTTCCGCCGTGGGCTCATGTCGATATTCCTTGAATCCTAGATACGATAACACGCAACAAATCTCAGTAAATTTTCATGAAGGCGTGAAAAAAACGAGTTTAAAAAAAAGAGCGACACGTTACGCCCGCCAGGCGTAAAGTCTCGTTTCTTATGAGGGGCGAAACAGACGAAGACTATTAGTCCGAATTTGGAAGCGGCCTAATAGCTGTATCTGTCGTATCAACGGTCAACATTTCACTAATTGCAAGCATGAATTTTGCTCTCCTGATTACTGATTCTGGTTTGTTGTTTCAAAGATGTCCTCGGGATTATTACAAAATTTTATAGACAAAAACTAGGTTAAAAACAAAGAAAAGCTTGAGTTGTCTGCAAAATCAAGGAGAAATTTCAGTGTGTTTATCATCCGTGGGCGCTGTCTTCTACTACAGAATGGATGTTTTACTTCCCCGAGGTCATTTTTTAAACAACAAACCGGCACGAATTCTGTTCTATTCTATCAACTATGTTCTTTTGCCTCTGGTCATTTTCCCAGCTGCATATTTGGGTGAGCGACAAAAGAAAGTGACAAAGTATGACCTGTTCATGGAGCATCATGTCGTTTATCCGGATATTTTCAAAAAAGATGTGTTTTATGTTGTGTTAGGCGACCGGAATCCCGGTGGGTACTTTGGAATGATATATTACCCTACGGCTATACTGTATGGAGAGTTTCTTACCGTGTTCACTAACTACACCATCTTTTCAATTTTGAAGAAACACGCGGTGACAGTGTCAGTTGTTTCAAAGAAGCAGCATATTGAGGTGATTAAGGCTCTGATGATATTGGTTGGTTTTTTTTCTACTTGGGCAACAATGCTTGTTTCAGACAGTAGTGTTAGGAATGGTCCTATTTGTAGGGATAGCTCCTATAGGAATTCTAGTTGTTACGACTAGTTGGAGAGTCGACATATACCATATTTGTGTTCTTATTATTGGTATATGTGTCCATACTGCCAAGCTGACCTTTGTCTTCTCCTTTCCACCCTATAGAAAACTCATTGTGAGCTCCTTGAAAGAGTGGAGAGGACAATATCGTACTTCGGAGATCTCGATCATTGTAATAAAAAAATAAATAAAGAGGAGAAAGTTTGTCTGCAAAAAGGCAAACATTTCTTGCTATTATAGTTCATTTCCAAAAAGATAACCGTAGCTCCCTTCGGCACCTCCGAACATTTTGCATTTACAGTATAATCTGTTTATAACCTAACCCCTCCTATCGGGCTAGGTAAATGTACGTTATAAAGAGGGGCATGTTATATGATAGCCCTCTACTTTAGATCTCAAAGACTGGTGTTTGTATACTTCTCTCTTTATTACTTTTATCTAAAATAAAAAGGGCTTGCGTCTCTGTGTGTCCGGATTAAGCCTCTTACTTTGGGCGCAGACAGGCTTTAATTCAGTGGGGGATCTTAAGATAGCTGGAGAATATGAGTCTTTTCGCTTCTGCCAGGGATAGATCTACTGGGTATCACAGGGTGACAGGTAAGGGAGTCTCAAAAGGGAGAAAACAAATTAACAAGGGATTCGATTAGGGAGGGGGAATATGAGAAACAATGAAAGTAGAGGTTCTAGCCTGGGAAGTCCCTTCTTCAGCTTATTCTTCAAACTGTGAATCGCAATCTACTTTTTGAAGGACTACATTTCGCAGTCATTCCCATGTGTCTAATGGTAGTTATTTTGTGATTTGAAATATTTGGTTTAAGTGTAAGTTTGTTCCTTCCAATCATGGGTCTCTCACAGACGTTAACAAAGTCTGCTTTGCCTTGGTTTCCATATTTGGAGTGTCTGGAGGGATTGTTTTGATCACCATGAACCCAACATATCAACTGGATGCACAAATGTTGTCGCTGAAAACAACCTACAAAATAGAGGCTGCGCTACCTTTGTCAAGCAGCAGTTTCAAGACAAGAAACTTAATGCTGTTTCAATAGCATAAAGTTAAAACTCCCTGATATGGCTAAATGAGTCGAGCGCGAAGCCGAGTTAGATGATAACCCACGACGAACGATGAAGATATTTGTGCCATAGCTGACCTCGGACAACAGAGAGAGGCTGGAACGCTCAAACTCAAAAACGGAAGTTGCGTTCGTTTCCCCTTTCTGCTTTGTCATTGTTTGCCTTTGTCAAGCTGTAATAGCCCTCACCCTTCCATATTTTGTCATCTTACCTCTTATATCTGTAGCTTTTCTTCGCTGCTTTGGGGCGGAAGTCTCTTTTTTTAACCTAGTTGAGGTCCTGCGAAGGTACTTTCTAGTCCTTAGTTCTTTCCCCGTTTGGCTCTCCGGTTCCCTTGTCACAACACGACAACTTCTGACAAAACTCAGATCTCGACACTAAAGAGGGGGATCTAGATGCTTAAAAGGGCTAAATGAATGCTAAAAATTATTTTGCGCACTCACACACATGTGGTGATTGTCGTATGCTACTGTGACTCTTCTAACTTTTCGTCCATTCTCATTGTTTCGATAAAACATTTATAGATTCAGAAGTTATAAACGAGTTCCCAAGTTCAACTCACCTAATAATAGTGCAGGCTATATCTGAATCTGTATTGTCTTGTTGCCTACCCACTGAGGGGAAGGCCGTTCAAAATTTTATTCAACCTCTGTTTGAGAGCAGGGTCGAAAGCATTTGAATACCTCAAACTTGGGTAATTAAACCGACGATTCTGTTCATTGCTAGGATATCAGGCTGTGTAGAATAGGAGATGGAACGGTAGAGGCTGAGAGTATCTGAGTCAGACGCAGAGGAACAGGTGGCTGACTGACAGGACTATTTAGGCATTTTTCTAGCATGAAGAGAATTTTGTTAGACTAAAACTATGTTTTTATTGGATCACAGCAGTCCAAAGAGACTTCGAAATTCCATCTGCTTCAACTTCAATAGATGAATATACTACTTTGTGTCAAGATGCCTTTCCCAGGGTTTCACCGGTTTCACGAACTTCACTACCTCTACCGCACCATCTCCCATTCCAGAGAGCCTGATATCCTAGCAGTGAACAGCATCGTCGGTTTAATTACCCAAGTTTGAGGTATTCAAATGCTTCCGACCCTGCTCTCTAACAGAGGTTGAATAAAATTTTGGAGCAGTCTTCCCTTCACTGGGAAGGCAACAAGATTGAAACATTAGAGTTTTCTTGACACAAAAGAAAGGGCCAATTCTTTCAAACTACTTCTCCTGCAGCATTTTCTTTAATAATGGACGATGGGAGCGATGCTTCGGGTTGCGGGTAGGAGCTGACTGGCCCAGATCCATGGGAAGTATCTTCTGCTACTCTCCTAATAGCTCGTCCTTGCTAGTTTGCAACTTTTAGATAGTTTGTACTATTTTGAAGGTAGAAACAGTTTCCAGGTTCAAGTAAACTGTGAGACTACAGTGGGTCTGAAAATAAACGTTTTGTAGCCTTCCCAGGGGAGGGAAGGCTGTTCCAAAATTTCTTTCAACCTCTGTTTGAGAGCAGGGTCGGAAGCATTTGAATACCTCAAACTTGGGTAATTAAACCGACGATTCTACTCGGTGGTGGAACATCAAGCGGTCTGGATGGGGAGATGGAACGGTGGAGACCGGGAGTATCTTTTTACGTGTACAGTCAACTCTCGATATAGTAGATATCCGATATAGTAGACTAGCTTAGTGCGAAAATCTGATCCGTGGTGGGGTATGATGGGTCGAATATCAAAGCTGCCCCATTTTGAAGTATTCTGTGTCTCGAGTCTTCATTAGACTCCTTCTACATTTTTCTACTCTCTTGCCTTGCTGGGAGTATCTGGGTCAGACGCAGATGAACAGGTGGCTGACTGAAAAGACTATTTAGGCATCTTTTCTTGAATTTTCACCTTATTCTTCAAATAGTGAATGCAATCTACTTTTCGAAGGACTACATTTCGCAGAAGAATTAGAAACTTCTAGATAGTTTGTACTGTTTTGAAGGCAGAAACAGTTTCCAGGTTTAAGTGCACTGCCGTGAGATTACCATTCGTCTGAAACTAAAATGTTTTGTTGCCTTGGGCTGCTCCAAAATTTCTTTCAACCTCTACATTCGCAGGGTCGAAAGTATTTGAATACCTCAAACTTGGGTAATTAAACCGATGATTCTGCTCGGTGCTGGGACATCAGGCGGTCTGGATGGGAAGATGGAACGGTGGAGCCTGGGAGTTAATGGATCAGACAGGTGGCTGACTGGCAAGACTATTCAGGCATCTTTTCTAACATGAAGAGGATTTTATTAGATGAAAACTGTTTCTATTGGGTCGTGGCAGTCGAAAAGAATAAAATACCATTTGTTTCAGCTTCAATGCATGAATAGAGCATTTTCCGTCAAGATGCCTTTCACAGGGTACCACTCCGTCTGTGACACAGAATTTCACTGCTATTGCCGCTCCATCTCCCCATCTAGACCACCTGATATCCTAGCAATGAACAGAATCGTCGGTTTAACTACCCAAGTTTGAGGTATTCAAATGCTTCCGACCCTGCGAATGTAGAGGTTGGAAGAAATTTTGGAACAGTTTTCCCTCCCCTGGGAAGGCAACAAGATGAGGCTTATTTTGAAAATGACCAAGAATGATTCTAACTGTTCCTTATCTGTGCTATTTGTCTTCGTCTTCGACTGTCTTTCCGCTGTCTGTAGCAAAGAGGAACAAAAACTTATTATTATCTTCATTGAGTGTGTGTGAAATACTCTATATAAAGAACTTATGACTATTTTAAAACAATGTACACAAGGATCGCAAGGCAGAAAGTGGTCTCCGCGAGCGGAAGAGTAGGAGATCAGAAGGTCAAGCATTGGACCCTGCCCGGGACGAGGACGATCCCCACGGATGAAGTGAAGAGCAAGGCAGCGTAGACGGTATTTATGGGGAAATAGGGGAAGAGGAGAAAGTAGAAGAAGAGGAGGAAGGAGTCTAAGACTTTACAAACCGAGTAGGGAAGTATCACGAGAGGCTGTTGTAGGTTATGCGCTGAGAAGGGGAGAGGGGAGAGGAGGAAAGAATAAATAAGAACTGTGACTAGTTGACCCTTTTTCGGGGAAGGGGAAATAGGAAGAGAGACAGAGAATGTAGCACCTTTTTGAACAGACAGAACCTCACAACGAGGAGCAGCACTTTGAGCACACGGACCAGCCGTAATCGAGTTGAGTTCGTAGGGATCTGGAAGATAAGACCATAAAAAAGGTAATGACCGTGGTAGAGGTAATCTTGATCTATATCTGAGCTATAAATCTCCTGTTGAGGACATCGATACAGCCTACTGTAAGTGTTCGCGCCTTTATCAAACTTTGAAGTCATATAACGAGACTGATCCAAGAGCACATGTATCTTCTACCCTATCATTTGGATCGTTTTACAGCTAAGCATCGTCTGGGCTGCAACTATCCGTAAAAGCTCTAGAAGCCCACGGTTAAGTGAATACGCTATTCCGTACTTGTTTTTAGGACTGAAGATGGCATCTTTGCGTCTTCTAATGTTCTGCAAAGTTGTAGCCCGTAAACTGCACTACAACTTTGCAGAATATTAAAAAGCTCATAATACCGTCTTCAACTTGAAAAGCGCAGGTACACAATTGCGTATTTCACCTTTATGATACACGGAATACCTTGGTTAGAGCGGTCCCAGAGTACAACAACTTCCTAGTAATTAGTATTTTTGAATCCCAGAGTAACTGCTAGAAACAAAGTTCTACTACAAAATACTATAGTTAGGTGCATTGTTTGTATTGACTACAGTAACTTTTTAGCTTCTGGGACACGTTGTTCATGAAACAACTAACTGTTCCGCCCTTTGCGGCTCTGCAAAACGTAAAAAAAACCCGAATTGATAAGAGCTTACCTCTCCGAAAGGATCATCCTTAGTGTCATCTATCCTATAGCTGTCGAGAGTGAGGGCCCAGAAGCTCCGCCATCGTTCTTTTTCCTCGACTTTCTCTGCGTCTTGGTCTGAAAGAGTTCATCGTTTAAACAGGACGCTCTCGATCAAGTTTGCCACCTTGGTGCCAGCGTCCTGAGCTTTCCTCCTTTCTTCGTCAGCCACGATTAGGCTCTTCACATACTGCCCGATCTGTTCATCGTCCTCACCAGCAGCAGCCGAACGTTTGGTTGCACCATTAGGTAGCTAATAACCGACAGAATGACCCAAATCCATTAGAGGATGTTCTCACCTGATGATGTCCATTAACCATCGGCCCGCCGCCGTTCTCCGTCTTGACAGCCTTGGCTGGTGGCGGTCGCTGCTGGGGCTCTGGAAGCGGCTGTTGTTGTATTCCGAACTGAGGATGAGACCCATTGTCGAACTGTCCCGGCTGCGTCTGCATCCGAAAGTTCGGGTTCGGCGTCATGGCTGTGGCCTGGGAGACATTGGTCATAGTCGGCTGGGTACTATTGCTCTTTGAGACCATTTCGACCACCGAGGCTATCGAAGAGTCTGAAACTGAAGGATAATGGCTCGATAGAAGCTGTTTCTGAATACCTATCCGGTCTCCGTTGGGCGTAGAAGGAGCATTTTCCTTGACCGCCGTCGATGAGGAACTCGATGCTTCATCCAGCAATTCGGCTGGCAAAACAGCTCCCAGATCTGCCATCGGTTTGATGTCTATGTCGTCCAGGTCGCCTAGGTCTGAAAGAATATTTTTAACTTTCGGAATCGGACACTCGGATCAAATCTAATAACATTGTCCTTAAGCGCGCAAACCGTGGCTCTTTTCGGTCAGAAGACAGCATTTTCCAGCCTCGATATGGTTTGTAAAGTTCAAAAATCAGATCAAAATCTACAACTTTGCAGAACATGGCAAAACTGTGAAGTTGCGTCTTCGGGTTCAAAAGTGCTCGCCAAATATCAGCCAATGTGGTTTCAGAAATAGAACGAACCACAAGAGTCGTCTTTCGAGAGGAACTGGTCCAGCTGATCCGACTGCTGCCCAGACTGAGCGAAATTGAACAGATTTCCATGGGAGTCGTGTCTCAAGAAGCCTCCGTTGACCATAGCGTGCTGTTGCTGTTGCTGGGGATAGGTGTGAGGAGTGATGGGAGAGGCCGTATCTGCTCCGAACTCACTGGAAGGTCTCTGGGAGACGGGATGCACTGAGCCGGGAGGTCCTTCTGAAACTGAATGGTCAAAGAGAAAAGTCATTCGAAGTAAAGGGAATTGAGCCTGTGTGCGCCAAGCGAGTGCTTTGGCACTGCACCATTTGAACGAAACCCTGGCGCGGAATCAAATTTGATAAGATGCTGATTCACGAGGCACGCGCTTCACAGTAGAATTCAAATGAAGAAAGAGACATACCCATGGGTGTTCCTGGCGGATAGGGAACATGTGCTCTCTGCTGCTGCCAATGAGGGTTGTGTCCCTGCTGTGCCTGAGCCTGTACTTGTTGTTGTTGTTGGAACATCATCCTCTGCTGCAACTGCTGCTGCTGCTGCTGGTGCTGCTGCCACATTTGTTGCTGCTGTTGAGGCGTGGCTCCCGGTGGATAACCATATTGTGGATGTGGATATCCTTGAGGAAAGTTCTGTCCCATCATCTGAGGCATTCCCGGATGAGGCATGTGCTGTTGAGGCGGCAACATTCCTTGTTGCTGAGCCATGAACTGTTGTTGAGCAGCATTCTGGGCAGCCAACTGCTCGGCGTCCTTCTGCAGTTGTCTCTTCGTTGGCTTCCTCTTTTTCTTGCTCGGAGCCGGTTCGGGCTCGGCAGGTCGTGGCATAAACTGTGGCGTCGGACCCGGCACCATCTGAGGATTGACACCTTGAGGCGGATACTGAGGAGGAACCATCCGTTGTTGATTGGTCTGAGCCTGGTACATGGCTTGCTGGGGGTGTTGTGGCTGTCCTTGCGGGTAGTTCTGAAAGTTTTTTTTTAATTTTGATGTAAATTTTGATAGAAAACACGAAATACATGTGGAGCAGAAGTTCCACTTCCGTATAGGGACCTTAATAAAGGGCCATTTGAAACTGGCCACAGAAACTGATTTTAACGACTTTCGATGTTTTGCAATGTTGTAGCACAAAACAAGAGCTACAACTTTGTAGAAGATTCAAATATTCGAAAGTCTTCTTCGCCATCAAAAAATGAGAGTCAACTTGCGCATCAGGCACTTCCAAGTGGACTAGGCGCGCCAGGGCCCAAATTACGCCCATGAGAACATTTTTGAGTCTTTTGATGTTTTGTAAAATTTTAGAGCTGGCAAAGAGCTAAAACTTTGCCGGACATCGCTACAGTGCAAAATTTATGTTTGTTCCCGAGAACAAATCCGAAGAAGGCTCAACTCACCACAGGAACTTGCGGCCGAACCTGATGAGGAGGGCCCGGATTGAAGAAGGGCTGCTGCTGAGGCACACATCCCGGTGTTCCCGGATGTCCTGCTGCTGCAGCTGCCTGAGCTTGTATTTGTTGTTGCATCTGGTGCTGCATAGCCGCATTCGGATGTTGCATAGCAGCATGCTGTTGCTGCTGCATTATAACCATCCTCTGTCTCTCCATCGCCATCATCTGAGGATTCATTTCCATGCCAGGAGGGACCCCAGGAGTTCCAGGGACTGGATGTTGCTGTCCAGCTGGTCCCGGCACGGCATGAGCGTACTGGTACGGTGAAAACGATCGCTGTGCTGCTGAAGGATGCACCGACGGCGGTCCATTTGTGGGGGGAACGCCTTCTCGACCAGGCTGTTGGTTGCTGAAACTTGTGTCCTTTGACAGAAAAAAAGAAGGACTACCTCAGAAGACCGACAAGGAGGGGACTACTGTTCGGAAGCTGCTGGGGCCTTTGTGGCATGGGAACCTGCCCTTCGGTAGGAACTCCAGGGTGAGGAGCAAATTGAGCGGGAGGACCTTGTTGAGGAGGCTGTCCCGGCATCGGTGGTCGCTGTTCTCTGGAACAGGTATTGTCACTTTTTCCCTTCTCAAACTCACATTCGATCAAAAGTAGGCTCGGTCCTCGGAGGTGGCTCGGCTCTCGGAGGAGGAGGTGGCGGTGGTGCCGGTGGATCAGCGATGGTCATCGGCTCCCCATCCTTTCCAACCTTCAGTCTATCCACTCCTAAAGTTCTCTTCTTTCTCCGATCAGACACACTCCTACCTATTCTGCGCAGAGTTTGCGGCTGAAAACTGGCTATCCGTTTTAACCTCTGGGCCTTTTTCAATGGGAGTTTTATCCGGAAATGCAGTTTCCGATAGGGAGATGAGTTCGAAGAGGTCATCTCGCCAGCTGACGGCTCCTCACTCGATGCCGAAGAGGACAGACGTGGAGTTGTGGCGAAACTCGTCGAGGGCTGTGAGCAGTGATCTGTTTCTAGTAGAAAACAGTTATAAGAGATAGCTGAGCTCACTATTTGAATTGCTCGGCGTCACGGCAGCATGAGGATACGCGGACGTGGAGGGCTGATTGTAGAGAGGTAGCGTGCCGATGGCCGGACTCTCAGGAAGGGCTTGAGCTGCCGCCTGGTGATGAGCGCCTGTCGAACCCCAGGATGTTGAAGGCTGCTCCAGAGCTGAGGGTCCGCCCAGCATCAACAATCATCCAGCACACGACGTCCGGACACAGCTAAAAATTTCAGCTCTTTCGGGAAGAGAAATGGGGAAAAGGGTAAAGGAGATACCAAATACCATTCTTTCAATCCACGATTTCCGAGTCAAGAACCATTTTTGAGATTTCTGATGTTCTGCTAAGTTATAGACTATGGTCAGTTCTACAAGCTTTTAGAACATTAAAATACTCTAAAATGACTCTTTGAAGGAATTTCGGTAGCTACCGTGGCGTCGGATTGGGAGAAAGGCTCCAAGCTTCGTATCTGTTTTTCAGCAACAATGTATCGCTTTAGAAATGTTAGATCTTTTGCAAAGTTAAAGAATTTCGTCTTCTCTACAACATTGTAGTACACCAGCTCGGATAAAAATGACTCTTTGAATGAGTTTTGGCAGTTGGCGCGCCCAGACGTTCCAAACCAGTGAGACAAAAAACTTCGCGCCTAATTTTTGAGCTCAAATGACGGCCTTCTTGAAATTGGATGTTCTGCAATGTTGTAGAGTTTAATGTCCTTCACAACTTTGCAAAGCATTGAAACGCTGAAAATTGCTTCCTTATTGCCGGAAAATGAGAGACAAGCGGCCAGTCTACCTAGTGTACCTCTGTTTGAATTTGCCTCGCTGAGTTGGAATTATTTTCAAGTTTGGAAATAAGGAAAAAAGAGTTTTGGGAAAGAAAAGAGGTAAAACCGAGGAAAAATAGCTGTAAAAACTAGAAAAAAGGTTTTAAGACCACGTTAGGCCGAATAGCGATGCAATATCAGAGCCCAGGTCCTTCGTGACATTATTTTTCTTGATTTTCCTCTATTTCTGTAGCATTTGAAATAAAAAACTACTTGAGAAAGAAGAAAGAAACAAAAAACAAAGAGATTGAACAAAAACGATACGCTATTGATTCCAAATTATCAGTTCCACTCGGAGCGTGAACTTTGTAATAATGTGTTTCACACTTTTATTCTTTGTTTACCGACCTCTAATAGGTTTTATCTATTTCAAAAACGTAAGAACACAAATTTTGTATATAGAAAATACGGAGCAAGTAAGAGATTCGACAGTATTCCGATAATTTAGAAGCAGGTCAACATGTTTGGGTTCGCGGTCAAAAAGTGCAGGAGGTTTGGAATAACTCTGTTCAGTTTTTAGCTGTCAATTTAGGCTGCTAGTGGAAGAGCAAAGATCAAGATCATCTGACCGTGATTATCAAGAATCTGAAGAAGTAAAATCAACGCTTCGGAAACGGACCGCTCGCGCGAGTCTTGCGTTGCGTACCCCTCAACCGCCCCGCTCGAACGACGCGTCGCGTGGAACTCGTGATGCTACAGTAATCCCCGAAGAGTGTGTGTCGAGGGGAGATAGAGTTTTCTAGTTTTAAGATTGGTTCAAAGCGGTCCAAGCAATGTAAACTGTTCTGTGCGATTGACTGTTTGGAATAGTGACTTTTACAGGAGTTTTGGGCCTTGACTCTTACTAAAGATAGTTCTTGATTGTTCTTAAGAATGTCACTAGTTCATTTCTGAAAAAGTTAAGGTAGAAAATACAGAAAATTGTTGATTTCTACGAGAAACTCCGGCTTCCCATAGAATTTCAATTGACCTGCATTTGAAATGCCGCGCGACTTGGGTCCTGGCACGAAATCCCTGGTGATCAATTTTTCTGCTCGGTCGAAGTTGGATTTTCACCCTTTTCCTAAATTTCCAGCCGCTCTTTTCTCAATTTTTCCGCTAATTTCTGTCTTGTTTCCCGTTATTTTGACTCAATCGCAAAGAAAAATGTATTTTGAAGGTGGCAAAACGTATATTTCGGCAGGAAACTGTCGATTTTGAAAGGACGACGTGTCTACACTTTTCCTACGCCATTTTCTTTTTTGTCAGTAATTTTCCTTGTTTTGCTTCGTTTTCTCTCTCTATAATACGCTTTTCCCCCAGAATGAAATACTTGGGAGCTTATTTGCTGGCCAACCTCGGCGGAAATGCCAACCCTTCTTCCCAGGACGTCCTGAAAATTCTTGGTAAGTTCTCTTCCGTTAATTTTCTTCATTTACGCGAAACTGGTTACACTGTTGAGGTATCCTTGTATATTAAGCCGGGGTACTTTGCTAAAAGTGCACTGTGCCTGGTCTGAGGCAAGGAAAATTGTAGAGACCATCAGACACTATATTCAAGCTGTCTTGAATCTAGTCAAGATGAATCCCACATTCGTTTTCACGTTACATTTACTGTTTTCATGTTTTCCTGTTACTAAATTACCATTTTTAAGGCGCCGCTGGACTGGACTGCGACATGGATGATGCTAACAAAGTCGTAGAAGCTCTCGCTGGCAAGGCCGTCGCCGACGTTATCGCCGAAGGAAAGAAGAAGTTGGCGTCAGTTCCATCTGGAGGATCTGCCCCGGCTGCTGCTGCTCCCGCTGCCAGCGGAGCTGCCGCCCCTAAAGGTTCGTCATTCTTTTCGTCTTTTCAAATGTCGTTTTCCAGCCGAGGAGAAGAAGAAGGAAGAGCCTAAAGAAGAGAGTGACGAGGATATGGGCTTCGGATTGTTTGACTAAGATGCCGGACTGTCTATCCTATTAATTTTCCCTCTCATTGTTATCTTCATGCAACATGAAGACTACCTGTACCAATGTTTCTGTTCTAGACAGTATGATATCACTTTTTGCTAGTTTGTCAATCTGAAGAGTTTGCTAGATGAGTTGGAAGAGCGCGGCTCGTTGGATCTTGCGCAACACGGTCGTATCTGGCGACAGTCTGACTCCTCAGCTACGTTTTCATCTCATCACAGAAAACTGCCCACTCTGGATGAGTACACCTGACAAATGCCCTCTGCCAGATCCTTACTGGGCGTTCTATTGGCCGGGTGGTCAGGCCATTACCAAGTTGTCTTTCCTAGTTCTTTTTCTTCTAGTCCGGACTTGCAGATACATTTCGGACAATAGCTGTCTCTTCAAGGACTGCGTAGTTCTCGATTTTGGCTGTGGAAATGGCTCGGCCTCCATAGCTTCTATCCAAGCAGGAGCCTCGGTAATAGCCAACGATATTGATAGAAGTAGGAGCTCCTTTCTTCCGCAGCCAGTTTTTAGATGCCCTTCTAGCCACAATAATGAATTTCCGTCTGAATAGAGTTTCCGATCAGCGGGTCATGTACACGAGCAGAAATCTAATGCTGGCCGAGAATGATGATTTTCTGCTCTCTAGCATTGATGTAAGCTCGATTTTGCTCCTGAAAAATTGGTCTTTTTACAGAACACGAGGCAAGTGTATGTCATACTCGGAGACATGTTTTACGACAGCGACTTTGCCTTGGCCATCTTCCATTGGCTCAAACGGTAAGCTCCTTTATGTGTTCTACCTCTTCCGCGAACTTCTCCAATGCCTATTTCTTTCAGTTTCTCATCCTAAAAAGCTTCTCCCGAGTTATTTCCGGTTCTCTAACCAGTAGATGTTTTGAGGGAAGACGGTAGTTTTAGTTCCTCTGCGAAATTAGCATACATATCCTGCCGCGAATAGAACACCTTGACTACCTGTGACCTATTCATGACAAGGAACAGGACTTTCTGTATATCACCGACTCCTAATGTCTCATCCTCCAACTTGTTCCTGTCATTCTCACCAGCACCTCTAACTGTTACTACAGAGTTAATAGGTCCTTCACCCTACAACGCTGTCCCTGTCAAGTTGTCCTACTCTGTTCTTCTCTTTCTAGCACTTTTGATCCCGTCTAACTTTGTATAATGTCAGTAATTCTGTCAATCCTTTGTCCATTCCTTACTAACCGTTTTCTTTTGTCACGGGTTCTCAATCAGCCATCTCCATGTCCTCACGCCATGTTGTCCACTTGTCTCTTTATAGCATTTTGACTCCGTCTGCCTCTTATCCGGTTAGGCTTCCTGTCAATTGCTCGTCAGCCTTTTCCTTTTATTCCACGCTGCCAAACTGTCACTTGTTGTCTTCTTGGCTTATCCTCTCCAAGGCGTCTCTTGCTGTCCATTGTTCAATAGGTTACTGTGGCTAGAAAAAATGCGCCTAAAATTGAAATTGTTCCATGATTTCCAGATAGAAAGTTCTAGATAGATTGGCCCCTATCACCCGCCCGTTCCCCTAATTTGTATAGCAAAAAGCTGGCGCCAATTCAGTACCTTTCCTTCCCTGTTATCTCGATGACCTCGCCCGTGTCAGCCTTGACGAAATCTAAACTCAATCTTCCCCTGATTAATTTGCAGAATCAGTCATCGCGTGGAGCTGCGAATTCTCGTTGGCGATCCGGATCGTCATCCGCTGGCCGAGGAGGAATATTCGAAAAGGAAAAGGATTTACAGACTTTATCACGGATTTATATTTCAGATACAGCGGCTTATTCACAAAAAGGAAGGTGGAAGAATACCCATTGGTTGGTTTCTTAGAGGGACAAAGAGAGACAAGTTTCAGCCCGGCTACGTGATTCGGGAACATTATGGATTCAACGTGGCCAAAGTATATGAGATTTTCATGAAATGATGTCGAAAATAAAAAGATATGTCGAGAGAGAAAAAAAGGAGGACACCCGTAAATGAGAGGCTGAGATTGCTGGATGAAAGAACTGGGCAAATGAAAGTTAGAAAAGAAATTCGAGAGAGACTAGGAAAATGTTACAAGCTGAGTCGTATAGAACGAGTTGCTCGAGCCGGTTGTGTCTCGTTCAGTCGATGGAGGAGCTTTTTACGCGTGGAAGCCTGTTGCGCTGATCGTAGCAGTCTTTTCCGCTGTTCTTCTCGCTGTCGCTCCATCTGGCGTCGAACTAGGCGGATTTCGTCCTAAAAATCAATCTGATCCAAGGGATACAAACAAATAATGTAAACAAAATCAATTTTCTGCCATTAACACTTGCTAGAATCGTGGCCTAATTGAATAGAGTACGGCAATCTGTCGACGCGTAGGACGTGCATTATACGCGTTTGCCATCTCTTTAAAATTTTGCTATCCAACCATTTTTGGCGACTCTGTGAAGAGATAGCGTGCTCCTTTCTTCTCAAAATGTATTTGTCAGAAACCTTTTAGTTCACCGCCTTTTCAGCCAGCTCGTTACAGTAAACGGCCAATTCTTTACAAGAGAAAATTCCGCAGCTCGCCCCGCATTTACACGAGTGTACTTCGAACAAATTCCAGCTGAACCGAAAGCAAGCCTTTCTATGAGCATCGATCCAACTTGTCGCATTATTCTTTCTTCAAGTACGGCGCTTTAAAATTAGAGAGACAAACTCACATAGCCGCAGTCGACTGTGATCCCGTGCGTCTGAATATCGTGCCATTCGTCCGAGTTGATTTCGCAGATTGCCGGCAGCGGATTCCCGGCTGTTTGTTGCGCGGCACAGACCTGGTAGCAGGGAAGGATCCACTCTATTACGGACTGCATCTGGCAGTAGTTGAATCCTGAGTTCCGATTTGTTTTATTCTACACATCCAAAAAGCGTTACCTGTGACTCGCTCGACGAGGGAATGGGGCTCGTAGGACTGGAAGAGGACGGCGGCGGCCAGTTCGCGGTAGGAGAACAGATGATGGTCTGCGTCTAAAATGGCCAAATCGAGGACGTTGGCCATGGTCATGAACTGGTCCCGCAGATATTTCGGCAGCTGAGCCGGCTTCTCGCTATAGTGCTCGTCGTCATTGACCTGAATCCAACACATATTTGAATTAGAAAAAGACGGACCTTTCGGCTGCCCATGAGCTGGAAGTAGGTGCTGAGCCAGTGAATGCTGGTCATCACATTAAGTGACCAGTCCAGCTTGTTCAACATCAACTTTTCCATTATTTCCACCTGCTCGTGGGTGCAGGCGTTGTCCGTGTACTCGACGAATTGTTCCAGCTTCGGCGGGTAGATTTCCTCGTACTTTGAGGCCAAGAAGAGTGCCGTCGTGCCGATACATTGGAGTTCTTCTGGCTTGATGGAGACGGTCTCGGACGCGAGGGTACGGTCCAGATAGTTGACCGCGAGATGGAACATCTCCCGGTGCTGGTTTTCGCTCTCGCAGACCTGGAAACAAGTTTTTTTTCAGGGAAAGAAGGAGTTAGATTGGTATATATCAATCTATGTCCGTCTGCACGCACTTCGTAGCTGAGTGAAAGGTTGCTTACTGCACGGTGGTTAGAGCGCTGGATCATAATCGAACGATCCGGGTTCGGTCTCTGTCGGAGTTTTTCTAAAGGCAAAGCTGGTATGTAATAAAACTATTCAATTTTAAACAGGAAAATCGATAGCTCCTGTGGCTGCTGCAGTACACAAGAGCCAGACTGAATCAGACAGCAGAATGAACCAATGTGATTTAGAATAGGTTACGCGTTTTTTCAAATGCGGTTTTGGACAGCTTGAGTATTCCTGCTTCAACCGTACCTCCATCATCCAGTCGACGAGAATAGCTCGCATTTTGCCGTCGATATTGCCGCGTACTTTGTCGACGTCTATTCGATCGAGGTCGTTCTTCTTGCACATCAGATTCCAGATCTGCGAAGGTTCGCCGAGACCTGTACAGAACTTTTCGTCCAGCTCTGGCGGCTTGTTGACAGCTTCCGCGCTGACGGCCTTGTCCAGTTCTTTCTGGTAGGCGACAAAGTTCACATTCTCCAAGTTTTCATCTAAAGACATATTTTTTGGGGAAGCGGGGGAATAAATACTTGAAAATTCGTCGTCCTCCATGTAGTCGTCGTCGCTGTCGAACGTGTCGCTGAAGCATTCTTCGTCGATATCCTCGAGCGTCTCGTTGTGCATCTTCTTCGGGGAGGGTCCGTTCTGTTCCAGGCAGCTTCGTTTGCGTCCTGACGACGAAGAAAGACTGGAACCGCTAAGACGTTGTCGCAGCTCCTCTTCGGTCGTCTCCTTACTCGGCAGATCTAGCGGCGTTTCCACATCCTCTTCCGACGAGGTGCTGGCTTTCGTCGCGATGAATGGTAGTCTGAAAATCGGTGTAATTGACCCTAAAGAACAAAGACCTACTTAGTTTGTTTAGGATCAGCTTTCGTCGCTTTCTTCGCGCTGTGTCCAGTCTTTTTCTTGCCCCTAGTACGACAGACTCGAACTTTACCAGCCATTCATTTGGTGGATCCTGAAAATGATTTTGAGTAGGATAAAAAGAGAGCTATGGAAGAAGGTACAGGAAAATGTTATTTTACAGCACAATACAAATATTTTTATGTATAAAGCGGTTCCAGGGCCTGTCACGAATAAAAAAATCGACAAAAACAGCCATGAAAAGCAGGAGGACATCATATAAGTGGGAAGATGTCGCTTTTTCTTTCACTCTCATTCGTTGATTTGAAATTGTAAAAGCGCGGGTTTGTACAAATTTGCAAATTTAATCTCCCAAGCTATTTCGTGCCTTTCCCGTACTTGACCAGTGTTTTGGCTAAAGAAACAGGATGAAAGACTATCAAGAACGAAACTGAGTAGAGATGGTACAAACCCAATGGAAAGCCATAAAAAGCAAGCTAGTATGGTCAATCTGGTGTCTTGCCCATAAAAGGTCAAAACTGGGTAACTACAGGGTGTCGGCTTATGAGTTCTCAACTCTCGCGCGCAAATTTGTCGACCGCACTGGGGCACGTTTAGAAGAACCGACGGACAGTCCTTTAACTCGCGTCACGTCACATTACTTGACCTTCTAAAGTCTTTCATCTGTATTCTTCTGTTCGTAAAGATTGAGAGAGAAGATTAGGAGGAAAACTGAACTGACAAAAGTTCATAATTGCTCTTTGAAGGAAGAAAATGCCTTGGAAATCATCGAAAACTTTCCCGTTCTTATCACAACTTTTTTCTAAGATCCGAACCTTGTTTACTTTAATTTCTCTTCTTACCAAACTCCATTCTAATCACAAAATCATTACAGATCTGTCTCGGGTAATGTTTGACGACGATGAGGATCGTGATGGCCTTCTAATCGATGAGCACGACCAGTCCAATGGTGATTTGGAAAAGCACAAGGCGTCTCCACGTAAGTAAACAAATTGAGTTGATTTACTAATAAATTTGTCAAATACTGACGGAAAAATAGAGAAGTCTTGTCTTTTAGACTTGTTTGAACAAGGCAAATATTTCTGCAGACGTTTTGACCGTTTTATGCGTGGAAAAATTGCTCGAAATGCTGTAAAATATCTTTCACAATGTTTTCACACGTGTTTTGAAGGGAAAGTAGTGATAAGGGGATTAAAATGAGAAGAAAAATGTGTGACCAAGAGAAGTTCGGCCGAAAACATTAGAGTTAATGCTGTATGAATTCCTGCCAAAAGTACTGTCAGTTTTGGCGCCTTTCTGAGTCGCTATTTGTCATTACGATTTGATTTTGTTTCCCTTTTACAAATCAGTACCATTTACTTTCAGTTGTAAATACTTCCGTCGCAGATCTCGGTGAAGACAGCACCTTACATGGTATTGACCCAAATACAGGTTGGTTAGATCATAGAAAATGGACCTTTTCTGACAATGAAGGTTTGAACAGTAGCCGGGAAGAGGGCGAATTAGAAGACGACGAGATGGACACCTCGTCATACCCAATAACGCCGAAAAAAGTCGAAGATGTGAATTCCGCCGTGTAAGTTTCCAATCATTTTATCTTTTAGCCTTTCTTTTGAATTCTTGAATCCAGTGTTTATTGAAATCTTTCTTTTCCAGATCTACCCCAGACAGGAAGAGGGCTAACGGTGATTCAGAGACACAGTCAGCACAAGTCGAAACGGCTGTTAAGAGATCTAAAGTGGTGAGTGAAAGAATTTTTCATTGCGCGGTAAATCGGGAAAGTCTCCAGGCTCGGGCTAACTCTCTCTTTGTCGTACGTACCTTATAGGGTACATGAGTTGGTGCGCAGTCTGAAAGACACAGGAACAGTGCGATACCCAGAAGAGGACATGGTAAAGGGATAGAGATAGAGAGACACGACCTAGCTTTGTCTCCCACCGTATATTGCCATATCAGAACATCGAAAAACCAATATCTATCATTTCAGTCAATGGTCGAGAAGAGTACCTGCGTCCAGTCCGAAGCCTCTCAGGCAGATCTAGAAGAATCCGTTTTCGAAATGGAAGCCGGCTCTTCATTCACCATCCAAATGACCGTTGTCTGTCGTCTCGAGGGCACCGACACTGTCTACGTCTCGGCCAAATGGAAGGATCGAGAACTTTCGGGTATTTTGACGGACGGTGAGCCGCCCGGATTCGCCAACTTTGCTAAGAAGAGGTGGAATACAGTTTACCAGATATCAATAAGTGGTTTAAGGATGGCACTGAACAACAACAATGTGAGCGAGAGCGAGAAGAATGGACTGGGTAGCACTCCGAAAAAACGGGTACGTGGACAGGAGGCCAAGAAAAAGAACAAGGCTGATGGTATGGGTATAACGCGTTTAATCTAATGGAAATTGTTCAGAGGACGAGGAGGATCTGGATGTCACGGGTCTTTGTGATACTAGGGATAGCAGTTGTAGTGGAGGATCCGTCAAGCTCGTCGAAGTCAACAGGTTTGTGTAGCTGACAAAGTGACAGTGACTACGGCTATTCATTGCACTCTGTATATTCCAGTGCCTCTCTCCATTACTGTCCGGAAGACGGCTGTGAACATGCCTATCCCACCTCGGCCGAAATGGAATATCACATTTCAACAATCCACAAAAAGAGATCTGTAATCATTATAAGTTTTCCTTTTACTGGTCCATATTTAGGTCATCTTCGAGAACAACAGTACCCAGACCCTGGTCGACAACCTACCAAAAACGATGGTCTCTGTCCAAACAGACACCGAAGGTCTTTCCTTTGATGTGAAGCCTAAGTTAGAGGTGAGAGTCTTGTACATTCTTTCAGTCACGTTTTGCAGAAAACGGAGACAAACGGTGATATAAAAGATGAACAGTCGGACGGGCGTTTCTCCGATATTTCTGATGATGCGGCTCCAGTTCTTTTGAAAGAGGAGCCGAGGGCAGGAGGTGATACCAATAGACCGTCTACTTCTTCTGGTGGGACGCTAGACTATGCTTTTTCAAAGACAAATTCAGTTCCGACCACCCCACAAGCTGAGAAGACTCTACAAGCTGCCATAGTCCAGCCGACTCAGGTTGTTCCTCCCATTGCTGCTTCTCCAAGGGGTGAGTAGGCAGATAGACGGAGAGATAGATTGACGGAGGCGCAAGAACAAGTCGAGCTTTTAGCGAACGGTCTTCTGATCCCAGCTGCCACCTTCGTCTCTCCATTCTCAGCCCCGGCCAGCAGTGCTGTCGTGACACCGACTCGTGACGTCCGGACAAGTTCAGCCTCTAACGTGTCAGATTCCGCCTCGAAGACAGTGGCATCCCCTGCTCAGTCCAGAGGCTTCCATCCGATGATGCATCAGCAAGGTACCAATCCACTTTGCTCATTTTAAATCACTTTTAGGACCGGGCCCAAGCCAGGCTGCCCAGATGCAGGCCCAAATGTACCAGGCGGCCCAGATACAGCAGCTGATGATGCAACAAATGATGGGTGGAGGACGGGCAGGTTATATGCAGCCCATGCCAAATGCTCAGGAAATAGCAGCCTTACAGGCTCTTCAGGCAGGGCAGTACCAAATGTTCAATACGAAGCCTTGATTCTCTTCCCTTCCTCTTCTCTTCTTTCCACAGTACACACACACACACAAATTCACTTTTCACGGCGTAGTCTTAACTTTCAAAACTGGTTCTTCATATGTCCAAAATTCAACTACCATTTCTCTCTACCACGCCTCCAATCCGGTTGCCTCTGTGTTTCAGCATTGCCAACGTGTTGCTACTTGTACGCTGCTTGTAAGACTTGCGCCTTAGCCCATTGGTATTGAATAAAAATATTGCAACAATGGACAGAGAGGCAGAGAGACAGTACCAGAAATATACCGGTTATCTGAATAGCGAAACAGTACCCCCTGTGACTCTAGGCTAGGTAGTCTGCTAACCAAAGAAGAAACCAAAAACAATATACGAAATGAAGGAATGGAAGGCTGCTGGACTAACCTGTCACCATCTTCGGTAGACTACTTCCGATTTTAAAAGCAAGAACATGTGGAAGGCTCGTGACTTCTACGCGACAGCAAAGAGGAGCAGCATCATGTTTCTGAAAAGAACATGGTGGAACTGACTGTAGGACGACTGTAGTTCGTCTTGAAACAAGAACGGTACTGTAGCGTTGAAAAGAGACAGGTGGGAGGGGCATCATGATAACGGGAAGACGGTCCGTATAGAGCAGCAGGCGAGACACGAAGACGATCACTTGAAGGAACACCAAAGAAAGACTACTAAAAAAAGAACACGCGTCCAGTCGAGTCCAATACTTTATTTTTGGCTACTCGGCCTTGACGGGAAAGACGACTTCTCCGGACTGAGCTCCCGCCTTGAACGGAGCTTGGGCGTCAGTCTCTTCGGCTGGAACCTCAGCCCACTGGATCACGAGCTTGTCCTCCTTGGCCGGTCCCATCGAGCGACTGATCTCCAGATTGGTCTCCTGCTTGGCCTCGACGAATCCATAGACGGGACGGACGCGGTAGTGCTCGTTGTTCGAGGACTTGACCTTGAAAGCCATGCGGCTGTCGGCCTGGGAGATGATCTTGACAGTGGCGCTTCCTCCAGAGGCTGGGAAGGTGGCGAGGACGGGATCGACGTTGAGAGACATCTTCTTCTTGCTGCTGCTTCTCACGACTGCTGACGACTCGAATGAGCTCTCTCTGGAACTCGCTCCTTTTATACTCTTCCTTGGGATTAGACACGACGAGTTCTGGCAGGACAAGAGTTATCCTTGACTTGTCGAGCATATAGGTTGGGACTTGGAACTTTAGCTTTTCTACTGATGATAGAGAGACAAAGAGACAACGAGACAGAGAGATAGTAAGACAAATCTCGTTGCGAAAAGACAATTTATCACTTCTCTCCAATAGAATATCTATAAATATATCTTATCATACAGTGAAAGGGTTGGGGGCTTGTTTTCGGAGCTGTGAGCTCAGCAGGAGATGTCAGTTACTCGTTTAGTAGCGGTAAGTACCGCGAGGGGCCTGATAGTTATCGAAGCCGTCATCATAATAGGGTGCCGCTGGAGCAGTGCGATTCTGAGCGGCTACAGCTGCAGCCGTTGGTGGCTGACCATAGCTACCGCCATTGGCCGAACTGGGCTGGACGTTGATCTGGAGCATGGGTCGAGGACCGCCATTTGCGTACGGTGCACCTTGATTCATTGGGGCCAGGTTCATTCCTCCTGAAGAATTCACGCCCTGCAATAGAGATTTGAGTAAAGGGTTTTTTTGAGGCCACTTGTTGACCATGAAATGGGCTTACCTGCATCATTTGAGCCGGTGTGAAGAGCGTGCTCGGGCCGCGATTCTCCATCGGATTCCTTTTTATTCTTGGTGGAGAGCGGACTGGTGGATGTGTTGCTCTCCAGTAGGTTTCCAAGAAGTCGGCCAGGTGTTCACAGGCGTCTTCCAGCTGGTTCTCGTCAAGGACCAAGTCGAAGAGATCCTGAAATTGGTTTGGAATAGGGACAGAGAGACTGAACCAACCTGCGGACATTGAGCCAGCTTTTCCGCTGCCACCATCTGGACATTCATATTCCTACTTTGTGACTTCGATCGGGACTTGATGAGTCTTTGCAAGACCTTCGGAGAACTGATCTTGATGTATACATGGATTGGAGCCAGCGATGTCTTGGCCAACTGTGAGGGATGGTTGATCGTGTCACAATCCAGTACAACCAGCTGCATCGATCTAGCCAGCTCGAAGATTCTCTCGATTTCTGTCTGGATTTCAGCTAAAGTCCTTCCTTGTAACAGAAAAAGCGAGGAAACGAACCTAAACTGTTGCTTGTCCTAGAATTTGCTCGTTCCATAAGAGCTCTCTTGCTCGGATTGTTCAGAAGGGATCGTTTGGCTAAAGAGATGTCGGCAGTTACCCGCGTGATTATGATTCTGAATTGAAAGAATGTTGACAGAAACAGGAAATCTGCTCACCTGCCCTCAAAGCGGTGTTTCAAGTAGTCGAAGACGGCCTTCTGCATCATGTCCGTCACCTCGTAGCCTTTCAAGGATGGACCGACCAGGACGACAGGTCGCATCGAAGGGACTACGTCATAGGGAGTGACGTTTTCTTGCTGAACAGTACTTTGAATTGATTGTGTCTCTCTATATCTCTGTCTCCTCTTCCATCCGACCAACCTTCTTGAAAATGAGTTTCTTCTTCTCCTTCGTCGGAGGCGTCGTCACTATTGAACCCATTTTCTGATGCGCCAACTCATCATCATCTGCCGGTGTCGGTGGGGATGAACTCCTCGATCCGCTCTTCGGCATCATGTTGTCCAGAGCTCCAAGATTTGAGGTCGACGTTGACTGCTTGCTTAAATTGTCTCTATCCAAAGCTAACTCGAAAAGACTTACAATTTGCCAGTTTTCACTCCCTGCTGTCGAAGAGATTCCAACTTGGCCGGACTGGGAATAAAGCCAAGGTCGTGATTCTCTTTGACCAGACGTCCTATCCACCAGTCATTGTTGTATTTCTGGAACAATAGGGTTGAGAGTAAAAGTGAGAGTCGCTAACGAGTAGTAATGGTAGTCTGTTCCTAATTACCATCGTGTTCTAAATGCCAAAAAGTCTCTGTGTGTATCTGTCTGAAGCCCTATTGGCTATTTGGAAAAGATACTTTGTGACAGCAATTACTCTTTACAAGTCAAGCCAGTTTGGGAGATGTGTCTGGGAGTTTTGCAACAAAGTTGCTTTGCTTCGCAATGCACAGTCTCCATAGTTCCGGTAGCTCTTTCTAATTAGCAAAACACCTATTGACAAGAGTCAGTAGTAGACGCTACACTGCTTCTGAACAGTGACAATAGCAGAGAGGCACAGAGACAGAGAGACGCTGATAGTGTCTGGAACATACATACCTCTTTGATGTGCAGGAAGTCCTTGGCCTTAAAGCTGACAGCAGCCCCATGGACTGGTGAATCGTCGTCGACGGTCCCATCAAAGTCGACATTCGTACAGACGGCGAAAGCTACCGGCTTGTACTTGGCCCTCTCGAGCTGCAGAGATGCTTGCCTCTCGGCATCTCGTCTAGCTCCCTCCCGATTTCCCGCGTCGAGCAGGTCATCGGTATCGTGGTGATCCCAGTCCGAGTCCCCGCTGTTCTGCAACAAAAAAATGCTCGCTTATTCATGGAATGTCCAATTCGGCTGGGGTTGCTGACGGATGTCGTCAGTCTCAGTGGTCTGGGTTTCCGTTTGACAAAGACTAGCGTTACCGGTCTCTTTGCTGTGATTTCAAAAGCAAAGTTGCACTACAGTAAGCTGCCAAGGGTATAGCAATAGGCTCATTTTTGAAGACATGAACAAGCTCGAAAGTTTCTTCGTAACTCCGAATAACTTGCAGCAACTTCTTTCCAATTTCAATTCATGTGTCTTCGGCAAAATTGGCGCGGTCTTTGCCCACATGGCTCAGTCGGTTATATAGCGCTTCGACTACAAAACAAGAGGGGATAGGTTCACTTCCCGACTAAGTAAAACTCATTCCTCTATTCACGAAACTGCCGAAAACATTTCCAAAAAGGTTTTTTTCTATCATCAGATGTACCACAATCAGCATTGCTCGAGAAAAAAGGCTTTTATGGAGTGTTCCGTAACCCTCCAGTCACATCGCATTGGCATGCTCACAACATGCAGTAAAGCTCACTTTGTTTAGCCTAGCGAATGACGAAGTCATGAAGAGAACGAAGTACTCACCCTTCGACGGAATGCGGCCATCGGCCGGCTGGGGACCCGCCTGAAAACAGAATACAGTTGTATAGTCTCTGAATGTGGGAAGACCAAACAACAGAGGATTATTTTGTAACAAAAGATGAGTCAAACTGTTTGGTTATGGCGTGAACTCTCAAACAATGACTACTGTTAGTTGACATTCTTTTCAGACCTAAGACCGAGCAGAGGCCTCTCACTCATTGTGGACGCTAAAAATTAGGAAATTGTGGAAGCAGGAAGATCGGGAGAGAGATGGCTGTTGGGAGCAAAGAAAATGTGTAAAGATGTGTGTAGTGTTCCAGATGTCGCGCGCCTCCGGGAGGTCACGTGGACTCCGTGATGCTGATTTCTGACCCGAAATTAGGCAGGAGACTCGCGCGCGCAAAGGATTGCATTTTGAGGGAGAAAGCTGCCGAGGAAGAGATCGCCGTGGAGGGCTACGGGGGCGGCTCGAGCTGTTTGTTCATTGGGACAGACAATTGACGGCTCATCTGGAGAAACACTCGACTGACCGAGAGAACTACTTGGCAGCTTGCAAAAGAGTGATGGATTGGGAGGAAAGATCTGGAGAGGTTCAGAGAGACAGGGAAACAGAGAGATAGACAAGTAATTCTGAACGAAACGGCCATTCACAGCCAAGAATCCCGATGCGCGTGCCGCTCTCAATCGCACTAACAAGCGACTGCCACAACTCATTTGTGAAGTCATTTGCGTGACGCGGCTCTTCTCTCACCGAAAAAAAAGCTTGAAAGTCAGCTGACCGTTTTGAAATGGGGTTCTATTCTCGTTAGAGAGCGAGAACCGAAAGAGAGAGATGAAATTCGAGAGGAGGCGGTTTTGAGTTGGAGCGGGAGGCAATTCGGTTATGGGCTGAGGAGGCGAGGAAAGAGACGTTTTTGAAAACGATGAACTCGTAGAAAGAGTTAGGATTGAACTCCTTGTATTATAACTTAATCGATTAAACAGTCCCTCTGAGCGCTTATCAAAAAACTTCTCCTGCGTTACATTGTTAAGAGAACAGCGCTCTTGGTTGTTATTTTTGATGCTGCTCTTCCGCCTCAAGAAAGCACCATCCAATTTTGCAATGTTCTACAAATTTGTAGACACAAATCTGCTCTACAAGTTGTATTAGTTCAAAATAGTCATAAAGGTTTCCAGGAGTCAGAATTTGTACAAACGCTCCGCGATATTCCACAAGAAGCAGACTTTCCGAGTCTGCAGCCGTTATTTCTTGCCAAATAAATTATTTGTACGTTTATTGATGTTATGTAAAGTTGTAGCTTTTCATCTGTTCTATAACTTTGCAGAAGATCAACAGTTTGGAAAATTATTCCTTGTAAAAAAACGCGACAAAGGGTGGACTTGCGCGCACAACTGCTCTGAAGAGTGTAGCTACGACTTCTGTGACAGCAAGTCCCGAAAATCTATTTTTAACTGCGAAAGGAAAGTACAAGATCAAAACCCAAGTCCAGCAGCTCTAGGAATGGACAAAAATCTTGGAAAGAACGGACCGAGATATAAAACCCAGCCAGTGGAGACGTAAACAGGAGAAGGAGAGCTCCGAAAATCGTTTTTTTTTTCAGTGGTCCATGAATTTGTGATTTGATTCGGAGGAAATCGACTGGGGGAGGTGAGTCTGGGTAAACATCAAGGATTCTCATAGGATGAGGAGGAGGGTTCCTATGTGATGAAAGGGTTTTTGGACTCGACGAGTCGTGGAGAAAGAGAATCGATTAAGAAGAACAGAGTCGATAGGACAGCCGCCCTGGGGGGTCAACTCGACTGACCCCCTCTCTCCCTCTTTCTCCTGCTCGCCCCGATATCCATTCAGGTGCGGGATAAGCAATCAATGAGCTGACAGCCGGCTGGCAGAGAGCCGCGACGCCCGGCCGCCTCGCATGCCTTCTAGCTAATGGAGGTACGAAAGAGCAGACACATCGACTCCTGCACCTCTCATTCATTCCTCTCTCGGACAATAGACCCTATTCTTCTTCTTTCTTTTTGGTGCGCGCTCTTCGGAAGGAGAGCGAAAAATTGGGGAGGAGAAGAGATTTTGAGGAGTCAGTGAGCCGTGTGAGAGTCTTTTAGCTACGAAAAGGGGGATAATTCAATTGCTTCCGGGAGGAACAACTGCCCCTCAGGGAATTTGAGCCCAAGGCGGCAAAATTCTCTCCAGTAAGTTTTGAGTTATGGCAAACACTTGCAGGGGATCTTCACTACAATTGGTAATAAGTTCGGAGTACTCTTACCAAAGGAGAGAGACAGAAAGACAGAGGAACAGAGAGACAGCTATTGGGACAAGGGAACAAAGAGTCAACCTCGTTCACTCGATTCCAATGCCTTTCATTCTGTGAGACTCACAAAGACCATCGGGTTGAGAAACTCTCATGAGCAAGCCGTGTGAGAACTGGCTGTATGTCTCCAGTAGTCTGAAGGAACTGATCATCTGTTATTGCAGGGTAACAGTTAATGGCTCCACATAGTTAGGCAGTCGAGTTGCTAAAGAGAGAACCAGCATAATCAGAAAGGTACAAAAAGTTGGACTGTCAGGAACTACGAAGCCGATTGGTACCGGGTCACTTACTGCAGACAGTTCCAAAAGACCACTAAACATATTGGAACTATATAAGGAACTGAATAGCCCAGAAAAGGAAAAAGCAACAAAGAGTTTTCGGGTAGTCACTGCACCCTACTGACCCAAAAATCTAACTACATAGTCTACTGGCTAGAAGGTTCAATGGTCCGACAAAATTTCGAGAGCCTACTGTACCTATTGAAGACGTAGCTGCAGAAATAGAAAGTCCAGAAGAAGACAGTTCTAGTTCCCCCTCGTTAGTGTCTCCACCCCCCAAAAGCAAACCTCTGCAGTTAAAGCTGTATTGTGATATGTGTCGCGGGATCAGAAGGAGGCCTGGTCGAACTCGTTGCTGAAGTCGAATTCGGGCATTTTGGTCGGAAGCTCGTAGATCGTATCCTCGTCCTCGTCGCTCAAGTACTGTTTCTTCTTCTCCTTGACGCGGATCCGGTCGACGAGAAAGGCATCCTTGTCCTCGCGGGCGAACTCGCGCAGTCCTGTGACTGTTCCAGCTCGTCTCGTCGGTGATTGCTTCTTTTTCCTCGTCTTCGACTCTTTTCGACCGAAGGAAGGCGGCTCCGGCGGCAGAGGACTCACTTCACTTTCCGGATAGACGAATGGCGTCCTTCGTTTCGTGCTCTTCTTCTGCTTCAGCTCTCGACCCGTCTTCAGCTCTTCCGGCATCTTCTGACTCTTCTGACTGCTTCTCCTGCTCGTCGTCGCTGTCCGAGCCGGCTCCAGACTTCCGTTGCTCTGCTTCGGGCGCTTGCTGTAAGTACAGCCCATCCGACTGGCCAGCGGACTCGCTTGTCTCCCAACTGACTTGCCCTTTGAGAACAATTAGCAAAACTTGCCTATTTAGAAATTTCAATAGCTCGAAACGTGGCATTGCAGAGTTGTTCTAAGACGATGAGTGAAGACTCTTGCTCATTAGAGATGCAACAATCTATTACTCTGCTATCTAGCTATTTTAGGAAGAAACAATTGTTTTGCATAAAAAGTATCATAATTATTCGACAAACAATTTGGAGGAGCAATCAAGTCAGTACGAGAACTTTGCTTCTGCTGCGGTAGCTTGACTTGGACAGAAATGGAAGAACAGGAAACGCAAGCGGGATTCTGTTTATGTTAGTTTGGAGCTTTCTGTCTCGCTGTCGATATCCAAACCAAAAACTGATTGGTCTCTTCACCAGAGAATGTGGTTTATGAGTTTGTCCGGGTGTTACAGGGTCACACAGTCCGTACTTTGCATAAACGCTATGTCTGCTTTGTATTGCAAAACTTCTAAAGCATTAGGTCCATTTTTTTTAAATCACCGGAAATACCGATAGTTCTCGGCACAAATAAGAAAAAGGCTATGGGAAAACGCAGAATATCCGCTGGATTGCTGTGATGAGAGGCTCGAAATAGATTTTCTGCCAAATAATGACGACTTCCAGTATCGGTGCTCATAAATCAAAGACAAGCCCTGTCTTTAGAGATCTCTCAACTACCGTAACCCATATTCTGAGTTGATCACCGGGTTCAACGATCCAGGAGGGAGGAAAAGATTGAACATATGGTAATAGGCAGAGAGATTATGCTAGCGGGTCGACCAGTACTCATACCAGACTCTTTAAAGGAACCATTTGTCTTCATCCATTGAGAGAGCGATGTTGGTTGGACTGGGAGCAGCCCTATTGGCCTCGATTTGCTTTGGATCCACGTTTGTCCCTATCAAGAAGAGTCCACCGACTGATGGTAAGACCTTTTGTTTAATTCTCTGTCTTTCTGTTTAGATCACTGTTTTCAGGCTTCGTCGTCCAATTTTTCCTCGTTATTGGCGGGCTATTGATAGCTCTGATTGTCCATGCGATGCAAGGCTTCCCCCAGATCTATGCACTTCCCATGCTCGGTGGATTCATCTGGTGCATAGGTAGAACGTTTGGAGATAAAGTGGACAAAAAAATCTTCAGCGAATGCCTTTGCTATCAAAATCATGAATCAGTTGGGTATGGCCGTGGCAATGCTCATCTGGAACGCTGTCAGTTGTATCACAGGATGGGCGACATCAAGGTGAGTGGCAGTGACAGCGACAATACTTTCCAGATATGGCCTGTTCGGTCTCAAGAAAACCGAGCCAGCTAGCAAACTTCTCAACTATATTGGTGTTGGTGTCCTTATTTTTGGGTAAAGAACATTTCTGGCTGTAACTGTTTCTCAGGTCCGTCTTCTACATGTTTGTCCGAAGCAATCCTTCCGGTAAGAAGGGAACAGAGACAAACGGCGATGAAGAAGAGACAAAGGAGAAGATCGATGAACAAGAAAAACGGGAAGAGACTGAGTCCCAACCGAGATGGGTGTAAGTTGACATCACCGAGGCTGTTGTGATGGGGCTGGGAATCAAACTGGGATTACTCGCCTATATAGTCTTTTATAATTGGAGCTATTTATAGATTCGTGGTCTTCGCTCTCATCAGTGGCTTGTTCTATGGATGCCTTTGCACACCGACCATCTTTGTTCAGGTAGACATAGAGAGACAGAGAGAAACAGAGTTCCTTCAGAGTCACAACAGTCCCGACTCGCTGTTTCCCGGAGCACCTTCATCCGGTCTACCCTACGTTCTCCCCTTCTTCCTCGGAACATTCCTCACCTCCCTAGTCATTTTCGTAATCTACAGCATCCTCAACCCTTCGACTCAACTCATCGACGGTCGTCTAGCCCTTCGTTCCATCTTCGGTGGAATGATCTTTGGAGTAGGAATCACGCTCTTCTTCCTCGCCAACGAACTGCTCTCTCCGACTGTGGCCTACCCCTTGATAGTCATGACTCCCGGTCTGGTTGTCTCTATTTGGAGCATATTGTACTTTGAGGAGATTACGGTAATCACTTCTTTTTTTTCACTGTAGTTCTTCAGGGCCGTCGCAATCTGACCTTCCTGACCATAGCCTACGGAATCACACTCGTCGGAGTGGCTCTTGTCGCCGTCTCAAAAGAAGTGGTTCTATGAATTGACTAATTGTAAATGAATATTTTGCGGGTCTTATATTGGACTCTGGAAACATAAACGAAGGGCAAATATAATTGAAACACATATTTTTTCGCTAAATTTTTTTTGAATAGGTGTGAAACCAACCCGCCACTTCGCAGCTACTATTTGGGGTCCAAAATGTGATTATTCTGGTTTTCTATGTTCTGCAAGTTGAACCTTGGCATTTACTACAACTTTACAGATCATCAAATTGTCTGAGATACTAGTTTTGAACGGGAAAATGAATCTTGTGCTTGATTCTATACCAGAATTTATGACGCATAATAGTTCGGAATGAGCTGGAGGCACGTGTTCATAGGGGACGGGAATAGTAGTTTCTAATGAATGAACGACTAATTTCGACTTGGAGTGTCTGGGAAAACTGTCTGAACATGGGGGTAATTGTCGATTTAGAAGGGAAAACATAGTTATATCATAGCCGATTCTTTCATCTGTACGCTACATATTTGTAAGCATGAAGACCTAGACAAAAACATGGAATCTCAGGCATTTTCTTCTCGTGCAATGATTAAAAAGGGAAAGGGAATTGGTAGACCCAGAGGAATGCTCATTCCGCTCTCCTGAATCATCCTACGTTCTAAATAGAATCATGGATTCATCTCAAAGAATGAAAAAAAAGCCCAAACTTCCGTATGACTCTCGCTCGGTTATAATTACCAGCCCACGTTCCTGTTGATCAGGAAGATTTATAGTCAGGAGAAATCTCAAGGAAGCCCTCCGTTGAACCCGAACACTTTTTGCTTTTACTAAGGTGCAAGAGCAAAACGGAGCTGACGTGTAGGGTGTCCCTCACAAGAAAAACCAGAGCACCCTCGCTTGACTAGAAGACCAAGTCCATTAAATAATGAGGTGTCATTCTTTCAGACCTCCCTTTGCATATTCTGGGTCTGGACTGCAGCTCAAAAGGACAGAGAGACAGGGAGACAGAGAGATAGACAAACAATGTTTCAAAACATTCATGGTTCCCACCAACTATCCCTTTCTCAAATAGCCCCGATCCCAGCCCTAATCTTCTTAAACTCCTTCTTCGCAAAATGTCGTAGAGGGCGGAGCTTCCACCCCCGAGTTACCTGAATCCTTGTGAGGAGGCGGAGCTCCTCCTTCTTTTCTGTTAGACAGACTCATAATGCACAGCTCCGTCACCGTCAGTCTTCTCATCTTCCTCGTATTTATTCCTTCCTCTGTTCAAGGTTTGTTCCCCATTTTTTCTCGAAGCTCATCCCATCACTGCACTGACTGAAATGGGATGGCTGTCAGCTCTTTGATGGGTCTTCTGAGACACACAATTTTCTCATCTGTTTTTCTAAAGATTCAAACTGTCCAGTCCTTTAGTGACGGTAATTCTGTTTGGTAGCTCTGTTGGACTTTCGAAATTTTCAGACGGTTTGAATCACCGGGGAGTCGAACACGGCTTGTCTTGTTCGGTAGATGGAGTGCTAAACGACTGAGCTATATGGGTAAAGATCGCACGGATTTTCCCCCGTACTTCATCAAAGGGAGATCAGGCTCACTTGCATAGAGAATCTATAGTTCAAGGTTTTGTACCACGACGCTAAGACTTTGTCGCCTATTTCGCAAGTTTGTTTGTCTGGCTCTATCTATTTATCTAAGTATCTATCTAAGTATCTCAAACAGCTCGTGTTCTTTATAAGATTTGTTCCGGACAACCCAGAGAGACATCAATATAATGACTCAACTGGGTCAAGTATCAGCAGACTTCCTTGAGAACTAGCTCTGATTTGAGAACTTGTACTCAATTAAGTGTTGTGAAAACATCATTTTGATCTCCGTTTTTGAAATATTTTTGGCATGTAGACACACTTTATAGAAGTTGACTATACTTACTGCAGGCTTGTGTACCGTTGTCATTCTTGCTCGGCTCATAAAAATAGCCCCAATCTCATTACCAGTAGTCATTTTCTCCTGAAAAAGCAAAATGCCCCTTTTGAAGCTGACCTCGTGCTGCCATCTCCCCCTCCTTATGACTTCCTTTCTAATGGGAGAGAGAGACTCTAATCTGGGAGATGGCTCGTAAACAGGGTGCCTTGATTCTGTTGTGTAACCTTAGCATTGGACAGGGAATGTCAAGGGAATTTTGACATTGAGAGTACGGTTCTGGATAGATGAGAAAGGTGTCTGATCAAATACTTTTGACAGGGAGAATGTTTACAGAAGTGGCTGGAAAGATTGGCAGGAAATGAGTGTTTTCTCTGTCTCTGTCACCCAAAGGAATCAATCGAAGAAGCATTACAAAATGAGGCAAGTTCCGAAAGGAACGGACTGAACAGTTGGTGAGAAAAGACCAAAAGTAAAAATTGAGGCCATGAACGAGTTCAGCGGCATCGAAAACATAGGGAAATAAGAAATAAAAAAAGATTACTTCTTCCAGTATTGAACCTGTCTTTTTTCGGTCAAGTGAGAGCAGACGGCCGTCTTTCGTGTCTAGTGGCTGACGCACTCGCTTGTAGTGCCGAATGTTGTCGGTTCGATTCCCGCCGAGACGAAAATTTTTCGTTTTTAAATTTCTGGGGGGGTTATTTTTCGAAAGCACGGGTCACGAATCTAACTATTACTCACAGTTGAAATGAGTACGATCTGGACAGACCAATGGAAAAGTGAGATTTGAGCAACCGTCTCTCCGTCTCTCTATTCCGTCTCCATAATTGCATGAACTCTTCACTGTTTACCTCGTCAACAGTCTATTCATCAGTTCAGTAGGTTCTAGAAGAATTTCCATTTCCTGACTTTCTACAAAGAGTATATTTCTTTTGGTAATTATCTTACGTAGAGGGCAAGAGAGCAAGCGATTTATGAGCACCCACAGATCCGGACACCAGACTTTAATTAGTACAAATTGACTTCTTGAAAAATCTTCTTAATAGCCAATAAATTCCAGATGACGACCGTCTAAGGATGTGTCCTCCGGGAGGGACGAGTTTTACCATGGCTTGGAGTATGGCCTGTTCGATGAGGAGGAAACGTGACGTCAGAGAGACACTCTTCCCTAGAGGTTCGTTTTTCAAACAGACCGGTAGGGAACTAGTGGGAAAACATGAAAGGCGGTAAGAGGGTTTACCGGAAATCACGGCTGTGAGAACTTTGGATAAATCTGACTAACTGTGTGCAAAGATTTGCACCCAGTCGTAAAAAGTGTGCTCTCAACTGGAACAATCTCGTTTTTGCTCTATTCCGTTTGGAGATTTGTCATATTCAGAGAGAGAGAGAAAAAAAAAACTAATACAAGTATTTCAGAACGTAAAGCCCTCGTAGCGCCGTCAATTCGTCAACTCCAAAGTATTTGTTGTGAAGTAGGCTGCTCCATCACGGATCTTCTCTCCTATTGTGGTCCACTATCCTCATGGTAGTCTCACCTTTCCTGTTCAACTTCTGTCCTGTGCCTCTTCCTAATAAATCCGTCCCTGTTGTTCTCTGTCCACCTAATAAACCCTTTTCTCAGAATTCCGATCTTCAAAATGACGAAGTGGAAGGTGTCAGATTGTACTCTAATTGCTTCGGCTTCGACTGAAAAACGAGCGAAGGCTGCTCTGGGTCTTTATGAAAGCGACAAGATTTATTCTTAATGATACACAAGACGGAAAGGACAACATTTTCCGACAGAAATGAACCCGTTTGAGCTGGAGGTGCATTCGACCCGTAGAGGAAGATCAGAACTGTTAGTGGGTATCACAGAACTCCCGGAAGTCTCCTCCGAACCACTGAAAGATGTTTCTGTCTCTCCGTCTGTCTCATGTGGGAGTACGGGCTTAATGACTTTCGGACAGTCGACCGGAAGTAAGTAATCTACTACGAGAAGATTGAAAGGTTGGAAGCTCAACTCTGGGACAGACTTTTGACCATTTTTGAGTGAAAGTTGTGTAGTGTTTACTATGTTCTTGTTTCCTTACCTAACTATGCATAGCACCATGCAAGTATTGGACAAAGACTAATGATCGCTTCATCCCTATCGGAACAAAACCAACCTGTACAAGATTTTTCGAGGCGTGGTCATGGTGCAATGTCCAGATGGCTTCTTTTGATGCAATTTTCCGGGCCTCAAGAGAAGCCTGTTCTTCAGGCTCGTAGACTTCGTTGTTCTGCTTCTTGACCTCTGAATTGGCAGGGTCAGAGAGACAGAGAGATAGAAAGACAGAGAGACAGAGTGACAGAGTGACTAGGAGACAGGCTACTCACTTGCTAGCGTCTTGTTGCTCCAGCACAGCATCATATGATCGAGTCCTCTACTTCCCCAGCTTATACACGAGTGAAGAGCATCGACGCCGACTGGGAAGCACTGCGAACAGACCATGATGGCTAGGTTGTGTAGACGGAAGATGTCTTCAACTTTTGCGACATTGAGGACATCTTCAGACAGTCCTCGGAACTCGCTTGTCTTGTTTAGAAGGAAGGCATGGATTGCAAGAGCAAACTTTACATTTGCTCGGACTACCATGGTGCAGTTGTCGACTCGGTTGGGAACCAGACTGAAACACAAGTTCGATTGTAGACCTAACCCTGTACTCACTTCTCTGCCACTGAATAGTAGTCAGCATGACGACACTGACTGAGATAGAGAATACAAAGGTTCGTGTTCACCATAATGACGGCGTTCTTGTGCAAGTTTGGTCGTATCTGAAGAGGGAATGAAAAATATTAAAGAAGGCACACACCATTAGAGCTGCCTTAAAATGCTGCTCAGCCAGATCGTGTTCACGGAGATAGATGCAGTATAGTCCCTGGAAATTTTATTTGGCTACCATTACCTGAACTCATAACTCATGACTGTCAATACTTGTTGCGATTCTTTGACTTTCACCTTTTTGATGTTCTACAGAGTTGTAGATCTGATCAAAATTTACAACTTTTCAGGATGTTAAAGGCTTGAAAACTTAGTTCTTGAGCCCGAGAAATCAGTCATAAGGCGCGCGCAAAAACTGCAGCTCCGGCGCTCTAAAGCTCATTTCACAGTCAGGATCTCTGTCTTTTTTAAACTGTGATGTTCTGTGAATTTGTAGAACTGATCAAGAACTATAATCTTGCTGAGCATTGCTAAGCTCGAAATTATAGACTTGGAGTAGAAAACAACAACTCAATTTGGGAAGAGCTAACTTACTAGAAGGTTCTGAATAATTGGTCCGAATTCCTCATGAAGTAAACATGTTTGGCCGATTTTTGAAGAGAACACCATCATGTCTTTCATCTGAAAGATCTCGTTCCAGCTTTACACCACGAAATCTCACGTTATTGAGTGCCTCTCCTGGTTTACAGGCCATAATTTGAGCCTGGGCCGCGAATTCGTTGGCTATCAATCGAATCCTCTGTATGCTTCTCATGATTCCGTACTCACAGGGGACTCTGGCGGTCTGAAAATGTTACATTTGTTCTGCTCACAACCTCTCCTAACCTTGGTAAGGTACTCGTTCACATGTCTCACCACCAGGGCGAAATACTTTAGGATTCTATCTGTACTGCACTGGTAGGCAGCGGTAGCGATCGTCATCAGGCAGGCGAAAGCTGTCAAGGGTACCGGATCCATCCATCTGGAATGATTCGATTGGTAAGGGGGACATAATGATTGGGCTACCGTATTCCCTCTTGGATGAAATTCTGGTCATTGACACGGGTCACTTCCATTTGAAGAGTTCGGAGAAGGATTCGGGCTGATCGTGTCTGAAACAAAAACACTGGTTGGTCTGAGAACTGTCTCTCTGTATCTCTCACTCTCTGTTCAGCAGCAGCGTAGCGTCTACCACTCTCTCATGTCAATTGTTCTGTTTTGCTAAATAGCGATAAGTTCGAAGTTTGAAGCAAAATTACGTTGGGTAAATAGGCAGCAAACTTTGTTCCAAAACAGCAAAAGTTGCAAAACTTTGGTGCCATAATTAGGAACAAACTCGAGGCTACCATAACTACTCGCTAGCGACTCGATGGCTGGTACACAGGATTCGGAAAAGAAGAAGAAGCAGAAGGCTACCCTGAAGAGACGCCCCGTCAGGAAGACCAGGAGCAGCGGGTCCACGAAGCCGAGTGGCAGCGGCCCGGCCAAAAGACGTCCGACGGAACAGAAAAAGAAGGAGGAGGGCGGCTTTCTGTCCAGTCTGAGCTGCTGCAGTAGCAAGAGACCAGTGGAGAAGAAGAAGCCGACCTCGAAGCAAGTAGGCAAGAGACAGCCCAGTCTGAGCCTGTCCGGATCGAGAAAGAACAAGGGAAGCTCAAAGAATACGGTCAAGAAGATAAAGGAGGCCAAGAAGGCGAAGACGGAGCTGCCAACGAAAAGAAAGTCGAATGAGCCGGTCGAGAGCCTGAAGAAGAACAAGGTAGAGGAAAAGAGGGACCATCTGGACACGGCTCGCGAGATCGAAGAGGCCACGAAGAAGCAGGAAAGGAGCTCCGAGGAAGAGACCGAACAGCATCCGGCACAGAGTCTCGTCGTCAAGAAGTACGTCCAGAAAGGCAGGAATGTACTGCGCTGGGAATACGAGGAGAGTGTCCCGCTGAAGACGAAGAAAGAAGAAACCAGTCTGGGCCGTCTTCTGGAGCAGAAGCCGAAGAAGATCGAGATGAAGGAGGAGGACAAGCTGAGGGACAAGTGCTGCACTTGTTGCGATTGCGAAGGCAACAAGAAGAACCGTCGATAGAGCTACATATCGACCACAGAATAAACTGCTGGGAAGTCCTCTTATTCTTTTACTTGTTGTGTTCAATGTACTTGTCTCTTTGGATACTTTACCATATTCTGTCCATGCATGGTCCACTGCTGGTCAGAAGATTGTCACTGTCCCCTCTGTGTCTGTGTCTCTGTGACTCTTCGTATCTCTATCGCTATATCTCTGTCTCTCTCTCCCCACAAAACTCACTCGTCCTTCGTTCAGAAGACAGACGACTTGAATACACTCATAGTAATGCTTCAAATTGAGCCAATGAGGGTCGTTCTTGTTGAGTTTGTCCAGTAGTTCCTTGATCTTTTCGTGTTCAGCATCACTCAAATACGTCTCATGATCTCGCATGTAGATCTGAAGACTCTGTCAAAAACAAAAGCAAATGGCCAACCAAAGCCTTGGTAATCCTAAAGTAGAGCTCAAGAATTATATCTCCATTCTTCTGGAAGGTAAAGATGCCACGATCACAGCCTTCCAATGCCTGCATTGGATTGCCTGTGTTACAGGAGGCTTCCTAGAATTTTTGTATGAAAATTGAGGCTGAGGGCTTACGATGTAGTAGAAGAGTAGTTTGCTCAGTATTGCAGGAGTTTCCTGGACGTAGATCAGCTCATTTCGGATCAGTTGACAGATTCGGAGAGAGTTCTGTTGACAGACAATTCCTGAAACGTCGCTCTTTGAAGCACACGGTGACAGTGACAATGATAGTGACACTGACTCTTACCATGGACGTAGACCTCGCACAAGAGCTGCAATGACTCCAATCTGTATCCTAGAAAGTATTCCCCGTACTCACTCATCTTTGTGTACTGAAATGACTTCATATACACAGTATATACTGATCCCTACCGCCAATTCGAGACTGTCTCTCGCCGCCTCATAGTTTTCCGTGTACAGAACCAGTAGTTTCCCTAGCTGGAGATGGATGTTTGCCGCCACATGGACGGACACATTCGGTAGTTTTAGAGCTCCCTATTGTTTTTTAAAGAAAAATCTGTGTAAGAACTCACTCTAGCACACTTGATAGCCATTTTGACCTTAGGTGGTTGCTGAATGCGAAAGGTCTCAGCCATGCTGAGCATCGCCAGCGCGATGTTGTCACTACCTCCGCCATCCATGCAGGACAGATTGATCTATCTTTTGGAGGAAACAAATATTAAACTGAAAAAAGTGAGAAATAGTTTAAAGTACAAAAAGGAAATGGCCCGAGAAAAGGTCAAAATAGATAGACAGAAAAATACAAGTATGATAGCGAGAACAGTTCTATCAGAACCCCAGTAGAAGCGATAGCAAACTATATAATTCTTCCAGGCTATGAGGAAACAGGAAGCAAAAAGAGAAAGTTCAAGAAAAAAACTAGATCAATGTAGTCATTTATAGGTCATTCTCGGGCGGGTAAATAAACTCTTCAAAGCTACTGGTACCGGGACCCGCATGTCTAGAACTTGAATCAAGTTTGTTCTAATGGAAAGTAGGTGACCAAAAGTCTAGTGATCACATAATGTTTCTTCTGGATCCCCAAATAAGACAGGAAAATCTAAGAAGTCAGCAGAGATTCTAAAGGTCAAAAATCGTTTGACGTGAAGAACTGTCTGATTCGGAATTTAAAGTGAACCCGATAGAACTGTGAAAAGTATCCGGGTGTTGAGGCAATCGCATAAATACCCAAATTTTAAATAGAGACTTCAGGTTTTGAGAATCTGATGGAAATGAATACGTTACAAAGGGTTGAGATACTTGCCAATAGCTGCGGGTCACGACGAAAATGAATGGTACTAGTGGATAGGAAACAGTATCACACGTCTGCTTGGTAATCTCAGAAAGAACAGCATACTGGGATCAACTCAAAAAAAACACATAGAATCGTCAAAAAATGATAACGGAAAATACGAAATGCGAGATTTAAACAGCTGTCTCTCCTCTGATCTGATAAACGCGCTCGACCGCCAAAAATTGGTGCGCTGCGGTCGGGGGCGTGCTGGGAGAGAGAGGAGTGCTCATCGGCTTCATCGCAGAGACGCAGTGGCATCTTTCTATCCCGAGGCCCCCAAAGGAGACATCGATTTCAATTTTCAATTAAATAATTGAACGGGGAGCCCCTTCTTGAGGAGAGGGCGGACCCGATCATCCCCTCTTTGACCTCTCTCCCTTCACTTCTCTTCAAGTCGTTTCAGTTCCATAATGTCGGCGAGCAACCCTTCGCCAGAGGTTCCCGACAGAGGAATGGGTACTCCTAGTCAGTCCTTTACACCGCCAGTAGTTCCAGAAGCTGCTCAAGGCCAACAATATCGTGAGTCTTGACTCTTTTCTATCTTGGTTTGCAAGGGCCTGCGGTCAGAGGATTCGAACCCTTGACTTTTGGGTTTGTAGCAACACACACTGGTATTGAGCCAAGCGTAGGACACAAGGCCTCATTTTCGAGCTTTCCGATGTTCTGCAAAGTTGTAGACCAGATAGTTTTCTACAATCTTGCAGAACATCGTAAAGCCCAAAAGTGCCTTACTGTGCTACAACACGTGAGACAATTTTTCAGCTATGCATCCGGGTCTACCCTTCTTCGCCAATCCCTTCATGTCTCCCTTTATGCCACAACAGTCACAAGAGAACTCTACCAGTCCTCAGCCGCCTCCAACTCAACCCCTCCCAGCACAGTTCATGTTCTCTCCGGCTCAATACCAGGAAATGATGACGCAGTACTTCCAGCAGATGATGATGGCCAGTCAGTTTGGACAGACGATGCCTTTTCCGATGCCTTTTGCCGGTCCGATGCCCGTGAGGCCGTCCAGCCAGGTGATTCGATTCCGTTTTCTGTAGGAGATCCAATTTAGGCGTCACAGGCTGATAGCGTTAATGAAGCCATCTCAGGGATGAGGATTACCGAGAATGGACATCATGAGGTAGTGTTCAGACTGTCTCACTGTCTTATTCTTCCCATTCAGATCCCGACAGCCACCGTCGCCCCAATCCAGCCTCAATCGAGTTCCGAGAACACTTCTCCAGAAAAGTGTAGGAGTTCCCCAGGTACGTTAACAGAACCGGTCTCTCCGGGACTGTTTGCAATCCGCGCGTACACGTGTTTCGGATTGACAGCCAGACCTCGTTATCGGTCGAGGGCTCTCAGGTGTCAATGATGTTTTTCCAAGCCTCTATAGACATTCTCTGGGCATGTTTATCATGTTCCCGGGACTCACTGCCTATTAATTTTGCCAGAGAATAAGATATTCATGGCAGATCGATCATTATGAAGGGGAGAGTAGTGTCCTGGGAACGGAGAATACAGGAGGACAAAGAGACATAGAGACAGAGACATTCAGGCTACATAGAGAGTCTGTTACAGCAATTTGTCTTCAGAGAGTGACTAATGATTTGCACACAGGACGACAGGTGCCTGGAACATCGGGAAAATAGATTAGCGCACTTAAACAGTCTATTTGGACGTAAGAAGCCATTTTTGTTTTGCGATGTTTTGCAAAGATGTTGGGCGTATGAGGCCCTGCAATTTTGCTGAACATTGCAAGGCTCAAAAATGAGTTCATGGGTACCAAAACAGCCTGACTTTTGTCATTACAAGCTTTTCGAACTTCAATATCCTCAGACTCCCACGAACAATTTGCACCCGATACGTTAATCCCAAATCTCTTCCAGCTTCTAGATCGATGTAGGAGCATAAACTTGTTTCACACCCTCTCTCCCAGTTGGGTTCCGGTAAACAAAGGCCCAACTAATTAGGCAAAGCGCATTGCATTACGAACTTGAGCTCTCTCTCTCGGAATCAATTTCATGGAGATGCCAACGAAAGATTGGGAAATGTCCGAGACGTTTTGTGAGCAAGTCAATTTCGAGATTGGGAAATGTCTATGACTGAACCAGTCAGGCGAGAATACAATTATCAGGGATTTGTGAGCAACTGATGCAAAACTATTGGTGTAATGAGGGAGCGATTCCTTGTCTCTCTGTCTCTTTGTACCATCGGTCCACTAATCACCGATCCCAGTGCATACCTAATGTATGCCATTCTAGACTCTTGCGCGTGAGGGAAATACCCCACATCCGGTAGTCGTTAGGGAATCAACAGAATTAGTCTGATGGCTACCCATCAAGCAGACTTTTTGCAGACAATGGATCCTGTTCACGCGACAGTCCCTCCAATGAGCATAGCCGGACGTCATCCGTCAAGGTTTGACCCCCTTCACCTGGCTCTCTCAGCCATCTGTTTTCTAGGCGGAAGATACCTCCAATACGGACACTCCCGAACGAGCCCCGTCCATTTCGGAGGACGAGAGAACTGCCAGTCTGATCCGGAAACAGATGACAGAGATAGAGAAAGAAATCAGTCGGCGCTCTCAGAACAAGAACATCAAGAAGGTGAGCCTATTTCCCGTGACTTCTTCTTCTTCTCCGCGAAGAGAAGAGGCGTTTAATGAATTGGAAATTGACGCTTCGACTGCCACTAGTCGGGCAGCAATTATCCGAGAGACGGGAAGGACAACATCGGGATTGCTCCGAAGGAGAGTGACACGCGATCTCTTCTTCTTGGCTCGAGAAAGAGGGAGAGTTTCAGGACAAAATCAGAGTTTCTAGATTGATGATCGAGAGCTGGCCGACCTGATCGGTGAGACTGTCGCTCCGGAACAGTTCGCCTTTGCAGCGAACTTCTCCTCAAGTCAGGTCCGAAAAAAAGCGTCGTGTTTTGTCCAAATTGGGGCTGGGGAAGGGGGAGACAAAAAGAGAGAGAGACGCAGAAACAGAGAGACACAGACACAGAGAGACACCCTTCCTCCCAGCCCTCATACTCATAACCGTGTCGTGTTGTTATTTGTCGTGAACCAACCACGACTGGGAATTGGTCTTGCTCCCTTGTGCGGTGATCTCCTTTGTGATTAGTGGTCTCTTCCGGCTCGTTTCTAATAGTCTTCTCTTCCAGAGCGGCTTGCCTTACACAGCCCCAACTGCCGAAAAAGAGACGACCCCTCCAAAGCAGACTCTCAACCAACTTCGGTCCTCGTTTAATCTGCCGGAATCTGGACCCACTACTGGACCGGGTATCCATAGTCAACCTGCTAATCAGGTACGATTTGATGAAATCTGGGGTGGCTTTCGTGTCAGGCACAAATGTGCAGCCCATGGCTAACTAGAGGAGAGAGACAACCCAATCCAATCCGTCCCCAACAATTCTTCGGTTCTTTCGCTAGCCACTGGGCACCCATTTTCTCGTTCTTGCTCAACCTATTTGGCCGAGACAGACAAAAAGGCACAGAGAGACAGAGAAAGTTTCTAAACTTCCTTATCTCTCCGAACTCTATAAGCTATCCCCCGAAACAAGGCTTTGCACCTAATTGACCAGACCCCCAAGTAGGCCTCCCTGCTCGAGAAGATTAGCCCTGAGAACTCGTCCTCGTAAACAAGGCCAGAACCCGAAAAAACGAGCTGACCTCATCAAATATTCCATTTCAGGCGACCTTCCCAACTGCGTTTGTGCCAGCTCCGGTCGTAGTACCACAGGCAGCCCAACAACCGATGAGCTTCCCCACGCAGTTCGTCAATCCCTTTGGACAGACCCATGCCTTTGTCTCCAATGGAGACGTGGACTTTCCGGACGAGTTGAGCTCTTTCATGCCGGCTCAGGCAGTTCAACAGCCAGTAGAAGAGCCCCAGGCTAGCATGGGTCTGGCCCCGCCACCGCCTCCCTCTCATCCAGTTCATCGGAAAACAAGCGCGGTAGGAATGAGGAAATAGACAGGGAACAGGGAGCAATTTACAGCCATCAACATCGACGACAGCAGCCGATTGGCCTGATGAGAACAAGGAAAATGGGGATGAGCCGGTCTGGGTCCTTAGGGATAGCTACATGAAGAGATTGAAGAGAGACGAGGCTGCCGCTGCTCAACAGCAACAGGTTTGTTGGGAGAATGTGTCGATTTGAAAGATTTCCGACGAAGATAAGAAAGTAAACAGTGAGAAACAGTAGTACAGAGAGACAGACGGAAATATATGGACTCTTCGAGATGTGCAGAAAGTACAGGGTCCAGTTGCTCCTGTACTTTCTGCACATTCACTGCAGACCCCGCGTTCAGTAGAACCCTCCTAGATTCGTTGTCATCTACAACGGGTCGAGAGTTTGAACGAGTATGGGATCTTCGCAAAGCGAGGCTAGAATGTTGCAAAGGATTAAGACTTGATTCTTTACATCCACAGTTCAGTCAAAAAGTACCGAACGATCCAGTGGCCCTACTTTAGTTCCCTCTATCCGCCCAAATTTGTTCGGATTCTTCAACTTGTGCAAAGTATTTCTGTATGTATGTTATTGTAGTACTACTAGTAGCCCAGACTGTCAATTTATTCCGAAAGTTCTTGTCGCTTATTTAATGACCCTCTAGTAAACCTACAAAAGAGACTGACCTGTAAACATCCTGAATCCATTCTGTAGTCGTTTGAACTACCGTTTTGTTGTTTCTCGTTGGTAGAAGTTCTTCCTTTCTGACATCTCTTTTCTCGCATCATTGTCCGACTTATTGTAAGCAGTAGTCGTTGGTCTCGCTCTCTCCAACAGCCGGTTTCATGCCAGAACATTGTTATCCGGCAGACGGCTTGAGGAAAAAAGAAGAAGTCGATAAGCATTATAGACAACCCTTTGAGTGGGTCTGACTGTAGGGGAACAGTAGTCGAGAGATATTGGAACTGTTGAGGTAGAGGTGGAACATAGTCGAACAGTAGATTCTTCGTGTGGGGAGAGTCTACTGAGAGAGAAGGTGGAGACAAACCTTCTCCATACAAACTGTCGCTGGTCTTTGGGGAGCAATTTTCGACAAGTCAGAGATTGTACCTGACTGGTCCAGGCCTGTTAGAGTTAGTCGCCCCGCCAGTACCCTAGGAGGAGGCTGGTTCCAACTGTCATCTCTACAAGTAGACTCTACTTCGCCCAATAGACTACGGAATATCCTGGGAACCAAGAGTTTTCAGAGCGATGAGTTCACTGCGCAACCTTCTGAAGCTGACCAGAATGAAGAGGAACGAGAGACTGATCGTTTGATAGTCGATGAAGGGCTCACATCAGCTATGCCGAAGAAGAAGAACAGCAAAGAGAGTGAGTTGTTTTTATATCTTCTGTCCCCAGAACCTTGTTCTTGTGACCATAATTGTCTCTTAGCCGTCTCGGAAACAGTCCAGAGCAGTGAAAATATCGGTAGGTGACCTGAGCGTGTGATACAGAAGCCAGAAGCCAGATCTGTCCTTATTTCTTTGCACTGTTAGGCTGGGCGGAAGCGTTCAGATGGAGCCTCGCTGCGAACCAGCTCATAGAATCCACAAGGAGTTGGTGCGCAGACAGAGATTAACAGTGACAGTGACAGTGACAGTTCTTTTCCGCCCAGCCCTGCTCTTCGCCGTGTGTCTAGTCGTATTTTGCGTTCGTCCTCTTTCTCTGTTCTCTTGTGCCCAAACTTCTTCTTTCTAGTAATCCGATCCCCTTTCCAGCTCTAGTCCACGAGCCGGCTGTTTTGATAGAGGGAGTTCTCTTCCGTGCCCGGTATCTCGGATCGACCCAGATGATTTGCGAGACCCGAAGCAGTAAAGCAGCTCGAATGCATCAAGCCCAGGAGGCTGTGGCCAGAGTTAAAGCCCCGGACGGCGAAATTCAACCCAGCACAGAAATCGACTTGTTCATTTCTACCGAGAAGATCATGGTGCTCAATACGGACCTTCAGGTTGGTTTTTTGATCTCGTCTTATAGTCCTCAGTAACCCGTAAATGTGTGATATGTGTAGGGATTCATAGATACTTGTATCTGCTCAGAGGACAGTTGTTAAAAAGGTAGTTCACTTGAGCATTCCGGTGGATAACTTTGAACGCCGTTTACAGTCCCTATGGATACTCTTTCAGCTTAGCGATGTTCTTAGAAGTTGTAGTTTTGGATCTGCTCAACAACTATGCAGAACATTCCTAAGCTCAAAAAGTGTTCCTTGTACCCGAAAAATGACAATTGGCTCGGCCGGTTTTGGTCCTCGTGGGTTGAGAATCAGTTCTCATAGAGACAGAGCCAAAACAGTCGCTCTCTTATCACATTGGTCACTGCTGGCCTCTGCCCTGTCCAGATTAGATGCTCTCTAACCCTCTCCACAGTCCGTCCACCTTCTGTTCACCTTTGTTTTTCAGCGAATCTCCGACACCGACGTGCGTCAGGTATGTTCTGGTGTCGTCTGCCCACTGTCTCTGTTTTCCTTTTTCTCATGTTTTCATCTATTTGTTTTTTTCTAGGATATCCTGATGGACCACGCCTTACGGACCATCTCCTATATTGCCGACATTGGAGACCTGGTCGTCCTGATGGCTAGGAGAATGTCCGCTTCGGACAGCGACGAGCAGTGCAGCCAGTGAGGCTTTTAAGAAAACTGAAGTAAGCATAATTTCAGAATCGAGGGGGTGAAGAGAGCGCCAAAAGTCGTATGTCATGTCTTCGAGTCCGAGGAGGCCAGCTTCATAGCCCAGTCCATTGGTCAGGCCTTCCAGGTGGCCTATGTCGAGTTTCTGAGGGCGAACGGAATCGACGATCCGTCCTATCTCCGCCAAATTGACTACCAGGAAGTTCTAAACTCCCAAGAATTGATGGGAGACGAGCTGGAAATGTTCGCGAGGAAGGAGACCCAAAAAGATGTAGTAGTTCCGAAGAAAAATGGCGAGGCGCTGGGAATTGTTGTGGTGAGTCTATCATGCAGAAAGAGAGAGGGCTGGTTCTAGGTGGAAAGCGGATGGGGATCAATGCTCCCCACAGTCGTCTTGGCTCATATGAATCCGATAGGTCCAGCTGCCAGATCGAATCTCTTGAATGTTGGAGATCAGATCATCAACATCAATGGTATTTCCTTGGTTGGACTGCCTCTGTCAGCGGCACAGAACAATATTAAGAATGTCAAGTGAGTTCTCTCTTCTGGGATAGAGACATGGGCAAAAGAACTTAGAGTGCTGCTAAGAACATAGAGGCAGAGGACACAGCGACAGGGGGACAGAGCTACCGTGAGTGTACCCTATCCTTCAGCTCTTTCCAATGACTCTCGCAATCTTTCAATGATCCTGTAGTTTTCTCTTACCTTTGGTCTGACTACTACTTTCTTGTTTTCACAGTGCTTCTACTGCCTCATCTCTGTCATTCAATGCTCACACAACAATCGGTATCTTCATTCCACAATCAGATAACAGTTCTGCCTTTGCCCTTTTGAAGCAAACGTTCCGATCCTGAATTTACTCCGACAGTAAGGCAGTTCCGGCATGATTGCGCTCAATAATGTTCAAACAGGAACACGGAAACATGGACATATAACAGGAGAGCGGCAGGGGCATACCCAAAGTGGAAACTTCGTTATCTCTTTCAGATCGGCAACAGCAGTACGACTGACGATCGTTTCCACTCCGCCTGTGGTCGAGGTTAGAATACGACGACCGGATACGAAATACCAGCTCGGATTCTCGGTTCAGAACGGAGTCATCTGTTCTCTCCTTCGAGGTTTGTACTCTTTGATCATGGGGTTGGCGTGGGAAACGAGTGGTATTTTTGAGTAACAACTATCTTACCATTCTCTGTTTAGGAGGAATAGCTGAAAGAGGTGGAATCCGAGTCGGGCATCGAATCATCGAGATCAATGGCCAATCCGTGGTGGCTGTCCAACACGATCGGATAGTGAACATGCTGGCGACAGCCATTGGAGAGATCCACATGAAGACGATGCCGACCTCGATGTACCGCCTGCTAACCGGTCAGGAGATTCCCCAATATATCTAGTCACATCTTGTGCTCTCTCCCTCTCTTGCTCATCCCTCTGTGATACATGTTCAGCCGTCAATCTTGTCTTTTTATATCCTGGGTGCATTTCGAATGCTTTGACATGTCTCTTTGCCATACGATTACGCTTATACCAAATGAAGAATCCTCTTTGAACTGTTTGTCAGTGTCTGGGAACGAGAGTGAGAGTCTGTGTTGACCGATCCGGCTTTCTTTAGCTCTCTGCCTCTCAGCCGGTCATCGATAGAACTGACTCTGTCGGGCAACAAAGAGCACTCGCAAAGCGCAAAGCTGTTGAAATGTCAGCAAAGAGAAATTGGACAGGGACAGGATGTCTCGTCCCTGTACCTGCAGTTCAATTTGGAAAGTAACTACCACTGTCATCCTTGAAAGCTTGGAATCTAATTGCTTCCAAACATAAACTTTTCTTCGCTAAAAGTTCCCAAAATACCAGGGCAAGCAATTTGCAAACTTTTCTCTAAAACAGAAAATTTTGGACAAAAAAAGCACCTAATTGCCTCCCAGAAAAGTATAAAAGGCGAGAAGTTCTCAATGGAAACCATAACATCGTCATCGAATCGCCATGGCCACCGTTCCTCCCGGAGACATCGCTACCCAGCCCTCCTCGAAGATCGTCTTCAACGCTCCCTACGACGACAAGCACACCTACCACATCAAGATTGTCAACTCGTCGGCTCGTCGCATCGGCTGGGCCATCAAGACGACGAACTTGAAACGTCTGGGAGTGGATCCCGCCTGCGGATGCCTCGATCCCAAGGAAGCTACTCTGATGGCCGTCAGCTGCGACGCCTTCGCCTTTGGACAGGAGGACGCGAACAACGACCGCATCACAATCGAGTGGACCAATACTCCGGACGGCGCCGCCAAGCAGTTTCGTCGCGAGTGGTTCCAGGGAGATGGCATGGTTCGTCGCAAGAACCTCCCTATCGAGTACAACCCCTAGACATAGGAATAAATGTTAGGGAGCGTGTCTTGTTCTTCTTTCTGGCACACTGACAGTTGACACTTTGCTAGGCCTTAGTAGAACCTCTTCTGAATCTCTTCTTTTTCTCTGGACTCTCTCCTTGTCTCTTCTTGCAAACAGCTTGCACCTGGACACTTTTATGCCTTGGTTTTGCTCTCCCTTCTTCTGTTCCAGACGACTGTTCGTCTCATTTTGCTACTGGGTAGGCTACCAGGGATTGGAAGCTCGAAGCAATCCAGTTTCACGGAGTAGTCTACTAGCGACCAAATTGGCAAGAGAGTGGCCATCATCAACCCGAGCTCTGGTAGCCATACTCTCTTACCCGTTTGGTCGCCAGTAGACTACTCCGTGGAACTGGATTACTCTTCCGGTAGTTTACTGTTGGGAGTTCCGTTAGTTTCCCAATCCACTCGAATCTTGAAATCCGCGATGACTCTTCGACTCTCTCTGTCAACTCTCCCACCCCCTCAGGAAATCCCCCGAAACGGTCTCGCGTGGGCGTGTAAACGGGCTGTTTTCGAGCAAAAAGGCCTTTCGAATCTTCTCGGGCCGGGGGAAGGAGGGATATGGTGGGAGGAGTTGACTCACTTTGTGCAAACAGAAAGAGACAGTCGCTGGCCAGATATATAGCTCGAGCTTCGAGGAGACGCGGAAAGCAGTAGCAGAGCACACGAAATGGATCAGCACTATCACCGTCCCAGACCTTCTGGCATGGCTGGTAAGTCACTGGACATATGACATTATTTCACACAGTTCCATTCTTACTTTCCAATCTGCCACCTTAATTTTTCCTAAAAAAAAAAAAAAGCATTTTACGTTTCAGATAGACTGCAACCTGAGCTACCCTTTTACATAATATTCAAACTTATTTTATGAAAACTTATCTTACGTTAGAGGTGACTTGTGCCACTTCTAATCACGAGATAAAACAGCTTACTCACAAAACAGCTGTCGATTTGGTATATTAGATGCTACATAAATATATCTCGAATCGGGACGCGAGGAGATAGTGGTCAAATTCGTATACACAGACTCTCCAAGCTTTCTGTTGTTCTGTAAACTTTTGTTAGTAGTTTAGTATCATACTTGTAGAATCTTTTTGCGTCTATAGAACGAAACGGAATTTGTTCAAAAAGAAACTCACTACCATAGCTTATTTGATTTTATGACGGGACCAGTTTAGCACGGAAACATTAAATACTCAGCCAAGTCTATCCGCCGTTAGATTGAACGAGGGTCCTATCACGAAAACCAATGGGTTACGGTAGTGACCTTTCTTTATTGAACAAATGTATCATGAGAGCATTTAAGGTTGTCCACCTTTTTTCTAGGGCTAAATCGGGCTAAATATAAACTTCAAAGGCTTTGCATCGCTCTTTGCTCTCTGAGTTTCCGTCACGAAAACGTCTTTTTGCACCTGAATCCCTCTCTCACTGCATCATATCTGTGTACATCCCACCGCCATTTTCCCTCGGCTCCTGTTTGTCACTTCGACTGAAAAAGTTTGAGCAATCTGTATTGTTTCGGCGGGGAGCGAAAAATGCTCTGAATCAGCACGTTTCTGCACATGAATTCAGCAGTTTTTCCCCGCTTCCTAGAATGGACAAACCGCAGCCTGTCTACCGCTCTCAGCCCACCGGGATCACCCGTCCTTTCTGCATCAGTTCTAGTACAAAAACCTAAGTTTAGGAGCCATCTTGGACAAGCAGGCCAGCAAATTCAACGACGAGGAGAGTCAATACCTGCTGGAATGGATCAAGGCTCTAACAAAGGAGGATTTCGATTGCTCCGGCGGCCGCGATAACTTCAGAGAGCAGCTGAAGGACGGTAGCCGACTCTGCAAGTGAGTGCAAGGGGTAAACAGAACAACACTGATCGGGCAGAACTTTCGAGAAGTACACGTTTCAAACGAAAAAAAAAAACAACTTTGCAGACTGGTCAATGGGATCCAGGAGGGCAGTGTGAAAAAGATTATGAAACCACTGAGTAATTTTAATTGCTTAGGTGGGTACTCTCATTGAAAATAGTGTAATTCATCGTTTTAGAGAACATTAATCAGTTCACAGCCGCCGCCAGAAAGCTCGGTGTGAAAGATGAGGAAACTTTCCAGTCCGTGGATCTCTTCGACGGCCGCGATCTCTTCTCCGTCTGCGTGACTCTACAAAGTCTGGCTCGCAAGGTCGAGAAGTCCCACAACATCGATCCTCCCCGTCAGATTTCCAAGGACAGCATTATGAATCAGTAATTGGGCTGAACGGGCTATAACGGTTTATTAAAACAAACAAAACATAAAGAGATAAAAGTGTACGGTAAAACTTTGGACCATGTCTAATAAATTGTTGTATGGATTGTGAGTTAAACTTCTTCCTGCTTCGAAGTAGAGATCTCGTAGCATTCGACGAGGTTACGCCAGTTAAGATAGACGGAGCTGAGATTGGAGGCGAGGATGGCGTGAATGTTCATGTTGATGAAAAACTGAAGAATTTGAGCATGACAAAATAACAAAAATAGGCTTACTTCTGGTGTATAATGCCTGCGAAGATCGCTCAAACTGTGAATATTCTTTCGCATCATCTTCTCCATGATGCCGCCAGTCTCGGGGCCGCAAATAGGCTGGAGAAGACGGAGAATGGGCGTATCGCGCGTCCAGTCGCGCATCTCCTCGGCCATGCGAATCAGTACCGGGTTTTGCTTTCTGTTCATCTCCATGATGCTGACGTACTGCATGATCTCTTTGTAGGACTCGTAGCCGGAAACGTAGATGGGATACACGTCGGAGACCACTGGCCTCAGAGCAGCAGCCTTACTCTTCAGCCTACGCTCTGCTACAGCCTCAGAAGCAATCTGACGCATCACTGGATTGGCTGAACGTTTGGCTGAATTGGGAAATAGAAAAGAACAAACCTGCCGGACTCTTAGGATCCCACTCGTAGCAGCTCTTGGTGGATTTTGTGCAGTCGCGAAGAGGGACCTCACAGACGCGAAGGTGCATCTTACGCACGGCCAGTACGAGGTTACCTCCGTCGACCAGAGTGAACTGTAGCTGCCAGTCCCTCTCGCTGCCCTGACGACACGAATTTCTGCAGAGGAAGAGCAGATCGCACTGCTTCGGCACGGGCTCGATCATGAAGCCGTAGCCCTCTTCGTGTGACAGTGACTGAGCACGCGGATCCGTGCAGATCATCAGCTGGTCACGCCAAATTGTGACTGAAAAAACGTGATATTGGATCGACGAGACAGTAACTAACAATCGCCCTCCTTGTGGTTCGAGCATCGAATAGGGATCTTGTTGCCGACTTTGGAATAGACGACCTGCACCTTGAGCTTCAAATCCCCCGAATCCCAGACATTATGGAGACCGATGGCAAACGGCACGACAGTAGGACGTCCTCGGCAGAAAACTGAATATTCGCTGTCCGGATCATCGCTGACACTCTGAATTTGTTGGATTACTGTGAGGAATGGGGACAAACTCCGGCACAGTAGTCGAAATTGCGAGACTTTCCCTTGTCCTGAGGAATTAGATAAGCTCGGAGCCTGGGGCCCTCGCTGTTTCTGAACCTGTTATTGAAAAAAGATGTAAATAGAACAAACTGTGGATTCAGAGCGCATGTTTCTCCTCCATTTTCCTCGTAGGGAAGGTACCACTTCGCCGGAGGACCGGCTGGCTGGACCGTCGTCTCGGAAAGCTGCTCGTAGACCTCCATAGGCTAAAAACGGTGAATCAATAAGCAAAAAAGGATACAGAAGCTGGTAAGCGTAAAATTACATTTTTCTAATGAGAGAACCGACGAGTTTGTTCACAAGAATGGCTCAGCACACGTGTGATTCAAAACAGTTGTAAAAACAATTTTTCGAGTAAAAAGCCGGAAAAACATAAGTTGAGCAGCTTTTTTCAAGAAATACAGGGCCTTTTTTTGGTTAGAGAAAGATCTTGGGTATCGATGTGCACTTTTTGTATGAGAAAACACAAATAAAACGAGAAGACTGAACAGTTGACAAAAAAAGTAGGAATAAAAATCCAATTCCAAATGAACATACAGTTGTAAATCGTGGCGGCACCCGATGATTACTGTAATTGGGCACTTTTTAAACCGAATTTTAGAATTGCAAGCTTGAAACTTTGTAGTTTTCACTGAGTCCAGCTCTATTTTTTTTTCCATTTTTCATCCTCATTTACATCACAATATGCCCGTTTTCAGCCCATGGCAAAGAAACACAAATATAATGAAGAAGAGTTGCCCAGCACGAACAAATGGGTCGCTGAAAACTTCGCAATTGGATCTCTCATAGGCTGCGGTAATCTTTATGTTCAGTTCTTGTAATATCTGTGTTTAGGCTCCTTCGGAAGAGTCTACTCTGTACAAAGCAGAAAAGATAAAAGCGTATATGCTCTCAAAGAAATTGGCCAGGCAATGTTGGCCAAATTCCTTACCCTCGAGCTGAAAGTAACTCATTTTCCATGCATTTTTACCTAAACTATTGCAGATTATGAGTGAATTAGGCGGCAGAAACAATGTAATAAAGATGTTTGGAGGCCATCGAGATAGAGGACGAGTTTTTGTGGTAATGGAATATTTCCATCACGATGATTTCAAGGTAGTCCTTGTTACCGTCTCCCCTACGATATTTTCGGTATTTTAGACCATTTTGCCACGTATGACAACACATGAGAAGCTTTTCTACTTCAAAAACCTGCTTATTGCTCTCGAGCATCTTCACAGCGCGAATATCATCCACAGAGACGTGAAGCCGGGCAACTTTCTCTACAACAGACATCACAGAAGATTCGCTCTCATCGATTTCGGACTATCACAAGAGTACAGGCCGAAGACCGTAGCGGTATGTTTCATTTTCCTAAGAGAAAGTAGACTGTCAATGTCGTGTAATTTGCCACCGTAGACGTCGATACGCAGCTGTTTTTCAGGACTTACTGAGTTTCGAATATTTACTTTTAAGAGTTAGTGCGCCCTTTCGGGTATACAGCGGTCGCAAACCCCTAACCGAATGTATAAAAATCAAAAGCTCGAGGCTCTTTTCCTATCACCCGAACCACAATCAATGTCTCTATTTTCAGCAGCAAAAACGCCGACTCGTCTATGGAAGGCTCAATCAGCCGCCAGCAGCCAAAAGAAAGAAGATCTACAACTGTCGCTGTAATGACGACTACTGCTGTGCCACATGTCTCGAAAAGCCGGAGAAGCGTGTCAACAAGGGCGGTACGCCGGGATTCAGACCCCCAGAGATACTTCTTCGCTTCGCCCAAGAAACTCAGTCCACGGCCATTGACATCTGGTCGGCCGGTATCCTCCTCCTCAGCCTTCTATTCAAAAGGTGTTTCTTTTTCCGTTTTTCCAATTACACAGGCTTCAGACATCCACTATTCCGACCATCAGACGACTTTCGCGGCATCTGTCAAATCGCCTCCATTCTAGGATCTGAAAGCATTACGTCGGCTGCTGAACGAAACGGAACCACAGTTCGACTTCCACGATATCCCGGCGTGGATATTGGTAAAATTGTAGACTTTTTAAAGTCTTCAAAAAGAGGTAAATACCTTACAGATGAATGTAGTACGCCCAGGATGGACTCGCGAATTTCAATCGGAGCTAAATTGCAGTACCTGCCGCAAGCTGATCTTCGCAAACACCAAGGGACGCTGCTTTTGTAAGTTTTAGGCTTTTTGATACCTACCGTACCCCATGAATTCGAAGCCGGAAAAGATATAACCCTTTGGCTTACCGTGCTTTCGCACAACCCTGCTTTGAATTGCGTACCAACTTGGATAACACCAACCGTCTGAAGCCCTTTTCGGAAATCCAAAAAACATCGGGCGGAATCGAACCCGAGTCGCTCAGATGCTAACCGTTGAGCTTTTATATACGTCGATATCATGTCGGCTCCTCTAATTCAGCCAATGGGTTAACCGCACGCATTAATTGGATTAGAATAATCCATTATCTTCCGAAACGACTCATTTCCAGGTAAAAAGACGGAAGAAAAGACAAATGAGACCCTGGACCCCGTCACGCGACTGCTAGTTCATCTCGTCCATCAAGCTCTGGATCCGGATCCGAGCACACGACGAACAGCCACCTCCCTCCTCATTGTCATCAAGGATTTTGAAAATTTTAATCCCGGCTGTTTTGACTATTAGAGACACATTTCCCAACTTGTACATGTTACTGTTTTTCTTTCCAGTTTTTGATAAACCGTTACTTTTCCCAGTCAAAAACCAGTAGAATTCATTAAAGCACCATTTGTGGAATAATATACAAGGACTCGCTCTCTAAAATAGACTCAAATACAAGAAGTAGATGAAACGGTAAAAATTGGGGGAGATCACGGGGAAAATAAAGCAAAGAAGCTAGTGTTTTGAGTCGGAACAATACCCAGAGAAAGAAAAAGAAAAATGGCATCACAGGGAGAAGGCTTCGGATTGATCTCGGAGAGGGGCGGAATTAGGTGCTCCGATTGTCACTTGTCTCGGTGTTCGACGTCTGCTGGGAGGCCGTGGAGCTGCGACTCGATGGGGGTTCCTCCATCGACGCACTGCCGTACATGTTGAATCTGAAAGATAGGATTATGAGAAGAGTGGAAGGTGTGGTTGTGGTCAAGCAGATGAGAATTCGCCTCGCCTCTACCAGTCGCTTACGCTCGCTTGAAGTCCCTTTTGCCTCGATGTGCCAACTTTTATCTCGAACAATACTTGACAGGAATTACATAGACGTTTGGTCAAGCGTTGTCTTGGATCACTAACAACATCTGTCACAGGCAGTTGCACCATTTGCCAGTAGAATTTGAAACATGAAAAGTACCCGAACCGTGGTGTATGAGGACCAGTAAGATGGTAACCTACCCCTTTAAGCTTTACTTTCAGTTGCTTTTGGATGTATCTACGGCGGAAATTCATTCATACTTAAGATAAAGGTCCGAAACAGAATGTATTTGTGCTGAAAGAGAGGTCGATATCGACGAGATAGTGAGATATCTTACGACAGTAAATTCATTTTTTGTTGCCACATATTCCTGTGACATTGTGGTTACGCTGCTTGTTATCCAGAATCATTTCATCTAGTCCTATTCTATTTCGATGGGTCGTATCCAACAAGAAAAAAGGACAAACTCACAATGATCCCTCGCAGTCCTCTATCATCACGGCTCCCTCGTCATCCGAATCGGCGTCGGGATGAAGAAACTGGACTTCTATGTGCAGATCGCCCTGTTGACTGCTCAAAATGTCGACGGCTTCCTGGTGTTTAGCGTTCGAGAGGTCGTATCCGTTTACGGACATGATGGCGTCGCCGACCTGAAATCCATCCAACATTTAAAGTCAATCCGAAAAATATACGTAAAGCTGTCCGCATCTGTCAGCCGGCTGACCGGGCTGAATCTCAGAGATGATAATGGGCAGCGCGTGTTCTACTCCTCCCTAAAAATCAATTTCTCGTGGAAAAGGCGCTAAAGAGTACCGTAATGGAGATTCCAAGACCCTCGTGAGACTGTTTGGGTAGGACGACCTGACGGAGCTGTCTCAGATTGCGACGTTCCTTGTTCTCCTTCTGACGGGGCGGTGTGGCGAGTCCTTTCGTGTTTCCGCGTCCCCGACAGGCTCTGATGACCGTCTTGTGCCGATGCAGGTGAATTTCCGCCTCGAGCTGATTCCACAGTCGGTCGTGCTCCACGCCCCTCATGTTCCTTCCAAGCAATTGGATTTGCTGGATGCGACCGGCTAATTCCTATAATCTCATTGCGTAGGGGTATACACTGAGAAAAAGGACGAGGTGTTAATTTTGTTCTGGATCTAGGTTTCTGTATCGATGTTGCAGTTCATATTGAACAATTTAGGATTTAATTATCGACTCTTTTCCTTGTGATTGCTATTTGCTTAATAAGCACTACTCACAACCATAGTTGCAAGGATAATTGCAATCAGCAATTGAAAAAGAGAGGTAAGAAGTTCTCGGGCAGAAGGATAGTTCTATCGGTAACTCTTGAAATGATGGAAGGCTATGGTTTCTCAATTACCTTTTCCAGCAAGTTTGAGCAATTTCCGGCTGTCAAAAATGCAACTTAGAACAGGCTCAACACCAGTAGCAGAAGAACAGAACGAGCCACTTTCCCAGGGAATAGACGCACATTTTGCCAGTGATTTGTAGAGAGGAGAGAAATTTAGGCAAAATGATTCGTATCATCGTAGGCCCAGCCTCCCAATCTGTTCATCCATTTCCGCCAGCTGTCGTCTTACAAAAAGTAAAAGATGCTCTAAATTGTATAGCAAACTTTGTTTGACATCTAATTCGTCGCCAACTAATAATTTCTACTTTTTTCCGTGACCACGAACAAACTGAGTAAACTACGTAGACCATTGCACGTTAACAGTTTGGATAAGAAGCAACCGATAAAAGCTGCAAACATGAAACGTAAAACGGCTCAAGTTTAAAACGTATCAGGGCACTAGGTAACGTAAACGATTGGTAGGTATGTGAACAGAACGGATCTAGTAGGTGAGAACGGGTGCAAACACATATTTTTCAGAGCTTTTGGTCCCTCAGCTTCTCATCCCTAATCAGTATGAGTCCAACCAAACCAACCTTGTCCAGATATTTGGCAGCCAATCGTGCTCCGAAGACTTCAGTTTCGAGGGCTCCAATCAGTCGGCGCTGTTTCTCCCAATCCTTGCGCAGCAGGTCCACCTCGCAGTCCGAGCGTAATGTGGGCATTATTTCGGAGCGGAAGGAGACGATTTCACTTTCCTATACTCGGGGTATTCGAACTGTTTGATTTGAAATCGCATACGAGTTTCTTTTTGATGATATCCGATTCGTGAGGAGCCGTTTTCGCATGCAGCTGGCACTGAAGACTATGGACCTGAAGTTCAAGTTTTTGGGAATGAGAAAACTCGAAAGGCACACCTGTAACATGAGCTGTTGGGTCTCCTTCTCCTTTTCTCGTTGAATGGCTCGGGCCTCGACCAATTCGGCTCGCAGCATTGTAACTTCCTGATGAAAATTTGCAATTAAATGATTAAAAAATACACGAACCTTGTCCTGTCTATTCATCGTGTGCTGCATGGACTGTGCCTTGTGCATGAGTTGGGCGAAGCAGCCACTCAAGGCCGTCATCTTCTGTCGACCCTCATATGTGACTTCTACCTGAAAACGGACTGTAAATGATGGCATTTAATAGCGACACATAGATTTTGGAAAACAGTTAAATTTTCAATGATTTACCAAGATTGATATTCAGACAAAAATTATAAATTTTTAGGCCCACTTGTCAACTTTTCGTGGAGAATTCGACAAAGCTTCGAGAAAAATTGGAACGTACTGGACCTCTTTCGTGAATTTATTCTTGGCCCGAAAGTGGGATTTCCCAAGCTTCTCCTCTTGAGAGCTTATTTTATAGCAGATGGTATAAGCATGAATACAAGGAAAATCTGGTAATAGCACTAAAACATTTCCAGCAACGTTGAATGCTCTTGTAGAATGTCCGATTGTGTTGCTACTATGACAAAGTCTCGCAATCAGTCGAAATCCCCTTAAAAAAAACGAAAAGGCAACTAACCTGGTCGCTGTCAATCTCTCCCAAGAGGAGATCGAGGGCCACGAACGATTTGTCAAAGTCCTTCTCGAGAACGTCCGACCACGAAGGCGACGTCTCCATCTCTCTCTCGCGGAGCCTGAAAAATGGAAGAGGAAGAGGCAGTATTTGTGAGAATAAACAAGAGAAGCAATTGGTTGACTACGGTAGCTTTTTTTTCTTCTTTAGGAGGCGGATTCGATCAATGTAGGGGTGAAAAGAATAATGAACGGGTTCGTGGAAACATTAGCTGAGAATGGGAAGCACAAGGCGATATGGACCATTGAGGACAAACGACGGAGGGCGGATTCTGCCATTCTTTGGGCATTTGGACTGAACCTAGGGTATATGAACAGAATCCTCAAACTTGGCCCGCTGACCAATCAAAAGACCCAAAAGAAGGAAGAGCCGAAGCCGATTGTGACATCGAGGGCTCAAGATTAGAGAAGGGCCAAACGAGGCCAGTCACACAATGAAAGAGACTCTGGGGATCTGATAGCCGTGACGCGTCTCTCTCACCCGTTTCCACTAACTGCTCAAAAGCAGTGATTTGAGGCAAAAACAAGGGAGGAAATGTGGAATTATTCTCCGGATAAGTAGCCCAGAAATTGCTGTAAGGTTTGGATGTAATGCGGTGAAAAAAGACGGCTCTGGAATCAAGTACATGCAATAATTGCCAAAAAGAACAGGGAAAAGACAGTGACGGCGTTCCTCTAAGCGCCCCTTTCGGCCTGCCACCACTAACCGAATTCGGCTTGCAATTGGGTTATCTCTGGAAGACACCAGGCCAACATATGTGTACACGCTTCCTCTCAGAGGTGTGTCATTAAAACCATCGAAATGAGCCGATCGTTTAGGTTACTGGATTACACCCGAACGGAAGACGAGCTCGAAGCCAGGAGAGTCGATTGTTTTGTGGAGACGTTCGTGAAGAGAAAGAGAAATTAGGAGAACTCGCAAATTGCAGAGTCGTTTTATCAAGAATTTTGACCATGAGAAGGGGGACAATACAAATTTCCGAATATACTGGTACAGCCCCCGTAAATTATTGGCATCGGGGGATTTCACACTATGGAACCTGGCCTCGATCCTTCGGGGAGGAATCAATCATTCGTGAACTATCTATCCATCACTACGGTGAGAGCGAAAAGAGCCCGTGAGCTGAGGATTTCTGGGCAAAGATGGCTCAAAGAAGGGATCGAGATGAAGATTTTTAGACAGTAGGTCGTTATCAGATTTGAATTTCATCTGATACATTGAGAAAAAGAACAAATTGACATGTTACTACTATGTATGAACGAAAAGATGTGAGGCAGGTGAATTCAACAAAGAATCATTGTTTTGTCGACTGAACTTTTCGTTTCAAGTAAAACCAGGCTGCTGAGGTGCACCTACGGATTGGAGATGTTTTGCAGGCAAAAAAAGGTCAAAAACAGATAAATTATAGGATGTGTAGCAGTTTCAGGAACAGAGCTTTTCCCCTACGAGCAAAATCCGGATGCTGCAGCGTAATCTGGGCTACAAATCAGCTGGAGGGAGTAAATTCAAGTGGCTCTAGCGATCAGCTGACTCTGATTCGAGGCAGAAACATATGGAAGATTGGATCGAATGTGGTAAAACACTGGCAGAGGGGGGCTGGCGGGCCGAAGATAACTCAATTTTCAAGGGGGTGGGGATGAGGCTACTGAGTTCATTGTCTTTCCCTTTTCACAAAGTGTCTCTCGACTTTCCCACAAGGATTGAGGTCGCCATTAGTGGGCTTAGTGCCGAAGAAAGCGATACGACCCTGAGGCAGTACCCTCCCTCCAAAAACAGAGCATTTTCGTCGAAATTAAGGGATGAACGCGAGGCGGTCCATCATCCTCGGTGGCTGAGGTCACGTCCCGGCAAAAAAAGTGGCCGTTTACGGGTCGTTAACCTGGCCGTATTCGAACCTATCCTTTCGGGCAGACATCTTATGTCGGTTTCGGTAGAATTCTACAGACAATATCCTACTTTTTTGATAAACAAAAGCAACACTGATGTAACAAAGTCAGGAAGACCTTCAGCCTTATATTAAAGCCAAAAACGGCCTATTTCACAGTACTACAGCGGCTAGGATTCACCAAATGACGGGTTTTCGGCCAAATCTAAGAGCTGAGAGATCTATGGAGGAGTCCAGCTGCGAGGTAGAGGACAATGGCAGTGCATTATCATTTCGCGCATCCTAATTGGCAGCCGAAGAGGAGGAGGATAAGAGATTCCAACGGTTTGCGAGGGCGAAGTAATTACTTTGCGAATGGTAATGGACTAATTTCGAAGACCTTGGAAGAGAGCTATCTTTCTAGAAAAAGACGACGACTACTCGTTTTGGGGGGGATTCACGGGGCGGGTCAAGATGGAGTCATTAGGAAGGGCAAAAAGAGAAAGAGAGGACATTTGACTCGAGGAGGCCATCGCGGAAAACACAGGGCCATTGGCTGTCTACTACGGCGAATTACCAGTCGTTTAGGACCACGGGAAAGACTTATTGAGGAGACTGGGCCTGAATACGATTTCCATATGGCGAGAGGCACAATCAAATAGGTGAACTTTGACTGGATACAGCGAGATAGGAAAAGAACAATTCGATGACTTCAAAATAGATTGAATCTGCGGGGGAGACCATTTCACAGGGTAAATTTGTAATAAACTGATCCCGAAACACTCCAGACAAGTTTCCCATCTATTTGGTAAACAAAAATATGAGAAATTCTGGAAATCAACGAGGCTACTACAAATGACATGGGTGTTCGTGCCAAAAACGGTTAATCAAAAACTGGCGCGAATTTGAAACTTTTGTCATCATCCTATGCTTCGCTCTTGCTTGTTTTCCTAGCATTGTCTAGGGAATCCAATATGATTTTTCCATGTAAACAAACAAAAAACAGCCCCTAAAATCGAAATTAATTGGATAAACGCCGAAAAAGCATGGGTCCCAATGAAATTGGAGACTCAGGAGAGATGTCCCACCACCAAAAAGGCGTAACTCGTCGGCGCGGCCATTGTTCGCTTCCGTGGCGTCGAAGGCACTTCAGGAGGCTCTTCAGCCCGTTTCGGGAGGAAGAGAGAGGATTATTCTGGAGGCCGGCTGAACGAGACCTGTTGTCTCTCTTTCTCTGACCCGAATTCATCAACTGGTATTACCGAAAAGAGCTTTCCTCCCTTCCCTCTCCGTTCAATAATAACCAACTAATTCAATTTCCGAGCTCTTAAAAAGGCGACGTTCAAATGTTTATACGAAATTACATATATTATACACAGCTACAACCCATAAAAAGTAATACAACCATTCTGTGACAGGGAGAAAGGAGGGAACAACCGAGGAGGTATATCACAAAGGGAGCTCAATTTGACAAAAAATCGGTCTTCAAATTGGGAAGACATCTATCAGGCTGCAAGGGGGGAAGGGGAAACTGACTAGATTTCGATGGCTTTGGTGACACAGCTGAAGGTGATTTGCTGGACCGGGGCAACGACTTCTACGCGACGAGCATCTGCTTCGCCGAAACCGCTCTAGAACATTGGAAGGTTTGGAAGCAAAAAAGGAAAAGGAACCTTGTTTATGCCAAAATTGTACTTGTTGACCATGTCTCCGACGAGATCCACTACCGACTTGTTCGCGAATTGGATGTTCGTGCGACTGAAAACGAGGAGTTCTACATTCGGTAATTATTGGCAGATAACTTGTAAAGGACGAAAAGAACCCACTTTTCAGTCTGGAGGATATTGGAGCTCGTCAGGCGCTCGCAGATTGTTCTATTCAGAGGGGCATGGAAGAGCGGGATGCCGAAGACGCAGTCGAGGAGCACGTAGTCGTCGAAGGTGAGCTCGTCCGGCAGCGAGACGACCATCTCCTCAGTGATCTTCTTCGGCGAGCCGTCGAATGTCGTCATTTCCTTTTTCTCGGCCTTCTGGAGAACTGTGTTCCGCAGGAGTACGATATAGCCACAGAGGCTGTTCAGACCGAGCCTGTCGCGAAGGGTTATGACAGCCGGATGGTTCGAGAAGGCATCTAAAATGATTTTTTTGAGTCAAAGCCAAGATTTTTAGCCTACTTGGATCGTCTTCTTCGTTGGAAATAAGGGGAAACGGTACATAGATGAGCTCTTCGTCTTCAGAGCATGCCGGATACGCCTAAATTGAAATTTTCTGACGAAAAAACCAATAAATACCTGAATGAATAGTGGGGAACTGGGGAGGATGTCGTTCAGGGCGACGAGAGCGTTCTCGGCCGACATCAGCTGCGGCTCGTGGTTCGCAGAGGAGACGAGAAGACGTGATGAGCTGACGACGGACTTGGGAAGAGTGTCCAGTCGGGTCCCGCGGGGCAAATACACGGACGAGGGACCGCTCTTCGTCTCACCATAGATGGCCAGTCGGAACCATGGACTGCAAGCCTAAATTTGGTTGTTAGATGTCATTTTCTACAGGAAAATACCTCGGGAATGGGCGGTCCAATAAAGGGAATCGAAGAAATCGGCAGCGTGCAGGCGTCAAACGATAGCGGGGCCATCGCGACGACCATTCTGTAAAATTGCTCACGTAAAACCAAAAAAAAGAAATGAACCCATAGGATTTGGAGAGTACTCGGACCCGACTCTGCGGATCCAGAGATAGAAGACTCTCTCCGCGCAGGAGATCAACTTCTCGTCCCTTCTTGAGTGCCTTCAGCGATTCCAGCAGAACCACGGCGTGCTCCGAGTAACGCTGGGCCTCTCCCTCGCCGAACCTGTTGACCGACTCGAGCTGCTCGAGAAAGTCGCCCATCTGCTCGTCGGCCAGCTTCCCGACCTCGAACAGCGTCACTGCGTGCCCCTGGAACATGATTTTTTAGGCATAAAATTACAAGAAGAACCCACTTTAAGGGAAGCGGACAGGTTGCCCATCATGAGGAAGGCGGCCAGGGTCGAGTCGAAGACGAACGCTGCCCTGCCGGACGAGGAGGAGACGTCGGAAGTTGGTTGCGAGGCGAGATCCTTGATGGAGATGCTGCTCACGGAGGTGGACATCTCATCATCATCGTCATCTCCTTCGCCCATTGGCGAAGCAAGGGCCGCTGAGAGTTCGCCCAGATCCCCGGAGACGCTGGAGACCAACTCGTCCATGGTGGGAGACGTCGGAATCGTGACTACCTGGGCCCAGGTGAAATGGAGTTTGGCGTTTTCCATGCCTGAATGCTGAGAGTTAGAACTGAAATAGAGCTCACCTGTGACGCGTTTTTTTGCAAATCCTAGCCGACAGAAGACGGAGATGGCCATGCTGACGAGATGAATGTCGATGTGGAGCATCTCGGCCATCTCCTTCACCGACGTCTGGTCATCAATAGCTACGAAAATCTTGTAGAGCAGCGTCTCGAAGTAGTCTCCTAGCACTCGGTTCATCACAAACCCGTCCAGCGGAGCTACTGAAATTGTCTGATTACCCACAATCTAGTAAAAACGCTTACCGTAGACGTAGTCACTGTCCTGGACGGGCACATCGAAGTAGACGAGGCCGCGATTGAAGAGCGCCTGGACGACGGGTGCTGAGAGCATTCCGGCCTGCTGTGGTCCCTCATCCAGTATGTTGTCAATTATTCGCCGCTCGTCCTCGGTCAGACTTTTGATGTCGGCTTCCAGGATACTGCCGGCACTTACCAGCCACCAAGGTTCAAGGTTTACCTGGAATATTCACGTTTGAAAGAGGGGAAAAGCTTGCTTCCATTGTTTTATTACGGTCAAACACGGATCAACGCCTCTTGAACCACGTTCTTATTCGAAAACCTCGTACGATTCCGTCAAAACTTGACGTGAATTCACTCTGGACTATCCATATTGGTTACGCCCGATCCCCAGCAGTCTCATCGCGTGTCAGCCAGATAACTTGTTCCGCTCAAAATCCTTACCTTGGCCGGTTTTTGTGGTAGCAGTTCCTTCAGCGGCCGGCTCCTTCTCAAGAATTTCCTATTAGATCGATTCTGATTCATGACTTCGATGTACTGGTTGCGCCCGATCCCCAGCAGTCTCATCGCGTCGGCGGCGGTGAAGTTTGGTAGTGAGTCGTAGGACTTCTCCGAATTTATCATTTCCTGAATTTCGGCGGTAACAAATGGATTTTGAAATGGGCTTACGGTGATGATATTTGTGTAATAGTTGAAGGGGGTGATCCGGAGCTCCTTGACGACGATGTCGGCTAGATGATATGGGAAGAGCATCATGTGGCTCTCGCTATACTTCATGACCATGTCGTAGTACGTCTCCTCGCTCTTCTTCACATGTCGGACTGAGAAGAGATGACAATTATGGCCGGAAAAAAACAAAGTCTCTTACCTAAATTTCCTTTGTATCGAAGCTGGTTCTTTATTGAGTACTCGAGAATCATCTTGTCGTATTCCCTCGTCGAGTTTCCCAGCAAAATCTTGATGTCTTCGGGCAGCTTGGCCCACGGGACATTCTCCCGTATGCAACAGTCCACATCCATTTGTGGATTCTGTAAAATGTTGTGTACTTGTGTCGTAAAGGTTTTCAAGAATTTTGCGAAACAAAAAAAATTAGGGATTTGGACAGCACATGGAAAGAAAAATTGAAGAAAAATAGATTTTTGACGAACAAAGTACTTTCAAACTGTGCGGGCCATATTAAACGATTTTGGCGAAACAACATGCGACATTTAATATAACCAAAATATGGAAATTAGGGATTTTCGCGACCATTTTGTCGTTTTCTCAGATTCTTTCTAGAAAAGTAGCTAAACAAGAACAGTGAAGTGAAATACAATACGTAAGATAAAATAATTAGTTTGGCTCAGAACCGACAATAAAAAGTGGCTTCATTCATAATGGCTAAAATCTTTATTACGCAACCGATGACACAAACTAAGCAAACGAGTGTTCAATCTATCAACTTCTGCTAGAGAAATCCATTCGGCAGAGCTCCATGGACCTTCAGACAGTGAGAACTGAACCTGTCATGTCTCCAGAACTTCTTTCCACAGTTCGGGAAAGCACAGGAGATCATTTGTGTCTTCAGATGTTCTCGGAAGATGTGAGCATCCATGTTCTTCTTGTCCGCATAGGCCATACCGCATTTTTTGCAGGAATACGGCTTTTCTCCTGAAAATATGTCTCGAAAATGATAGTCAGAAAGATTACCAGTGTGAGTCCTGATGTGTCGGACCAAGTTGCTCTGGACCTTGAATCTCATCCCACAAAATCGACATTGGTAGGGACTCTCGCCCGTGTGAACGCTCCTGGAATTAGTAATTTATGTTTAGAAGACCGAATTGTATGCGATCTGCAAAGTTGTAGTTTTTTTTTAATAGCTGACCTGCTCGACATGATCTACAACTTTGTAGAATATCGAAAGCTGGAAAACAACTATAGAGCCGAAAAGAGGTGGTCAAGTGATACTGGTGAATTGAATAGAAAACAAGCCCACCTGACATGCTTCTCAATCCCGGACTTCTCTCTTGCCCTATGATCACAGTGAGGACATTTGAACGGCTTGTCAAGCATCTCCTTCTGACTTCCTAGCAGAACCGGGACCAGGACCTCGCTACTTGTCTGATACTCAGGCAGACCGTAGCCATAACTGTCGACAGCCTTCGCCTTCTTGCTCGTGCTCGGAGAGCACGAGACTAAAATTGCCGGGATCTGACATGTATCAGTGACAACTTGTTCTGCTTGGTCGTTAGTTTCGGCTGAATCAGGTTCTAGAAGTTTTCATGGGCTGACTTACCTAAAGTCATGACAGTATTTCCCTTCACAACCAGGTTCTGATTCCACTTGTTCAGTCCGTAGGTTCCACCTGGTCTCCCGCCACTAGGTCCCATCACATACTCTTCATAGATCGATACATAGTCTTCTGTCGCTTGAGCAGCCACATCTTCTATCGTCGGCTGGAAGTCTTCGGCGTTCTCGTATTCTGAATAGATGTGCTCGTTGCAGCAGTCACCCCATTTTCAGGCTCTAGGAACGAGTTTACGATAAAACTAAGTTCTACACTGTTGTCGAGCAGGTCAGCTATTAATTTTGCAAAACATCAAAAGTTCCGAAAACCGCCTCTTGACCTTGAAAAATGGTGTGGCAGGCCGCGCTCTTGGAACCCTAAGGGTTCAGTCTACCTACCAGCTTCTTCGTCGTCTTCGACCTCACCACCCATACTGTCCTCGATATGGATCATGTGGTAGTCGACCTCTTCAGGGAACTCCACAAACTCTCCAGCAACCATATTTTCTTCTTCCTGCTCCAAAATCAGTCCACTCAGCATCTCGTACAGTTTCATGACCCCCAGATCTGAGGCAGCTGTTCGGAGCTGACGATACCGCCGACGACCACCTCTTACCACACCGTGATAAACGAATTCGAGAACGTTTTTTACGTCCATTCTGAAGCTCTTTAATGGGGCTAGAAACCAAGACTCACGTGGAAATCTGGTCCAGATTCAAGTTGACTTGACCCGTCATTCCCGTCTCTATTAGTGGGTCCTGAATGCTCAGGGCGTGGGTGCAGAGAACCAGACGATGACATTTTATGGGATCTTTGCTCTGTGAAAACATTATAAATATGTAAACAGAACTCACTGGTAAGTAGATGTTGCAGTCGAGAAACCAGCCATTCGACTTGTAGACTTGGAGTTTGCGTTGGAATAGAATGTCGTGTGACTCATCTCGCATGGTCTCTCCGTCCACCGCCTCTCGTAAAAGCTAAACCTTTGAAACTGGGACAACAAATAGAGACAGAGAGAAAGAGTGACGGATACTGACCTCTACTAGTTGTTTGCATCCAAGAGCTGCAGCAGCTTTCCGAAATTTTCCCGTCACCTTGAACTCTCCAGAATACATGTACTCGACAAGGCTCAAGATGTCCTCGGCGTCAATTCCTAAGAGTCCAAAGTTTCAAAACATCTCTCAGTGCGTACCTAGAACTCTTTGATCCAAGTTCAAAGCGATACAGTTCGAGTTCTGTAGCCCTAACAAAGACGATTCTAGTGATGTACTGAAGGCAGAGAGTATGAGTCTATTGGCAGTGACTACTGTCTTCTCACTGCACTCAAGAGTCACGTCGTTGAACTGGTTCTTCTGAATGGGAAACTATGGTAATGACACTGTCTCTCTTCTCAATGAATCGTATTAACTGAAAAGTACAAACCTCTCGGATCTTTCTAAAGAACTGGAAAGTAATTCTAGCATGTTCTTTTAATGTATAGGGGCCCAGGACTTCCTGTAAACGGCTAGACGAATCAATTCTATGGAAATCGACGTGAGATGAGGAGGCGACTTCGTCCATGATGAACTTGTCTTCATATTGAGCGACCATAGGATCATTTTCTCCCAAGTCGTAGTCAAGATCCAAATCCCCCATTTTGAGACTCTAAAGCGAGAATTTTGGAGCAAACTGAGGTAAAAGAGAAGGAGAAAGGCTGTCACTGACAGCTGAGTAAATCGGTGCAAAATATTCGAGCCGATAGGCGGAGGCGCTACGCAATTGCGTACGCATCTTATCGAGTCAAAATCTTAACCCCCTTGAAATAGCCGGCAATCTGCCAATTCGAGGGCTTCCTTTCTGTACATATCGGCTTCTCACTTCTATTTTCGTTAGAGTTTTGTTTCTACAACGTTTGTCACAGGATTCTGCAAAAAACTGTCACTTTTGGGATAACATCTCTGCCTAGGGAATCCAAATTGGCTATCGTTTCCGGTCGTAAACCCCTAATTCCTCTCATCCACAACGCTGGGATTTCATCAGGAATTTCAATTTTTTTGCAAGGATAGTCGACTACCTTATACAGCGTTCAATCATTTGTTCAGATAGGAAATTTTCGGGAAACTGTCAAATGAACCCTATTATAAACCCGAACTTTTCACTTGTTCAGACCGATATTTTGTGAAAAGTAGACAAAGTTTTCCGATAACTGTCTTATAATCTCGGCTAATCATTCGGTTATTGTGACTGAACTTTGAGGCTGTCGGTATTGACAACCTAGTCTATGGAGAACTTGGATCCTTATTTCGACATCAAGCAGTAGTTCTCGTAATTTACCCTGTTCTAAACAGTAGTAGTTTTAAAACATTCAGTCACTTTCATCTGATCTACAAGATAACAGTGCATTGTAAATTAAATGACATAGCCTTTGAAACTGGTAAGATAGCTTCGATACTTCAGGCACGTTTGAAATGTCAGTAGAATTGCAGTCTTTAGATACTCTGTATTCTCCAGGTCATCACTGATAGCACTTTCGATTTGGACTTTAGATTTGTTCAAATTTGAGCGACAATTCAAAGAGTCATTTCAAACCGCGTCTTTTCAGCCTTTCTTCGGGCAACCTTTTCACAGCAAACCGCAACACGCCATGTCGTGTCGTAGCCAACAAACACAGCAGTGGAATTGAAATCGGCCATTTGGCTTCTCGGATGGCTGGGGCGCGTCCTGGCTATTTGATGGGGTGGCTCGCTAGCCGCCTCTCTCCCTGTGTCTCAAAACAGCCGCCCGCGCACGGCCGGCGTCTTTGACTGACCGACTCGGTGAGCGGGAGAGACCATACAGAGAGGGAGACGGTCAGTTCAAAGGAGAACCATCGGGCGCGACGCCACGCTCATGTACTCTCACACATTATGACCACGATTTCGCTTGTCCTCAATCGTTTATTCTGGTTCAGTATTCCGTCTCTCCGTCCCTATCTATCTTTTCCAAAAGCGCCATCGCTTCCAATATTTCTTCTACGTCTATTTCTCACGCTTTTTCAAATTCTTTCAAGAAAGTCTAATTCCCACTCTTTGACCTCTGCCATTCCTTCCTCACGCAGCCTCTTGGCACTATTTATGCATGTTTACTCGCATCTCCTCTCTGTGATCTGTTGTTCTCATTGGCTCCCAGCCAACAACTGTCGATTCGCGTAGGTATTGATTAATGAGCATTTGGGGGAGTTTGGGAGTCGAATTGCGCAAAGACGTAATCAAAGACATCCTGTGTGTCAATGTAAACTGAGGCTATCAGATCAAAGAGTCGAGTTGACATGCTTGACATATTGACGCTGCCCACTTCATAACTCTCTGGGGACAGACAATGGGTGCTGAGTTTCTTGTTGGCGAGTCTAGGTACTTCCTTCTTCATCTCCCACTCTCTCTTTTTACCATTTCGACCGAAAGTTTCTAGACATGTCTCTTCCCAGTGACGAAGAACAAGAACTGGATGACACCTTGCCGGGACCCTCTTTTTCACCAGGCGTAAGTTTTTTGATCTCTCCGCGGCTTCCTTTGATTTTCATAGTCCAAAATCTCCTTTAGATGATGGACATCGAGGGGAAGATTGTCTCCCTCCTGGCTTCTCTTCAAATTGACAAGAATCGACAGGGTCCGGTGACCGATGAGGACGACGACATGCTGAAGGAGGTCCAGGAGAAGATCCAAATGCTTATTAGGATGGAATCTGATCATGATAGGTCAGTGAAAGGGGGAATGACAGTGACTGATTCTTTGCTTTTTCAGGAAAAAATGGTTCAAGAAGGCTTATCTTGCGAGTAATAGAATACGAGAAGAGTTATACAACTTGAGACGAGTCTTGCCGAAAACCCTGCCTCCACATTCCTATTTCGATAGGATACAACCTGTCCTACAAGACATTGTCTCCAAATCTTTTGAGGAAGAGTACAGGAAAGTCGCGATAGTTCTAGGTGAGTGTATCTGGGATATCGAATAAATCTTCAATTTAGGCTTGGTAGACTCGCTGGCCGAGTTGCTCATAATGGAGGTATTGGTTCATGGAACGACACCTCGGTTTCCAGAACACAAGTCGATTAGGAAACTAATAGCCAACGCATTGACAAATCTGACTTTTGGACATGGACCCAGCAAGAAACGACTTTGCTCGTATCCCGACTTTATTCTTACCGTCGTCAAACTGTTTCGGGAGGCGAAGAACCTTGTTCAGGTCAGTCTATGTCTCTCTGTCTCTATTTTTCTCTATGTCTCACTATCTCTCTGCCGCTCTACCCCTTACTGACTGACTGGTCTTTCAGGTATACGCCGGTTTGATTCGGAATCTTAGCTGGATGGCAGATTCTGAGATGGTAGCCTGTCTCAATCCCTGTGTCTCTGCCTTGGCTGCAGCTGCAGTCGATGCTCGAAAGGCTTCCGACGAGGCCTGTGTCAGGGCCATTCTCAGTGCTCTTTGGAACCTGGCCTCCCACTCTACCGAAAGCAAGAAGGCCATCTGTGACCAGCCGGGCTGTCTTCAGATGCTGGTCTCTGTTCTGTCCACTGGAACCAATCCTACAGTAAGTAAATCGCCATTTAGAAAACTTCTCTTATATTCAGGTTGACATCGAGAGCGCTTCTGGCATCTTGAAGTATGTCTCTCAGTACCTGGCCAATCATTCCGATCATATGGACCTCCGTCCCACTCTGGTCAGAGCCCTCATCATGCATCTCAGCAGCTCTTCTTTTACCGCCTTGAGCAATGTATTGGGCGCCCTGGGCAACCTGATCGCAAAGGATCCTCATGTTCAGGTTGGTTCAGGGTACAGAGCACTGAAATAGTTAAACGGTCATCTGGAATGCAATGTAACCTTCGACATTGTCCATCTCCGATAAAGGTAATGGCCACGAAGAAGGGAAGACGGTCATTTTGACTTAAACGCTGTGTAGTGACAGCTACATTAGTTGTAAGTCAACGCAGAAGAAGGGGAGAGAGACAGCGAGACAGAAACTTTGACGGGCTGGGCCGACGTTGAGAGACATCTTCTTTTTACTGCTGCTCCTGACGGCTGCTGACGACTCGAATGGGTTCTCTCTGGACTCGCTTCTTTTTATAATGTTCCTGGGGATTAGGCTTGACGAGTTCTGGAAGTAATACCAAAGATGCCATATTGAGACACACAGTATTTCTTTATTTCAGAACGAGATCCGAAGTGACCGTTCAGCCATGCATCAGCTGACTTCTTTGAGAGATTCGAACAGAGAAGACATGAGCAACCTAGTAAAGACCGTCCTGAACCATTTGCAACAGCCAGCGGGATTCAGGAAGCCGTATAGTAGTAAGTCTTACTCTACTTCTTTTTTATTCAATGCATCTTCAGACATGTCAGCCTCAGTCGGTGTTCCCTCCTACGGCCCTCCAAGAGAGAGGATTCTAAACCACAGAGCAGTTATGGCCTCTCCAGGCAACCCTTCTCCAATGGCTCCTCAATTTGCCTCTCCAGCGACCTTTGTGGAATCTCAACGATGTAGCAGTTTGCCCAGACACTTTGCCCGAGGTGGATATGCTGCACCGCTCGGTCAAGTCCACCATTCGCCTCAGTTCCGTCCCCAGCCTGCCTTCCAGCCACCACAGCAGATGTTCGCACCTGTTTCGGAACCCGAGCAGCAGTTCGGAGAAGACGAGAATCTGGAAGTCGATGATGAGTTGGACGCTGCCAGTTATGCTGTAGACAAGTGCAATGCTAGCAGAAGATCGCTGGAAAGTGAACTGCCGTCAGGGTGGAACAGCGCTCCGGAATCTGTCAATACCACCGCTAACATGAGTCCCGTCTCTGCTGAAGAGCTGCCCGACTCTCCTACACATTACGCAATGGAGCGCTACAAGCATGAAATTGAGGCTCTCCAGGCACAGGGTCTCATCTCCACGAATCATCTGAACAACATCCCGATGAGCTTCAATGGCAGTGATCTGTCGAAGAATGGAGGCAGTGACGCAGCCACAGCTGTCATCGAAGACTATCCAACTCCGACTTTTCCCACTTCTTTTGGAAAAATGACTGGTACGTTTTGCTTTGAGATTAACTGTAACACTTCTAGTATCTAAAAGTTTTCGGCTGGCCTTTTGGTCCGTATAGCGCAGTCGGTTAAAGGTCGGACTGCGGTCCAGATGTCGCGGGTTTGATACCTGTGAAAACAACAACTTTCTTTCTCTTTCTCTCGAAACCTTTTCTAAATGATTTGATTGCTTTTCACATCAACTTTTAACATACATATGCTATTTTTTTTAGCGCAAATCGAGAACGACTACGCTGTCTTGGACACTACCTCGAATGATCTGCTCCGAATGTCCATCGAGGCATCACTACCTCCGGCCACTCCTCGCTCTTCGAAACGGCAAAAGTCTCCAATGGATGGGGCTCAACTTTTGGCCGAGACGATGCAGTCTGCCATGCCACAGAAGACGAGAAGTGCTCAGAGAGGCGCGACAGCCCAATCGGAAAAACTGCTCCAGGATTGTATACAGAGCTCGATGCCATCTCCTTCGTTCTCGTCCACTCTTCCAAAAAACGTGAAAGTGAGTACATGTCTCTATGTTTTTCTGTCTCTCTGTATCACTTTACTTCTGTCTCTCATTCACAACCAACTGTTTCAGGGCGGCCGTTCGCAGCTGGTGACCTCAACGGACCGCCACGAGAACCTCGGTCACCCTTTTGCTGAAGTCACATCTTCAGTTCTGTTCTCCAACGAGGAGGGATCTCTCCGTGATGCAAACAATCTACTCCATCAGGACCTTAGGTAGGCAAGCTTTGCCAAAAAAGATACCTGTTCAATTTCAGAAGTGAGAGTAGTGACGACGACTTTGAGAACGACTTGGATGGGGCCGATGTGGACACGACCCTCCCGATGGATTGTTTCGATGAAGAAGAAATGACTATAGACTGCTCGACTTTGAGTATGGGAGAGTCGCGGAATTCGCGATCCGGAATCCTGAAACCTAGTCGTCTTCCGAAGCCCACGTATCGGCCGGGAGTCTCGCCTAGAGTGAGACCAGTCATCAAGCCGAAACCCCAAACCCAAGCTGTGATATCTCCCTACAATTATCAAAAGCCTAGGGTAGGAGATCTGAATCGAAGTATATTACAAGTCTGTTCAGGAAACAAAGACGAAATCGCCGGAGGCGAAGCCAGTCGTCCATTCGAAAACCAACACGATGCTCGTCACAACTGTCTAGTCTGCTCACTTTTTCTTGTTTTCCTACCTTCTATCACACGATTCATTTGCCCCAGACTGTTACGAGTCCAAGCTAGCTCCTTCTTTATACAGCGCTCACGGTCTTTCAACCAATACAGAAATTTCTCAATATTGTTGCGGGAAGGAAAAGGTTATTTTTCAGTTTGGGCCGAGAGGAAGCTGTAGACTTGATTGTTCGCCATACACTCACGATTGGGAGCACATAGTTGGGTACATAACTTTATTGTCGGGAGCCAGTAACTACATGTGATCATTGACGGCGGTATCTGCGCTTGGGTAGTAGCTGATCGTCCTGACAATTCCAGAGAGGACAACTGATAAAGATCATCGAAGAGGCCCGAGTTCCCACAGGGTCATGGAATGACGTAGCCACCAGTTTCCGGGCCGACTTATACTGTGAATCTTGAATCAGGATCTCCAATTGTGTGTTGAACAAATGTAAAAGAAACAAAAGCTCTCCGCTTCGGTCTGGTATTTTTCAAGCGCTGGAAGGAAAGGGCTGCTGGGCTGACTAGAAGAGACCGTAAATTTTGGGTGGAATTTTGAATTGAGAGACACATTGTGTCCTGACAACGGAGTCTCCTCCCGACACGTGTGTTCTTCAATTTACGACCACCATATCACAGCCATCAGCTTGTGGCTCCCGTCAGTAAAAGAAAAAGCGTTCGTTTTCTCCCGGCACGATTTATGTTGTCCATGTCACTGTCAAGTTGACAGCTTGCCTTTTCGCATCAAGATTGGTGTCAATAAGACTTTGCCATGCTTCGATTTTTTGTAGTGAGTTTGAAGGTTTGTTTCCAACTGTGGCTGTCCACCTCAGGGTGTACCGTAAACGGTATAAGCCAATTTTCCTGTAATATCACTTTTCCGATTAAGGCTGGGTTAGAATCTGTCGTTTTATCTGGTTCTCAAGTTTACTGAACCGCAAAAGTTCTAGCTCAGGTTTATAACCCTTCTTGCACAACTTGTTCCTCTTTTTTTCTCAGTGAATCTTTCACTTTCAAATATTTTGGTATTCTGCAAAGTTGTAGCTTTTGAACTGTTCAACAACTTTCTAGAACATCGAAAAGCTAGAACTTATGCCCCAAAATGACGATACAAGAGACAGATCTCTGTTCTGTTATCTCCAGTATACTGGAATATCTTCCAGTAGTTCGCCCCTCCTGATAAGCTTCTCTCCCACACTTTCAAATTGCTCTCGGCCTATCTGCTAAACTTCCTTCAACATACTCTCCCAACCCTCCGACGACCCGTTTTGGGAAAGAAGAGGGCCTCGTAAATCGAGCTCTTTGTGTGTCCTGATAACCCATCTGCTGCCATCTCTCTCTCTCTCTCTCTTCCTGAACTAGTCTTATCGTTTTCAGCTCACCCTGTCTCTCTCACTTTGATGCTCCTAATCCCGTGTCTGATAGACCATCTTCAGTTCTATTCGTCATGTTTCTCTCTCTCTGTCTCTTTTTCTTGTCTTCGGAACCTGTATCCCTTTTGGAACAGTTCCAAAAGATCTGATAACGAGGGAGGAAATGACTTCTTTACTAGAGTCATTCCCTTCTTTAATGGCCTAGTCAAGCAGACTCTCCCGTTCGGATCTTTGACCTGGACCGATCTCTGTAAGGGGTTTCAGTGGCATGTGTTCATTTGGAGCAGAGTATATACGCACTGCTCTTTTTTCCTTGTTTTCCTGTACGATGTCGTTAAAATTTCTAATATTTCATTCGAGATCGTACCGAGGAGAAATTGGCGGAAGTCCGATGGTACAGACCCACACTGCGCCAGTTCAGAGCTCTTGTACCAAGCCATTAGCCAATTTTTCAGTCTCGTGATGCTCTAGAAAGCTGTAGGCCAGGACTCGAGCTACAACTTTGCAGAACATTACTTGACCAACACGTCAGGAGTTAAACCCTAAAATAACCTATGAAGTGGCACGTTCTCTTCGAGGTTTAACCACACTCACTCTCGTTAGTTTCGGGTACAGGCGAACCTAATCAATTATGAGACTTTTCGATTCCGGTTGAAATTTTGGTCCAGGCGTAAAAACGATAACAGATTTACGTTAACGTGTGGAGAGGAAGTGTATTCCAATGACAAATCACCAATTCTCTCTAGAAATAAGGGCTTAATCGTCTCATTTTGAGTCGGGTTAGAAGGTTTTTAACGTGTTTTCAAAGATGGTGACTGACCATGGGCAGGGGGGAAATGGTACAGAGTGAGGCAGGCAAAATCGATAGTCGTGTACAGTTCTCTTTCTCGTCGCGGCAGCCGGGCTTGACAGCAGGTGACACTTCCGGCCAACCGTTTTTTTTTCTTAGCATATTTTTATAGGGGGAGAGACAGAGAGACAGTCTACAAATCGAAAGAGTAGTGACACATTGGGCTGGACAAACAGGAAAAAACACGCTTCAATGTTTAACTACGCGTGTTCAGATTGATCAATCCTTTTTTCCCCATCTCGAATCAATCTCTCCGCCAAAATAAGCTGTGAGAAAGCAGTCCAGTCTGCATCATTTCACCAAAACATTCAGCGCGACTAGGCATGTGTCTTCGACTAAATTAGCTAAGTCGTTTTCGTCAGCTGTGTCCAAATTGTCAAAAGTCGTGATGTCGCGAGTGCTTCGTCATCATCCTGATTCACACACTGTCTCTCTCTCTCTCTCTCTCTCTTGTCGCGTGTCGCCTCGTCTTTCAGCACAATTTTGACCCATTGACGTAACTGTCTCTTTTTCTCTCGTTTTCCATCGCATTCTCTCCTGATTCTATGCCTGCCGTAGACTACAGATCACCCACTCTATGACCCGTTCGGGTCGAATTCCTGTCATCATGGGGTTCTCTCATTATCTCTTCGCCAGTTTATAGCCCATACAGTCCGCCCTCGAAGCTGCCGTTTTCCTCCCAAAACTTGTATGGAACTTTCTTACTTACTCAGTATTCTCTATCTCTCTGTCTCTATCTTTCTGTCTCCTCGTCTTTCCCTCTCTTTCTCTCTGTCTCTCCCTCTCTTTCTCTCGCTCCCAGTTTTCTTCGCTCTTCTTTGATTTTTCTCACGATCTGATCGATCTGCTTTAGGGCGCGCTGTGGTCGCCGTTTCATGTTCGACTTCAGCTGCTTCAAGGTGAGAGAGTTCCTATTGTTGTCCCTCTCGCTCTTTCAAATTACACACACCATCTCGTTTTCAACATGATAGGGGACGGGGGAACAGAAAAGGTCGTGTCTCTCCTCTGACCATTCGTCCATACTCCCCCTCGTTCACAGACACGTGACCAGATCTCTTTTCTGGAAAATCCTCTCTTTACGGTCGACTTGATATCTCCTATAATAGGGTCGCCCCGTGGAAAACTCACTCCCCCTATTGTCGAACATTGTCAACATTGACAGTTCTCTTCACTCTAACCCGTTTTAATCCCATCTTCCTTTCATGAATAGGCAATGTGAGTCTCTTACATGTGTTCCAAAGTGTTCCATTATGCTGCCAACCGTTCCCCGTTTCTGGACAAAAGTTAACACTTACCAGCGCTTCCTCAAGATCATAGATAGACAGACAGACAGCGCGACAGAAAAACAAGAAAAACGTACCTCAGGTGGGTCCATCCTAGTCGAAACTGCTTTCCTAGTTCGTTTGAAATCGATCCGGATCATTTCGAGAACTCGTTTACAGTCAGTCGATCAGCGAACTTTAATTTTCCAGAAGAAGTAGAATCCACTGACGGAGCTGACGACGGGAAGTAATCTTCTCCTAGGGAACTGTCGGAAGCAACTAATTAGATTTGTCAAGTTAGACATTAGATCTGACTTGTCAGGACCCTGAAACAGTTGACTTCGTCAGTTCGCCAGGAAAAGGTTGATTTTATTATTATTCATAGTTTTCGAATCAAAAGCAATGTCTATCTCCTGTTTGCTCCATTTCGTTTCACCTATTTCGTAGCTCACCTTCATCTATCCTTTGAAGTATCTGTTCCAAGCATATTCATGCGAGCCACTTGGCACTGCGCCATGAAGGTAAATTTCGAAGCGGATCCAAAAAGTATCATATTATGTCCGTTTCAATGTAGCGGAAAATTCCATGTTTAGTCAGCCAGTCCCCTTACCCTTCTTGCACGTGATAAGCTTCTCAGAAAAACTGTCGATCCCCCTGTTTTGCATCGTCTGTAATCCGCACCTTATCAAAGGTACAGCGCTGTCATCATTGATCAGAATCTGATCGGCAATTCTCCGAATTGGAAGTATCTGACAAGTTCTGTGCAAAATGTTCTTGTTTTTGTGCAGTTGAGGAAAAACACGAACCCCTTTACGTCATCATTATATGTCGGTCAAACGAGTCTTGTTCTCCAGAAAACATTGTCCAGGAACCTTCCCTTACTATCAAACTAACAAAGAGACAGATCCAGTTTTCAGAAAATCATGGGAGGCGCGGCGAGCACCCCTCGGAAGAAGAGCAGCCGCGGCTGTTGGAAATTTCAGAAACAGTGAGACTTAGTAATGAGAGACAGGAAAAACCTGTTCAGCTATAGCATAGAGGATGAGAGTGGCGGCGTGGTTCCACCTACAGAGAAGAGTCCTAAAGTTAAAAGACCGATGAAGCTGCTAAAGTTCAGGTTTGACTCTCCTCTATTTCTGTTACAAATTTGGAAAAATTAGAGTAGACTCGACTGCCTCAAGCACCCAGTGTCCTATTCCTACTCCGAGTGTCCTGGAACATCATTGGAGCAGTGAGGATCAGACGCCACAGCCTCCTACTCAAGAGAAACTCATGCAGGTTACTGTCTCTCTGTCTTTCTCCAACCACCTACTTCCAGATCATCAGCTGCTTCCCATTTCCCACCCCTCGACAGACTTCTACCGCCATCGATCAGCCAAAAGTCGTCGAAGAGCCTCCTCCAACTATCAGCCAAATCATCGGCGAGGAGAATTTCGACAGGAACTCCTATTCGAATGCATTCGGAAAACTGGTTCAGGTAAGTCTTTTTGTACCCGGAGATAGAATGATGGGAAAGTGACGTGAGGGAGGTACCGGAAGACCGGAAAAGAGGCTGTAAAACAAGCACTAGGCAAACTGTAAAGAATGGGGGACTTTTGGATGCGAAGCTAGACTCTTCCTGTCACTGTCTGTCTCTGTCTATATGTTCTCTGTATTTTCTTCTTATGGACACTTGCTAGGGGATCAGGATAGTCACACTGTCAATATTTTTGTTGGTTGCTCTAATCGTGGTCAGAAACCAACGGTAGCGAGCTACGGAATTGGGACCCCAAATATTTGAAGAACAGGACTTGTTTTATCAGGAAACTTTGAACTCATTGATCAGGGAATCAAGGATTGGAACCATTTGAAAGACGATACCTTACACTGGCTCTCCCATAGAATCTCCGAACTGGACCCTGATTCAGTTCAGACTCGAATGACAGATCCTTGTCGCCTGGGAACTGTCCGAAACGATAAGAAAGGCCCGTACCGCTGAGTTATCGCCGTTTCCATTGACGTCACAGGCCGATTATCACATATCTTGAGGCGAGCTGGACCCAAACAGAACCGAAGAAGGCGAGGTGGGAGAAGCCTTGTTGACTTTTCAAGAGAGCTTCTTCCCTGTCTCCAAAGGCTCTAAAAGAAAACATGTCAACAGGGGAGGAAAGAGTGGCGATTGATTGTTGACACCTACACCATAGCAGCCTCTAGCTCCTTACCTTGAAATGCAAGCCGTTTTTTTTTGGTGCCTTCCGCCCTTTGAAATTGTTTTGATGTCTCTCCCGTACTGTCTCAGTAACTTCAGTTTAACTCCTAGCTAGGATGAGGTTTATTGTGTTAACTCTGGCAAATGGGTGATATGTGTTCCCAGTTTATTAAAGCGTTGCATCTTGGTACTCTCGTCATCTCGAACTTGGTCATAATCAAATCTAGACGGTTACCTCCTGGTACTCTCGTCCAAAGACTGTCGCTCAACATCCCATTCTAAAATATTTTTCTGACCAGTGGAATCCTTTGAAAATCGGAGGAATTGTCTAGCTGTCTCTCCCGTACAGTTTCAGAAACAGTGTTTCTTCCCAGTAAACTCTTGGTAGACTGAAACAAAACACTAGCTTTAATGCTAACTGGCGCCAAAAGATTGGTTTCCAGTTTTGTCAATTGCCGTATATTGATCTAGAAAAATCCATAAGACATGTGAAAGCATACTCCGGAATCCTCGTCCAAAGACCCATAGTCTAGTTATATATCTCCCCTTTGCATGACCTGGAATAGAGGGTGACAGATCATAAGCATGGCTTAGTTCAGAATTTGCAAGATTTTCGAAGACAAACTGATACTGGAGACAACTTCCTGGTCAGGGAATCGTCTCCGACAATACTTTAGGCTACATTGAAATGTCAGGGTCCACTGGTTCAGCCTAAGACTTCAGACTCTCGAACTCTGCAACACTGATTCATCTGCACTGACCAAGCCATTGAACGCCGCTCTTCGTGCGCTTTACTGGCCGGAAGATGATATTTCTGGCATGTTCTCTCTTGCCGGTTTCCCTGTACTTTCTCCTGTTATTCTAAAGCGTGTTTGCCCTGTAGCAATCCAATTGTTTGCGGTCGAATGCCATTTTTAGAGTGTTGTGCTGCCGAAATAGTCCTGCTATCAAGTTGCTCAAGTTCACGGCGCGTCGTAAGTGTTGCTGTCTCTCTCGTGATAGTACACATGAGGAAGGTCTCGTGACGGAGTAGGGAATGGGTCTTTCGGGTTCGCTTCAGTGACAGTTTGAGTTTCTGGCTGCACACCAACTTTAGGCCCTGGTTACGGTAGCAATGCATGAGGATTATAAGCCGGCTCGTGCTCTCCGTTGACTTGTAACTCTGGTGTGGTACAGCACTAGTAAGATCTAGCTGCGCACCAACTCTAGTATTTCACTTGCTTTTGTAGCACGATACGCAAGTAAATGTTGCGTTGAGTTAGTGCGTCGTCTGACTCTTGCCAGCACTGTTGCAAAGTCTGATAGCATCTCTGCTCCCACTCTCAGGGCGTTGAGTTCCGGGTCAGTTTGTTATGAATCTGGCCGGAATTCATGCTGCGCACTAACTCTCATTGCGTTGAGAAAACTTTTCTGATACGCAAGTAGGAGGTGCACTTGTTAGTTGGAAGTCAGGCTATTGACCAGTGGAAAGACAGAAAAATTCGATTGATTCCGAGAACATTGCTGGTGGAGAATATGTGACTCTCAGTTCCTTGGTGGTCTTCTGACCGCGCACCAACTCACAAAGCAAAGCGTGATACTCAAGCACATGTCTTGGTTCGGTGCACAACCTGACATGCCCAGACACAGAAATAGTTCCTGCTGTCGATCTCAGATCCTCCGCTTGAAACCTCCTCGTCCCACTCGACTAATCTTTGTGAACTCCCTCCTGTCCTGTCCTGACGTCTCTCGAATTTTACACACCAAACGACTGGTAATAATAGTGTAGATGCGTCGCCTTATCTCACGCAATAATCTCGCCTAATTCCGAACCAGCTGTCCTCGTCTCGTGTGTGTGTGTGTGTGCGTGTGGCATCTAAAAACTTCCTAAGCCTCTTGTTTTTATTTCGACACCCAACAATTTGCTATTTTTGTCTCTTCTGTAGCCGATGAATTTAATGTCCGGCCACGATGGAGCTGACAACACTCGCATCAAAGAACTGACTGAGATTTTGATGAGGGTAAGTCTTTGATCTGAAGGGTCAGGGAAATTTTACGTTGGTGCCTGTAGTATCAAGGTGCTTAATCCAATACCAGTGATGCAAAAATGGCCAAAAAAAAGTGACATCAGGTGCTCAACACGTGCCGGCTTTACTCGCGAGCAGTCTACAGATCGCGGTTCTTGTGCTTTGTAGGAAACCAGCTGCCGATGGCAGCTTTGCAGCCCGTTTGGTCTTGGCTTAGTATTGATAACAGGCGCCTTCGCCGCTTCCCTAGTAACAAAAGTTGCCCCCACAGTCGACTTTTCACCTTGTCGCTTGACATGAAATGACTTGTCAGAATATTTGGGTATTAGTGTTGACATGCAATTGTGCGGACACCATGACAGACAGACGGACGGACGGACACCACTGCGCTTTAGTAAAGAAAGATATTGTCTCTGGAGTCTGAGGGAGCAATGAAACAATCTCGTTAACAATAAGCGAGAGTCATAAAATGTTATATTTTGCTAAAAACTATAGAGTTTTGAAGTAAAATATTTATTATTACTCATAATATGGACAAACATAATGTTTGTCCAGATTATGAGATATAAGTACCCGTATGCAATGTTACCAGATCCAACCAAAGAAGTGGTTCCACCGAAGTAACAGTTTCTTTAAACTATTTCACTGCTTTCTGACTCGCCCTTTCAAAGCTTGGTTAATACTCGACAGAAAAGTCTACAGAAGTTTGGGAAGGGTTAGTCTGGACAATTCTTGACATGTATTACTTCTTGAAAGGTAAAGGTAGGATAGAAGAGTGACTGAATAAAAAAGACTAAAAACTGAAAACATTGGCTACGAAATTGTAAATTTGCCGTCTTTACTATAACCAAAGTTCGCCAAACCTACAAAATTGATGTCACTCTAGATGACATGAGTCTTAACAGATTGGGTGTGGCGGTCAGTAAATCCCGTTGTAACATCCTTTTATACCTTGTCTGTATTTATCTATGCCCTCTTTTATCTTAGGACATCCCCCGCTTACCGGAAGCGGTGACCATTTTACAGCCAGTAGGACATTCCTTGTCACATGTTTCTGACCTCTTCCCGCCAAAGCATGGTGGCAAGTGATAAATTCAATACACGTCAGTTTTGAAGCTAAACAAAGAAAGTAAGAACGTATCCGGGTACTATTTCGAGCTTATCAGTACTGAAGACGAACCCACGCACTAAAAAGTTTTGTGCGAATGACACAAAGAGACAGAGAGACAGAGACAAAGCGGGCTAATTAACCGTTTTCCCACATGGCTCTATTGTCTAAATGAGGAGAGAACAATAGATGAGTGTGAAATTGGCCACGTAGCCACTGCGCGTCCGTTTTGTATTGAAGGGAGTCATGACGACAGAGGTACAGTCAGAGCCCTTTTTCCTTTGTTCCGGCTATTCAAGTGCAGTTTTGAACCTGGGCATGATTGAAATCTCAAGTTGAAAGGGCTGTTTTTGCTGTTTTACTGAATATATGTGGGTAGCAGCATGAGCAGTACTTCAGTTCAGCTTTGTACCAACTCATTCATCTCTGTGAAGGCGAGAGTTGGTGCGCAACCAGATAGTTTTCAGCTCCTCGATCCCAAATCCTTTCCCTTTCCCTCTTTACGATGTTGGTCAAACTCTCCCCACTTGCCCAGTTCCAACAACCGGCCCTCTTCCTATCAGAACAAGTTGATCTGAATGTCATCACGACCCGTCTTCTATTTGAATACCATTTCAAAACAAGATCCGACAGAAAGAGGAAGAAAAGGCACGTCATCCCGGTGGAGGCGGGGCTTAATCCCCTCACGCGCTTCCCGCCACGATAAATAGGTATTCTGTCGGCGGGTTGCGAAGTTACAATGCCCCGATTTCCTCTCCTTCACAGCATGGTTCATTCGCGTTCGATAGATCTCCTTCTGGAGAAGATTCTACAAAAGGTAACCAACAATTCTCCCTTCCTCTCTCCGTCGCGTTTCTCCCAAGCCGATTACAAGAGTCTTAGGGCCCTTTCGGACTCTGACCTTAGCCGAATTTCTTCTTTACCGTTTGCTCTACCACCCACTTGGAATATGATTCATGTTTTTGCTTTGGACAGGTCGGGCGAAACTGACTCACAGATACCTGCAACCGTGTTTGCCGACTGTCACTTTCTAGTCTCTCACAAGCTTCCTCATCTTGAACTTGCAACGAGATTTGGTCGATCAATGACCAGGAACTTGATCAGTCCGGGGACCGAGTTCTTTTGCATACGTCTCAAAGTACGGACAGCTGCGATTCAAAGACAGTCTATTGAACTCTCTCACGTTGTGACCAAAACCTGTATCATTTAATTCGTTTCAACGAGAGACTCTTACTTGCGTTTTGGCAGTCGAGTAGATTGGAAGGTATTTGGAACACCGCATTCTGTTATAGCTCCTGTCTGGGTCTGCGGAATGTTTTGGCTACATCACAGCTATCGTGTAGGCTACTTCACTAACTGACAGAGTGATTTAGAAACTGAGAGACGGAGAGAATGAGAGCCAGAGAAACAAAGAGTCAGAGAGTCAGGAAGATTCAGAGAGAAATAGACACAGAGAGACAGAGAGTGGAGAGACAGAGACAAAATGGATAGAGAGACACATAGAAGTAGCTCCTACCTCGTAATGGATGCGAGACGGTTTCCTTGCTTCCTCCAATGGACTCTTTTGTTTCTAAGCCAATTAGCAAAACTTCCTTCCAATAAAACTTGAAAATTTCACTCTCAAAACATTCAAAACAACAAAAACTTCGAAGTTTTTTTTTTGAAATCAAGACAATGACTTCAAAGTTGTAGAATTGCGAATAAGTTGAAAAGTTTCCCCAAATTGCCGTTCTCACGTTTATTATCTCCTCATTGGGGGACTTTCCTTTGTACAATCCATAAAAGACAGCTCTTGTCCGCGTTGATAACCGTCTCACGCGGTGGAGGCGGAGCCCTCTGGGGTCGTTATCATTCGGAGCAAAGAGACTCTTCTTCTCTCCTCTGTATGACTACCGCCCTCCCGCCTCGATTTTCTCTCGACTACCAGAGTCGACTGATCACACGTCGTCTACGACGATGCTCGTCCTCTCTGGGCAAGCGACCAGCTCCTCCGAGATCTATTTCTCTGTGTACGGATGAGGTGTGTTTTTGATGCATCCAGCGGATCAATAGACCCACTTTGTTTGTTCTTCTAGCTCCGCTGCGCATAAAACGCATTGTCCACCGTTATTCCGCACTTCGTGACGTAAACCCTTGATTTCAAGAGCCGATAGATTCGCGCGATTTGCATATTTTCTTCTCTTCTCTGCTACTTTATTCACTCCCTTCTAAATGGTAACCTTCCTGTCTTGTTTGGGAGTTTTCAAAGGGGAAACCAATCTTGGAGATTGAACCCGGGTCGTCCGGCCGATGTGCAGCGCGCACTAGTTCTCGGCCATGCGAGCAAAGTTTTGCGCGACGAAATTTTTAAAATACAAGCTAGAGATAGAAATTCGTGTTGTTCCAAAACTGAAGGTCAGACCTGGGTGGGGATTACTGTAAGTAGGGGATCGTAAAGTGTCTGGTCGTAAATTTCGGGTCGCGAGTTGCCTCCTGTGACTGCCAGCCGACTCACATTTTATCTCTTTCAGGTCTCTGTCGAGACTATGGCCATCACGGCCCTGCCAATGGACGTCTGGCTCCGGGAACGTCTGAAGAAGTGGGTACAGCTGTCCGGTCACGAGGGCAGTATCGTGCCGGCCTCGTGCCAAACTCTATACAAAAAACAGCCGACTGGGTCCTGTGAGGCAAAAGCTTATGAGGTCATCATGAGAGATCCGATCCTCGAGGGACTTACCCCTAAGTATTTGAGGGAAATTGTTAAGAACGACGAATGTGAGTCGAAGACTTTTATATCAAAGACAAAATGTTCAGGCTTCATCGAGATTGAGGACCTTCTCCAGCAGTTTGCCGACCCAACAAAGGTCTCCATCATGGACATCAAGGTCGGCTGTAGAACTTTCCTCGAGTCCGAAGTCACTAATACGAAAAAGAGAGCCGATCTCTACCAGAAGATGGTCGCTATTGATCCGACTGAGCCGACTCCCGAGGAGAAGGAGACTGGCGAGATCACCAAGCTCCGATACATGCAGTTCCGTGAGAGAGAGAGCAGTTCTGCCCAACTCGGCTTCCGCATCGAGGCCGCTAAGATGCCTGGCGGATGTCTGCAGAAGAACTTCAAGAAGGTTAGGAGCTGCAGTGATGTCACGAAGGCTCTGATTGACTTTTTCGGAACAGACCGCAATCGTGTCAGGAACCATCTGCTCTCGAGGCTGAAGCATATCCGAAGTTCCATTGAAAAGAGCGACTTCTTCCAACATCACGAGGTAGGCATTACTGTACTGCTTGCTCTCATAGTGGTGCGCTAGTGCCTATCAGCTCTTTTACTGACCTGAGATCTCAAAAAAAACTTATTTTCGAGTTTCTTATTGCCCAGAAAAGTTGTAATTTTTGATCTCCTCTACAGCTTTGCAAAATATGACAAGACCGAAAACTCAATACTTGAGCTGACATGATCATTACAAGAAGTGCACCTTACTTCACAGATAATACACTACTTGCCGAACCAGTTATTTTTAAGGTGGTCGGAAGCAGTCTGCTGATTGTCCACGACGGTGAGAAGGTCGGCTGTTGGATGATTGACTTTGCCAAATCGCACCGTGTCTCCGAAGGTGGAATGACCCATCGCGGTGAGTGGGTCGTCGGCAACCATGAGGACGGCTACCTGACTGGCGTTGACAATCTCGTCGAGGTTTGTCCGGTCTACTGCAAATGTACTGATACTCTCTGTTCAGATCCTGGAAGAGATGCCTCCAATGGGCAGCTACACGGACGAGATTCCGCGGTAACATCTCTCAGTCCTTTTAACGGCCAGTCATAATACAAACGAGTACAAACTCTCCTCTCCAAAACGGGTCTGGATCCGAAGGCCCAAAGTCTCTGACCCTCTCTCTCCCTGTCCCCTTTGTTTTGTTATCCACTTTGGGTCCCGCATAATCTGAAATTATCGAGCATATTTTCCTGCCACTTTCAATGTGACTGTATCTGTGATGAGTTCCGCTAAATAGATAAAAGAAAGATAAAGATTTGCTCAATAAACATCCTATTACGAGTCCTTTGTTGTTGTTTTGAAGAGGGAGCCAGTTCTCAAAATATATTAGGGGATTCTTGAATGTTGGCTGAAGATACACCATTTTAGACCAAGAAGCCATTTTCAGCTTAGTCATGTTCTGCAATGTTGTAGACCTGATCGACATCTCCAACTCTGCAGAGCACCGCAAAGCTCAAAAATTCCTCTTTTGTCCTCAAATTTTGATACAAACAATGCCATCTTCAGCTCTCTATGATGTTTGCTTTTGTGTCACTACTTGCACCCCTTAGTTTCTGAAACACCTGAAAACGTGTTATTGCCAGTTTTAGTCATTTCGAAGATTTACGCTGTCTACAGCTGAAGAGACTTCGTTTTTTAATTTTATTTTGCAAACAAACAGGAAAAACAACGCGGTGATAGTATCTATGCAATTAGTTACAAAAATAGCTTATTTTACGTAGGAACAATATAAAACCAAACTGACAAAATAACAAGAATAGAGGGTATATGCGTATACAGTGGCGGCGCATTTCAGGCACAATCAGCCCGTCTTGGGGCTAGAGAAAGTGGGAAAAGGGGTGAAGAATGGTTGTGCTCCTACGGGGAGAATATAATAATGCGATAATATCGCTGTAAATAGGCTAAAAAAATTAATAATAGGGGGGAGTGGCGGTGATTTTGGAGAAGACCGGCAGGCGTCGTCCTTCGAGGCTGTCGTGCTCGTCGAAGGGGTTGCTAGAATTTGACGAATTGAATGGAAAAGTAAACAGAACCTACTTTGTGTCCGAATCGTTAGAGAAATGCTGCTGCTCGAGGAATTCCTTGCCGCCGATGAAGCCCAAGGTGAATGGCTCTAAAAATGGGATGGTTTTGTGGATGAAAACATGCCAAATATCTTGCAAAACAACTTTCAAATAGGTCAGATATAACCGCAGGCAAAGATGGATAGCTTTCGACTAAAGCCTCAAAGGTCGACATCTTGCCCTGTTTATGCAAACTTTTGCTTCAGAAGACGCACTGTCGACTGGCAGCACTTTTTATACGCAGCGCCTCAGCCGATGAACTTTCGAGCTAGGCGGCAATATTCGGCTGGATGGAAATAGAATAGAAGTTGGTTTCAGATGAGTTTTTTTTTTGCGTAGAGAAAGAATCTTGGCTCAGGATTTTTGATGAACAACTTTCGAAACTGAACCGGTCATCTTTGAGGCTTCAAGGATTTGTATACACGAGGCTTTCGAACAATCGTCCAAATTCCACCTGTTACCAGGGAAATGAGCACTTACTATTCGTGAAATCGTGTTCACAGCCGCTGTCCGAGAGGAAGGATTCGTGAGCGAGTTCGCAGACTTCAGTGAAGCTGGATTCGGAGTAGAGAGATTCGGGCTCATCGTGGTGCGGTGGCTTGCTCATTGGCTGGAATATCTGGGCATTCGGATCTGAAATATCCCTTGAAAATGATCAAGAACTAAAAGCATACTCAAATGGAAGTTGATGATGGCCTGTCTCTTGCTCCTATCGCTCTGACAGAGCAGTTCCCTGAAGCGGCTGTCGACTATGCATATCTTCTCGTATTCACTGGAACTGTGGCAGCTTTTTCGACAAGAATGAACCACTCACTCGTGATAATAGTTGCAGCGGGATCCGTAGGGACAGGCGCCGTTGAAATGATACGAGAAGCAGGGCTCAGTCTTGTACTTCGGGTGGCGCGGAGCGGCGCGAATATCTTTGAACCCGTGGGCATACTGGCAGCTAAATTTTGCCGATTATTCGGTAGGAAAGGTTCTTACCGATCGTCATAGCGGCATTCCCCATAGCGGAGCCAACTGTGACAGAGCTCCGTCTTATAGAGGCTCTGCTTGTGGGTTTCGGCGTACGGCTTCATTATTCGAGTCTTAGAATGTTGAAATTATGAATAACAGCGTAAAAAGAGAGGAGTGTTGTGCAGCAGATTAATTTTTAATCGAAAGAAACAAGGGATAAAAAGAACTGGCATGAGGAGTTGGGTAGTAGTAGAAGTTTTCGTAGGTTCATTAGGTCATAAAATCGTGGTAGCAGCTAAACAGTGGAAGGAAGCGTAATTAAGAGCCAGAGACTAAAAAAGTGCGTGATGATCACGTTTTTCACCGTTTTATAAAAGTTTCTTGCTACATTAAATGTTTTTTTTACAGTCAGAGTACGAAAGGATACATCATGGATCGAGAAACGAGTCAGGAACGAATTTACAGACACAAAACTGTTTTAGAACCTTCGCGCCCGAATATTTTGGTGGTTTTCCTAGCGTTTTTATACAATGGGCATTTTTTTTTTTTTTACAAGAAAAGGTAAATAAAAAGGGAGAATAGGGCCCGGAGTAAGTAGTTTGCGAGCTGCGTAATTCAAATCTCGCGGTAATAATTTTAGGCGGCGAATCAAATGAAAATTGCACTTTCAGAGTTTTCGTCGCCATCTGAGCACCTTTTTGCTGTTTTCTTCCAGGAAACGGCTCTCTCAACTATACCAGCCGTCTACGACGGCTTCGCCGCCCCTTAGTATTGACTTAGCATTTACAACAGGCAACTTCGCCGCTTCTCCAAGTTCCCAAGTTTCCCCCCAAAGCTGACTTGACCGTTACTGGCGTCATCTATTTCCGTGCTTTTCAGCCTTCCAAAAACAGCGTTTTTTCGGTTGGTTGAAAATAGTCGAAAGTTCAGAAGTCTTTCAAAGCTAAAAAAGGAGTTGTTAAAACACTAATTTATTACACATAACAATAACATGATCCAAAAGTCGTTTCTTGTGCCACAAAGTAGAAACAACTTGTCCATCGGTTTCAGCTAATAGGAGGAGACATCTTGTATCCATTCAGGTAACAGAAGTAGAAGCAAAAGTATCCTGTCGAACAGGAGGGCAAAGGAAGTGATGTAGAGACAGGAAACTGGTGGAGAAGAAGCACAGAGCTTAGGCAAGAGCACGGCTATCGACCACGTTGGCCGTCTTCTTCCCACTTTGATTGGTGCCAATCTTGATCTTCAACCCATCCTTGGTCTTGGCCCTCGACATCGCCACGTACAGCTGGCCGTGACTGAACACATCCTCCGGCAAAAAGACTCCGACCTTCTCCAACGACTGCCCTTGCGACTTGTTGATCGTCATGGCGAACGCCAACTTGAGCGGATACTGGCGTCTCGTGAGGGTGAAGGACATTCCCTTGCCTTTTGTCGACTTCAGATTAATCCGCGGAATAACAACCGGCTCTCCTTTGCGTGGTCCATTGATGAAGCGACATTGGATCGCGTTGTTGCCTCCGAACTTCTGCACTTGGAGCCTTGTCCCATTGCAGAGACCAACTTTGACATTGAGGTTGCGAATCAGCATGACGACACAGCCCTCTTTCAGCTCCAGGCGGTGAGGTGGCAGGCTTGCAAGAGACAGCGAGTTGAGGAACTCATCCGGGTAGAAGAGAGCATCTTCGGAGTTCTCCTTGTCAATCCGATCGGCACTCAGATAGATCTTCTTGGCTCCAGACATCTGATCGAGAATGTGCAGATTGGTCTTGTCCACATTGACGTTCTTCGGAGTGAGAATAGCTCGAGAGTTCAGATGGTCGGGGTCATCGTAGACGCCTTCGAAGATTTCGTGGATCATGTCTCCTCGGCTGAGAAGATCATCTGGCACTTCGATCCGATTCTCCTCGTCTTTCGCAATCATGTCTTCGCCAATCTTCAGCAGGAACTCCTTGAACTCGACCGTATCAGCGGCTGCTCTCATGTTCTCCAGAAGTTGGAAACGACTGAACATCTCGAACAGCGGGGATACCTTCAGGCAGCATGAGTAAGGATCAGCTGCGAAGAGCTTGTTCGGAATAGGCAGTACCTGAAAATAACTGCTCATTGCTGCTCAAGCTTAAAAGAAATTTTTACCTGGCGAAAGTCGCCGCCCATCAACACGACCTTTCCCCCGAACGGCACCACGCTGTCCATGACATCGCGAAGGACAGTGTCAATCGTGGCCAAAACCTTGTCGGACAACATACTGCATTCATCGAGAATGAAGACGTCAGTATCTTTGAGAAGGCGTCCTTCGATCGTGTTCGGCTTCAGATTACTGTTCTCGCAGTTCTGGGCGATATTTAACTTGAAGAGCGAGGCAGCAGTTCGGCCATCTTGAAGCAGATTAGCAGCATTTTCTGTCCATGCCGAGCAGAGAACCTTCTTTCCAATGCTGAGGAACTTGTGATAGATGCACTCGTAGGTGAAGGTCTTGCCGGATCCTCCAGGGCCGTCCAAATAGATCAAACGCTCCTGACCGGATAGCACAGCGTCGACTGCTTCTTTCTGCTTCGGATTGAGCTTGCGATACATCTCCTCGCCAATGGTCACATGGTCCACGGCATTGTCCTGCATTGGAGCTGGTCGAACGTACTGTGTCATGATGAGGGACTCGAGCCGAATGTTCATCGGCAGACACATCTCCAAGATGTCGAAATAGGCTAGGGCTTCTGCGTCAGCAACCGTCCTTCCTCGATTGACATAATCTTCTGACATCTTCGCCTTCCAAACGTCCCAATGAGCTTGCACGATCTGTGGCTCGTCGAAGGCTAAGAGAGTGGCAAAGACAGTTCGAAGAGCCCGTGGCATTTTAAAGAAGGCGGCGTCCCTCATCGCGGCATCGAAATGCTCGGGATTCCTGATCAGACCCATGGCCTTGGCGGCTTCGAAGGCGTTCGGATGCTGATGGCCGTTGACAACGTACAGATCCTCGTACTTCGTGGCTCCGGAAGTGTGATGGAGGAGAATTCGAAGGCAATATCTCTCCTGCTGCTTCGGAATGACAGAGTGAACACGGCCTATGTTGTTGTTGTGGACTCCCTTCCGTTTCCACTTTCCGGTAGCCTAGAAAATCGAGACTTGCTTCATAAAAACATTCTTACCTTCACAAACGTGAAGTGCTCCGGATACTTGTAGTATGGAACAGTCCGAGGATCCACTGGGCCCATTTCCGCCAATCGACCTTGTCTCTCCATTTCGACTGCTTCTCCGTTGAACTTGAAGAAGGCGAGCAATGTGCTGTCCTTGTTCCTGTCAGCAGCTGCGGCCTCTTGTCCCGGTTGGAAGACAATGGTGTGCTGGTTTTCCTCGTGGACAGACAGGTCAACCACAGCGTTGGATTTTCCTTGTAGTTCGAAGGCAAAGAGCCGATGGAATCCTTCGGGAGGGCAGAGGTATCTCGCGTCCAGGTGCTCCGAGACCTCGTCTATGACACCTCCGTTCAAGTCCCGTTTCTCCTGCCTCAGCTTCAGCATGGCCTTGTCGCTGCCCTTGTATACGTATTTAAACAAATACTTTACAACTTGGATGGCTGAACAAATCTCCACGTTTACGTGACAATTGTACTTCATCAGAAGATAAGCATTGAACGGGACTACGTGGCTATTGTCATACATCTGAAAGATTCTTAGTTTTGAACAGAAGACAGACATGCCTTGGCATTGTTGCCCTCTCCAATTCTGGCCTGAATTCCACTGTTCCTCCTCTTGTAGGCTGGATACCCGTCGACATCAACGTCCGTGTCGTCTCGGAAAGGCTTCGGGAACCGTTTGGAACATGAGCCATTCCGCCAACAGGGAGATCCAACTGAGCAGTCACGATGTATCATGTGGGTGGCCACTCGCTCGAACAGAACTATTTCTTCGATGGACTCACCGGGTTCAGGCAATTCTGCACTGATCAACCGGTCCACTAAAGAAAAGAACAGTGAAAGGAAGGGAATGCTTGGCTCACCATTGGCAGCCGTCCTTGGCTTATCGTCTGCATGTAGAGTGAGAAGGAAGTGAACATGTGGCAAGCCACGTTTCTGCCACTCGTAGGTGAACACGTGGGCAGTAGCACGTCCGAAGAGACCACGCTCGAGAATGTCCTTCTTCAGCTCGTTGAACTTCATTCTGAAGACGCGAGCCACGATGTCCGGTCTGTCCGTAGCCGTCTGTCCAGGGGCCAGATTGTCGGCGATCTCTTTCCACCTGGGATTACACGTCATGGTGATAAACATGTCCGGCTTTCCATATCGAGCAGTGATGGCGATGGCATCTTGATAGCTGGCCAGTTGGTAGCGCGGAGATGAGGTGAATGAGGCTGGTAGGAGAATTCTGCTGCCGCACTGTCCTGGAGCTCCATCGTTCACAAACGTCCGCAGCTCAGAGTAATACTCACTGCGGAACGTGGGCTGAAAACATGAAGTTAGAAAAGAAACAAAACGATCTAACCTGATTGTTCTTGATAAACTCAAGACGACCTTGCTCTGTATTTCCCCAAGACCCGACGACGAACTGTTGGAATAGTCTTCGGCCATAATGAATCGGACTAAACGAATGACGAACGGACAGATAGAAACAGTAGTAGTCCTTCTGACTCATCTTCTTCTCAGTCACAGCTCCGCCTGCTCCTCTGATCTGCTTCATTCTGCCAAGATGGTATCCGTAGTCTCCACGAAGGAAGAAGAGCGGATAGCAGCACGGATCCAGCATCTTGTGGATTAGCGGGATCTTTCGGAGTCCTCCTCCTCTCGTGTAGATTGAATAGTTGCGCGGAGAGGGAACTTCTCCATTTCTTCCGACGTAGATGAGAGCCACTTCAGCCAGTCTGGGAGTGTTGTAACGACGCTGATCGGGAGTGTTCTCTGATTGGAAGATGAGACGCACTTCGTTCATGGCTCTACCCTGTCTCCTGGCGGCCATTTCTTCGTCCTCATATGCTTCGCGAAGAAACTTGAAGCTGTTCGCGTACTCGTGATTCACTCGGAGGAGTCGACTAAGGAAGCGCATGAGGTCTGGATCACAGTTGCTATTGGCATGATGGGCGATTCGATGGTCGGCAGCCGCCGTCTCATCAATGAAGAACAGCTGTCCGTAGCTGGGAGTCGTGCTTTCATTCGGAAGAGCGGAGCCCGTTTTGTAGCAGATTTGACCGTGTATCTTGAAGACGTGTGGGCCTCGTCCGGGAACATTCTGCATCTAGAAATGTTGTTTGTTGTGAGACTGAAAACAATTACTAACCGTGCAGTCCATGGACGCGATGGAGAGCGCGGTGTTGAACTGTCGGGAATACTTGAGAAAATTGTCCGAAGACTCGTGTCCATCCGTGAAAAGTTCCCTGAGCTCCAGCGGATAGTTGTCGAACAGTTCGAGCGTCACAGCTCCGTTTCTGCAGCACGGGGAGTAGGTACCGTCTCTCTTTCTCGGCTGTTCACCTAAAATCTTGGGTGAAAAAGTCAAAAACTTTGACTGACCTCGAAAGTAGAGAGCCCCACAATGGCTACATTCCTCATTCATCCCTCCAATTTCAACTTCAGATGGAAACTCATTAAAATGCGGATTGTTCTGGCGCCTCTGGCCACGACGATTCGAATTGATAGCAGCTCTTTGTTGGGGAGTCTGTGCATTTCTGGCCAACTGATGAGCAGCAGCGTTTTGATCTCGAATTCTAACTCTTTCTTCGTCCGTCAAGTTCAATCTCAGCTGGAGATGAGACAGACGGTTCTGCTCGCGTTCTTGATCCAGTTGTTTATCCGTCATGTTGCATCGGGATACTTGATGAGCCAGTCGATTCTTTACCTGCTCCAGCTTCTTGTCCTCGTCAGACAGCTTCTTTCTGGCCAAACGTACTCGTTCTCGATTGGCCGCTTTCTGCTCCTCCGTCCGGGTGGCCCTCTTCAATCGTTGAACTTCGGCATTTCTAGACTTCCGCTCCTCATCGGACATCTTTGTCCTTTTCGACTTCTTGCTATGAGGCTCATTATCAATCTGAAAGAGTTTTATGAAAACTCTCGATCGATTACGACCTCAGTGGAAGAAGACAACTGGCGTTTCGTTGGAATGCGAAGTTCAGCCAACGGCAACATTAAACTTATGAATAGTAAATGCTCTCTGCGTAAATTTAGTCTCAAAGTTAGCAATATATACAAAAAACAGCCCAATAAAAGTAGAAATATAAAAAAAGAACTCCAGAACTCTCGATCGTTTCTTAATTGCTATACAAAACTCTTGACATGCCATGACTTGCCAGCTTTTTTTTCGCGATGACGCACGGACGGACGGACACCATTGCGCTTTAGTAGTAGAGAGATTTTTATTAATTTTTAACTAGAAGTAATAGTGCTCCATGAGGTAGCACTCTTCCATGAAGTCGGACATCTTGATCGGCGAGCTCTTGATCTTCTTCACGTTGGCCCTCGTCTCATTGAAGAGCATGGCGATGTGGAAATAGTCCGGGTCGTCCGTCGTGCCCAGAGTCCTCAGGTAGAGACGGACACGATGAGCGGCCACATGGCAGTTGTCCAGTACCAGGTGACCGGGTCCGAAGTCACTCTTGAGCAGGTATCGGGCCTCGTTGCAGACGCTCTCCGGCGACTTGCCGGCCTCATTACCCCATTTCGACCAGGCCTGCGGGATCTCACAGCCGATGTTCGTCAGTTCGTTGTACAGATGGAGCACATAGTAGAGATCATCTACACGGCCCTGCTCGAAGCCGAGTTCCGAACGCAGAGAGGACCATTCGTCTGTTCCGCGGAATGGGACACTGCTGCGAGGGAGACGATGCTTGCCGTTAGGATCCAGCCATCGACGACACATGCCCACGTCGTACATGAGCAAGGGACCCTTCTGTTCCGGCATTCCACAATTCTTCAGCTTGATGTCACGGTTCAGAAAGCCGACTTGGTGTTGGTCGTACACGGCTCGGATCATCATGCAGGTCACGCGCCCGATGAAGCTTATCGGGTCCTCGTCCTTCATATCGCCTTGCAGATGCTCCCACACATTGCTGTTGGCTGAAATTTGCTATTTGAGAACAGTATGAGCGGATTGGGCACATATAGTGGATTGAGTGGTCAATGAGTCTTGAAGAGCTACCAATAAAGCAGACACAGTTTATATGCAATCACCGAAAAGGGACACAGTAGACTATCAAGAGAAGACAGCACTAGACAGATCGAATTGAAAAAGCGTTGGACTATCAAGTTCAGAAGAGACACAGATTCAACGTGGACGTACTAGTGGACACCGAACAGAGTTGACAGGGTGGATGAGTCAGAGAATCAAAGGACAGTACTACCAGGCAGAGACAAAGTACAGCTTCCAGGAACAGGAAAGGAGCAGAGGCAGTTGACACTACCGTTGGATCAGTAATAGACGGAGGCAGCGAAGAGAGGACAAGGTAGTACGACTACGAAGGGTTCAGGGACAAGGAAAGGTAGTGCTAGGACAAAGACAAGAACAAAAAAGAAAGTGGACCTACCTAGTTCCATGACGACGTAGGCAACATTCTCGAGATCCTCTTCCGGGAAGGACGTCGTTCCTTGAGCGTACTTGCGGACGATGTTCCCATTGCGACTCTCGATGTTCTTGGCGTCTGCGAGTCTGTCGTAGATTAGCGACTCCCAGATCATCTCCTGAACGTTGCGGAAGTGCAGCTTCAGGGCTCCGACAACATTGTCCTTCTTGACTTTGAAGCAGACTCCGTTGGCTCTTTGTCCCAGCACCTTGACCACTTCCCAGCCGTCGATCTTCCTGCCGATGACGCCGTCATAGTTCTTCTCGTTCGGCTTCTCATCCCCTTCTTCTGGAGTTTTAGCTTGACTATTCGGCTTCGAGGGCATCGCTGACGACAATAATCCTGCTGTGGACTCGTTCCTTACAATGACTAGCTTCGACTTGCAAAGAGATTAGAGCACAGTTTTGCAAACCTTCGTTTGTTTTTTAATGAAATGAGTGGCAATTAGGAACTTACAAAAGATACCATAGTGTCGTCTGCTACTCGCCGAAGACCTCCTGTCACTGATGGCTCTATCGGAACCCGAAGCTGCTACTGGCGGACTGGACATCGACGACCTACTCTATCGCATTCTGAATGGGGGCACGCCGGGCTGCTCGCCCGTCGGGGACTATGTGGACCGCGGGCATCAGAGTCTGGAATGCATCCTGCTCTTCTTCTCCTACAAGGTCAAGTACCCGGCCAACGTCTTTCTACTGAGGAGAAATCACGAGTGTCCGGCCATCAATCGAGCCTACGGATTCTTCGACGAGTGCAAGCGACGCTACCCCAACAGTAAGGATCTGTGGAACACTTTCCAGGTAGGAGACACTTTCATGTCCATTTTTCACTGTTAACTATCTATCTGGCAAGTAAAGAAGGCCGAGAAGAACGAGAATGAGAATTTACGATAAATGTGGCCGAAAGAACGGTCTGGCAAAGCTATGTCGCTGTTGCTAGCCATTTGGACGGCAATGATGGCTCCGATGTCCATGTATTATCAGAAAGGCCGGAGGGACTGTCAGACTGTTCAGACCTAACTTTAGAGCTGAAAACGCTGTAGATTTTCGAATCTCGAACTGAATTGTTTTAGATCCTCAAATGTGACACCGTACGATAACTGACTAACAAAACAAAGAAGAGCTAAACGAATTTACTATCTCCAAACAAAAAAGTAACACTAGTGCAGAGTCTCTTTAGATTTAGAAATTGGCATCCAGCGTTGGGTCTCTTCGCTCAGCTGTGCCCGCTGCTTGTTTCCGAACGCGTGAGTGGCCTCAATCTCTCGAATTTGTTGTAGCGCGACGGTTATTTGCTTCTAAAACCACGATTTCTAAGCTAAAAGAAGAAAGACTGACAGCCAGACGAAGTTGTTCCAGCTTGTTATCGACCTGTGTGCGCGAAGTAAACTGAATATTGCGGGTATCTGAAATGCATTTTGAGATTGAATAGGTGAACAGAGGAAGAGACGAACCGTTGAAAGAGAAATCAGCTCCGACTTCAAGGGGATTGACGTGGGGCGCCGAGTAGACACTGAATACGAATCCATTATTAGAAATTTCTTTCGAAAAGAAAAACATTCTCGCCAAATCGTTGCCCCAAAACTGTTATTTTCAGCCAGATTGCAACGGAATTTGCGTTGAGAGCAGCTGGAAATAAGAAACCTAACAAAGATCAGTCATCTCGTTTATTTTTCTCTCGCAAACAACTAGCTTTTGTGCTTCAAAACAAGGAAGACGTTAGCTAAGAACGCAACTCGAATTTTAGGAACAGCGGATTTCAGTAAATCTGGCAGCAAAAACTATAAATCCAAGAAGCCAAATGCGGAAACTGAATTTATAACCTTCTATGCTCGAATTATTGCGTAAATTTTTTTCATTGGGAGCTAGAGGATGGGCTACTGCAGCCAAATTCATTGCAACAAAAGAAGACTTGAAGGATAAGCTAGATTTTTCAGTTGTTCCCGGCACATGTGAGGTGGTGTGTGATTGAAGCAGTTTTAGACAGCCACTTTTTTTGTCAACTAGTGCTCGAAAGGAGAAGAAACTCACGGTTTTCTCCAATGCTGGTACTTTCCCTTCGGAGCGGTTTCCATCCTCGCCGCACTGCTCGCGAGTCCTCGGCAGATGACTCTATTCATCTGAACGTGATCTCTTAGATGATCAAGTCTACCAAAAGTTTCAAAGATATCCAATTGACCCAACAAGCAGGAATCAGGACAGGTTTACGAGTGATATTTACTGGCAAAATAAGCTACAAAAGATAAAGATCAACAAAATAGTGTACGTAGTGCTGGAACTAGGCCCAGAGCTTGATGATTCCGTCCCATCCGGCCGTGAGGATCTTGCTCTTCTCCTTCGGATGCCATTTGGCGGTGATGCAGGTGCTGTCGTGGGCCTTCCACTTGGCTACAATCTTGTGGGTCCGCCAGTCCCACACGAATAGTTTGCCCTCGGCGTCTCCGCTGATCACAAAGCTAAGAAAAATACCCATAAACTGAAGAAAAATAACGAACCTATTGTCTGGACTGAAGTCGACGGTACAGGCGTATCCTGCGGCGTTGTGTCCCTTGAAGTTCTTCTTTCTTGCGAAGCGGAGCTTGTCCTCGACGAGCTGGAAGAGCACAACTCGGCTGTCCATCGACTGTCCGATTATCCACTTGTCTGCAATTTGACATTTATGGGAAAAAAGGGCTAAAAAGCACCTTGTGGTCCCTTGGTCATCGTCGGGATTGACTGCAGGCCGACATTCTGGATCAGCTTTGTGTCCACCGGGATCTCCCACTCCCAGATTCGAATTGATTTGTCGTCCGAAGTCGAGGCGAATCTGCAAATTGGTGGGGTAAACATCAAATTTTTAGGCTACAAGGGTTTGTGACAGTTCAAAGTTCCTAATAGGCCAGTGCTACCCAGCAACTCTGGGCCAGTTGTCGATACGCCGGTTTTTTTAATTTCGCTGCATGTCAAAGGGAATCCTATAGCATCCTATATCTTTTTGCAGCACTGGACCCTATAGACTTGCGTATCGGTTCCAGAATCGCTGAATCCAGTAACAGAGAACGACATTGCATGGAATACTCAACCAGAAATTTCGTGTTTCCTCCGTCACGCCAGTTCTGATTTCAAAAACTTCTCGACTAGTATCCAATGCAAATACATTATTCAGACACGACAAACCAAATTCCACGAAACTATTTAAAACAACAAACTCCTACCGGCGATTTTTGTCGAAGAAGGTGATCGAGTTAACGGGGCCAAGATGTCTGTCGTAGTCCTGCATGATCTCTCCGCTTCTGCTGTCCCACTGAAGGATCTTCTTGTTCTGCATCCCGGACAGGAAAATGTGGTTTTTGTCCTCGTCGGGATGGAACTTGAGGCAGAAGGGAATGTGGCCGGTGTGGAAGCGTTGTTTTACCTAGAGTCATTTCCATGAAATTAGATACAAAAATGGGCTAACCTGTCCGGTCTCGGTGTCCCAGAGTTTAATGAATTTGTCGTAGCTGGCCGAAAGGAATTCTGTGCCACTGTTGTTGAAGGCCACTTCACGGACAGGCATCTTATGGCCGGAATAGGTGCGGACGATCTGCTGCTTGCCATAGACCTCCCAAAGCTTGATCTAAAGGTTCTTATTTGACAAAAAAGGGATAAAGAACATACTTTGCAGTCTATCGAAGAGGACAGGAACAGATGGGCGCTTTGGGGGAACCATTGAACGCAGTTGACCCCGCGAGTGTGGCCCTTGTACGTGTGGATGAGCTTTTTCGGAATGAAACATCTGGAAATGGGCTTGTTAGGACAAGAGCATTGAGTCGGATTTGGAGGTGCAGAATTTTACTAGAGACTGGCTCAGACGGAAATCAAGTTTTAGGAGCCTAAGGTCCAGAAAAAGCCATTCAAACAACAAATGTTTGTCCATAGACATCTGTAACACATGATAATGTCTTTCCATTTCGCGCCAGTTTGGGATTTTAAATGTCTTGGCTGAGTGTCTGAAGCGGCAATGAATCTCACAACGAACATGGCAAAGGACTGAATTGCACTGGCTGGTTGAACAGACCGGTTATCGTGTTTGCTATATATGTTTCGAATTGATACACAAGAATGTTGCAATTGGTGAGCACTGGCTTATACGGCACCTGTAGCCGTTTTCAAGCCGCCATACGCAATTAGACGGCCTTGAAAAGGGAAAAGAAAGATACCTGTCCGGGACGTAGTCAGCCTTGAGGTTGGCACCGGTGAAGGCTGGCGGGACCATGAAGGAGCGGCCCTGATAGTCTGTTGTCTCTTTGAGATGGAGCTGTGTAGTTTCTTCGGCCATTCCCTCGTTCTCCTTTTGCTGTTGGCGGAACTTTTTGCTCTTCATTTGCTTCTTCTTGACGAATTCGTCCATCTCCTTCTGCAGTTCCGGATCGGGCACGGCCACGGCCTTCTCGTCGGTGAATCTGGCCCACGGGCCCGTGTAGCCATCGAGATCGGATGCGTCGTAGTTAGTGTTTCTTTTCCTCTTCTGACCGCCAGTCTTCTTCGAGTCGAACAGCGTCGCTCCCTGATTCTCCTCGGCTGCTTTCACGTTGCCAATGAAGGCATTTCCTGGATAATTACTTGAACAAGAACGAATGATTCGAATCACCTGCATCAGCAGTCGGATTCCGGGCGTAGCCGAGGGTGTCGAAGCTGCGAATCTCTTTCTCGAAGTGGAAGGCGCTGAAGTGAGCCGGCTCGACGAATCCTGTGAAGGTGTTCTTGGCAGCCTTTTGGGATTCCGTTTTGAACGGATTGCTTGGCCCTGCCTGAAAATGAAAAATAGCGTATTTTTTTTAAAAAGAGGTACCTCAGGTTGAAAAAGCTGGTCGTAGGTCGGATTGGTCTTGACCATTCTCGTCTTGGGGTCGATTATAGCCACGGCATATGGATCGGCCTTCGCTGCCACGTCCGGTGCGACCTGAACATCAAAACTTTTGGGGGGAATGAAGAGAAAAACTGACTGAAATTGTGGACGGTAGGGAGACCGTTTTGCACGCACTTAAATCGATCTGATTTTCGTCATCCGAGTGCTCGTCGCCGCTGGCCTCGTATCCTTGGAGAAGGTCCATTTGTTCTGTAAAGCTTTCGAATAAAAAGAGGTGAGGAAAATGAGAAAAGCGGTAGGATAAAGCAGAAGGAATATATTTGAAAATCGAATTGGTGCCAAAAATTTAAAGGACTGCATTCGAAAATGGAGCGAGTCGCCCCATGGTCAACGATCCACGTCTCCAGCTAACTTTACTCTTTTTGAATTCACTTTCACTTCCTTTCGAGCATTGCAGGGACAGAAAAAAATTGACAGAACTTTGCATGTAGATAGGCTTCCAAACTGTTCTCTGTCGTCTTCTGAAAATCTGAACCGACTTTTGCCAGCCGTACATTGATCCTGAGCCTTCTTTGGAAGCCTGTTCTCACATTGTACGCCATAGTATCAAACTATCAGAACAGAATGAGAGTAACACACTAAATGGAGCACCGTGGCCCAAATACGGAAAATTATTCCATACAATTGCGCCTGTTGAGAGTAAGAGGCTAGAAACACTGCCCTTCCATTTTTGCACGGGGTAACTTCTTTCTATGGTCCGAAAAACGTAGTTTTTCAACGCTCCTACGTGGTAATAATTCGCCAGGCGACAGAGATAGTGGAAAATTCTTATGTTGGAACATTAACTGTAAAGCTCTCAGATTCCGGTATCTCTTTCAGTATAGGAATTCTTTTGCATGTTGAATACAAAAAACATAGTTAGAACCTCTAAAAATGAGTGAATTACGTCAGAAAACCCGATACTGGGTGAAATTGTAGAAGCGCGCCAAAAATTCAAACGAAGGGGCCGCCTGCCGAACTATTACCTCTTTTAAGTTTTAAGGGAAATGGACTGACAGAATGTACTAGAGAGTAAAGACAAAAACAAGAAGTGCTGTAATCCAATGTTGCCTGTTTTCCTGGAAAAAAAAGTAGCTGAGCGGTATAATCGTGACAAGACCCCTAAAGATTCCTTCAAATTGGCGCGTTTTTCGAAAATATCTTTCTTTGTCTGGAATATTCTGACAGTTACGGAGTTACATACTACGTAGCATCCCTGCTGCGTACTCTGATTGTGAGTTGCCTAAAAAGCGCATCGAGTATTGATTGATTGCTCCAGAAATCGAAATTCCAGCATTTATTTTGACGCATACTGTTTTCAGAATGGGTAACAGCGAAAGTGTTCCTATTCCGGGAGGAGGATCCGAAGGATACCATGTTTTGAGAGTATGTTCAAACATTTCATATTTAGAGTTTGGGAATTCAGGTTCAAGACAACTCGCCAGGACAGGCAGCCGGCTTGGAACCGTTCTTTGACTTCATTGTTTCCATTGGAAACACTCGACTGGACAAGGACAATGATACGATGAAGGAAATTTTGAAGCAGCATGTGGAGAATCCAGTAGAGATTACTGTCTTCAACAGGTTGGTAGAAGCCCTGTCTCTCTGTCACTCTCTAATCCACTGTTTTCAGCAAGACTCACACCGTCCGACAGACTAGCGTCACCCCCTCCCAAAACTGGGGAGGCCAGGGCCTTCTCGGAGTCTCCATCCGCTTCTGTACCTTCGACGGAGCCAGTCAACACGTCTGGCATGTCATCTCCGTCCAGCCCAACTCCCCAGCTGCCCTGGCCGGTCTTCAGACCGATACCGACTACATTCTTGGAGCTGAGAGCGTCCTGAACCAGGCCGACGACCTGATCGCTTTGGTACAAGCCAATGAGGGCAAACCTCTGAAGCTGTATGTGTACAATGTTGATGTAGACACTGTGAGAGAGGTAAGATTCTTGAATTCTATGAAAAACCAGCGGTTCGTAGGTGTCCCTCACTCCGAACTCTGCATGGGGAGGAGAAGGCTGTCTCGGCTGTGACATTGGTTACGGCTATCTCCATCGTATTCCCATCTCTGTGGACAGATCACAACCCGTCCGGGAGATTCCCAATCCTCCACAGCCTGCCCAACAGATTCTCCCGCCGAAAGCTCCAGTCCCTACCGGAATTCCTCAGCTGGACAAGGTTTGTCTCTTCTTCAAAAAGGTTGATGTATGATTTTAGGTAGCTCAACCGCCGTCGATTGCCTCCTTCCCCGATCCCAGCCAGTTTGCTCCGGCTAGCACACGTGCTTCGACAGTCATTCCTCCCCCTATTTCTGTAAGCCATCAGTTCGAAAATCGCTGACCAGATCAGCCTGAGTGCCACCACATAACGGTGTGCAAAGTACTGAGAGATTATGTGAGACTGACTAAGCCTGCTGATATTTAAACAGAGTACAGTTTGTTCTTTCAGGAATTGCCTTCCCCTCCTCCCGTTTCCCAGCAGTACTCCGTTCCCAGCTACCCGTCCTACGAGACTAACGGTCACGGTCACAGTCACGATGACGGAGGACATGGACACAGTCATGACGGTGGTCACGGTCACAGTCACGACCACGATTCTGGTCATGGACACAGTCACGATCACGATGGCGGACACGGGCATAGCCACGACCACAACGGACATGGACACAGTCACGACCAACCGCAAGTTATTGCTCCCTCGCCGGCCAGTGTCCCTCCTCCTCCTCCTCCTCCTCCTCCTGCTCCCGCGGTTTCTGCTCAACAGACCCCGTCTCCTCAGCCTTACTCTTATCCGGTTAGTCTTTTGGATGTCCTGGTCAGTTGAAAGGTTCAGTACAATGCTAATCCTTACGGCTATGGTCAGCAGCCGGCCGGCGGCTATCAGCAGCCACAGGCTCCGTCTCCCCAGATGAACTATGGCTATAGCTCTGGTTATTCTGCTCCGGCACCGCCTACCAGTTCTCCCATGCCTCCTACGTCGTACTATCAGCCTCCGGCACCGCCTAGCCTTCCTTGTGAGTTCTAAGAATCTGTCACTGTCACTGTCCTGTGCTCAAAACTCTCCTGTTCCAGACGGATACACCCCGCCTCCTGGAGTCCCCACCACGACTATCGGAGCTCCTACCCCCCTGAATTTCCCAATGCCTTCATTGAGTTCCCTCGGAATCAGCCAGCCTCTGGCTCAACCACCTCCTCCTCCCACCGGTGCTTACGGTAGGCAGTATTCTCAAATCAACATTTAAAATCTTTAGGAACAGCACCGACTTACTATCAACAACCGTCGTAATAGTACCAAGAGATCTTTCCACAGATGACTGATTTGCACATTTCTTTCTTCTATTTATTTCGACCCTATCTGTCCATAACTTTTGCGGGAGTGTATGATTGTGATTAGAGTCTTGGAGTTTTTTTTGTCTGGTGCAAATGAATCTTTTATGATATTTCTTTGAGTTCTCGATTTGGTAACTGTTCCGCTCGTTGAATATCGCTTTACTAACTCCGAAGTCTAGATACAACCGCTGTCATAACTATTTCCCTTGACTAGAATATGGTTTTGGATGTTTTTTTATCTAATATTATGGCGGATGCCGACATTTTCTCAGCTTAGAATGCTCTGCAAAGTTGTAGCCCACTACGAAAACTACAACTTTGTAGAACATCGCAAACCCGAAAAATGCTATCTTGGGCCGGAAAACCCATGGGAGGATGCTCCCCAACACCATCAAGGTTTTTATTTGAAGCGTACGGTAGTTTTTCTTTGTCAACGACGCAAAATTTCGTATCCGCTAATACGAATTTGAGTTTTTTCTTCTTTGCAAACATTTTCAACTTAGATTTTCTATTTTCAAGCCCTAAAATCTATCATTTTGAGTTATTTTGACACTCGGATTGATAGGAAACTATCACATGTAGTTCCTATCCGTTGATACGAAGAATTGCACCCAAAAATCCTATCTTGCAAAGATCTTATTTTAACTGAATGTTTCCAAGTATAGCATCGTTTTGCAGGTTAAAATACGCCATTTAGCCGAGTCTATCACCAAAAACCATGACGGCGATCGAAATTGAAGCAGCCGAGTAAGCAGATCGCTCCTCTTAAATGAAACTTGATTTCCAGCGTCGTTCGGCTAATTGAGCAGTATCTGAAGGAGAACAATTTGATGAGAACGCTCTCCGTGCTCCAGGTGACGTTCTCTCTACTCTACTGTATCTATCCGATAGATTTTCAGGAAGAAACCAATATCACGCTGAACACGGTGGACAGCATTGACGGCTTCTCCTCCGAAATAATCAATGGCCATTGGGACACGGTGCTAAAGATTATCCAGCCGCTTAAATTGCCAGCAAAGAAGCTCATTGATCTTTATGAACAGGTACTTTTAACCCACCCATTTATGACAGACAAAAACCGGTTCCAGATGATTATCGAATTGGTGGAGCTGCGTGAGCTGGCTACAGCAAGACTCATTGTCCGCCAAACAGATCCAATGGTACTGCTGAAGAACATGGACGCAGAACGGTACGAACTGTTTTTCACGGTTGGCAATTACCATTTTTAGGTACAATCACCTTGAAGGACTGATCAATCGTCCCTATTTCGACGCGGCTGAAGTGTATGGAGACACTTCGAAAGAAAAAAGACGACAGGCTATCGCTCAGGTCGGTACTTTTCATTAAAATAGCCATTTTGGCTGTTTCGCTTACCAACAGACGATCTTCATTGATATCCGCAACTTTTTCACTGACAATCTGAACCTTTTTGTTAGACGTTTGATGCTAGAACAGGTATTAATTCATTCATTTCAGTCCCTCTCAAGCGAAGTGAACGTCGTCCCGCCGTCGCGTCTTCTGGCCCTGCTCGCCCAGTCTCTGAAATGGCAGCTCCATCAAGGTCTCCTTCCTCCCGGCACCCAGATTGACCTCTTCCGCGGAAAGGCCGCCATGAAGGAGCAGGAAGAAGAACGCTACCCTACACAGATGGCTCGACACATCAAATTTGGATCAAGTTGGCTACTTTAGATGTAGAGACAAACAAGAAAACATTCAGATAGCTACCCCACATCGGCAGTCTTCTCTCCCGATGGCCAATTTCTCGTCTCCGGCTCCAAGGACGGCTTCATCGAGGTCTGGAACTATATGAACGGCAAGCTGAGGAAAGATCTCAAATACCAGGTAAACCATTTTTGTTGTCCTGTCTTTCTGCGTGTGACGGATACTAGACACTAAGACTTTGGACGATGTAATATACCATTTTGTAGTGTTTTTAATGCTGAGTAAGTATATGCAGTCATATGTAGGGGTTTTGGCCTCCAACCAAAGTCACAGTATTTCAAAGCTTCAGTGCGATAGTAGCGTATTGATAAGAGGTGCCACCTCGAATCGCACGACCCGGGTTCGGTCCCGTGGACAACAAACTTTTTGAACAAGCTATTTTACGAAGAAAACGGCATGGGAAATGTCTAAAATGTATGAAATTGACAGAAGATTATAAATCTCATAGGAAAATTTTTAGGCCCAAGACAACCTGATGATGATGGACAGCGCTGTCCTATCTCTCGTCTTCAGTCGCGACTCGGAGATGCTGGCCTCCGGTGACAATCAGGGCAAGATCAAGGTCTGGAAGGTCCAAACCGGTGACTGTCTTCGCCGCTTCGACAAAGCCCACTCGAGTGGTGTCACAGTCGTCCGATTCTCACGCGACAACTCTCACGTCCTGTCCGGAGGAAACGACAATATTATCAGGTTTTGAGTGTTTGAACTCTCTTAAGAATAAGTTAAGGGTACACGGGCTGAAGAGCGGAAAGTGCCTGAAAGAACTCAAGGGCCACTCCTCCTTCATTACCGACGTCAGATATTGCGAAGATACACACCAGGCTGTGAGTTTTCTTGCATTCTTGCACTTTTTTTTGCCCAAACGGTCATGGCCAAGAGGCCGGAGAAGCTGAAGGTGATAGAATAATCGCTTTGAACCACAACTGATTTAAAGGGTTAACATATTTGGAAGATTCTACAGGATATGCCAAAGCTATAGCAACTCAGAAAAAACACCAATTTGAACCAAAAATAGGTTAAGATAGTCAAGACCTTTTTTGTCAAAAAGTCCGTAAATTTGACATAGTCTATTCGGTATCGAAAAGTTCGTTTCAGTAACCGTAGAATGCTGGTATTAGATTAAAAAAGAAAGAATTGAACTGCGCTTTCTTATAAGGCAGCCTTTTTTTAGATTTCCACATCAGCCGATGGAACTTGCAAGGTGTGGAATCTGAAGACCATGGATTGCACTTCGACATTCCGCGTGGCCGGCGACACAGCAGTCAATTCCGTCCATCCTATCCCCAAAACGGACCAGTACGTCGTCTGCAACAAGTCAAATACGCTCTTCATTGTCAACCTTCAAGGCCAGGTACCCTCTTCTTCATTTTCCTAGAATGTATTTGTTTTCCTAGGTAGTACGGCTGATGACATCTGGCAAACGTGAGAAGGGAGACTTCATGAGCTGTATACTGTCGCCGCGAGGAGAATGGGTTTACGCGGTGGCCGAAGATGGAGTCATGTACTGCTTCCAGCTGATTACTTGTGCTCTCGAGAGCACCTTCCCGGTAAGTAGTTTTCATTTATTTTGCTTCATAAAGGTGTCGGGAATTTCTTGATGTTCTCCGCCGCTCACAAAGTCTTCAATAATTGACTCGTGTTCTTATCAACAGCTAACTAAAAAGTAAATGTAGCAGATTTGACGAGCGTATCACGGCACCATCACCCAAGTAGACGACATTCTAGCAGAGAATTCGTAAATTTCTTAAATTTAGAATTCGTTCAAAAAAAAACAAGGTTCCAAATAAACTTTTTTCGCCATAACATCCGCTATTTCAGGTAACCGAACGTCCTATTCTCGGCTTGGCCCACCACCCGCATCAGAATCTCATCGCCACCTTCTCCGACGATACTCATCTCCGTCTCTGGAAAGACTGATCCTCTCTCTCCCCGACTTTTTGTATTCCCCTTTCTCCATTTCACCCAAAATTCTCGTCATTGTATACCCAGATACGATCTTACCATCGACGTGTAGAATAAAGTTCCAAGTTGCGCTACCAACTTTTTGTACTAACCGAAGTACAATCTTTTCCCTATCTTTGACACTGAATATTGTACAGACAGTCCAGTTTTTCCTCCAAAGCCCGGAAGTTTCTACCCCTTCACAGGAGGACTTGGAATAGTTAAGGTTGGTTCGGTTTTTGATCCCAAAATATTGAAAAAAAAACGGGAAGAACAGCTGATTCGGTGTTGTACTATAAACCTTTTCTTGCATGAGATTGGCATCAAATGGCCGCAGATATAATCAGCTTTCAATTCGCTCTCGTTTTCGCAGTCATTAGCCAGCTCTCGTTCCCACTTTCTGCTATAATGAAAACCAACACCTTTCACTGCTTTTTTGTAATCAGATGCCATTTTAAGCTGTGGTTCTCTGCAACAGACTACGCATTGTTTTGGCCGAGCGTTCTGAGTCAGTTTGCGGTGCTAGTCGTGGTTATTCTAGTCTGTTGCGCTGTTTTACTGCAAGTTTTTAGTGGCTAAAAAGTTTCAAAGAGTTTGGAATTATGTTACAAAACAGTTTACATGATTTCATGGCGGTATTGCTTCGTTTAAAGACATGAGAATTGCTTGATTTCCACCTCAGTTATTTTTTTTTCGTCTATGCCAATCGGAGGGGTATTGCGTAGGTTGAATGAGTTTTTGGTAGTAGGGGATTAGCGTCGTCTAAGTTTTTGCAGTGACAATTCGTGAATGACTCCCTAAGATATTTTTTTGTCTAAACCTTAGCATCAATGCCCTACTTTCCACTTTGTTGAAAGCTAATACCTGCTGGAAATCTTTGAAGGCCTCCGTGTCCTGATTTATGCATGTATCAATCAACGTCGATGCGTTTCTTCACACGATCTCTTTATCTTGCTCTTGTCTTGCCCAAGATCCATTTTGATTCTCATTCAGCCGCTCCTCATTGCATCATTGGCTGCGTGAGTTAATTTTGGATCTCAATTTGCTGGGTTAGTATGACTTTTTACCCGGGTTTTGCTTCACTTGCAGATGCTAACCTTGCTGCTTCGGCTCTGATGTCTTAATTAGGATTTTACTGCCTTAAAACATCAGCAGAGTTTTGGTAGATAGACTGAAAACTTTGGTTCAAACTCTGCTTAACCCTTGCTCCCCTCTTTTTTATTTCCGTTCTCTAGCTTCCCTATATTTCTGATCCTGTTTTACCGTTGCCCCAGGCGATGCCATTCCTCTCCTCCATCCCCATCTTTGTGTTTCTTTTACATCTAATCCGCTTCTACTGCCTCGAGAGAATCAGACGCCTCCTGACATCAGTCCTGTCACGAATTTGGACAATTAATTCGGGGGCTCTGGCAGTTCGAGGCTCCTCTATTTGTCTCCCTTCCCAATGATTATGATTGCCTCGGCCCAGAAACATAAAACCGGGGGTCCTGGCCAGACAAAAAAGCCCTTTGTTCGTCTTTTCCTCTCACACAAGCTTTAAGTCACGTCGACGAGAGCGGCTAATGACCTGAGCAATTTACGCGCCTCGTTTATTATTCATTATACGTGCTCGTCTAACCGTCTCCGGCCTTTCCTTTAGGAATTGCAAATTTCTCTGCTGTCGAGGCTCGTAGACGAGATGTCACTTCGCAATTTCCCTCTCCGATTAGGGTAGCCAGATGTCTTTCATTAGGCCACATTTCCTGCTCTCTCTATCTCTCCCTATTTCCCAGATGATTTCAGTTTAATCGTCAATAACTCTCTGGTTTTTAAGCGCTCACTGCGTCTCTTTCGATTGATTCACGATCTTACTTTTTCCAAAGCAGCGAGTAGGATAGGCGGATTTGCAAGAAAATCTTCCAAAAGTACTTTTATTAGTTGCTGGGGGAACCGGTTGCCTCTAAAAAAACATGACATGGTGTCAAAACAGACCTCTGGTCTTTGCTGGTGGTTGGAATAGCTCTCTTGAAGGTAGTTTCACACTTTTTTTTGAGGTGCTACCTTTCAGATGAATCACCTTATCGTCTCACTAGCCAGTTTGTCTATCTAACAGTCGTTTCTACATCTGTCACATCTCTTGTGAATAGCGCTGTCAATTTGTATGCGAAAAATATGAAAAAAGCATTGAAAAGATCCACACACGAAATGTAATTCTTGAGTCTGAAGGTTGTAAAAAGTAGTTTTCCAGACAACTTTCAAACTCTGTGTACCATTCCTCAACTTGCTTGCAGAAGTACAGCTTTACGTGTATTCTCTGTTACGCGATGTCTTATCTTATCTCCTACTCACTGCTGTCAGCTTAGCTCTGTTCACTTTTCCCTCTGTCAACAGTCATCTATCGCGGGCACAGTCCTTGTAAGGACAGGTGTTTTGTCATCTTCTGGCAACTTGTGAACTTGTCTTCCAGCTGGGACCTGTGGTCTCGTAGTGGTAGCGCCCTGGCTTACAAATGCGTCGTAGAATCCGCAGTTTGCAACTTCCGACTAGACACTTTTTATCCCCGTCCACACCTCTCTCTATATACGTGTTCCAGCTCAATTTACACAGATGACTGCACTGTCCCGTGGAGCCCAGGCTTTCCTTAATCCAACCTTTTACACGCATTTTATTCGGCCTCCTCCTCCCTCAAGATTGCTCGAAAATGCATACGATTGTCTCCCAGACTGACCTCATATTGAAAGTCGTTTGTCGTAGCATTTAGGCCACTTTTCATTCCCTAGACTATTAATCAACCAATGGCTTTTTGACGCTGTCCCCCCTAAAAGGGCACTTAACCTGAGAGAGTTAGGGCATCCATTGTTGCCCTTACTCTTTCACACTCACTCTCTAAATTGACGGCTGTCGCCGGCAATTTCTCATTCATTTATCGAATTCCCCGAGTGCATTTTAGAGCTAACACACATATAGGAGTTACCTTTGTACATTTAGATTCTATTCGTTCCTAAGACTACGAGATTCTGTCTAGATGACGAAGTGCCTTAAGATCTCTTTCTTCTAGTTGCTCTGATTCAACATAGGTCTGATCTTCATAAGCATGGATAATAGGGTTGGCCCGATAGCCATGCCTTCAGCCTCCTTTTTGGCTCTAAGATCCTTACAATTAATTGGGTAGAAACTAGCTCTAAATGTGTCGTATATCACGAGCTTTACGCCGAACTTTCCCGATAAAAAGTGCCTAGGAAATGGAGAAGTCTTATCAGTGACCACACCTGTGAGCCTCTAACCTCTTTCTCAATTTCTCTTTAGATAGGTCTGATTCTATTGCCTCGTCCAAAATCTTGATAATCCAGTGTTAAAACATGTACTTTTCTACCTCCAATCCTCTAAAGAAACACTTGAACTTTTTAACTCTTCCTCAATCCAAATTTAATCTCCAGGATATCTCATTTTCTCCTCAAGAAAACATGTCAGAATGAGTGTGGCAGGTGTTCATCCTCTCTCCCAGAATGTAAGTCTCTTTCTAGACAAAAAGATGCTATGACTCTGAATCAGCTGTTCAAATATGGGTGGCGTGGAACAGGGAAAGAGATAAAATAGCCCATTTTTGGCGAGAACAAAATGTCCCCCAGCCTAATGACAATCTCTGTTGCAGGGCAAGGACGCGGCCCTTCCACTCACAGCCGTTTTTCGGGTCGACGGCAACGGAGCTGTTTCGAAAGTAAGTTTTTGGCTCTTTTTGTCTTGTTAACAGTCGCAAAAGCATCGTATATGCCCACAAGGAATCTAGTTTATTCGTCTCCTTTCGTGTTTGACTTCACAATTTGTGGAGTTTGTTAATCGCAACATTACCGCGTTTTTTGACAGGTTGTATGGCTATTTTATCCTTAGAATTCTCTAGAAGTACTCGTTCGTAGTTTGGAATTGGTGGAAAACATCATACGGGCAATGTAGGCTACTTACATTTTTTTGATGATGCTAGCCACTCAATTTCTGAACTTTTTTTGCTAAAATTATGAGAAAGAAGACAAGAAGAGAAGAGGTTGGAAAACCACGAAAAAAATTGAGTTTATCAGGGGAACAAGATAGGGAATGAGATGATTAAAAATGGCAGGAGACAGTGGACACTGATCAGAGTTTAGAGGACAGGAAATGGAACACATATACATGTGACAGTGACATGGTTGGCAGGTTAGTCAAAGACAAGACAGAACAGTCTAGGTAGTAGACAAAGGACAAAACAGGAGGGTAGAGCACAGCAGAGACGGTGTAGATGGCTAATCTAAGTAGGAAAGAGACGAGACCGGACAAGTAGAGCCCACTAATCTCAATAAGAGACGACAGTACAGTAGAATTGTGTCACTCTCCGAGGTGTCATACCAAACCTGTCAAGTTCTGTCAACCCTAACCGCAGACAAGCGACTAGAATTGGAGTCAGTTCTACTGGAAGTTCTCTGCTAGAAGGCTGTCGCTCACAATACCCTACCCGGGTGAAGCTACCGCGACACTTTTTTACTATTCGACAGAAATAGAAGACTGCTAGGCTTCCCATGCTGATTTTCACATGTTTTTTGTGCTAAATTACGCTTTTTTCAGCAAAGATCGACCTCGCTCAAAGGTGGCACCAACGAGGACATTATGATTCAGACCGTCTCGGCCGAGAATGCTTCTGTACATACGGGTCAAGTGAGTCTTTTAACCTATTGTTCAGTACAAAAATGGAATTTAGGATTGCGTACATATGCTGCGAGCTGATGCAGCAGCTGGTCTCTCCACGGCCGAAGCGACCAGAAGACGACAGTTTCACGGCTACAACGAGTTTGATGTCACAGAACAGGAGCCGATTTGGAAGAAATATCTGGAACAGTTCAAAAACCCGCTTATTCTTCTGCTACTGGCCAGCGCGACGGTCTCGCTCTTAATGAAGCAGTTCGACGACGCGATCAGCATCACGATAGCCGTCGTCATTGTAGTTACTGTAGGATTTATTCAAGAATATCGTTCGGAGAAGACCTTGGAACAGCTCAACAAGCTTGTCCCGCCTGCCTGCAACTTGTGAGTTTTCAACAACAAAAAAAAGGAATTCGCTAACAAACTAGCTGCTCCTATTGTTCTACTGCCGTTTTCTCTCACAGTATGTACTTTCGACTATAGCCTTTATCATTTTGACGCTCTTTTCTCTCACTTGTTTTCTAAAAATTGGTTTTCTGTAGCTTCTGCGAGCAATCCCTTTACTTTCCCATTTTTTTTTGGACTTTTCATAATTAATCCACCCTGTTACAGACTCCGAGATGGCAGAGAACACAACATGCTGGCCCGAGAGCTCGTTCCCGGCGATGTTGTCCTCCTAAACACCGGCGACCGTGTCCCAGCCGACTTACGTCTCCTCGAAGCCGTGGCTCTTCAAGTGGACGAGAGTTCGCTGACAGGGGAGACGGAGCCCAAGCACAAGGTTTGTCTCTTCTCTTACCAAAAAAACGGATAGAGTTCAGTACGTGGACGAGATCAAGCCTGGTGGTGGAGCTGCAGAAGGAGGTCACGTGGAGCATCTGACGAATGTGGCCTTTATGGGTACGCTGGTCTGCAGCGGACGCGGCAAGGGAATCGTCATCTCGACGGCCACGCACTCCCAATTCGGCGAGATTATGAAGCTGATGATGGCCGAGGAGAAGCCGAAGACACCGCTCCAGAACAGCATGGATGAGCTCGGACAGCAGCTGTCTCTGTACTCTTTCGGAGTCATCATCCTCATCTTCGTTATCGGACTCGTCCAGGGAAGGAATGTACTCGATATGTTCACCATCGGCGTCAGGTAGGTGTGCACCGAAATTTTAAAGTTGTGAGCACATCTATTACAGTTAGACAGCTTTCGAAGCCATAACCGCTATTTTTAGACTGTTTGGAGACCGGAAACTCCCAAATAAAATTGCATATTCATACTCAGCTCAAAGAACTCTGCAAATATTACTATATATATATATATGCCTTATAAAAAAACTGCCCTCGGCCGCTCGCTTCCAGGATACAGACAGACAATTTAAAACCGAATGTATTAAAAATTCCAGTCTGGCAGTAGCAGCTATCCCGGAAGGTCTACCCATCGTCGTAGCCGTCACTCTGGCGATTGGAGTTATGCGCATGGCCGGTAGACGAGCTGTGGTGAAGAAGATGCCAGCGGTAGAGACACTCGGGTGTGTGACGGTCATCTGCAGCGATAAGACTGGCACCTTGACGAAGAACGAGATGACTGTGACGTGTGTTGTGACGCCGGAGGGAAGACGAGCTGAGGTAAGTGGAATCGTTCATATAGACATACTGTACAAGCTTAGAATACGTTTTTTTTTCCTTATCGGTCTTCATACTTAAAGCTTGTTTGAGTGAGTATTTAATAATTGTACGCTATTTGTGCCGCGATAGGTCCCATAGCTGGCGCTTCGAGCAGCCAGCGTATTCCCAGAACTGAGTGAAGCCTTTGAATACCATTAAAACTTTTCGAAGGTCGCCACGGAAACGAAAATGCGAAGTACCTTTTGACACGGTTTTTGTAGAACAAATAAATAGGGTGAATGGGATAAATGGAGGGTACTGTCTGGGAGAAGCTCTACAAAACAGGTTGACATAGCAATACGGATTTGACAAACAAAAGTTCGATGACCATGGTGGCAAAAGCTTTTTAAAATGGATATGTTGACAGGACGGATTGACAGTAAAAGACTGATAAAATAATGACAAGCAGGCTGCCAAGAACAGGAAAACATGTTGCCATATTGTCAGATGCCGTATTTTTACGACTACCTTAGCTCATTTTCTCACTTGCAGGTCACCGGTCTCGGCTACACGGTAGACGGCGGCGTCTGTGTCCACAACGGAGAGGTCGTCATGGGTTTCAGTCACGTCGAATTCGCCAAAATCATCGAGGTTAGTGCTTTTTAAATATACCAACAATCATCCCAATATTTAGGCGGGTCTCGTGTGCAACAACGCCTCGATAGTAGGAGAATCGGTACTAGGCCAGCCCACAGAGGGAGCTCTCGTCGTCTTGGCTAAGAAGACCGGCCTGGAAGGAGTCCGAGAGAACTACGAACGCGTTCGGGAGATTCCCTTCTCGCACGAATCCAAATGGATGGCCGTGCAGTGTAATCACAACGGAGAGACGGTCGTCTTTGTCAAGGGAGCCATTGATAGGATCCTCGAGCTCTGTGACTCTTACCGATCCGTCGACAATACTCGAAAAGCTCTGGACGGCTATGCAAGATCGAGAATCCTGGAAGGAGCCAAGGGACTCGGATCTACGGGACTAAGAGGTTAGCTCTTTTCCTTGTTACATAGCCTGTCAAAAGACTCAAATACTGTGGCAGTAACCGGTTACCAAAACTGATTATTCAATGACTTTAAAATTACTAAGCGGCAAAATATCTTCATAGCTTGTCACCCGCTGAAATTTGGCATGTTTGTCTAAATAAACTGGCGGAAAATATTTCCTTTTAGCATAGTGCGATTGCCAATAAAAGTATGGATCCCCTGGAACACGTTAGCTAAAATATTGACATGGCGATTTTGGCAAGATCGTTTTAAGCTGTAGAAACATGGATAATGGACAGGGACAGACGGGCAGTGTAAGGACGAAAGTTTTTGATCAGGCGTGTCAGGCAAAAACGAGAAACGAGAAGAATCAGAGACACATTGACATAGAAGACGATATTTGCCTGACGGATGATTGACATATGCAAAGATTCCGCCTAGCAACTCTTTGTAACAATCCATTTGCAGTGATCGCAATCGCGAGAGGCTCTTCAATGCAGTCGCTTCAACTCGAAGGAATGGTCGGCATGCTGGATCCACCGCGCCCCGGAGCAGCCGATGCCATTGCAACAGTCAAATCGAGCGGCGTCGATGTCAAGCTGATCACAGGAGATTCACAGGAAACCGCCATGAGCATTGGACACATGCTGGGCATCTATTCGAGCACCGACAGCACCCTGTCGGGCTATCAGCTGGACAACATGAACGACCAGGAAGTGGAGCTGATCATCAGACAAGTCACTGTCTTCTATCGAGCCTCCCCGCGGCACAAGCTCAAGATCGTCAAAGCGCTCCAGAATGTCGGAGAAATTGTCGCAATGACGGGAGACGGAGTCAACGACGCTGTGGCTCTGAAAACGGCCAATATCGGAGTGGCTATGGGACTCGTCGGCACAGATGTTTGTAAAGGTAAGATCTTTGTATTTTTGAGTTAAACATGGTGGTAACTAACGGTAGAATTTGGTTGGAAAATGGCGAACTATCTCCTTCAAAGGAGGGGAACTGACTATTTCCGTGGTCAGCTGGATAAACAGCTCAGTCGCAAATTCAAATATTGTAGCCCTACCTTTTGAACCATGGAGCATAAACTCAGTTATGGACGAGGTTTTCTAGTTTTTGTCCTTTTTGATGTCCAGAAAATAGTTTCAAAAAAAAAACTGGTTGAATTCTTAAACTAAAACTGTAAGGACAAGTTTCTATTCGAGAGCTGCTTTGCGTACTTTAAGGTAATATTTAAAAGGCTGTTTATAAATCGGAACAAACTTGTGGCCTTTTGCGTTGATGTCGCAAAACTTTCATTTACAAAACTGAACTATGTTCCCGGTTCCAGTACTACCAAAAATGTTCATAGGTCGAGAAGTCTTTTGATGGCTCTGATTTACCGTGACATCCAAAAACACGATTTCTGAATCGCTTGAGAACCAACTGGCTTAAGAAGTTTAAGAGCGATGATTTTGAGTCAGATTCAATGCTTACGGGTGTTTAAAAACACTAAAATCAGGTCGTACTGTTCTTCTAAAAAACATTTTCAGAAGCCGCGGACATGATTCTCTGCGACGACGACTTCTCGACAATGACAGCCGCGATAGAGGAAGGCAAATCCATCTACCACAACATTACGAACTTTGTCCGCTTCCAATTGAGTACGAGTGTGGCAGCCCTCTCCCTAATTGCCGCCTCTACCATGTTCCAATTCGAGAATCCCCTGAATGCCATGCAGATTCTCTGGATCAACATCATCATGGATGGACCGCCGGCTCAGAGTCTGGGAGTGGAGCCAGTCGATGAGGACATCATCCGTCAGCGACCGAGAAATGTGAAACAGCCGATGCTGACCCTACGACTCGTCCTCTCGATTCTCGCCTCGGCCGGGATCATCGTGCTTGGGACGCTATTCATCTTCTACCGCGAGATGTCCGCCGACAACAAGATCACGCCGAGAGACACGACCATGACCTTCACCTGCTTCGTCCTCTTCGACATGTGGAATGCGCTGAGCTGTAGAAGCTCGCGCAAGCTGATATGGAACATTGGATTTTTCAAGTTTGTTTTCCTTATTGTTCAATGCCTGGTGGTCACTGGAAATCATAGGAAACTCTGTCTTTTTTACCTTACTGAACAGTCTTACGATGTATCTAAAACAAATAGCATCTAACTTCTAGGAAGACCTGAAAAGATCAAACTCTTTCTCTTAGGCTTCGTTCTGTAACGCAAACGTGGCTCTGAAGTCATAGTTATTGCTGTCTCATTTCGCATTCGTGTTTGGGATAACCGGGTAGCTAGGAAGAGAAAATGGTTGCGAACCTAGAAACATTAGGAAGAAAATCTTTTTTTGCTTACAAGGATAGCCCGATCATGCTCTGTTGGTGGTCGTAATGTTGTCCGTATCGTCTTGGCAATAGGAGATGCCAGTAGTTAACTGATCTGGAGGTGATCAGTTGGTGCAACTCTAGCAAATTCTGCAGGCGGACCTCTTTTTTTCAAAACCCACACGGCTGTGGAATCAAAAGGAAGAGGGGCTCTCCTAAAAATTCGCATAATAGGAATCCAGTTGATCCATGAATAAGATTATGTCCACGTGGTGAGACAGTACTTTCGGCCATACTAGCTCGTAAGCGAGGTATGGGATAGGCAGAAATACGCGTGACTCCCTAACTGAACCTCTTTTCAGGAATCGAATGTTCTGTCTGGCAGTCGGCGGCAGTCTCATCGGCCAACTACTCGTAATCTACTGGGCCCCTTTACAGAATGTCTTCCAGACCGAAGCTCTATCAATCAGTGGTTTTTCTTATCATTTAGGCTATACAAAAAAGCGAATTCAGATCTCATCTTCCTGACGGCGTTGACCTCAACAGTGTTCTTCTTCAACGAAGGGCGCAAACTCTACGAGCAGCGCTCGACGGTCCTCAGTGCAAAAGCCGAATCCTTGTGATCTTTTCCCCCATTTCATAATGCCTAATTTGCATATCCCATCCTCTTTTTAGGACTTACTCTCTAATTATTTATTTTCCTCGTGTCTATTAATTTATTCAAAGCCTTTTACCGGTACTTTTTGTCCATAGAAATCCCCCGCAGCAACTGTAGAAAAAAGAAGACCCTTTCCACATTTGAAGAAGTTCTCCCTGTGATAGAAAAGATTTGATATAAATTTTTATTAATGATCTTATAGCGAAAATAACAAGGAGATAAATAGGACAAAAGAGTATAATTTTCGGGCGGATTTCACAGGGGAAGGGGAAATCTGGAGCTCCTTCGCTGCCCGTCGGAGACGGAAAGAGGTCCGGATGGCTATCGAGCTGATTGGAGCCTCTTCCAACCCCTTGTGTGTTCGGCGAATTCGGGTAGAGCATGTGGACTGCTCACAAGAAGAACAAATGTGCAAATTGCAGAATATGTTCACCTCGTTGCTGAAAGGAGCGCGTTTACCCGACATTGTTTGAAACAAAGCAGTTTCTTTTTATTTCGTCTCTTTATTTTCTCGCAGGTTTTTATCACATTTATGGTGACCCTGAGGCTTTTTATCTTGGTTATTGCGCTATTTCACGTAAAACTCCTTAGCTTACAAAATGGACGGAAATAGTGAAAACATTTTATGAGAAAAGGTCTATTTCGCTAATTTTCTCCTCCTGGTTAATAGCACCGTCCTTGCGACAACTATTTTGGGTTGGTTTTTTAAAAGTTTCATTCCTTTATCATTTAAAGTGTCTATGACAAGCAAAATAAGCCTTTTGTTTTAGATAATCACTACAACAGAATCTAGCCACTTCCTTGCATTTTTCTTACTGTTCTCCCTCAATATGCTTGGCGCTCAGAAGTAAGAGGAGAAAGCAGAAAAGGTAGAGAAAATGCGGCTATTCCAGAAAATATTTCCCTGCCGGCTGCCGAAAGCAGCTTCGCAGCTCTTTAGTCTTGTATTACTATTGATAACAGGCGGCTTCCCACTTCCCCAGCAACAGAAGTTTCCTTTACAGCTGACTTGTCCCCTCGTCTCTTGACATGAAAGGACTTGTCAGCTTTTTTGGGTATTAGTGTTAACATGCGGTCGCGCGAACATCATGACAGACACTGACGGACGGACATCATTGCGCTTTAGTAAAGAAAGATTTTTAGATTTGAGGTACTTCCTATTATCGGTCTCTTAATAGTTTCCTTCTTCACTAAAAGTTTCAAACATGTAAACTTGGAAGAAATAGCAAAATGACATTCTCTATAGGTATTGAGTGACTGAAAATCTTCTTTCTTTCGAATTTCTCGCCTACAAGTAGGAGAGCTTTTGATTTTTTCTGTAATTCTATTGCCAATCTATGTGTATAGTCTGTTCACAAAAAACAACCAAACGACCAGGCATCGCGGGCTTTTTTTTGGCGCGGATTCAAAGGGCTTAAAATTAGCTTCAAGTATTTCGTTCATCAAACAATTTCATCTTTTCCCGTATTTCTAGCTATTTTTCCGTTTTGTTTTTCGTTAAAACAGAATATTCCGGTTAAAACAAGCGGAAATGGAGAAAAACGATGTAAAAGACGAAGAAAAATGATTGAAAAGATGAACTTATTGAAATTCTAACCAATTTTGAGCTGTTTGAATCCGCGCCAAAAAAAGCCCGCGACGCCTGGTCGTTTGGTTGTTTTTTGTGAACAGACTATATCCTTGTTTTCTTTCATCTACTCTCTATCATGCAACACATATAACAGTTGAAAACTAATTAATATTGGGGACTGTTATCTGATAATTACCTAGATGACCTGATCTGCTTTTTTCATACTTCCAAACACCCTATTTTCGTTAAAAACTTCACTCACCTCGTCGGGAAAGCCCACGCCTTGATATGATTCAAGAAGATTGTTCCTCTGTCATCGCGTGAGACCTCAAAATCGCCCCAGACCTCTCCAGCCTTCTGTACCGAGCATCCTTCGTTGTTACTCAGCTCGAGTTCACTCTTCCCATCACTGGCCCAACATCTGCCAATTCTGCCTCTCACTGCAGGCCCCAAACGGACGGTATAGGTCTGAAAGTGTAGGGGAAAGTTCTCTCAAGTGGAAACAGCTTTAGCTTCTTTCTTCCACACACGGCCAATAATGGGCAGACAGGAGAGGAACTAGTCAGGCAGAGGGGGTAATTAGCCACAGTCATTTACCACTTTGTCACCGACGGCAAGCGATCGCTGTAAGGCTGGCGAGGTCGGCTCATCGCCGTCTCGAACCGAGACTTGGTAGTCGACTTTGGGCTGTCCGATGATGCTAGCGACTGTTGAAGAGTCCGAATCGACAGTGATCCCTCCGAATGAGAGGGTCACCTGTTGGGATGAGTCTCTGAAATGCCATTGGAGTGACTGGTTTTGACCCTTCCCTCCAAAACTGTATACGAAGAAGTCTCTACACTCACAGCAATCTAACCCTTGGAAAAACAAGCTTGTTAGAGAGATGTAAACAGGTTACTGGTGTCAAGTAGTGAGAGTTGACAGCCAACTTAACACTTTTTTGAAGCACAGACTGACATTTTAGGGAGTTGTGAACTCCTCTAACTGTTAGTCACAGAATAGGTTTCCAAAGTGATTGTTAGCAAAAGAAGTTTCTTACGAACACTAGTTTGTAATGACTACAGTAATAGTTTAGTTCCTGGAATAAGTTAAAAATCTCGTCCGTGTGTGAAAAAAGACTAGAAGTTGGATTTAGGAACAGTTGGGCGGGTTCGATGGTAAAGTGCTTCCTATTAGGGAATGGGCGTAAACATTTTCGCGGACCTTGGAAGTTTTAGCTGTCAATTGTCATCACATTATTTTTCCCTTAACTTTTATTTTCCCCTTCATCTAGTTTGTAAGCCTGTCATTCCCTTACTCATTTCATGTCAGTGTGGCAACTTCCAAGATGTCACTGTTCGTATCTTTGTTTGAGCTTGGTGGTCTCTGTTTGACTCGGTCACATAGTTTTGCACCTATTTTGATCGGTAGAGATTTCTCAATTCAGAAATGACTGAGAAATACTAATTGATCAACCTAGGACTGTAGAAATATAAAAAATCAAAAAAAAAATTTGAGCAAAACTTCCGGTTAGCTCACCTCTGTAACGGTCCAGCCGGAATACAAGTAAGCAAATACTTCTTGTCCATCCTCGAGTCAAATCTGCCACCGGACTGGACGATAATCTCGTTCTCAAGGTTGCCTTGAGCATTTCTTCTAGTCTCGCAGCCGTTGAGGGGGATCTAGTGTGCTTTTTTACTCAAAACTAAGCGACCTACCTTCACATCATACGAATCCATCGGCTGGATGCTCGCATTCAAATAAACACAGTTCGGGGTACCCTTCTCCGTGAAAATGGTGCCAGAAAAGGTGTCATTGAATCGTATTCGGAGAAGAAAATCAGTCTTGTCGCACGAGATCGCCGTGTTGACGATAGTTGAAAGAGCTGTGACTACTGTGGCCACAACAGCTGCAGCCACAAGGAGCCGCAACATTTAAGGCAGCCGAAAAGGAGGTCGATTAGATCGATCTTCAAGCGAGGAAGGAGTGACTGCGCCGGCTAATAACCCTCCCTGCGAAGAGTTATTATAGAAGGCCGGTCGGCCTCCTGCGCCGTCGCCCAAACACGGCGGTGCCGTCGGAGTTTGACCTTAGTGAAGTTTATTTTACATATGAGTATTTTACAAGGTGAAAAAGTGAAAAATAGTAAGAAAAATTAAAATAGACTACGGGGGAGTGTGTCGAAAGGAAGCGGCCACTCGCCGACGCAGTCGGGAGCCTCACGACGGTAGTTCGGACGAGGGGGACGACGGGCCTGGCGCAGAAGATCCGGATCGACTTTGGGCGAAAGCAAACGGTAGCCGGGGAGCTGGAAAAGGGTTTCGTTAGAAGGGTTTGAACTTCAAGGACGCAGTGATTCGGGGTAAAGGATCGATCAGGAGCCCCGTAAAAAATGGACAGGGCTATCGTCGTAAGACTAGGTAACAAGGAGTCCCACAACTAGTTTAGGAGTTAAGATGCTCTCGTCGTTCAGTTTCTGTACAGGATTTCGACATGTTTCCACGACCAGCAAGCGATATAGCCATAAAAAAAATCAGCTTACCGGAGAACAAAGATCGTCGACAAACATTCTCGTGGCCCGATTCTTCAGCCACTTCTGATAGTCGCGCTGGAACCCGGGCACATTCAGTTCGATGTTTCGGAACATGTGCTGGATGACGCGATGAATGAAGATGAACTGCATCGGGGTCTCGACGCTGAACGGGCGCTTCGAGCGCAAGAATTGAACACTCTGCTGTACTAGGTGCTAAAGAGGAATTGTATATTGAACAAATCAATCGAAAACCTTGTAAGAAGGTCCCTTGATCAGACTGCAGATAGCGATTTCGATCGCGACGAGACAGGAGGCTCTTGAGATGCCCAAAGTGTCATGAACGACAACGGGGCGACTGCAATTCCTGGCGATTCGGAGCAGATTGAGGGGCGACATGAGGTTGCTCGAGTTGTTCATGTTGCCCTGCCAATGCTCCAGGCGATGTTCCTGGCCTTCCGGTCCCATGATGCGGATCGACGTGATCCGGAAGAGCGGATCGTAGGACGTGTTCACACCGGCATTCTGGATCACCAAGCCGTGGCATTCGATCGGCTCTGAGGTGATTTTTCTGTAGTTAGTGATCATTACAGCCGGATGAAAGAGCTACCTCGGCCAGTACTCGGCGCATTTGTCGGCCTCCTTTCTACTGGATAGCATGAACACATAGGGCACCTTTTCCTGCCAAACCATCCGCCAGAAGTCGCCGATGGTGTTATCCATCGGCGCCTGAGTGACGATGAACTCGTTGAAAAGCGGTCCGCCTTTGATGCGATTCGCGTGAATGAAATCATCGGTGGCAGCGGCCGGGTAGGAGAGCACCACGCGTGTTGAGTCGCGACAATGAATGTCTAAACTCGTTACTGGTTTTAAAAGATAGGAAAAGAGCTACGTGGATGACGACAGCGATTCTTGTTTACGTCGGAGGCGTGGTGGGTGAAGGGGATGTGATTGACCTGGTTGTCAAGGATCTCGAAACGACGCTCTATGCCACCGATGATCGAGCTCTCGAACATCTGCTTCTTCGACGGGCCGAACATACGCTTGCCGAGCATGATGTTGTTGTAGTCTGACCCAAATTGTCCTATCTCAAGATGAGAAACTAACATTTTCCTGTCACGACCTTGTCGACATCAGAACGGACATGATCCACGTAGAGACTGATGCGGTCCTGGAAGCCGATCGGATCGAAGTCCTGGTTCAGATACGCTACAATGACGGGATTCCTAGGGGTATAATTACAATATCAACTGGGAAGCATACTGAACAGCCGCCTCATCAAAGTTGATGAGCCAGGGCGAGGCTTCCTGTTCGGCCATCAGTCGCATGTAGAGAACCTTCATCCTGGCTTCGGGCAGCTCGACCAGACGGTCGTCTGTGAAGAAACGACTCGGCATGCCGGCCTGGTCGCAGATCTTTTTCAGCGGAAGCACCCAGCCGCGTCGATTTTCTGGCTTCTTCTCATTCTTGTCCGAGAGGAACACATCCGTGTAGCGGTACTTCCACTTCTTGTCGTACTTCTGGTCGTAGAGGAGGTGCTGATTGAGGGCGGCGTCTGTCCGGCATTTGCTCACCAGCATGCGCATCTCGGCGTCTGTGACAGCTGAATGCATATTGATGAATGTACATGAAGTATCACTGACTTGGAACCGTGGACTTGCCATGAGCTATGGCCTTGTCAGCATTGATTCTGTTCTGCTCCAGTACCATCGAGGCGTGGAGCGAGTAAACACCGGGCGAATCTTCCGTTTTCTACAAATCAGTAATATGAAGACCGGGGGAAAGACCCAACCTGATGTTTCTTGCCAGTCGGAGCCAAATTCAGCTTCTCGATCAGTTTTGGCTGTACTTCGATGGCCGTGCGCGTGGCGAACAGCTTCATGCGAGCCATCTTGAGCTGTTTCGTCATGATGGCCAGCGACAGGCCCCTCATCGACTTGTTCGGCACGTCGAGAGTCGTCTCGATCAGCTTCGACAGCTCTCCGTGGTTCTTGTTCTCAAATCCGCGCGTCGTCTCGATCAGCTCGTCCGAATTGCGAGAATCATTGATCGTATTTTTCTCGCGATCCGCAATCTTCTTGATCTTCCGGCGGAATCGCTTGCCCGTCTCTGCTGCTCCGGCTGCGGCATTCGGGACGCAGTACTTCCCACGTCCATCTATCGGATAGTCGCCGGCGACTGAGCGAGCACGAACACTAAATTTTGGTCGTTTTGTAGAGGAAGGAAAGGTAAGCCTCACAGTGGATGATGAACGCTGCCATCGGAATCAGATTCCTCGCCGTAGAAGCTTTTCAGCGAGATGGGATGGTTGCTTCTTTCCAAGTGGCGCGATTGATTGATGGCCGATAATTGAAGATAATGAGCATCGTCTCTGCCGACAGTCGACCGAGGCATTCGTCCTCTGCAAATGAATGTTTGAGAGACAAAATACTGGCAAGGCGAGCAGAATAACATGGAAAGACGTCTGAAGGTAGTTTCACGGTGTTGTCGTCCTCGATCTTTTTCATTTTCACGAGTTGTAACACTTCCGAAAAATCCTGTGAGGATATGAGTACAAAATATGATAGCAGTGGGGGGAAGAAAGGGGAAGAAAACTGCGGAGGATAAATTCAAGCTCTCCAGTTGTTTCCCGCCAAAATGTGATCGTCGGATATAGTATCATTTTTTTCTCGTGACGAGAATCTGGAAGAATAGGGTGCTTGAATTTCAGTTTTTCTTTTCGTTTTTGTCCATTTTCTTCTCTCCTCGCTCATTTTTGGTTTTCTGTCACGTTTACGTCATTTTAACAGTTGCAAATCGAACGTAACTTAAACTGAAGCAACTGACAAGTGTTTGTGCTGTTTGTACAACTGACAAGTGTTTGTCCGAGCCGAAAAACGGGAAAAGTTTTAATTCTTGTTGGCGCTTTAATTTTCTTCTCGATTGCTTGCAATTTGCATTCTCCTGAGTATAATTTGCATTATTTCGTTCAAACCGAATCAGTCGTTTCTGAATGAGCAAATGACCGGGGGAAAGAATGCTGAAAAAGTTCTATCTGTTTTTGTTTCTCTCGATGTGCTCAGCAATTTTATTCATTTAAATACGGCATTGTTTCTGTTCGAAAAACTTTGATTCCAGAATCGCCAGATATGCATCCTCTTCAAAATCGCTGGTCCTTGTGGTACTTGAAGGCTGATCGCAACAAGGACTGGGAAGACTGTCTCAAGGTTCGTTTCTCTCGTTTTCTAACAAAAAATGCTTCAGATGGTTTCAACCTTTGATACTGTGGAGGATTTCTGGGCCCTGTACAACCACATTCAAACGCCTAGCGGTCTGGCGCACGGCTCGGACTATTACTTGTTCAAAGAGGGAATTAAACCGATGTGGGAGGATCCGCAGAACGTCGATGGCGGCCGTTGGCTAATGGTAGTCGAGAAGCAGCGCCGCAACCAAACCCTGGATCACCACTGGATGGAGCTGTTAATGGCTATTATTGGAGAACAATTCGAAGATCTGGGAGAATTCGTCTGCGGCGCCGTCATCAACATTCGGCAGAAGGGAGATAAGGTGCTTTTTTATTTGTTTGTGGATAAATAAAGCAAATTTAGGTGTCGCTCTGGACCCGCCACTCGCAGAGAGACGATGTGAACACGCGCATCGGACACATCCTCAAGGCCAAGCTCGAAATTCCCGACTCTGAGCCGATCCGTTACGAAGTCCACAAAGAGACTTCCCACCGTACCTCCTCGATGGTGAAGCCGCGGATTATAATCCCGACGAAAGGAGCCCAAGGCTCCACGAGCAACCACTGAAGCTTCTCACGGCTGTTTCTCACCACAAACTAAGCATTCCAGGCTTATAAACCTTTTTCTTTCGGTTTGTATTTGTGTATTATTATATTTGACCTATAAAAGTTTAACATCACTCTTGTTCCCCCTCAGGCAATTTCTTTGCCATCAAGCAGCAGCAGTAAGTGATCCATTTGGTGCGCCACACTTGGTCGACTAGGCGATTGGTCCTCTTCATGCGCGCTGATTGGAGTCGTCCCCAGGCGAAGATTCGCCACGGAGGCGGGTTGTCTACCGTCTCCCTTCAGGGCCAAAAATGATAGCCGAGCTGCCTTTCTTCGTCCCTATTCCACAATTTCTTTTGACATCTTTCCCTCTTTTTCCACCACCCGTGATCAAGAGATTCACTCCCCATTCCATCAACGATATTCTGGGCTTGACGGAGAAGGAAACTGTTGAGAAGACTGCGAATCGAGCTCCTGCTGGAAAAAAGAAGAAAGCTCGAACAACTTTCAGTGGGAGGCAGATCTACGAGCTGGAACGGAGGTGAGTCCAGAGGATTTACTACCACATTTGAGATTGTTCCTGTAGCTGTCTTCACGTTTTTCTTCTTGTTGCTATAGGAGAGACAGGGGTAAAGAAGTCGAGAGACTGGAAATATAACTGATAGAATTCTGGCATGTTGGAAGACTATTACCTAGGGACAATCTTGCAAGAACACTGACTGAGTCGTGTTGGCGAGCTATGAAGTAGAGCGATTGGGACAAATAGTACTACAGTGGAACAAGTTGACACCGAGAGATTAGCCTGGAAAGAGAGAAACCCTAGAGATTTGAGTAGACGAGAAGTCAGTCATTGGTCTTGTAGTGTTGAGTGTTTGAAAAGAAGGGAGAGTACGATTATAGAAAATCACCAACTTTTTTACTGCTACTTGTTCAGACAGTTGCCTGGACAGAGACAGCGATAGGTACAGAATGTCTGTGACAGTAAAGACTGACAGGGACTGGTGTACAGGACCAGTAACATCGACAGAGACAGAGAATCTTCCGAAGAAAAGGCTCCATGTCTCACCCAAATTCTTCAGATTCGAGGTCAAAAAGTACTTGTCTAGTGCTGAACGAAGTGAACTGGCCAAGAGTCTTCATGTCACAGAAACGCAGGTACCATGCTCTCTCTTCCTTTCTCAAACTCCCTCGTTCCCAGGTCAAAATTTGGTTCCAAAACCGCCGAACCAAGTGGAAAAAGCTAGAGATTGAGGAGAAGAAGCATGAGCCGGAGCCCCTACTCAAATTAGCCGTTCAGTCGTTACTCCAATAAGAAAAAAAGTTAGAGGTTCCATTTTGTCAGATGAAGATTTCTCTCTAATTGCCTCTCCCGATTTTATGGGCGTCCTCATCTCCGAAATTAACTCGGCTTTGGCGGCAAAGTGATCCCCTGCCAGCTACAATTGAGTCTCGCGCTCCTAATGGGATAAGTGATGGTTTGGTGGAGACCTAATGGCGTCAAGCGACTTTCTCCAATTGTTCTAAGGCTGTTAGATCAGCTTAAGCTGATAAAAGGGTCACTCAGTACAGGAGCCTAGTGTTTGTTTTGTTATTGCGCACTAACTCACAGTCAGTCCAGAACAGGTTGATGGAACGCATAAAGTACGAGAATCAACTGTTTCTAAGGTTAAGTTATTAAGATAAGAGATTTGATCTGGTACAGTCAAGTTCATGTCATAAGTACAAAATGCGGCTTAAGAGTACGAGAGTATGCAACTGGACTGGATTTATCTGCACAGCCAATTGTTTCCAACGATACAAAGAAGCTTGTCCCGCTATTGCCAGTTCGTTGTGCCGAAGAAACTGAACCTATAGCTTCTTCTTCTCCACTTTCTCTCGTGGCAATCGGTGGTCATTTGAATCTAGCTTTCAGTCTCTCTACCCATACCTGTTTTTGAAAAGGTTCCTGTCAGGACAATTCACATCTGATCTCTCTTCTACGTGTGTTTTCACTCTAATTGTGCAATAGTCGTGTTTTTGGGAGTAAACTTTGGACTGTTGTACCTTTACTTCTTCTCGGGTTACAACAATATCGCTGCCACTGTCAGTATGGTAGAGACTCACGTTTGAAGATAGTCAGTTTTCTGATGTTCTGGTGGATCTTTTGGTAGACTGTCCGACTGGACAGCATAAAGCATATTGACAGTTCTTCCATGATTATAAGAGCAATGAAGTAAACTACCGGAGACCAGAATTAATCAAATTCCATGGAGTAATCTACTGGCGACCAAACGAGTAAGACTGTATGGCTAACAGAGTTCGAGTTCATGATGGCCACTCTTGTCCATTTAGTTGGTAGTAGACTACTCGGTGGAACTGTATTGCTTTTAGTTTCCATTCCCCGGTAACCTAATCAGCTGCAGAACAAGAAGAAATGTCTTCTGTAACTGTAGAAGGGAGCGCAGCTACCAAGACAAGAAGTGTCCAACTGGAAGCTGTCTGGAGAAGATAAGGAGAGAGCCTACTGCTTCGAAGTCCATAGAACAAGAAGATAGCCAGAAGAGAAACTGTCGAGGGCTAGCAACTGTCAGTGTGCCAGAAAGAAGAACAAGACACGCTCCCTAACATTTATTCCTATGTCTAGGGGTTGTACTCGATAGGGAGGTTCTTGCGACGAACCATGCCATCTCCCTGGAACCACTCGCGACGAAACTGCTTGGCGGCGCCGTCCGGAGTATTGGTCCACTCGATTGTGATGCGGTCGTTGTTCGTGTCCTCCTGTCCAAAGGCGAAAGCGTCGCAGCTGACGGCCATCAGGGTAGCTTCCTTGGGATCAAGGCATCCGCAGGCGGGGTCCACTCCCAGACGCTTCAAGTTCGTCGTCTTGATGGCCCAGCCGATGCGACGAGCCGACGAGTTGACAATCTTGATGTGGTAGGTGTGCTTGTCGTCGTAGGGAGCATTGAAGACGATCTTCGAGAAGGGCTGGGTAGTGATGTCTCCGGGAGGAACGGTGGCCATGGCGATCCGATGACGATGTTATGGTTTCCATTAGGAACTTCTCGCCTTTTATACTTTTCTGGGAAGTAATGACGTGCCTTTTTTGTCCAAAAGTTTCGCTGTTTTGGGAAAAGTTTCCGAATTGCTTGTTTTTTTTTAAGCTTTTAGCGAAGAAATGTTTGTTTGGAGGCAATTAGAGTCCAAGCTTTCAGCGGTATCTTTTTTCCAAATCGAACTGCAGGGCAGGGAGAGAGAGAGAGAGATTACCCACTCACAAATTCCGACACCTGTCCAAAGTATTCAAGCCTTTTCCTTCCCTCAGCCGAGTACATATCAGTAACCGAATAAACCTCCGACAGACACACCTGTCTCTCACATTTCAATTAAATGACTGCGATTTCCATGTTTATCACTCCAACTTCGGGTAAAGTATGACATTTGGTAGAATTTTTGGGAGTTCAGAAGAACTCAATGATCCACAAATGGTCTACATCTGTTCTGAGCTGTCCAAACTGGCAAAGAGTCCATCTATGAAGTTTTTCTGTGCCATCAAGACCGTGCTTTGCATGATTGGACCCTTCACAGTACTTTGGCACTTCATGAACACAGTAAGAGCTGAAAGGGGCAACGTGACATCTTGTCAGAAACATCGTCTACAAATTCATCAGAATGCCAAACTTATCTACGAGTTTCATTTGATTCTGTCTATTCTGGCATCTGTTTCCTATGGAATTCAGTACGCAGTGGATACTTATAGGTAGAGTCACTGTAACTGTCACTCTTTTCCTTCATACCCTCATCTTCAGATTCTCCTTCTCAACTGGTTACTGTGACGGACTTTTGAACATATCCTTCTCATTTCCACTGCTCCTCTTTGCCGTGGCAATGGACTGGGGACAGGGATGTCTCTTCCTTGCACTGGCAGTCGAGAGAATCATAGCCTCCATCTACCATCGAACCTATGAGAGAAACAGGAGTCGGAGACTCGCGTATGTCCTCATACTCTTATGCATGCTATTTACCATCCTTTCGTCTCTGGCTGTCGCAGCTCCTGGCGTAGCTTGGTGGAAACCAACCATGGCGTTTAGCATAGTTCATAAGAACAATGACAGAGTAGTTATGGTAAGAGCTACACCACCCGAAATCACACAATCCCAATTTCCAGATAACCGATTCCATTCATACAGTCGTCGAGATTCTGGCCATTGCCATATTCCATGTGGTCCTACTCATCAACAAGCGTCACTTCCACAAGCGTTACAAGTACAGTCTGGGCTCGAACTATCAGATGACGGAGAACCGAAGAGTCACAATAGTCATGCTACCCATCTTCTACGTCCATTTCATCATTTTCGTCTTGACCAACTTTTCTGTGGTCGTCTTTCTTCATGTGAGTTAGCTCCTTTCACTATCTGTTATACTAGGCGCGCCGGTTATCCAGTTAGTTTCCTAATCGAATACATAACTTTCGGGGTTTGCAATGTTTTAGAATACTATTGATCTTGATAGTAGAACAAGTCAGTTTTGAAGAACATTAAAATGCTCCACAAATCTTTCTTGATCTCTGAACGTTTCGGCGCGTTGGGGCTCATATTTAGTGTAGCTACGATCAATATCTACCCAAAATCATATTTTTGAACTTTCCGACGTCCTACAAAGTTGTAAAACAGATCAAAATCTACAACTTTTCAGAGCATCAAAAGGATAAAAAATGCGTTCTTGTATGCGAAAAGTTAATAAAAGTTTTGTTTCCTGTAAGATTGTAGAGGGTTCTCATCTACAAGTTTGGATTTGGCGCTCGTCCCGCACTCGATGGTCTAGTGGCTAACATTTTGTCTATGGCGCAAAGATTCCGGTTCGATATTGCTAAGCTGTAAAGACATATTATCAACTGGAAAAAGAGGCTACAATTTCTGACAAGCTATGGGACAGTGGAATTTCCAGATATTCACTTACGAGAGCCCCTCAAACTTTGCCATCTTCGCCGAACATGTCATCTGGACTCCGGTCTATTCAGTCATCGCCCCTCTTATTTTACCCATAGTGGACAGATATCGGAAGAAGATCCTGACCAGGGAGCGAGAGGTACATGCCAAGAATGTCTTCATTCCCATGGACGTACTCTTCAATCGGACGACAAGAAAGGACAGCAAATAGAAATTTTTAATATAAAAAAACTTATACACAAGGTCCCTGTCTCTCAGATCATGTTGTCCTTTTCGCCATAGGGATAGACGTCTCCCATTGTCGGCGAGCCGTGCTTGTTATCCTTTGGCAAAATTCCGGCCGACTGCCATTGGAGGTTCTTCTCCTCGCCGCCGTAGTAGCTCATCGTCTCGTAGTTGCGCAAGTGTCTGAAAAAAATTATCATATGGTAGACAAGGGAAAGAGTACTTGTAAAGATTCCAGACGATATAGAGGAAGAAGCACTCGAGAATGGCGATTATGAGGTAGATGACGATGATCATGATGCCCATCAAGAAGGTGGCTGAAAAGGATGTCTAGGTTCGGACAGAGAAACAGAAAGAAGAGGGACAGAGGGACAAAAGGACAGATAGACTGAGAGACAGTAACTCACAGTCATCGCTCATGTAGTAGTTCGAAACTCCCAGCAGATTTCTTATTCCCCTGTACGCCCCAAAGATCAAGAGTATCGCCACGACGATGGCCACAATGATGAGAAAGAGAATGAGGAAGATCTGGGCGCTGATGTGTGGAATGAGCCATCTCGGCTTCTCTCGATAGATGGCGTAGAGAAGGAGAGCAATAGCCAAGAGGATGACTATCACTGACAGTATGCCTGGAAGTTTTTTTTCTATTCCCAGATCAAATGAGAATTTTACCAACTACAAACCAAAAGAAGTACGAAGAGCCGAAGAGATGAAAGTTCCGACAGAGACCGTAGACGGCGACGAAACAGAGCAGGACCTCGACTACTGCCACTACCAGTCCGGCCACCTAAAGTTTCGGGTTCTTTTAACTGGAAACAACAGTTGTTTGGAGTTTAAAACTATGCCGAAAGATAGCTGGTGTAACGCGTGTTAGTCTCACAATCAAAATTGACGTTATTTAGATTCACGCACAACTTGGCTGTTCTCGGAAGGTAAATGTACAAATAGAAGTCAACCCCTGAGGGGTAAGAAGTTGTAGAATTTGTTTCTCTCTACAACTTTGCAGAACTTGAAAATAAGTTTTTGTCCGAAAATTGTGACCTGAACGGGGCAAGAAGTGGATTTGGAAAGTTTTGATGTTTTACTAACTTCAACAATTCGATCTGCTCTACAACTTTTGCAGAGAATGGCCAAATCGAAAAATCAGTTTTTGAGGCCGAAAATGGCGCGTCAACTAATGTCAGTGAGCGCTTGACAATCACATTAGTATTACAGTCTCGTGCTGATTGGAAACGTAGAAACATTGGTTAGGAACAAGTTCACAGATCATATATTCTGAACCAACCTTCAAACTGGAGCACGGCACATAGGCCGGTGCCATCCTGCCTGGAAAATTAAGAAGTTCTCAAAAGTACGAATCTCCAAAAAAGGAGTCTGCTGTTTGCTGACTCAGAAAATGGACGGCGGGAAACCAGACAAGGAATTGTACAAATAGAGAGAAAGAGACTAGTAAACATAAACATAATTGGCTTGCTCTAGGGCTGCGGGAATCGATGTGCTCGGGATCAGAGTTGTTGTAAAGAGAGAGAGAGAGAGACAAGGCATCAACACCACGCACGCCGCCCCCGCCAGAGGCACCGATGGCACCTGAGGGAAAAGGATGGCATGGGAAAATGTCAGGATGTGGTCTGAGAAGAATAGATTGGAGAAATGAGAGCAGGTGAGGGATCTAGCGACTAGGAAAGTGGAGACCTGTCTCTCCGTCTTTTTGCTTCCTTTCCAGCGTTGTCTACTTGCTTCAAGAAGCGACGAATTCCAAAAGTTCTAATTATTTAGAGTTTCTAAGAAAACATTGTTTCTGCAAAAATACGAAGTTAGCAAAAAAGCAGAAGCGAGCCCATTCGGCAACGATGAGCGACCCGAGGACTCCTGCTGCCATCAAGGAAGCCACAGCTGCTACCAGGGATGCTGCCGTAGCCGTGAAGGACAAAGCTGTAGCCGCGAAGGACAAGATGAAGGAGATGGGAGTCGCTGCCAAAGAGAAGGCTACTGCTGCTGGCGACAAGGTCAAGGAGCTAGGCTGTGCTACCAAGGACAAGATCAAGGATGTCGGAGTCTCTGCTGCCATTCAGGGAGCCGCCGTCGTTACTAAGGAAGCTGCTGCCGCAAAGGACAAGGCTGTAGCCGTGAAGGACAAGATCAAGGAGAAGATTGAGGGCAAGAAGAGCTTCGACGCCAAGAAGTTCCTCATCGATCTGGCCTCTGGTGGAACAGCCGCTGCCGTCTCGAAGACTGCCGTCGCTCCAATCGAACGTGTCAAGCTGCTGCTACAGGTCCAGGACGCCTCGACGGCCATCCCTGCCGACAAACGCTACAAGGGTATCGTCGATGTACTGGTCCGTGTGCCGAAGGAGCAGGGTTTTGCGGCTCTCTGGCGTGGAAATCTGGCCAACGTCATCCGCTATTTCCCGACCCAGGCTCTGAACTTCGCCTTCAAGGACACCTACAAGAACATCTTCCAGAAGGGGCTGGACAAGGAAAAGCAGTTCTGGAGGTACTTTGCCGGAAACTTGGCTTCTGGAGGAGCTGCTGGAGCCACCTCGCTCTGCTTCGTCTACCCACTCGATTTTGCCCGTACGCGTCTCGGAGCCGATGTTGGAAAAGGCAACAGTCGCGAGTTCAAGGGACTGACCGACTGTCTGGTCAAGATCGTCAAATCTGACGGACCGATTGGACTCTATCGTGGATTTTTCGTCTCCGTCCAGGGCATCATCATCTACCGTGCTGCCTACTTTGGAATGTTCGACACGGCCAAGCACGTCTTCACTAAGGACAACAAGAAGCTCAACTTCTTCGCTGCTTGGGGCATCGCTCAGGTATTTCCCTCCGTATTCTTCCATCTAATCAAGTTTTTAGATCGTGACAGTCGCCTCCGGAGTGCTCAGCTACCCGTGGGACACGGTGCGTCGCCGCATGATGATGCAGTCTGGCAGGAAGGACGTCCTCTACAAGAACACCCTCGACTGCGCCCAGAAGATCATCAGGAACGAGGGAATCGGCGCCATGTTCAAGGGAGCCCTTTCGAACGTGTTCCGCGGCACTGGCGGCGCTCTCGTCCTCGCCGTCTATGAAGAAATCCAAAAGTTCCTGTGATGCCATTGATTGTGGCGGGATTTGGCGATCAAATAAAGGTTTAAGTGCCGAATTTTCACTCCTTTTTTTATTAGCCGAGCACAGGGAAGCTCGCAAAAGAACTGACTCCCTTCTCTTTTGTCGCGCCCGCACTGTCTCGGCGCACGCTTTGAAATGAGTTGCCGGCTTATTAGCCTCATATTCAGGTTTATTACCTCAAAACTAAGGTTAATACTGAGAGCGACGGCTCCAAGGTCTTTGCTGATAAATTTTGGTATTTTCTCCTTTTGAGGAGAGAGCTACGATATTTTTTTTTTATAAAGTTTTTCCTATTTGAGACACTTACTCTCACTCTCGTCTTCTACAGACAGTAGACATGCAAGGGGGAGTAGAGACCACTCCGATGGGAAAACCCCCAAAATAACTCAAAGATCTCTTCCAAATGACTCATTCGAGCTTATAATCCATGAAGGGAGGGGGTATAATTTGTCTGCGTCAGGTTGAGTCAGTCACTCTTCGCCTTTTAGAGAGAGAGAGACAGAGACTCGTGCTCTTCTGCTCTTTTAAGAGAGCTTATTCGAGAAAACGTACAGTCAACAATGTCACCTGATTCTTTAGACATTCTCTCTTTCTCCCTTTTCTGACTCAACAATCCTGCTTATTGTACTTTGATACAATTCTTGGATTCTAGAGGCTAAAGGTCTATATTTCCCACCCTAGAGCTCATTTTCGATCTACTGATATCGTCTGGTCCCTCCGTCGCTTTTTAGACACGACTCTCGGGTCGAAGAAGAAGTTTTTCGATTTAAGTTTTTTTTTTCAAAGCTGTAGGCTTTGACCTCCTCTACAGCTTTGCAGAAGATGAAAAATGTCAAAATGAATGTATGACCAGAAAAGACCGCATTCCGTTAATATGAAATGATTCAGGTGTCGACTCCCGAGACCTTTCCGCCGTAGACAAAAGTGTTAGCCGTGAGGCACACGACAAATGGGCTTTTGGATTGCTGATTATTTCAGGGTCAACCCATCGAAAAGGGTTAAAGTTTTTTGATGTTTCTATGTATAGGCTGTTCAGAGAACACACCAGCTTATGTTTATGCAGATTTCCGTCAGTTTCTGTCCCATATTTCACAAAAAAAAGATGGCTCCCGCTCCCTTTCTAAAGTGTTGACTCGATCCATTCACTATTTCTCGTTTCCATGGCTCTCCCAATGACTCATCGCGTTGATTTATCTTCAGCTGTTTCCTCCCGCCTCTTATCTTTTCGCTGACACGCCGCGACGCCCTTTTGCGTAACTACACGAGCCTCCTTAGTCACACCTCTTCGACTTCCTTGTTTTCCTCTCCCTTTCCGTTTTCGGGTTCTGACTAATAAGGAACTAACTTGTGGTACAAATGTCTTATTTTGACGTTTTCAGATGAGCACAACTCGCGAAGAATGCGAGAAAGATCTAAGGTGTGGTGGATACACGCATCGGGTTGTTGTAAGTTGGACATTACTCCATATAAAATCCAAATTAAGTATCTGGGCTTCTTTCCAGTGCTTCATCCTGTCCATTATATGCCTCCTGACATGAGATCTATCGTTTTAAAGTGAGTTAGGGTGACAAACTTTGTATAAACTCTGATTCAGCCACTGTATAAACTCACTGGGAGCCCTGTCCAGGAGCGAAGACTCTCCTACACCGAATTCTGTCTTATCACTGGTTAGTTCCAAGAGGTTATCAGGGTTTTCGGTAGGTATAGGAAGAGTGACAGTGATAGTGACAGAGATCGCCGTCTGAGCCACATCCGGAGATTAGCTTTTAGCACGTCATTGCAAATGTGTTGTGTTTACGAGCCTGATCCAAACAGATACTCCCGGGTAGCTGTTTCAGGTCCTGGGAGAGCCAAAATTGCTGAACAAGTACGTCGACATCACGATAAGTGCCAAGAACATTGCTGTGGTCCACGACGACGAGCGAGAGAGGGCAAAGAATGGGAATCTGATGCTCCGAGTCCCGATGAAGTATACCTCGGTCATTGAACGACTCGAGGGAACCGACTACTTTGCCTTTATCGCCAAAAAGCTGGATGGCAATCAACGACGATGTTCTGTCTTTAAAACGGAAACACTCGAGCTGGTAGACTGTTCAAACATAATGTATAGGTGAGAATCCTTTCAGGCCGACCACATAATGCAAATAATGGAGCATGCGATGAACATTTGCAACGAGGAGCAGATGAAGGAGGAGGAAACGGCGTCGGGAAGTGCGACGCCTCAGGCCACTACACCGATAGCTCCACCAACCACAGGCTTTCCGCCAGTATATACTGGCTCCACGACGCCTGTTGGTCCTCCTCCAGTTGTTCCGACACCAACGAAAACACAACGTAAGCCTTCGATTAGTTTGTTACTGCTTCAGTCGAACCCGCACGAACGTGCTTATAGTCCATTTCCAACAAATAGCGGCACCTCAGTTTGAACGCCCGAAGATGAAATTTTCCACCTTTTTCCCAGCATCTTTTTACTTTTCTGTTAGTTTTATCATATTCTAGGCATCTAAAAACCTTACGTGAAAACCCCCAAAATTTAGGCGAACTGAGCTTCGAACGGCTATTCTCCAGCCGAAGACTCTCCTGCGCTCTGTTAACCATGGTTTTCCACCCATGTTTGGCGTCATGCAGGTATTTACACACGCAAAATTCGAAAATGAGGTCGAAATTACGAATAGAAAACTGAAAACACAAAAATTAATTTTCAACTTAAGAATTAGGAAAACTGGTATCTTGTCAGCGCGCAAATCGTGGCGGGACCCAATTTTCGTCTTCGAAAACCTTTAAAGAATTGTCTCACTGTCGCTATTCGTTGGAAACAGACTATACATGGCTCAGTCGGTCAGAGCTCCGGCTGCGGCGTACATGACCTGGGTTGAGCCTGAAAGTGACACAACTATTGGTTTTTGTGATAACAACAGTTCTTTGTCCTAAAACTACGATAAAAACTTTAAATGAATGTTTTTTTTTAGGACAGACACCATTAAGCTGTAACCGGATTCGATTGGGACCGAAGGCTCAGGAACTGGCACAGTACAGATGGTACCACGGTCTGCTATCCAGATCAGAGGCTGTAGAAAGGTTGCAAAGGCCTGGAGAGTTTTTGATCAGGTTAGTCGCTCTGTCTCTGTCTCTCTGTCTCACTGCCGTATCAAGAGTTGTAACAAACAGCTACAGTCACTTCAGTGAACCTGTCACCGTTTTCAGAGAGAGTGAGAACCAGAAGGGGCAGGTCATCTTGTCCGGGATGAACGATCAGCAAAGTGAGAAACATCTACTGCTGATCGACCACGAAGGGAAGGTGAGACTGTCTCTGTGTCTCTAGCTAATAACATATTTTAGGTAAAGACGCAGGACCGTGATTTTGTGAATATAGCTGAGTTGGTCACCTACTACATGAGGAACGAGACAATCATTGTCATGGCAAACGAGAACCAGCTACGGTTACAGTTCCCGGTGGACAGACCGCACTAGTAATCTCAACGACTCAAAGTATATCACCATGACGGATACTTTTTCCCTAAGCCATCTTAATACTTCGAAAAGACACAATCATATCGTAAACTCAGAAATTTATCGCCTCAGAGATTGACCATATAATGAAAGACTTTCTTCAGTGTTTTGCTTCAGTATCTCTAACAAGAGACAGAAACTTTTACTACGAAAAATTTACGTTTCTCTACTCCAAATCCAAAACGAAAAATTTACGTTTCTCTACTCCAAATCCAAAACGAAAAATTTACGTTTCTCTACTCCAAATCCCCCGACTTCCATCCCCGGTCTCCATAGCTACCTTATTATTCTATCCCTTCGCGTTCCTCCGTTCCACATGTCATTCCAAGTCTGTCCCTACTGCGAACGGCTCTATGCATCCCATTCACTTCCCTTGCATCTTCCTCGCTGTTCAGACAACCCACATAATAAGGAACAGCATAAACGGGCTCAAAACAAGAAGAGCCGAGGTCGACAGGGCAAGAAGGATGAGGACAGACCGTTGACAAGATCCTTGTCTCGGAACACTTATGGTAAGGACCATCCTAAGGATTCGTCACTTTTCTACCATCGCCAGTTCTAGGGAGTTTTAACATGTTTTGTAGCCTCACAACGAATCTGTTATGTCTGCGGCAATGGCTTCGCTGAAGAAGATCTCTACGACCACGAAGAGCAATGTTTGCAAGGTATGTAAGCATTTGTATTGACCATCTGGTTGTAGTTTGGCAGCAGACATCGGAGCACCTCCATCCGATGTTCGTAACCAGGAAGCCCCGCCGTGTCTGGCATCCCTCGGTCGATGGTACCCGAGACGTCTCCAGACAGAATAGTCTCGCTTCGGAACAGAGCAGACTGGCCCAGCGTGCTCGATGCAGATCCTGTGGACTGGTGGTTCCGTTCTGGGAGGCTGTCGAACATGTCTGTCAGCAAGTCGAGGTGCAGTTCTTCATTCAACAACGGGCCTGAAAGACTAAGAATGATTCGGGATCTGGTAGTCATATCAATGAATTTCGAGCTCAGTGATTGTCTTTGTCTCTCTTGTATTGTTGTAAAAAAAATGTACGCTCGGTAACTCGACCTACTGACAAAACGAAGGAATTTAGACAATAAAAACATCATTATTGTGATTAACCCCAGAAGACGACAAACAAAAGCTTTCGTCTCCGGCGGGGATCGAACCAACAACCCTCGATAGAATCTGATCTTCAAAGAAGAGTGCTAACCACTAGACAATTAGAAAGAACCGGACGCGCACGCAGCATCCCGGGAAATTCTGCAAAATGGCCAAGTGGTTAGCTTGCTGTCCAGTAATCTGAAGTTCCGAGTTCAATGCACGCCGGGGGATTCTCTTTTTTCCTTTTTACGTTAGGCTGCTGAAAACAATCTCTCTGTCTCTCTGCTCACCATCTAGACATAAAACTCCTTCTTCTCCACCGGCCTGTTGACATCCGCTGCCGCGAGGTCATAACTCCGAGTGGCGCAGTATTTCCAATATCCGTAAATGGCCATTAGGACCAGAAGAATGACTATCAGGGAAAGAGTGGCTATGAGAAAGCCCAACTCGAACATCTGAAAGACAACAATTGGGAGAATGAGGAGGTGGCTAGAAAAGTCTGCTCGTAACTGGATAGCTTGACCCTCCTCTGCCTCCGACTGATTTCGGGTCTCATTAGTGAGCAGTCTTGTCAAGAGAGGCGTACACGCAATTGGACTGGTTATTAATCTATGAGGGAGTTGGAAGGAATGAGCTCGAATAGGGGTATGAATTTCCCAGACGGAACATATGGATGCTGTTAGAGACCAAGCAAGTGCAAACATCTGTGATCTGATGTGCGAATGAGGCAGGAAGAAAGGAGGAATGTGGCTCAACTAATTAAACTAACAAGCTTGAGGAAGAGTCTCTAGTGGACAGAAAAAAAAGGTCTCCGTGGGGAAATCAATGAAAAGAAAAATGGTTCATGTGTGCGGGATTGAATCCGGGGCGTGCGCACCACAGGCGAGACTCTTACCGACTTCGTCACTGAGGGAAGTTTACCGCTTTTGAAGGAGTGAATTAGAGCTCGAATTTTTATCAGAATATCGAAAGACGGAATGAATAGACTGTGCGATCAAAACTTTGCCCTAAAGTTTCTAGCTTGATTCTAGGTTGTGAAGCATTTCACAGAGGCTAGAAGACGATTACCAGCTTTCGTACAATAACAAAAGAAATGGGAGTCGGAGGGAGAGGGGGAGTAAATGAGGCGCACATAGGCCAGAGGAAGGAGCGGGAGAGGGGCTAATGACGCCAGAGAGAACTGATATTTTTGTCAGAGGGCCCCTAGAGGGAAAGGCGCCGGAAGGCGTCCAGGCTGCCATTGAACACAGCGAACAATTATGAGAGAAAGAAGGGAGAAATTCAATTAGGGTTTTTTTTATTTGCCGATGCAGAACTGGTTGAAGAGTCGATTCAAAAGTTCTTCGCTCACAGTGTCCCCGGCCAGTTGGCCTAGAACCCCTTTGGCATGTTCCAAATGAGTACAGAGCAAGGCAGCGTCCTCAACGAGCATGGCTTTTTCTAGTGCCTCGGTGGCTTCTCTGAAAATTGAATGGGGCCTTGGATTGAGAGACCCACTCCAGAAGTGCTGGCTCGGCCAAACAAGCTCCCTCTTCCTCTGGACACATGTCACTCAACACCTCTTCGAGCACTCGGACCAGGGGGCCAATTCCTGGAAATGATGGCTTTTTCAATTTTGGGGAAAACATACCTTTTTGGGTAAGAGCACAGGTGTCCACTGTTTTGATATTGGTATGGTTGGGTGGGGTGCTTCCTTGGTCACTCTTATTCCGGACTAGAATAAGAGGACGGTCACCGATCATCTCTTCAGTTTCCTCAATAAGGGTAGTCACATCAGAAGTACTAGAACTAGCCTCGGTCACAAGAAGGACCACATCGGCTTCTTGTAGTCTGAAAGGACAACTTGACAGTGACAGTAGTATCACCTCTGTTTGGCTCTTCTGACTCCTTCCATCTCAATCCGATCAACAGACTCTCTCAGCCCAGCTGTATCAGTCAAGCAAATGGGTACTCCTTGAATGTCCAGCCTGACCTCCAGACTATCCCTTGTAGTCCCGGCAATATCCGAAACGATTGCCACTTCTCGCTTAGCCAACGCGTTCAAGATGCTGCTCTTTCCGGTGTTTGGTCTCCCGACAAGGACCACTTTCAGTCCTCGATGGACGATCTCTGCTGCTTGACTTCGTCTGGTCAATCCTTCCAGTTCTTTGAGTACAGGGCGAATCATTTCTCTGAGGGGGAAAAATACAAGGTAAGCAAAAGAGCTACCGTATCTCCACGTAGGAGTGTTCCACGTGCTCTCCAAAGTCCATCAAGATGAAGGATCGCATGACCAGTTCGGCTGCTTTGTCTCTCAGCTCTTTGATATGACTGCCTGCTTTCATCTGTGAGTAAGACAACTTTCTCTGTCTCTCTGTCTCCGCGTAGATGAGATGCCGAAGCCCGTGAACCTCTTCGAGGTCCATCTTTCCGTTGTAGAATGCTCTTGGAGACTGAATTGTGAAGAATCAATATCTTACCTCTTGGTGAACTCTCCTCTCTCTGCTGATCTGACCCCGTCAATTGAAGACAGACGTCTGGCTAGGGCTTGAGCAACTGCTCGACTGCCATGAACATAAAGTTCAGTCGAGTCCTCACCAGTGAAGGTACTAGGACCTAGAAAGCGTTGCCACTAGTCACTGCCTCTTACCTGGAAGATAGACAGCCATCGCAGTATCCAGTATCTTCTTGTCCTCTGTCCACAGTTTTGTGTATTTTATTTCTCTCGGCTTCCAAACTTTCCTATTCGAGATTTCTTCCAAGGCAGCCAGGCTTCTGGGTCCCGAGAGCCGAAAGACGGCAATGGCTGAGGGCAAGGTGCCGGAGCTCAGCGCAAAGACAGTGGACATCTTGGGAGTGGATTATAAAAATTTGCATAAATTCGATATTCGCGCAAGATTACAGTAACTGGAGAAGAGGGCTAAATGATATATAAAACAGTTTATGACACGTTTAAGAAATATTTACATTATGCATAGCTGAAGAAGTATCACAGTTTTTCCGTTGTGTGAGAATCAAAATGCAGTCCTCGATACTGGGTATAATGTATTTTGGATCGAAAATGTAGCTGATGAGGGCTGGAGGGCAGCGGATTCCGCTCAGTTGGGTATGGGTGTAGGAGTTTCGTAGCTGTAGTCGGGCGAGATACTGTAGTCGAGGAAGGAGGTCCGAACGGGAGAGAGGGGCTGTCAGTCGGAGCTGGGTGGCCAGAGCTTCACCTCCCCGACGGTACTGGAGCATGTGACCGCTTTCTGAGTGGGTGAACTGAAAAAAACGATGCATAGAAAGGTGGGAAATTTTTCCATAAAGTCTATCATATTCGCCCTTGCCCTTGTTTTCTTGATACACACTTTGGAGAGAGCGCACAAGCTTGCCCACGTAGCTCAGTCGGTTATAACGCTCCGACTACGAATCATTGTGAGTCCCGTGAGTAACATACGTTTTGCCTTCTCACGGGGCACTCGTAAACAGTTTTTGTGAGTCTGTTACGCCAAAATATTTTGGAAATGCCACTTTTGCGCAGCAACAGGGCCCTACTTGAATGAGTTTCTCCAGCGCCTGTACCACACTATCGTCCCGGCTTATGGAAGCTAGTTGGGTGTAGGCAGCCTTCTCAATCCTTGAATGGGTCACTTTACCTAAAAGATCGAGTTGGAGCTGGTAGACAAAGTGACATACCGTCAAACCGATAGGAGAGTGTGAAGAGATGATTCTCGCTGCGACTGTCCCTCAACAGAAATGTTCCCTCATCACAGAGGTTCAGCATTCGCTCCGCGTCACGCCACGATAAGTCTCCCCAATACCTAAAGCTAAATAGGGAGTTAAGCATAATACCTACCAGGTACAGGCCTTGATCTCGATCATTCGCTCGGTCCATGATCGCGTCATTCGAGGGTTCACATTAGATCTGGAAAAAAAGTCGACTGAAAAAGGCAAAATGTACAAAATCGATATGGAGACGATGAGGAGCGTCTTGAAAACTTAAAAATGTACAGATTAAATCAAAGTTTTAATGAGATCAAAGTGAGAATTCTGGCAGAGTTGTTATTATGTACACGGAAAACTGAAAGCTCAAATACGTTCACTGGCATCGGACCTCGTTTTGAGCAATTTCTGTCGGTCGGGCTCGACGATAGTGCTGATTTTGACTCCTGTGGCTGGTTCTTGGTCCTTATTGCCAAGAATATAGTACTTGAACCGAGCTTTCAGGGGAGCGGGAAATCTAAACAGACTTCAGTTTCAAACTGGTACAACGACTCACTTTTCCATGAGCTCCATAGCTTCGTTGTTCAAAGAGTCACCCAAACATTGGTATTTGAGATGGTAGAGAACATCACAGATTTCCAGGCCGTGCTCCAATGTATCTGGTCCATCACATAGTTGACCGAGCTTGTCCATCACACCCTTTGCTTGTCGGATACACTAAAAGAAATTCCTTTAAAGGTAGAAATTAACATAAGAAGAGACACTTTTTTCAATTTGTTTGTTGTTCGAAGTTTTCAGGACAATGTAAGCAGCTGAACCAATGATAAGAAGAAGAACAAGACAAGCTACTACGCGGATGCTCTGCGATTGTGATTGTTACGACTGAAAGCTACAGGCGTAAAGGACCTGGATGCTCGTTACTGTTCCTAGCTGCATGTCTCGGTGTCCCTGTCTCTCTGTACCTGTTTTGCTGACTGTGTCTTGCTGTCCTTGTCTCTGTTCCCGCTACGGCCATCCCCGACCGTAATAAGCTCGTATCAAATAAGATTCAATAACTCACATCAGGATAGAAATGCTTAATCTTCGTCTCAAAGACCCATTGCTGAAGGGGAATCATGAGTCGGAGGAAGTACCAGAGCTCGTTCTCGGTAGTGATCTTGTCGTAGACGTCGTTCAGGAAGAATTCAGTGAACTGGCTCACATTGTTCTGTAAATTCTACTATTACAAAGATCAAGTGTTATATGTGCTAAGAATGCTAAGCACTATCCCGGATAAACTTGACAAACGTGACTTTCCTGTGTTATCTGGAATAGTGTACAGGCTTTGGCCAGTTGTGTTAAAAGAAAATCAATCAGTTCAAGAGCACAAAAATGAGTTGCTCCGGGTTGTTCATCAATGAACAAAAAAACCAACTTGATTAGCATGATGCCAGTAGGCTTGCAGAGCGTAATTGATAGTCATCTCACGGTTCGTTGTCCGCAGAAGAACATTTTCCTCGAAGTTGTCGTAGACAATATCCTCGAATGTGAGATCTAAAAATTAATTTTTGCCTGACATGTATGCACAAACATCGTATACCCAAAAGTATACAGTGCGCATCAACTCTGATGCTTTAATAGACAGTCATTCTCAAAAACAGATGCCTACCGGCTATAATTACAAGTTGCTGCTTGACTTTCGACTTTCATTGGACAGTACATCCCTGATTCCTACTATCTTTTCGATCAGGAAGCAAAACTTCCACTCACCATTAAGCCTGTGTTGTTCCAAAACTTCAGCATAAGTCTTGTTCAATTCCTTAGCATACGCTGAAGGCAGGGCTGTCAGCAATTGACCGATAGCGTTCAACGTCGCATAGGGTCGCGTGTAGACCTTCTCGGACTTCCACAGGACACTAATCAGTGCCGGAATGGTCTTCGAGGCATCATGTGGACTGGCCATGAGCTCTATACAGGCCAAAAACAGGGCTTGAGCTGACGCGGACAACTCCGCTGTTCGCCAATCCGGCTCAACATATTCCGGCGGCTCTATGACGAATTCACTGCACTCGATGATTCTCCCGATCAGCAGTTCCACGACGGCTTCAAAGGGACGATGTTGGTGATTATATTGAATGTAGTCGAGGGTTAGATAGCTGCTGTTCCCGCCATTCGGTCTCCTGGCGCCGATGAGTTGGTTGACGAAGACGCGAGCGATCGCCGAGTGTCCAATAATCTCGTGCTGGGTGTGCAGGAGGGTGTATACGAAGGAGAAGATGTTTGCTGAGAATGTTGTTCTGAAGGCAAGAGAAAAGTATCTTACGATGGTACTTGTAGATGGGAGAAATGACCAGGAAGAGATTGGCCATATCTTGACTGGATAATTCCATTTCAAGCGACCTTGTCACGATGGCATCCAGTATCTGGAACGAAGAACATATTTAAGTATTATGTGCGTTTTCCGTGTTTCATCAAAAAGCAAAAAGATTGGTTACGAGAGGGAATGTGTGTCGGAAGCCGCAGTCGGAGTGCTAACCGGCTGAGCCATTAGGGCGAGCAAGAAATACTAGCTCTTAGATGAGCGGCTACCCCCGAAACTAACCGGTAGAAGTCTGTCAATGAGACTGCCAAAATAGATCGGCGGACGAGATTTGGTATTGAGGTTCGACATCTGGAGAGGCGAAGGGTTTATCAGTTCCTGGTAGGTGTACTCCGGGAACTTCTTATGGAATTCGGCATTCCCTTCGAAGAATTCCTTCGGCTTGATATGTTTCAGAGGGACCCGTTCCACATAGAAGTTGATGCGAGCCTTGCACTCTTCACTGTGCAGCAGTGCCTAAACCAATCTTTAGTTGAGAGTTTGTGGAAACTTACGAAAACGAACTGGAGACCAATCTTGGCCTTCGAGTCATTGTTTGGATGGAGAACAAAGGCCAAGAGAATCTTTTCGAACGGGATCATGTGCTTGTGGAAGATCATGTTCAGGAGGGTAATGACTATCGGCTTGATCACGTCCACTTGTCCCTGATTCTCGCTCATCTGATGAATCAGAAACTCGACCAAGTAGTTGATGGCAATTGTGATGTGGCGCGGATGCATATTGTTCAAGATACTATAATCGATGATTGTAACCAACTAAGGAAAGAACCAACTGGTAGTAGGCGTTGTACATATCCGTGTCAGTATTCTCCATGATGGACCGGTAGATGCAGCATAAAACTGTCGGTTTTCGCTCGGGATGCTGCTCGATGTAGTCCACGTATCGGTCTCCCAGTCCCCGTATTTGCATGTAGTTTGAGTGGATTTCCTTCTGAAGAAGAGTTGTTGAGTCGGAAACAGAGCGACAGAGAGACAGACAACTCACGTAGGCATCCTCATTCATCTTGCAGTCAGTACTGTCTTCCACAGCTCCAGCGATATTCCTGAATGCTGCCGGGAATGACCTCATTTGCTTTGGTGTCCACTTGAAAACACTGGCAATGTGTTGAAGAAACTCTGGCTCTTCCGCAAAGTCCTTGTCTGGAAACAGACCTGTTTATGGGTCCAATAGAGTTATAGGAAATATAGAGACAGAGAGACACCTACCCATGATCTTAGCCGTCCTCAGAATGGACATATGTAGCATCCGAACGATTTCTGGGCAGACATGGAAGCTCTTGTGATCACTTGGAGAAGTGAATTGTTCCGGATGGGCGATATGTGCATTGACACTTCTTGTGTCGATCTCCTTCTTATCTGAAAGTGTGCCTTTGTGAATTCCTGAGCCTTGGAAACTCACTTTTGCCCAACAGTTCAAAAGAGAACCTCAAGATCTCGGTGTGCGGCTGCCAGGAGAACTCTCTCATTAGGACCTGGTCGACGAGAGCATATATTTCCCTGGCCAGGGGAGCCTGTGGATTGTAATGATGATTTAAGCCAATCAGAGTATGACAAATCGTCTGACGAAAGCCACTGGTACTCGGGATGTTGTACAATCTGCAAATGGGCTTGTTTGGGGGAAATGTACTTACCTATTCGCTAACATATCCAGTAGTACATAGAGAGTGTCACGCAGGGTTTCGGACGAGCATTGGCTGTAGTTTTGGGAGATGATGGACTGGGCCACCTTAGTGAGGAAGTCTCCGAACGACTTTACACCAAAGTCAAATTCCAGCGAGTAGAGAAGACGACAGTAGGACTCTGAAAGACGGCAATGCCTCTCTGTCCTTCTGTCTTTCAGTCTCTTTGTCTCTCTGTCTGTCCTTGTCCTGCCAGAACTCGTTGGGTCTAAGCCCAGGGAAAAAAAAATAAAAGAAGCGAGTTCCAGAGGGAGCCCATTCGAGTTATCAGCAGTTGTGAGGAGCTGCAGCAAGAAGAAGATGTCTCTCAACGTCGACCCCGCCCTCGCCACCTTTCCGGCTTCAGGAGAAAGCGCCACCGTCAAGATCGTCTCCCAGGCCGACAGCCGCATGGCCTTCTAAGTCGTCGAACAACGAGCACTACCGCGTCCGTCCCGTCTATGGATTCGTCGATTGGTTGAGGCTCCAGCCGAAGATAATGACGCCCAGGCTCCGTTCAGGCCGTAGTAGACAAAAAGTAAAGCTACCAAAAGCAGAATCAAATATGTACGAAGATATGCTGCTCCTTTATCCCCTGTCATTGTCTGTGGTTGGAAGCTACTGTGCCTGTCAACTCACCGTAAAATGCAGGACTGGCCAACCTATTCCTCTCCTTGACAGCTCCCAAAAATCGCATCAAATGCATCTTTGTTCTCATGGCAAGAGAGTCTATTAGCTGGAAAAGAATGGCTATTCCGAAAGGAACCAATACCACTTACCGACATGTCCAGAGGCTTCAGAATGTTATGAGCTTCTCTTCCAGATGGCAGATAGAACGGCTCTTCGTTGGAATTTTCGCTACAGTCGAGAAGCGCAAAGATTTTCATGATGACACGTTTTCCGGGCTCGGGTCCGGGACGGTCTGAAAGGAGTAGTGAGATGAAGGACAGAGAGACTGACAAGCATTGGTCAAGATAGCTATCAAGTAATGTTCTGTGATGTTGATGTCCTGTGCTCTTTCCCGAATGAATTCGATCTGAGTTTGGAGATATGGTGATGGCTCAGGAAGACTCTAGACATTATAAAACTTTCCAGATTTCTCGCAAATTACCTTATTGTTAGCGTCTTGAAGAACATACATGCAGGCAGTTGAGAGATGCCGCACACAGTTGTACATTCCTTCGGGATCGTCATTGCAGAAAGTGGGGCCCTTCATATCGGGCTCGTACAGAATCTGGCGAAGGTTTGTATGAACGTATTAGATAGTCAACCTTGTGCAGAGAGGCAATATCGTCACTGATCTCCTTGTTCTGTGAAGCGAAAGATCCGACGACCTGTAGCATCAGCCACATTATCTCGTCTCTAGCTCTTGTGTAGTTTTGCTTTGGAAGAATGCTTTTCAGGCTCTTGATGACTCCATGAATGGCACTGAATGTGTTCGATAGTAAGAAGAGAGGCAGAGGGAGACAGAGAGTTGATGAAGCAGAACTGACCCCAATTCCAGATTACACATTATAACAATGCAAGAAAGCAAATGATCCCACTGATATCGAGGTATTTTCTTGTCAGCCGGCAGCTTCTCCACGGCGGACATGGCCTCGTTGATCATGATGAGCATGACATTTTCGAAGGTCCTTGTCACCTGCACCTTGCACAACTTGAGTATTTGCTAAAAGCACATTCCAAAGGGAAACCATACAGAAACTAACGTTCAAGATGCAGATTCCTCTCGGCTGCTTCATGATCATGTGAAAGAGATAGACCTGCTCCGTTGCCAGCTCCTTCCGGTTCGGGAGGTAGCTCAGCCGACTACTGGAAAGAGAGACAGAAGTCTAAACACGATTCAGAGACTCACAAAAGCAGAGTCAAGCTCCGGTCCACCTTCCAAGCTGTATTGTTCAGCATGAAGAGGGGATGAGCCAGAATGGGATACATGAAACTGCGACCGACGACAAAGACTAAGTCGGCCAGAGGACGACAGTAGGCCTTGATCTGGGCTATTCTCTCTACAACTCTCTGGAAAAGGTTGGAATCGGATGAATGGATACCTTACCGGAAACACATGAAGGTAAATGTTGGCCTTGAACTGGTGGAGCTCGGTCAACGAAAAGATGGGCGGGATATTGTCCAGGATATCGACCAAGAGCTAAACTTTTGTCTAAGCTTCAGAAAGAACAAGAAACTTACATTTTCTACTGGTCGAAGCTGCCTCTTTTGAGATGCCGAGAGCACAGTGGGTAGTTTTATTTGGAAGGAGAGAACAGCTCTGAACTTGCTTACTATAGCGCACCGATTCGCGCATTTTTATGACATAAAGAGTAGAGCTTCAACTTTTTGATGTGTAGCAAAGTTGAAGAGGGGATCAAGATCTCCAAATTTGGAAAATATCGAAAATTACGAAAGCCGTTTCTTCAGGTAAAAAAAATGTGAACTAAGCCGCGGTTCACAATCATTGTCGTACTATTTGCGCGCCGACTGCCGTTTCCGGTTTAAATGAGCATTTTCGGGCATTTTGATGTTCTATGATATTGTAGCGCAGATCAAGAGCTACAGGTTTACAGGACATCATAAAACTTGAAAATGACATCTTGACTCCGAAAATCGTACGATAAGTAGGCGCTGGGCGGACGCTTCTTTTAGAAAACCATAGCGGAACTTCGCCGCTTTTCCAAATCATCACGAAATCTCTTTACACTCACCGTAAAAGAAGTCGGATGCCCTTCATGCCCATATTCTTCCATTTTTCGCTGATAAACTCCCACTTGAACTTGTTCATGGACGAGCGGAGAGTGTGGTCGGCAGTGTGGACCAGGGAAGCCAGGCCCAACCTGAATTCCCCAATTATTCGGGATTACTTAAAGACTCGTACCCCTCATTGAGCAGCTCCTTCTCCATCAAATGGTACAGAATTGCGTCCACGGTGTGCTCGTAGATCTCCGTTGTGTTGACCTGGTCGCTCGCCTCCCGGCATCGCTGCACCAGCTCCATTATGCTCTCGATAACTCCAACTTTGTCCGCCTGAACGTGTCTAATTTCATCTACTTTATCCCATAAAACTAGCCTCTCGCAGGCGATATATGCCCTGTGCGACCTGATTGCAGATCATTTCTTCTCCCCGAGTGTGCGGGTTTATGATGGAATCATAGGCGTCTCTTAGGTCATTTTGATCCTAGAACCGATTAATAATGCTCTTTTTTCACTTACCACGTAACTCATGATAGCCTTCGTCAGTTTGTCGGCAATTCTAATGACCTCATAGGATTTCCCTATTGGTTCCGGATTCTGCACGACTTCCATGGGCGCCGGAGCGGCTGAACCATCTCCCAATTGTTGTACTGCTACTGATCGACCGTCCATATTGTCATTTCCACGCCTAAAAATGGATTTAGAGGTACAGATTGTAAGTGACAAGAGAGGAAAGAAAGTTTGAGTTTGAATTGTCGCATTCTGTTTACAGCATGTCAATTGGTGCGCTCGTAGTAATTCATTTCAGCTGTTCTTCTCTAACTTTTTCGTAAGGCTTTCATCTATTTTTTGCATCGATTTTCTCTCACAAATTTTGCCATCGCCCTATAGAAGCGTTTCTCACTAATTTTGAATTAAAAATAGGGCTGATTAGCCGCTATGAAATTATTATTTAACAGGAAAATGGAGGATTTAGGCTAGCTCGTAATTTCGTAGTCTTTTTCGCGTTTTTCCTGCACTTCTCCGGAGGAAACGTTCTACAAAGCGACCTAAAGCTCGGAAGCTATCGATAACTGCGATGTTCTTGTTGGTAGATGCAGTATTTTTGGCAAACCCGCAATATTCTCAGTCTTTTTACTTCGTTCGTTTCAAGTTTTCGCTCAAATACGTCCTCTATACTCTGTAAAACAGCCTCTTTCATTGCTTATTGGTTTTCCCTACTCCATAGGACTTAAATGTAAATTCTTCCGTAGCAACTGCTTCGCCCGACAAAATATTACGATTTTGCCTGCTTTTAACAAGTTCTTCCAGGGTACAACATGAGGATAGAGAAGTGTTACTTCTGTTCGTCGCCTATTTACCCAGGACACGGAATCCAGTTTGTCAGAAATGATTGCACAGTTAGTATTTTACCCATCCCGAGTATAAGCCATTTAGATTTTCAAATTCTGTCGCTCTCGATGCAACAAACTGTTCAAGAAGAAGCGCAACCCAAGAAAGCTCGCCTGGACCAAGGCCTCTCGTCGTGCTCGAGGAAAGGTTCGTTGTATCCTCCGAAAACTTTCATGTCATTGAGATTTATTGAAAAAAAACTCGTTTTAGGAGCTCATCAACGACGTGACGCAGCTCCTGGAGCAGAAGAGAGACGAGCCTGTCAAGTACGAGCGAGATCTCATTCAGAAGACTGTCGAAGCCGCCAAAACGATCTCCGCCATCCGACAGAAGAGGTTTTTTGAATACTTTTACCAGAAATTATACAAAATTCAGGTACAACAATCTGATCAGGAAGTCTCTACAGCCAGGAAAGGCTGTCGTCAAGGCTGGCATGATCAAGAAGGCCGAGAAGAAGCTGCATCTCATCCAGGCCCCCGTGGCCACTCGTGTCGGCAGCAAACAGAAGCAGGCCCAAAAGAAGAAAGAGAAGGCCATGGAGATGGAAACCAACTAGGCTCCTCTGGCAACTTTATTGTTATCTTCTGGTTGTTACATGTTCTCTGTTTTGCGAAAATACATCCTATTCCTCCCTTAGAGAGCTCAGTGACGTGATGCGGCTTAAGCCTTCTATTTGGGTAGTCGCGGTCAGAGGGAGAGTCTCTGTTTGTCCGCACGGTCCAGCAGCAGCGCCGGCGGTCTCCAGCCCAGGTCCACGCCCCTTGGTCGCATTTCTCCTAAACCTGCCATGTCCTTCTTTTTTCGACAGAGGCTTTATCGATTCTAAATGGGATCGTGTATTGGAAAAAGTGAGAAGCCGTTGGAAGCTTCAGCTGTCGGCCATCTAAGAACACAGCAGCCAGTTTGTGCCACCAAGCCTTCTCCGGCGCCGACTGAGGATGGCAGACAGGTAATTTGATTGTCTTTCCTCTAGAAAACTGGATAAAAAAATTGACCCTGATCGAGTTTCAAACTTGACCGAAGAGCCCGAGGGACCCCAGCAACAATTGAGCCCTATTTGCACCCCGCCAGACTCCTTTTGTGTCTTTCGCGAAATGGGAGTATGTAGACGGAATGACATTTTATTCTGTTCAGCCGCATAGTTGAAAACACGGTCGTTTTATTTCAATCGTGACAACATGGAATACTCAGCCAAGTAACCAAAGTTTTCTCTTTTCCTAAAAATATTCTTTCATTGAGTACTCAACGTATGTTGTACTCAATGAAAGAATTGCCTAAGTCTAAGTCTAAGCCTAAGCCTAAGCCTAAGTACAGTCAAGTCAAAAGTCTGCCACGTCACGATTGAAAAGAAGGGCTGTTTTCAACTTTGCGGCTGAACAGACTATGAGGGATTGGACTGTTGCCAGCAGAATTAACTGAACTGATAGCCGAAATGGATTTAATTAGGGGCATTTGAAGAAACGTCACACTCTATCTTTTTTCTGTCAAACTAATATTTGAGCATGTGCTATTCCAAACTATGAAGGCGTGATGGTATCTGTGGCTGTCTCGGTTTGGATGTTTGAGCCGTGGCCACGAAACAAAAGTAAAAAGTTTATAACTGGCAAGTCATTAGATGGCAAAGAAAGTTGGATCAAGTTTGAAGCTTTTATTTCAGAGATGTTTGAAAATGCTCAAAACGGCGCGCTTTTTTCGGCGCTCCTTCAAACTGCAGCGTTCTCCTTCCATATGCTCAAAAGGTGCAGTGCAACAACACTTCCATTGTGTCACAGCTTGCGATCCATATCTAGGCACCTGGATTACGTTTTCAGCTCACCTTTCCATGCTGTGTTCGGTCTCATTTTGAAGCTCTCGATGGGAAAAATTGAATGAAAGCCTTTTCAAAGGCGCAGTACTTTACCCGAGAAAAGTAGCATATCTTGGTGGCATGCTTTTTTCCATAGTAGCGCTTCGCCGTTTCATAAAGTAATTTTAGTACAGGTTAGGTCTTGTTTTGAATCTTTCATCAAGAAAAACAGAAAAGAGCATTTCAGAAAGCAGTATACATTCTCTGAAAAAAGTAGCGAACCGGGCCTTCTCTTTCAATAGTTATGCATCCGATGCTGCAAAGTTGTAGATCATGCCCAAGAGAAGACTTAGGTTAGTATCGCATACTCTTTCGTAGTCCATGTACTGCTTCAGGCATCTTTTAAAATCTGGTAGCAGAAAAAGCATAAGCATGGTAAAAGTTCAATTCCTTTCTCAATACAACCATCTCTTCCAGCAGCCGGTAGTCTATGTTGCCATGTTCGACTACGAGGCCCGAACAGACGATGACCTCTGCTTCAAAAAGGGTGATGTAAGTTGTCCAATCTCCCTTCAAGAGGACTTTGACACGCTTGACCCGGAATCCTTCAGGTTTTGGAAATATTGAATGACATGGCCGGTGACTGGTGGTTCGCCCGCCATCGGGTCAGCGGTAAGACGGGATATATTCCGCGGAACTATGTCGCAAAGGAGGACAGCAACGAGGCTCATTCGTGAGGATTGACCAATGATTAAATAAGGAGAAGTTCTAGATGGTTCTTCGGGAAAATCAGACGTCTGGATGCTGAGAAGGCACTGCTAGCCGCCAATAATGACCATTCGGCCTTCTTGGTCCGAGTGTCCGAGACTCGGGCCAATGAGTTATCACTCTCTGGTGAGTCATTAGGTAGAAAAGTTGTTGGGAGTAGACTGCGCACCAAACAGGGATTACTGTAACAACAGTACTCTACTATATCACATTTTGAAGCTCTCGTCGAGGGAAATAGATTAGAAGTAGTTTCGAAGCCATCGAATGTGCTCTGACGGCAAATCGGCGCGGCGCGCTTCTTGCAATGGTAACACACCAGCTAACGACATGTGGACGAGTTGGTGCGCAGTCTTATTCCCGATCGTGAAGTTTACATTCCCTTGGAATGGAGAGTAAAACGGAGAATTTAGTGAGAGAAGCGGAAAGTGTGAAGCACTACCGAATACGACAACTCGACCAAGGAGGTTTCTTCATAGCTAGGCGGCGACCGTTTGCTACCTTACTCGAACTGATCGAGTACTACAGTCAAGTATAGTTTTTTTTGTATGCTTCTTTGTATTTTTCGAATTTATATTGATATAATGGCTGGGTAGAGTTGACGCGCTGTCTGAACCTGGTGAATCTTCCTACTGTTATGTAGTGGCTCGTACTCTCTACTGTACCTGTTCTCACGTTGTGTAGTCTCTGTCTACTAGCACCTTTTAGATCTTGACCGGTTTGCATAGTCAGACTTTTTTCAGGACGCTGATGGACTCTGTGTGACTCTTGGCAAACCATGCTGTAGAAGTGAGGCTCCTCAGACGTCTACCTTCACTTATGGTAGCATACTCCCCTTCTCTACCTAACGATTCTGTTCAGATGATCAATGGGAAGTGGACAGACGATCCGTGCAGCTCATTCAGAAGATTGGAGCCGGCCAGTTTGGGGAGGTCAGTCTTTCCAAATTTAACTCTCTCCTCCTATGTGCCGAGTCAAATTGAGGTCGTAGACATTTGTAAGTTGACCAAGGACGAAAAAGCAGCGGGAGGGGGCAACAACGCCCTTCTCTAATGAGTGTTATCTCGTTTTGACCGATAGAGGGCCGAGCGACGTTTGTTTTTCCACCTGTGGGAGACAGAGACCGAAAAGGCAAATAGAGAGGGGAGAATAGAGAACACCTCGGGAAGAACGCGAGCGGGGGATTTGACCAGATTGGATCCTTGACATAGGAGAGAGTCGCTCTCACTGTCACTGTCACTGTCATTGTCTCATTCCTATACTACAGGTCTGGGAAGGCCGCTGGAATCAAAAAATGGCCGTAGCCGTCAAAAAGCTCAAGCCCGGAGCTGCTGACGTCGGTGACTTCTTGGCCGAGGCCCAGATCATGAAGAAACTGCGGTAACCAGTGACCAACCCCACAATATTACTATTTTTAGGCATCCAAAACTACTGACACTGTACGCTGTCTGCACAAAAGAACAGCCAATCCTTATCGTCACCGAACTTATGCAGGAGAACCTACTTCATTTCCTACATTCAAAAGGCAGACAGTGTCAGCTTTCACAGCTGGTTGAAGTGGCAGCACAGGTAGAATTAGCTGACAGAAAGTTCCGGAACCTGAATTTAGGTAGCAGCTGGTATGACCTATCTAGAGGAAAAGAACTTTATCCACCGGGATCTGGTTCGAGGCTAAGTAACGGTTCATAAAAGTTGTTTTAGGCGGCTAGGAACATTCTGATCAACTGCAATCTCTGTGTAAAAATTGCCGACTTCGGCCTGGCTAGAGTTCTTATGCAAGAGAATGAGTACGAGGCCCGGACGGGAGCTAGGTTCCCGATCAAGGTTGGTCTTTTTTGTGGGCTCACCAACTACTACGTATCTTTCAGTGGACAGCTCCCGAGGCTGCCAACTTTAACCGGTTCAGTACCAAGAGTGACGTCTGGAGTTTCGGCATCCTACTGACGGAAATTGTCACCTATGGAAGGATACCCTACCCTGGTATGATTGATTTGTCTCTCTTTCTCTCTTATCTCCCTGCCTCACTTTCTTACTGTCTCTCTGTCACACTATCTACTGATTTACATTACTTAACTTTCAGGAATGACCAATGCCGAGGTCTTACAGCAAGTAGATCAAGGCTACCGAATGCCCTGTCCAGTTGGCTGTCCAGCAGCACTGTATGACGTCATGTTACAGGTTTGAATGTCACAGAGTCACACGAAATATAGTTTAGTGCTGGAAGAGTGAGCCCGAAAAGAGGCCAACCTTTGAGACCCTACAATGGAATTTGGAGGATCTGTTCAGCCTCGATACTGGTGATTACAAGGAGGCAGCTATGGGTTATTAATATGTACAAAATGACCAAAAGAATGATGAATACTACGCACACGATATTGTCTGCATTCATTTTATGGGTATTGTCCATATGAGCGAATAAAAATAGCTAGACTGAAATGGGACAGAGAGACTGAGGAGCAGAAAGACAAAGGAGAGAGAGACAGAAAAACAGTCGGACAGACAGTCTGACAATCTAGCAAACAGGAAGAACCCACCAATGCCGTTATTTTCCATATTCTTCTAGACGTTATATCGGATTTGAATGTTCTTTCTCCTGCGAATGTCGCTCTTCTCGAGCAGCTCGTGGCTAAACGTGGTGGCCATCTCGTCTCCCTTCAGCAGCACGTACTCGAAGACAATCCTGTCTTTATTGTAGTCGACCTCGTTCCAGATGAACTTGCGCACCGTCACAGCCACGACCGTCGTCTCTCCGGTGGCCAGGATCGCATGAGGAGGATGGGCCACGACCCTCGGTATACAGTTGCCTTTGATGGCAAAGATGAGCTGATGTCTCGAGTTGTTCTTGACCGTCATATGGTAGGTCAGATCGTCGTAGTCGAAAGGCGCATTGAAGACGAGCGCGTCTTGTGGCCAGATGATGAGGTCGTGCAGATTGGCAGCCGGTCCAATCTCCTTGTTGTCGATGTCCAGACCCTCGCTACGCAGACGGTAGGAAGAGTCTGCTTCCATCGGATTCACGCTCTTGTAGACGGGATGTCCGTCAGTCCGACCATTCCCAGGCGAGGTGGCAGTCACCTCCGCGTTCGGAGTCCTACAGTAGTCCGAGGTCGGCTTCGGCTCCTCTTCCTTCTTGACCTCTTTCGGCGGCTCCGCGACTACCGGAAGACGAGCAGTGGTCATGTTGACGTCTTCCATCGGCTTTGGTGGCTCCTTGACTACTGGCACGAGACAGGTTTCCTTCTTCGGTGGCTCCTCAACGACGATAACCGGAAGACGAGCCGTGCTCATGTTGATATCTTCCTTCTGAGCTTCTTTCGTCGGCGGTAAACAGGCAGTCTTCAGGCTGACGTCTTCCTTCGAGAGCTCCAGCTTCCCCGGACTCTGGATCGACTTTTTCAGACGCGGATATCGGCTGTTCTTCCTGTGGATCTGGTGCAGTTCGGACTGGGTGAGCATGTTTTGTTCCTGCAGCAGCGTCTCGATCCACTTGGTCACTCGCTCGGCCAGACAGAACGGCTCGAGGAAGAAGAAAGCCAGCAAAGCAATTTTCAGGCTGTAGTAGAGCGGGACGAGTTCGAGGTAACGGTCGAAGACGGTCAGCAAGCCGAAGCAGCTCCAGTAGGCCAGAAGAAGGTTGCGAGTTGGACGCTCTTCGGGGAAGATGTAGGTGGCGACACATGGATAGGCAGTCAGGAAAATGTTGGCCACAAGGAAGTTCTTTACGCCGACCTCGAGGTAGAGAGCCAGAACGACGGCCAGACCAAGGGCTAACTGCTCCGAGGCGATGCCAGTCTTCTTGTTCAGCCAGCAGAAGCCGCGAGCCGAAAAGTACTTCTGGAAGATTGGATATCATCCGAGGAAGAAACGGACAGGAACAGGGACAGCGACAGTGAGTGACAAAGGAACATTGAACAGCGAACAGACAGAGACAGCCAGCGAGAACAGGGGACCAAGTAGGACGTACCTCATCGTGGATGTGGCTCTTCAGTTGCTGGACGACTTGCTCCATTGGACGACTCTGGCAAAACTGACTCTGGACAACTAGCGTTTCCTGAAAATTTTTGCAACTTTCAGAAAAGTTTTGCTCGCCAATTGAACTCGAACGAAGTTAGAGTTCCAAATTGTGAGAAGAGTTCGATCAATAAAGACACAGCACTTTGGACTTCAAACGCGTCACTTCTTTTGGTAAAAGCGTAGTAATAGTCACGACGTAAACTTTCCAAGATATTCACGTTTTTGTATTTAAAAAAAAACAGCATAATTGAGCGCGAGAAAAACATCCTGCCATTAAAGTTTGCAAGAGGCGTCCGTCTGCGACACAAGTCCACTATAATCTGGGATAACACTTGACAATGTTTGTGGACTTTTCTGTCATGAAAAGTCAAGTTAATGGAAGAAGAAACTTTTATTGAGTTGGCATGTTCGTTTTGTTTGCTTTAATTGTAAAAAGAATTCTTGGCTATAGACTACTCGAATACCTATAAAAATCGCCGACTGGTTAGTATTGACTTGGAATTGCGGAGGCACCGTTAAAGACAGACAGACGGAGGGACACCACTGCGCTTTAGTAAAGAAATTTACTCGATGACAAGCCGACTTTGGAATCGCTCTAGAACGTTGATTTTGTCACAGTGAATTTATCCAAGACTTGTGTTACTAGGTGACGGCGCAGCCGCCAAGTTTAAAATTGAAAGCCAGCGAACGGCGTGGTATCGTAAAGTCAAGATTAAGAATTGTGGAAGCTTTTATCCGTAAAACATTTTGAAACATTCAAATTATTACACGATTTCAAGTATTGAGAAAGTTACGCATAGGCAGGAGGAGGCGAAGAACAAATCGGGGGAGGAATATGCTGCTGGCCGTCCAAGGCGACCGATCCGTTGCGAAGACGATGCAGCTCGTAGTCTTTGAGATATCTGTAGCAGCGATTGACAATGTTGAAGAGCCAGTAGTTGAAAAGGATGGCCAAGGGGCCTATGACGGCGGCCGTGATGCAAATATCTCGCAAGACTGTAATATTATTTGCTATGTTCAACTATTGGGTAATACTTACTTTCTTGAACCTTTCCATCATATCTTATGCGAGCAGCATCCTTGGAGTATTCCTGGAAATACAGAGTGACTACAGTATTAATTTTACCAATTCCCAAAACTATAAAAGTAAGAGAATTAACCTCGGCGTATTTGACGAAGAGATTGTAGATACGCTCATTCATGAAGACGGCACCAATTATCGAAAAGATGAAGATGATGACTGAACTGATGACTCCAAGGGCCATAAAACTGACGAAAGGAAGAACAAATCTCGGGTTCAGTTTGTCAATTCCTATGAACAGAAGTACAACGCAGAGAATTCCGGCCAGATCGATAACATACTACAATGTTGGTTTGATAAATATGAAACGACTTACGTAGCCGAAGTTGTGAATCTCTCCTGCGAAGGATACGAGCAGCCTATAAGCGAGCGAGAAAGCCATAAGTTTTCCGAAAAGAGAGGCACCAGTCTGAAGATGTAAATTGACGGGAACCACAAACCAAAATTACGAGAATGTGGTAATGGCCACAACAGCATAGGTACTTCTTGTCGTTGTGGTCGAAGCCGTCGTTGACGGGGAACTGCTTCATTTTGTAGCCTGGAAACTCGTCGATTTGAAGGAAAAGATTTTGGGAACTGCTGTGTAAAGCTCCGACCACATGACAAAAAATAAAAATTGTTGGATAGGGCATGGTGTTTAGAATTCCCAGAGAACAAAATGACCAGCCATTAAACATTACTGAGAATGTTAGTCTACGTTTTTTTCTGGTTACACTGAAATTATTGACAAGAAAATGAGAACAAAACTAGTTAATACTTCGACAGGCAACATGCTTCATTTAAATTTTTTTCGCGCAGAGCCAATTTTCCAAGCTTTTCATAGTTTTGTCGTTCATTTCTGATGTTTTTTTTTCCGTAAAACAACATTTCAAAAAAGGAAACCCAGGTTTTTCTGACGCCGGAAGGACTGGCATTTTCTTTCCAGTCCTTCCGGCGTTACTCTTCTCGAATTGTATGTAAATACGAAAAAGACTATTGAAACGAGCTGCAGCTGCTACATTTATCTTACTAGAAGCGTAACACACCGTTTTAACTGGTAAACGAACAATAAACAGAGACAATATACGTAAAATTAGAAATGACCGACAAAATTCGATAAAGCATGAAAAAATTAGGTTAAAAAAGCAAAAAACGAAATTGCGCGCAAAAAAAATTTGAATGAAGGGTGTTGTCTGTCTGCCGAAGAATTGCTAAACTGTATTTTTGCCAGTAAAAAGAAGTTAAAGTTACGAAAACACAACCGCTGCAAAATACTTGCCAAATGAGAGTAAATCAAGTATATAAACAGAGTGTGGTAATGGTTCGGCAGGCGGCTCCTTTCGTTCAACCGTGTTTTCGCGCGCATTTTCGTATTTGGCGGGATTTCGAAATCTTCTTAAGCCGTTAATCAGCAAGTTTGCCGTCCAGTTCGAAAGGGCTCGCAACTGTCGCAAGAAGAAGGGAGAGTTCGTTAACAAGAGGTCTGGACGTCTCAAAGCCTTCGCCTACTGGATGTAGGTTCTGGATCTCGACTGGGTCCTAGTAGAGTTCACCATCGAAATTAAACCGTACATACAGTTACTGTTTGTCCATCAAGTGTTCAGAAGTGTTGTTATTGTGTTGTGTACAGAATTCTAACTGGTTCCCTTCTTCTCAAGTCTCTACTACGAGGAAAGTTCAAGAACATTAGCAACTTAGTCTTTTACTCGAGTAGCCTTCACAGAACGATCTAATCTCTTCGTCTAAACGGCGTGCGCTCAGCTCTTAGCTAGCTGTTCTGAAAATCGTAAACTCTTTTCTTGGCAGTGTACAGATATCTTAATTTGCTCAGACAAATATTTGACTACTTCCGTTCTTGGCAAAACGCATCTAACGAAGCGTAATCAGTTGTATCACGTTGGACTGAATTCGCAAACGATTTAAAATCAACGAGGAACATCAAATTATGTAAGCTATTGAAAATGCGTCTCATAAAGAACGAGAACGCCTCAGTTCGTGATTTCTGTTAGACTGTACATCTCGCGTTATGAAGCGCAACGGCCGCTGTCCGTCATTACCCGAAAAAACTGAGCGGAGATTCCGGGTCACTCAGATTCATAGCCTAGCACGCAAACCACTGTCGCGCGCGTATACTTTGTGCAACAGCGGCCAGAGTTCGATCTCCATCGATGTTTTTAGGGTCTGAAAACGCAGCGAAGACGTCAACGACAACTTGTCCAGCACACAAATTCTATCTAACGAATCTGTTCAATGCAAAAGGGAGAACAATGGAGTGTGTAACAACAAGAGAGACAGGCTAGACGGAAAACTATGAACCTAGGGGGCAATAATACAATAACAGAAGGCACCTTTGACTATGAGGTTTTGGACTTTTGTCTAGGGACACGGACGACGGGAGCAATTCGACGGAGAGTGTTGATGTAGATGTAGCGGCTGAAGATCATGAAGAGGAAGCGGAACCAGACGAGCTGACTGCGATGTTGGAGCATGGCTCGCCACGCCGCGGCCACATCTCGACCCCAGGCGAAATAGCGATATGGGGAGCGGAGGACGGATATTGGCGCGTCGAAAAGACCGATATATCTGGAAATTTCTTTCGATTTTGGGGGTACGGTATCATTGTGGATATACGGTTAGATACTGGGAGAAAAAGTCAGTGACATCGTGGCGGGACTCATGGAAAGTAATCTATTCCTGCCATTTTATACGTTTTCTAGGTCCCGTCACGAGCTCCCGGTTTTAAACATTACCACCAATATCCAACCATCCTTTCAAATAATTAAAAAAATGGCATTTTGATCGATGTGCATGACATGCAGAAACTAGGTGAGCAATCAGTTTTTAGTTTTTTAGCATGCCGTTTTCCTTACCCTAGGAGCCTGTAACGAGACTGAAACCCCCATATATTCTAATCATAATTTAAGGCAAAAAAAGATAAAGCATACTTTCTGGCCAGAGATATGGAGTCGAGGACGAAAACTTGAACATCTTTAGGCATCAGACTGCGCGTATACAGATCCTGGAGTGCCTCGAAGCAGCTGATGTGGTTGTTGTGGCCGGAGACTCCGTGGCTGTCGAACGAGATGACGCAGTCGACTGAGAGAACCTGATTGGACGACATTAGACTGGAGAGATCAGGAGTTCAATCCCTACGGTAAGAATAAAAAATCATGTTTAGGGGTTTTCGGTGATTAAACAAAGTTACACCTCAGTTTTTCAGTTTTAGTGCACAATTGATGCATTGGTAAAGGATGCCACCCTTGAACCAGACGACTCGGGTTCGATTCCCGTCGACGACAACCTTTTTGAACAAGCTATTCTGAGAAGAATTTGAGTTTGTCAGCGTGACATACCTCGGTCGGTAAGTACGCGGATTGAGACCTAGAGGACTTGTGTTCTATCCCCGGACATAAAATAAGGCTTTTTTAAAGTATGGCTCAGGCGTCAAGAGGGCGGAATTGAAATTGCACGAGCCGGGTTCGATCCCTGTGGGTGAAAGACTTTTAAACTAGCTAATTTCGAAAGAAAAAGACATGGGAAAGATTCCTAAGGTGTGAAGTTGACAGATTTACGAGGAAATTAGAAAATACAGAAGTTACCTCAATATGTTTGAGAAGAACAGCTGCAAGTTGATGCCTGTCCCAGGCTGATCCGTCTTGAAACTCCTCATAGTCGAGAATGGTCACGTCGCTCGAAGCCAGTCCCAGCTTCGACACCGCCCGAAACATCTCACCGCCTCGTACTCGACCCTAAATCAGCATCTTAAGTTTAAGCAAGTAGATAAAACGGACCAGTCCGTAGAAGTTGCCCGTAGAGATACAAATAACAAAGACGCGGTGTCCACCGAGGCGCAGGCCTCGCAGGACCGGCGAGAAAAACATCGTTTCGTCATCCGGATGAGCCGAAACCAGAAGCACCTTGGACTTGGGAGCTAGGGGAAGAACGCGATTGCCGCGGAAGGAAAATAACAGCAAACAAACGAGAAAGAGAATAACAAGCAGCACGTAGATTGACACCATTCCTGAAAAATGAGTATATTAGTGGAACGCGCCAAAATGCGTTTGAAAATCGGGGGTTTCGAAAGGATGCCTTACGATAATTGGATAGATTACGGTTTCGGCGAGAAATGTAATGTTTTCAGAATGTAGAAAGTTTTACGTTTACCACGGTGTTTTACGGTCATTGAAGAAAAAAAGCCTAGAGCTCTGGACTCGTTTTTCAAGCAACTTCCCGATCTCTGGTGCCAACTTGCAGATCAAAAGTGTTGCAAAACTATTTTACATCGCTGATTTGAATTAATCTCACGTACAAAGGGTTACTCCGTAAAATAGTGCTAATATGCTAAGCGCACAGAAAAAGACTGAAATTAATGAAAAAAGCCAGTACTTAGGATAAGATTCTAGTCAGACCCGCCTTGAACGTAATTGGCTCGGAACCTTGGGCCCAACTACACAAAATTCACTGATAAACTATGCTCATTAGCTAGATCATACATATCTGTCCTGGAATGCTCCAGACATTTGAGAAAAATGTAATTTATCTTTCTCGGGCGTAGAACCCACGACCTTTCGTCTCGCAATCGGCGCTCAAACTGACTGCGCTATTTGAAAAAAGCTTCTCTTATAAAAATTGAAAAAGGCGAACCTATACTATTGCTGCGATTGTTGCTCGGCTGTCTCGATGGGCTTCTTCTCCACCTCGATACTACGGATCAGATCTTCGAAACTTTGAGAGTTTTTGCTTTGCGGAAGTCTCAATGCGTCGCCGAAGGCCGATTTCATCGCCGTGCCAAATTGGCGCGGAGTGTTCACGTTCAGCAACCACGAAATTCCGACAACGGCGAGCGAGAAGCCGGAGACTGAAATTGAGGTTTTTTTTTTATTTTGAAAAATAGAAAAATGGAACCTGTGATGATGGTGGCGACGGTGAAGGCGCGTGTGGCGAATCCAACACCGGAGACCAGCTGGGCACGGGCTAGATCAGCCGCCTCGGGTTGTCGAGAATGCTTCCAGGCACTGCGGATTCCGAAGGCCAGCGACGCGAACGACGTGGTACCCAGAACTGAAAGTTTTTACATTGAAAAATGGTTGAGGGGGAGAAGATTGGACGGTCACAAACACTGGGAAAATATTGCGATAGCCGAAGCTATAGGTTCTCAATTTTTTCTACGATATTTCAGATTAAAAAATAGCGAATTTTAATGCTAACCAGCCTTCTAAATTGGTTATAATTTAGTGCAGTTACGAAGAGTGATTTGTAAGCAGGAAATCATGCCAAAACAGAACAACAACGAGCGTATTTCGCAAAGACTACAATTTTGTAGGACCGCGAAATCTGATTGTTAGCGGTTCTCAGTGGTTAATTTAAGCGGGAGTATATTTTTGAACGACTCATTTTTTCCAGAACGAATTCACACCGCTTTCTTGATTGAAAAGAACATGTGAACGAATGAATCATGGGCGTTCATACATGTAATAAGAGTTTACAGTCGATTTGAACATACTTGTAATGCTAAGTTGTTTTTTTTGTAAATCAGCTGCTAGAGGTGCACAACAGGTTTAATCGCTTCAAAAAAAACTGGTGAAACTTCGCTAACATTCTGTTCATACCACATAATTTAGTGAAAAAAAATCAATCAATCGTCTTTAGAGCCGCAAAAATTTTCCGATACAGGATCTCAACCAATTTTTGTTATGGTTAAATCTTAGCTAGGTTTCTACCGAAAAACCCATAAGTCTCCCAATCTATTTTCCTCAGCTCAAGTGAAGATTATCCCACACGAGTATCACTAGAAAACAGACCCTAGCCCACAAAACAACCGCTAGCGAAACATAAAAATGGCGCGACAGCCCAGTTAGACTGTGTTGGGCCAAATAGAGACCACCCTGAAGTGTTGGTTGGTTGATAAGGCGCGAGGAAAGTGTGTTAAAAATGGTTTGATATTGATCATGTGGTTTTGTCGCCCCAAACACTATATTTCAAGGAAGTTAGTCTCTCGTAAAAGGGCAGATCGTAGATCGATTAAAAACAAGTAGACACGTGACTGACCTCCTTTAATAAAATTCGGGAAAATTGTTGTGGAATCGACGCGTTCTGCTGCTTTTGCGGCCGAGAGAAGCACAGATTGGGCTGCTGAACTGCCGCTGCTCACCACATCACTCTGCACATCACCCATGCGCCGCGATAAACCACAGCTACTCCGTTTTAGACTATTTTACATGCCATTTAACAGTATTTTCGGCGCCAAAACGCGACGTTTCTTAGCAAAAAAGATCAAATATGGTTCATTACTAGCTTGTAACAATCAGAGTATGAAAGGATAGAGGAATTTTACAGGAATGGAGAGATCGAGAAGGAAAGTATTACTCGGAGTCGGAACTGCTGCTGGAGCTTGAGCTCGGAGTCGGGGTCCTCCTCTTTTTGTGTTTCTTCTCCTTCTTGTGCTTCTTCTCGCGCTTCTTCTCTTGACGATCCCCATCCGAGTCGCTCTCGTGACGGCTTTTCTTTTTCGTCTTCTTGCTCTCCTCCTCGTCAGAGTCGGAGACCGAGCGGCGTCTGGAAACTTTCCATATGTCAGATTAGAAGGATTTCGGAGGTGTTCGGCCAGCCATCTATTACCAAATTTTCAAAGAATTTTATACCATTTTCTTCCTAGTTTCAGTAGAGGCTGAAATGAATTTGGCTAACAATAATCTTTACAGTTGACCATACTTCTCATGTATATGGTGAATTAGAAAGTCTAATCAGAAACTCTAGTTCTGCAGAACTTTCAAGACTTTTACCAAACTAATCGACATAACGGTGGCACAGGGTCGAGCATATCAACATTGATAGTACGGGAAGAATCTACTTTGGGTACCGAGAGGGTCTTGGTAAGGAATTTTTCAGCTATTCATTTAGTCAGTCAGATTGTACAGAAATAGATAAGGCCCTGATTTCTTGGAATTTCCAAGCATTGCTCTCAACTAATGCGCATAACATCGGCTACTGGTTAACTGCATCAACTGGGACTACAGTAGGGGTTTGTCCGGCAGCCGAGATGCTACGGGTGAGCAAATCAGCCACTTTCTAAGCGCGTTCGCCATTATGTTTGACTTTATGGAGATCTCGTTTCTATCTAAGGGCTATAAGAACAAGGACTAAACGTATTCCCAGAGTACAATAATTTTTGAATAGTTTGTTAGTTTCGAATTTTCAAGAAAGTGCTAGTTGCAGAAGTTACAAAATTGTAATTAAGAGTAGCTCGTATCGACTACCGTAACTCAAGTAAATTCCGGGACAGACAACTGTTTTTAAAGCAAGAGTTTGACTTCTGGGACAAGCTCGATCAGAAAAAAAAGTTACCTCTTATCCTCTCCCTCGGTGAATCTACGACGAACGGGCGAGTCCCTGCCCCTTCTTGGCTTTTCCTCTCGTCTCCTCGGACGCTCGTCCCTCTTCCCACGGTCATCATCCCGGCCTCGATCGCGGCCACGATCATCGTCCCGACGACGCTGCTCCGCGTGACGTTTCAGCCTCTCCTCCTCCCGTCTCTTGCTCTCGACCTCGCGGTCACGATCGCGGTCGTCGTCGCGACGATCTCTCTGGAACAGGGCTGGAATCAGATTCGATCATTCAGGTCTCTCTGTCAATTTGACAGACTAAATGGGCATGAAAACGTACCCTTCTGTCCGGTGAACGGTCCCTTCCATTGTGGCGCGGCGGTCGTGGACTCCTGCTGCGAGAACGACGACGTCTGGGCGGCGACGTCACAACGCGGTCATCGCGAATGCCCTTCTCCTTCTTCGGGCCCGCGTAGCGTCCGAGAGACAGCTGGTCGTACCTGTGAAACAGAGAATGAAACTCTGAAAAAGAGCGGATTTGATTGGGTATCGTGTTCCAAGAGTCATTCATGCAAATCGGGTCGTTTTTAGAGAGAAAATGCAAGGTTACCTCTTGTTCCAGTCGCTCTGAGCCTCCTGCTTCCTCTCCACGACATGTCCCTCCTTCTTCATCTCGGCCATCTTCTTGTCCACGAGACTCTTCGGAATCCCGTCGTCGGACTCGTTCGCCTCGATCAGCAGCTCCCAGAGCTCGCCCATGAAGATTCGAGCGCAGCGAGCGTTCAAAAAACCTGTTATGTTGATCTGAAACCGTCTTTCTCATGGGAAGTCAACCAAAGACACCTGCATAAGCTTGGGATCGATATTCTTGGCCTCGAGCTGCGAGAGAATGAACTCGATGACGACGTCGTCCTCTATCCCGAGAATCTCGTTGACTTTGGACGTGATCCACGGTTTCAGAATATCCAAATTGACCTTGTTCCAGTCGATCTTCGTCGCGAGAGCATCCTCGAACTTGAGCTGTTTCATCAGCTTCTTCTCCTTGTTGCTGAAGCGATTGTCCTGGTCCGTGTTGGTTCCGCGGAAAAATCCTGCATCTCCCATGATTCTAAAAGTTTCACATTCATTTAGCATTACGAGGCAGGTAGAAAGTACGATTTCGACTCAGAACATAGAATGCCCATTCAGTAGCGGGTAGCAACTGCCAGGACTAGAAAAAAAATGAGAATGTGAGCCGTTTTTGGTCAAAACCAGGGGCAAAACGCTGTTAAAGACGGTATCCAAATTAGGAAATTTGCAGAACGCATTAATCAAAATCAAAAATATCGATTTGAAGCCCTATTTAGAAAGCTTTGGGTCTGGAAACAGCTTACAACCGATCTCAACTTGTTTTTTAGGCATCTATTAAGAAACTGCCAATGTTTTGAAAAGAAAGAATAGGAAGCCCCGAAACGTTGATCATTTTCTACTTGATTCAAAGGAACTGCGGCTATTCGAAACAATTTTACGCAATAATCAAGATACGGGAGACATTTCCATGATAAGAACTTGTCTTATGAGATTCTCAGGCTCTTCTACAATATTCACCGCATCCAGCGGGAAAATTAACAGATATACAGGCCACAATGAATCGGAAAAAGGCTAATTTTCAACTGCTGCGTCGCTTGGCTGTTGCGTACATTAACATTTTCATTTGCACGAGCTGCTCATTGACCAGAGTATGACAGGCGAGTTTGTACAAAACACAACTGAAACGAGAAGGATTGGGAAAAGACGCCGAAACCTTTATGAATTACATTAGCAGAAGCAGTACAGACAATATTCATTATTTACGGTAAAATGTGGAGAAAAGTACACGTGGATACTGTTAACCGAGATGCTTCTTCTTGCTTAGACATCGACGTCGGGCAGCTTGCGATAGCCGTTCTTGTCGATGACGACGACCTTGTAGCCGACGAGATTAGCCACAAAGCGCTTCTTGGCCTCGGCGATGCATTTGTTCAGCAGCTCCAGACCCTTCTCTTCCGGCATATCTGAATCCGATCTTTTTGCATTCAGCAAGAAATATGCACCTTTAGCGTATTCACGATCCATGATAGCGTAGCAAAAACGTCCGGGGAATCCGCGGAACAGGTAGGGTTGTTTGGCGATGCCGGTGCCGAGGTAGTCGACGGAGCCAAGGAAAGCCTGGTCGTCGACGTCATCATAACCTCCAATCAGCGAATCCACGGCGTAGGCGTCCTGTAAATTTAGCCTAAAATGGATAAAAAGCGAAACTGACCCGAGATCTCAAGTTAGCAGCAATATTGTGACGAATCCAGTGGTGTGTGTTCTTCGGCGCGAGCTCGTAGCCGTTTCGGATCGAGTAGAGCCGGATATTTCCTTTCACCCAGTCGCCAAATTGTGCTACGTCGCCCTCCTCTCCAACACACATCATCGTCATTTTTTTTCCAAGTCTGAACTCCTTGTCCGGGGCTGTAATTGACAGCTAGCCATTGTAATTCTGAAAAAAAATTACCCGTGTCGGACAGAATAGCTCCGTAGGCGATGGAAGCCTTGTCTGCGGCCAGAATAACGTAGTCTTTGGTAGAAATTCCGACAATAAAGTTCATTCCACCCATTTTCCTTCTGAAAATATGATGAATGCGAATTGTCAAGAAAAGAGGCCAAAAAGAAGAAGACTATACATTTGTGATCATTTCGACCGCAATTGCCTGACACGATCACCTGGCAGAATTTTTCAAGAACGACACGGAATACTAGTAGGGATAATAACTGATAAAGAAGGAAAATGAGGGATCCATAGGACTTTGATGACTTTTGAATTTGAACCCAACTTGAAAAGTCTATAGACGTCGCGTAAACAGCGTGCGCTTCTCTGTGATGTCCTTTGTGGAGACGTAGCAAATGAGAAAAAGAACGATTGAAATCTTTCAAATTTTTGCGATATCTCCATGTTTTCAAGGAGGCTTTGGTTGGAGACACTCCGTATCAGACCTCAAAAACATCGGTTTAGCAAAGGGTATGCCTCAGACTGTCAAAGTCCTCAGAATTCTTGGGGAGAGACAGGAAAGACAGACGACCAAGGATTTTTCAGAATAGAGAGCATCCGGAGCTCCATTGCGGCTGGAGCCTGAGAGCATCTTTGCTCCTCTTTGCGTAGAGCATAAAGAACTGGCACTCTTCAAGGGTGTGCAAGAGTGATAATGGTCTGTCAGCAGGTCCACATAATGTAGTGCAGCTCGTAGGCCGCGTCCTGGAGCTCCACGATGCGGCCTACGATCTTCGGAGATCTTGGTGAACAGGCGAGTTGTTGAGTTGTTCGAAGACAAGGTTCGAAGCAGAACAAAAATGAGAGTCTCGTTCACTTGTTGAGCGTCAGAAGAGCAGGGGGCCCTTGGGCTTGGCGTGGCGGATATCCGTAGATAGCTAATGCTAGAGAGACAAACTTATAACTGATAGAAATGTTTGCAGGTTACGAGTCCAGATCACCAAATGCACCACAAGAAGCCAGCTAACAACATCTATTCATCAACACCAAACCAGGCTCAGCAGCTTCAACAAGTGTGGAAAGATGCATTTCGGCTACCTTCTTCCGGCCGTTCTCCTACTGCCCATCAGGTTGGCTTTGACCTGTACGTGCTAACACACAACTTTGATATCGCGTGGTACACAGGTGCTGATTTGCCAGCCGATGCGGACAGCAATCGAGTGCTTACCGATTGTGCAACGTTTGCAACCTTGACTGCAAACGTCAATGGGTTCAACCGATGGAGATGGAGAAGCCGGCCGTCATCACTCTGCGTGATGACTGCTTCATCGTCATCGAGAGTAATCCAGAGCTAGTAACTGTTCAACTAAGCCCACTCACTGGTATATATCGGGCTGGAGTGAAAAATAACCAAGATGTGCTCTTTTTGTGTATAGCTCTTCAGTACCATTATTTAGAAGTGCGAATCATCAGCAATCCGAAGCTTCAATAAAAAAAAATACGATTAGTCGTCGCTTCAATTCACTTCTTTTTACTGTCGACTGCAAAAGCCGATGTCAATCTTCTGGTCCGCAGAAACCTATTCGATCGATGATGTTGGGGTGGCCAAGACTACTGGTGCGTAAAACTTTATGACGAAGAAAGGAGATAATATTTACCACGTTCATCTATGGCAATCTGCATTTCACTCAAGATGCCACTGGTGACACTTGAACAGGAAACGGTATTCGCATCGAAGATGGCTGTGGCATCATGTAAAACATCAAGGTCAAGATTTTGGCCTTTTTGGACCCATCTATGACATGTACAGCAAGCAATTCCTTACTCTCTTCACCGCTAACAGACTCTTTTGAGAAATCGTGAATAACTAGGATCTCTTGAAGTAGAAGAAAACCTGCACAATCGCCGACGTTAAGGCGGATTACGGAGACGCCAAACTGGATGCCAACGAAGTCAAGGCCGCTCTCGAAGGAATGGAGGAACTTCACGGCGAGCTGAGCTTTTCCGCTCTTGGAACCATCAGTTTGTACCTTAAGATCCAGAAGATCAAATCAACGAGTGAGTTCTCTTTTTCTTTGATCTATCTGTCCTTGTCTCTTCCAATCTTTTCATATCTCTCGATTCTTGATACTGGTACTTAGTCTACAGTTTCCACCAGCAGTCCTGTTTATTTGCTCTGCCTGTCTGTTATTCCACAACACTTGTCTATAGGTCCAAATCATCCTGCTCGTTTCAATCTATCCTGCCAATCTGTCCTATCAACGCTTCCTATTTCTGTCATCCTGTGCCTTTGTGTGACGTTCATCAATCCATGTCTGTGACTTTTTGGTAGTTTCTCTCTGTCAATTTGTCAGTCTTTATTGTCTTGATGTCACTCTCAGCCTGTCTACCCATTCAGAATCTTGTAACATACCTCGTTTCCAGGATCGTTAACATTACAGGTCTGGATAAGTTGCGGTTTGACTACATACTTGCCACAACTACTACGAAGTCCAACACAACAAAGGAGAAAATTCCACAGACATCGTCGCATCATTGCGACACAAGTCAACTCTATTCTGGGATAACACTTGACAATGTTTGTGGACTTTTCTGTCTTGAAAAGTCAAGTTAAAGCGAGTGTCCGGACCCTTTTCTAGTTCGCAAAAGTTAAAATCCAGGTAATTTGACAAGTCGTAGCAAGTCGAGATTGCACTGGCTTTCAGTTTATTCGAGCTGCAAGGTTGAGCCTTTTCGAGTCAGAAATGAGACGTAACATTAGTTTCGAAGTACCATATCAAGGTGAAACTGTTCCAAGGTAAAAACGAGACAGCCTCATTCCATAAGAGTATCTTTAGAAATTATTTTGGGTGCAAAACTCTAGTCTATGAAGTGCAAACTGTGGGTGAGAATACTGAACGCCCTAAACCAGGGTTGATTCGTTTCTGAAGCAATTGGGATGCATTCAAATTCTATTCCGAGTAGTTGTCTAGAAATAAAGGAGCAACATGCTACCAGAAGCAACAATTTCGACTGATTATTCTTTTTTCTGGAACAAGCCTTGACTTGCCAAAAAAGCGCGTGACTTGTCGAGACAAGGCTGACAAGTACTGCCGAGAAAGCTTCTCGGCAAATGGTAACTTTTGTTCTGGGGCAGCAACTTTGCGGGCTTATATTTCGGTGATAATCGATGATACAACAAAAAAGAGGTACACCTCCGTAATCAGCGCGTTTTTCTCTACAAGACCCATATTAAAAAACATAGTCGAAAAAAATCTCCGGACACTCGCTTTAATGGAAGAAGAAGCTTTTTTTGAGTTGACATGTTAGTTTTGTTTGCTTTAATTGTAAAAAGAAAAGAAAAAAATTATTGCTTTCACTTCTTGGAGGGTTTCTTGGCCATAGACTACTCGAATTCCTATAAAAATCGCCGACTGGTTAGTATTGACTTGGAATTGCGGAGGCACCATTAAAGACAGACAGACGGACGGACACCACTGCGCTTTAGTAAAGAAACCAGCCGTCTACGACGGCTTCGCCGCCCCTTAGTATCGACTTAGCATTTACAACAGGCGACTTCGCCGCTTCTCCAAGTTCCCAAGTTTCCCCCCAAAGCTGACTTGTCAACTTAGTTCTTGACATGCCATGACTTGCCAGCTTTTTTCTCGTGGTGACGCACGGACGGACGGACACCATTGCACTTTAGTAGTAGAGATATACTCGATGGCAAGCCAACTTTGGAATCGCTCTAGAACGTTGATTTTGTCACAGTGAATTTATCCAAGACTTGTGTTACTAGGAAGCGGCACAGCCGCCAAGTCTAAAATTGAAGGCCAACGAACGGCGTGGTATCGTAAAGTCAAGATTAAAAATTGTGGAAGCTTTTATCCGTAAAACATTTTGAAACATTCAAATTACTACACGATTTCAAGTATTGAGAAAGTTACGCATAGGCAGGAGGAGGCGAAGAACAAATCGGGGGAGGAATATGCTGCTGGCCGTCCAAGGCGACCGATCCGTTGCGAAGACGATGCAGCTCGTAGTCTTTGAGATATCTGTAGCAGCGGTTGGCAATGTTGAAGAACAAGTAGTTGAAAAGGATGATCAAGGGGTATATCATGACGCTGACGATGAAAACATCTTGGAGGTCTGCATGCTTTAAGTTTTTCTGGAAATACAGTGTGACTACCGTTTTTGATTTTACCTCCAGGGAGACCTTGTGGTATTCCAAGAAGCGATCAAAGAGACCCTCCTTCGTGGTGACGACACCATATACCGATATCATGTAAAAGAAGATGGATGTGATGACTCCAAGGGCCGTAAAAAAGACGAAGGGAAGAACAAATCTCGGGTTCAGTTTGTTAATTCCCACGAACAGAAGTACAACACATGGAATTCCGGCCAGTTCGATAACAGACTACAATATTGGTTTGATAAATATAAAACGACTTACGAAGAAGAGACTCTCTTCTCGGAAGGATGCGATCAGCCTAGGAACGAGCGAGAGAGCCACATAGATTCCGACGATAAAGACACCAGTCTGAAGATGTAAATTGACGGGAACCACAAACCATAATTACGAGAATGTGGTAATGGCCACAACAGCATAGGTACTTCTTGTCATTGTGGTCGAAGCCGTCGTTGACGGGGAGCTGCTTCATTTTGTAGCCTGGAAACTCGTCGATTTGAAGGAAAAGATTTTGGGAACTGCTGTGTAAAGCTCCGACCACATGACAAAAAATAAAAATTGTTGGATAGGGCATGGTGTTTAGAATTTTCAGAGAACAATGACCAGCCATTAAACTTTACTGAGAACGTTAGTCTACATTTTTTTTTCCAGTTACAATGAAATTACTGACAAGAAGATAAGAACCAAACTAGGTAATACTTCGACAGGCAACATGCTTCATTTAAATTTTTTTGCGCGCAATTTCGTTTTTTTGGCGCGGACCCAATTTTTCAAGCTTTTCATAGTTTTGTCGTTCATTTCTGATGTTTTTGCGTAAAACAACATTTAAAAAAAAGAAACCGAGGTTTTCCTGGCATTTTCTTTCCAGTTCTTCCGGCGTCACTCTTCTTGAATTGTATGTAAATGCGAAAAAGGCTATTGAAACGAGCTGTAGTTGCAAAATATGTCTTTTCTTGCTCTCTTTGAGAAATAAATACTAGGACTGCCTTGTATAATGATAATTGATTCCTATCATTTGACCAGCAAACGGGAGCAGATTGTACCAATGGAGAAAGGCAGCAGCGAGTTCCGGGGTCGGCAGTTCCTCCTAGAGATAATACATGACAGTCCTAGTTTTTATTTCTTGAAGCGAACAAGAAAAGACATCAAAAGTTAGGCAAAGAGATGAGGAGCAATGAAAAGGCATAGAAATCGTAAAGAGAAAAGATTTTCAAAATCTCGCCGAATTAAAAATGCGCGCGATAAGCCGTTTGAACGAAACGAGCCGTCTGTCAAACTATTACCAAGTGTTTTCACTGGAAAGCCAGTTTACTCGCCTACTCACCAAGAAGTTTGCGACGATACTGGTCTGCACAGAGGTTTCTTCAAGTACAATCCTTATCGACCATCTACGACAACATCAACGAATTCCACAACTACTATCACTACAATGACGAACACGACTACTGTCACAATACCTGTCACTTCAGCATCTGCCTCGAATTCGATCAGTAGTCGTTCTTATCTATACGTTCATCTGAACGGTAGAAAAGTTTAAAATAAAACAACTCACTCAAAAATTTCTTATTGTGGTGATTACTAATGCCCATATAGTGCCACTTTCCAGCCAGAAGAAAGCACTTCCCAGGCTCCCGATGTTCTGCAAAATAGTAGAGCAGATAAGAATCTACAAGTTTTTAGAGCACTGAAATCTTCGAAAACCATACCTTGAGCACAAAACATCGGGCAAGCTGTTTGCCGTGGCCTGTAGAGTATTGTCGGCCACTTCATCCCGAAAAAGTGGCAAGGGGCTCCCTGATCGAAGTTTGGAAAAAAGGTATCAAAAGACCTTTTTTTTCACCTCAGGTATCGAATGACGCAATAGGTGTAGATCGTCTCATGAATCACCTTGAGGGGCTGTATGTTGATAAGGGTCAGTCGAGCTGTTTGCTTAAAAGCGCCCCGCAGACGTCTGTTCCCCCCAGCATCCAGAAAATGTCCTATGTTCCCGGTTACGGGATGCCTCCTCAGGTCTACCCGATTCCTCCACAAGTTGTAGCTCCACAAGTGGTCGTAGCTCCTCCTATCATGGCCCCGCCACCCATGGTCATCTATGAGAGTCATTGTGAGCCTCACTACTATCATCATGGATACCATCATGGGTACTACCACCATGGTAAGCTTTGAAATTTTGTCTTTCGGGCAAAAGCGCGAGCGCCGATTCTATTGAGTAGGCAAACTTTTCGTAGAATCTTTATTATATTCTTTTCCAGGCTACGGACACGGCTACTACCACCACCATCACCACTGCTAAATTCTCGTGTACATACTCGATAAATCCACTTTTACCCACGTTATCAAACTACTTTAAAACCAAATCGAAATGGCGTTTGGGAGCAAATAGGCTGATAATTCCTATCGCTGTCTAGAGGGATGAAGACTGACGGCTGTTCATTTGTGACAGGTCGTAAAGTCAACAGAGGGTCACGCGTAGGGAATTTCTTTAGAAAAACAGGCCATGTTTTGAAATAGTCACAGATGTTTTTCGAATACAATTTAGGCAAATGTGATCTGTCTGATCGCGAAATATTATTTAGAAAGAAATAGGGTACATCTGGTGGTATGGACAGGGAAGGTTTGGGCCTTCTTTTCCATTGTATGGTTTCATCGCATTGAACAATCTCATAGAATCTCACCAGCCTTGATTATAAATGTATCTTTTATCGTCGAGACCAGAAGAGGGCATAGAACTCAAGCAGTCCAGCTTTTTCCAATTTTGATGGGTCACCCTACCTTGGCAATGCTCAGAAAATAGTCTGCTGCAGTCAGGTCAAAGTTTCTAGAACGTCGAAATTTCTGGCCGAAGAAGAAGACGTCTGACTACAAAATGTCGTTGACAGAGAAAGAGTCGCATCTTCAATCAGAATTCAAACCAGTCTACATTGGCCCAATACCCCGTGACTCTGTCCGTTTCGTAATCTATGGTGTCCCTTCCAGCTTTTCAAAATCTCTTGGAGCAAATTAAGATAACTGCTCCGCTTGAAATCCAAAACTCAAGCACTTCTCGAGGAGCACGTAACCACAGAGAAGCACAATGATCCATTTTGGGTGCCAGATTAGCAGAAAAAACCTGGCAGAGGCCAGAACTACATAGAGACTAACATTCACATGCTAAAAAGAGGGTTGCACTGATTTTCGCTCCGGAAGCTGGGTGGATTCTAGCCCTGACCTGTGTTCTCTGTTCTCTGCCACTGTCTCTATGCCTCTCTAAACCCGTGTACTAGAACCTATAGTGCCCAGCAACACTCTACCCACACGTGCTTCCCCAATGCTGACAATGGCTTAACAAGTTTTCCTTCTTCTCTTATCGCCAAGGATTCAGACGCTTTTTTTTCAACACGAGAACGATAACAATGGCCATTCTTGAGCATCAGAAAGTTTTATTGGAATGTTCTTTTCAAACTCTGGTTGTATGTACAGTTAACATTTAGTGATGACCATGATGTCCGTGGTGGGACTCATGATGATGGTGGTGTTCCACATGGTGATGCTCATGATGTCCATGGTGATGAACAGGCTCGTGATGGTAGGTCTCATGATGATGGGTCTCAACATGGTGAACCGGGGTATGATGAACGGGGGCTCCGTAGCCGGGGTAGGCACCGTGGCCTGGGGGAGGAGGGTACTAGAAAGAGGAACTGTTTAAAGGACTAGAGAAGGAACTCACTCCGCCGTAGCCGCCGTGTCCGCCGTTGCCGTAGGGATTGTAAGACATGTCGCTGTGAGGAAGAAAGAACCCGATCGTCGGTTTATATTGGGCTGCGCTATCAGATGCCCTCTTGAATCAGTCGCGGCTCTATTTGCAGTCACGCCCTCTTTCGACCTCGCAGCACTGAAATTGCGCAACCGGTGAATCATCTTCTCGAACCATGATGCTGGTGGGATCGTTTCCGGCGGGAAAAAGATGACAAAGGAGGTAGAAGACAGGGAGTCAAGGAACAGAGATCAAAAACAGAGACAGAGAGACATATAGATAGGGAGACAGAGTGATACTACCAACAGAAAGCCTGGGCAGCAAGATGGTAGAAGTGTCGTCAGTTTAGGCGTTGATAACCTACTAAACATTACAGAGGAACAACCAAAGAAAAACTACCAATGGTAGCTGTGGACACGGGTTTTTTGTCGAGCATAAGCGGCAACTTGGCTTTTCAACAAAAGATTCTCTAAATGTCTCTCTGTCACAGGACTAGATAGATAACATCGTATTATTCATAAATAACAGTCTCCAATGGTCACGTTTCCGTAACCGCCGGTGGCAATGGATCACCTTTGTTGTGGTACATGCCCTCCTCTTCTTTCTTGGCCTTCATCTCAATCTCGTCGGCTTCATCCTTGGCCTTCTTCAGATCATCCTCGAACTTCTGGAAGTCCTCCTTCCTCTTCTTGTGAGTACAGCAGTAGCAGCAGAGAAGGATGCAAAGGAAGAAGATTTCCAGTCCCGAGATGATACTCATTCCCAGGAAGAGACCAATCTGTCCTCCTAGATCGGCAATGAGATTGACCAACTGAATTGCCTTGATATTGAAAATTGACATGGTCTTACAGTATATGCCGGTGACTCTGTCAGCACCTGGAAGTTCATCATTTCGTAGTAGATCTCGACCAGGAGAGTATTAGCCTGGTACCAGGCCACACAAGGATTCGCGTAGGTCGTATTCGGGTACAAGCGATTCTTGAACCAGGGGTCACTGGTGGAATTTCCGACCCCGTTCGGTGTCAGAGTACAGTCAGTAGGCTTGTAGTTCTTGGCAGGCCATTGGGCTGTGGAGACCGTAACAGTGTACTCTTCGGTTCTGAATTGCAGTACTGTATGTGGATGAAGAGAGTGACTTACTCGCAAGGAATGGGACAGGTACATTTATCAATGACATTGAATCCGGCAGAGTAGGTGGTCATACAATCCACTGAAAAGAAATCATTACACTCGTTGTCAAAGCAGCCCGTCTGTACGCACCGTGGACGCTGGGGAAAGCCGCCGCGCCTATTAGCTTAGTGGTTAACGCATTGGGCTATACATCTTAGCGATCCTTGTCCATGTTTTTTGAGTTTCTAAGCGGGCGATAAAGCCATCAAAGACGGCTGGTCTATTATAAATTGTGCTCATGTTCGTGTCTGTCTATCTGTGTGTCTCTTACATCCTGCTTTCGAATAAGTTCCATTGTCACAACTCGTAACAACACCGGTAGCATGCGCTAATGAAGGATCGTAGCAGTCACACTCCTTGATGATGGCCTCCTGGAGACAGGTTCGATAGCAGGCTTCCACCTGAACATCATTGGCAAGGAATAAAAAGAAGCTTACGCAATATGTTCCATTGTAATGTGTACTGGTCAGATTAGTCTGTGTAGTACAGTCTCCGTAAGGAGCAGGCTGACTCTCTGTCTTCGTGTACCGAACTCCCATAGAGGAGGCAGTACCAGGAGCAGCAAAGTATCCTGACACGTCAGGAAAGGGATCTTGATCTTGAGACTGAATGACGATGATAACTCCGGCTGCATCTGTCCATGGCAGGTAGAGAGCCTGGTCGGTTTTGAGGACCATTCGGAGACCGTACAAGGGCCCGGCTCTGCTGGACTTGTACTCTGCGTCAAAGTTGAACTGGATACATTGACCGTAAGTTGCGTCGAGGTAGGTCGAGAAGTCACTGGAAGATTTGAACTGGGGCTGAGACATGGAGACAGAGAGATAGAGAGACAATAAGACAAAGAGACAGAGGGATAGAGAGACATAGAGACACTTACGAAGAATTACAGGTCTTGGCATTGAAGGTACAACTGACTACCAGATCACTGTAATCGTAACTGATTTGCTGAAAAGTTAGATGGTCAGGCTAGCTATGAAAAGTTACAGTGTTTTTATTGATAGCCCCCAACCTCTCACTGAACAGTAGAGTCCAGTCGTACGCTGTCTGCTGTCGGTCAATGCTCAGATTAACGTTGAAACCGTAGAGCGCATTTGCTAAGGTAGCGTCTTTGAATGCATTAACCTGAGGACCTAAAGTTGACAAAGGAAATCGTTTCGCTTACAAGCTGTTCCATTTCACCACTGTTCTTCGTAGCCTCGTCGACCTTCCACGGATTCAAATTGCAGATAGTAACAGCTGGGAAGGTTCTGTCCGAATATTGGAGCTGAACCGATGTTCAGATTTCCTGTTTGACTCTTACCTCTGTGTCGGTGTTAACATTGAAAGCTAGGTATTTCAGGACCAGAACGACTACTTGCCAGATACAGCCACCCAGGGCTGCAAGAACAACAATGACCCAGAAGAGTCTGAAAATTGTCATTGGAACTGTCTCTCTCTCTCTCTAACCTGAGCCAAGTGACATTAGCTAGAGCGATATGAGGAAGGCCATGGGTAGAGGACCAGGTAGCAAAGTCATGGAAGACATATTTCAATCCTCTCATGAAGACCGAAGTCTCTGAGTTACCCGAAATCTTCTTGTCAGCTGGATTGGCAGGGTTCTGATCTTCATGTTCGACCTGTTGAATTGTTTTGGGCTGCTCCTCAGGATGGACTGACATTGGCGCAGAAGCTGCGGGAAGAATGCCGAAACTACATCGGAACCTGGCAACCTGGCCCGAATTATTCAGGAAGCGCGGGGGAACGTGAAAAAGACTTCTAGAGAAAAAAGGAATCTGACAGATACTCAGGGGATATCAAGTCCTCTAGATACCAGTCCCGAGTCTCTCTCTGTGTGTATCTTTCGTGGAGAGAGAGCTCGTCGCTCGTGTAATTGGCCTACCTGAGAGGCATCGAATTACAAAATGCTGCCAGATTGGCCATTTATCTCCTGTTCCCCGTCCGTGTGCCAAATGGCCAAATAAACAGAAGCAGACTGATGGAATGAGGTGGAGCAAGCGACTAGTTATTAGGACAGAGAAGCATAGAAACAGAGAGACAAAGAGACAGAGAGACAGAAAGACAGAGAGACTAAGAGACTGTTAGTTTGTTCCCAACTTCAATACCAAATCTTCACCTCTCTTCCCACTGAAGAACCCTCTCCCTAAAGATATTTCTGCGGCTCCCCTTCTTCTGCACCTAATCCCCCGAACAATGAGCCGGCTGTCAATTGAGTCTTTTGTCGTCTTCTTGTTTGATCAGCCGGGGCGCATCTCCCCGTCCAGCCGATCCAATGGCCGCTCGTGGTCACGCCCCAGAGTGCCCGCCCTCCAGGCCTTCTGTAGAGACTTACCCCCCTCTCATTCAGGGTTATCATGTCCCTAAACTTTTCGGTCGACCGCCTCGTTGAGAGCAAGTCCGAGACGCCGGAGACCCCAGGTACTCCGAGGACGATGGCTCAAACTCTCAGCTACTTCGATGTCTTCTTGCCACATGTTCAAGTATGACTGGCTCTGTAGTTTAGATAAGTTTCCTATTCAGATGGCCTCAACAAATCCATTCCTAGCCGGGCTGGCCGATACCCCAGGGCGATTATGGACACAGCAATGGGTCGAACTTCTACAACAGAGCAATGCAGCACAGTTTGGTAAGTTCTTTTGACTTCCTTGCACTGCCATTTTGTCTCTATTAATGACTCATTTGAGAAGGATATTCCCCCTTTGTCCTGACTTTCGATCTCCAAACAGTAGTTCTGTCAGCCTATCACTATTGTCGCTCACAGAGCCAGAGATGTCACTCTTAGAGCCAGTCAAAACAGTAGTTCTCAGCTTCTCGATGTTCAGATAACTATAAGATTTAGAACTGACCAAAGGCTACAAGTTTGCAGAAGATCACAAATCCGGAAGGTTTGGACGTTCATTCTACAACTGATAGTGAAAATGGCCCGCTTACAGTTGCTCAAAAGTTGATCAGAACCTTCGCTTTTTCCCTACAGTTGTCTTAGCAGTTGGATTTATCTCCCATCTAAAATTCATAGAAGAAATTTGCATATTATTCAAATTTGAGATCACCATAGTTTCCCATGGATCTTCGCCAGCCTTCATGCTTCGGTGAAGTTGCGCAGCGAACTTCACTACTTGTTGCGCCATCATCAAAGCTCAGATCGTTAGCTAAGTACGATTGTCTAAGCAAAACGTTAGTTTAAATAACGGATTCAATCCAAAACATGTCGAAAAATTATTAAAAACCGGCAATCACCCCTTGAACTCGAATGAAGTCGAAGTGGTGACGGTCAACTGCTCGACTCTCAGCCTCTGGCACTATTTCCTGGTTCCGATTCCAGCTCTATGCTTATTTCGAGTAATGCTGTCTCAAACTCTTAGTTCAAGTCGACACCACTTCTCCCATTTCAATCTCTATTTCTCCGCCAGTTAACAGTAGGTTTTGTCTCGCGCGCGCAACTACGGCTAATTACTCCTGTTGCTTTTTTGCACCCGGTTCAATGTTGTCTCTTTTCTTATTAACCAGGGCCCTAAATTGGCTATCGATTTGTCTCCATCACTCGTCCCTGGGCGCCGCCGGTTTGTCTCTTTCTACACAGCAAGTGTTCTTTGTCTGTCAAACAAACAGCCGAGACGCGGGCTGATGACGGAATTAGCTCGAGCACAGGAGATACGGTAGCTCGAGGCAGCTCACTTTCGGTAATTTGAGCATAGGGCTTTTCAAAGAGACAGGGAGACAGAGAGAGAGAGAGAGACAGGAAGAGGGAGACAGCGAGACAGAGAGGTTTCTTGAAAGGCGAAAACGTATAATTTAGAGGCCCTTTTCAATTGCTTCTGCCACATCTACCGTATAATTGAGGCAGGGGTGCCGACATTAAACAAATCGGCCTCATTTGACTGGGTATACTGTAATGAGTGTTTTCAGGAGAAGTTGCAGCCGGATTGTTTCTTCAGCCTCTAAGGAAAAACAAGAGGGTGAGGACAGCCTTCAGTCCCGCACAGCTCGTACAGTTGGAGAAGGCTTTCGAAGGGAATCACTACGTGGTCGGGAATGAGAGGAAGCATCTGGCGGCAAGGCTGGCTCTGTCGGAGACACAGGTAAGTAGACGAAAGAAGCTTCTCTGGTAGTAACACTTCCTACTACTATAAATAAGGGTACAAGTGTATTTACTGTAGTCGAATTCAAATAGAGTAGTTAGCAAGAAGCCATCGTAACATTGTAGCTACTGTAACTAATTACAAACGTTCAAATGTTTCCTGTTTCAGCGAAAAAAGAGCTGTAAATAGAAAGTAACAGAAAGTAGCTATCTAGAAACAGACTCGTTAAAAAACAGACAGCAACACCAGGAGAGTAACGTGATTCAGTCTCCAATTTCAGACTCAAGAACACATTTTTCAAGATTTTCATGTTCTATAAAGTTGTAGAACATAAAAATGTCTACTACTTTGTAGAATATTGTAAAGCTCGAAAATGGCGACTTGAGCCCGAAAACCTCACCATAAACCATCTAGAATGACAGACGCGGAAGGAAAGAGTTTACGCGCAACAACTACACAACTTTGTTCAACCATCTTTTGCAGGTGAAAGTGTGGTTTCAAAACCGTCGGACAAAGCACAAACGAGTACGAATCGGAGAGAATGGTGAGGCTAAAGAGGTGACATCGTCCCCTTCTCCATCACCACAGCCCGACTCTCCCGAGCCTGTCCAGAAGAAAGAGGTCTGAAGAGCTGAAGATCGTTCCCTGTAACAGTATTGACGTTGTGATCTGAGATTTCTATCGAATAAACGCTTTGACAAATAGGTCTTTCGGTCTATTTCACAGAGACGCCCTTGGCTAATTCGCCTAATCATAGACGTGTAACAGGCGTTCAGGATAGGCTCGATTGCTACCTTCACGCACCTGCGGATCAGCTGTCCTTATTTTACCGCAATCAGAGGGAGGATCGAAAAAATGGAAATGGGGGAAGCTTGTCTATCATTGTCAATGTCATTATCACTCTGTCTCTCTCTCTCTGACAAGTCTTCTGTTCAAACACCTATAATCTACCGTCATTAGCTCGACTTCCTCCCCGTCCTCAAGTGTCCATTGTCCGGTCAGTATCTTCTAGAGTTACCAAATGAGACAACGGCTAGTTGTCTACTTAGCGCGCCCGATGTTTGCGAGACAGATAAGCGGTAGTCGCTCCCCTGGTGCGAATTACGACGAGGATACGGTCAACGCAAGGGCTTAACATCCCCCAGCTTACAACGCTACAATTGTTTGAATAGAAGTAGTCCGAGAGGAGTCGGCTGCAATTACCTACCAACAGGTGTTTTGACTGTGTGTATTGCAAATAAACGGATTAATGGGCTGTCCCGAGAGTAGAGTAATGTAATCCGGCTGGCCCAGAGGGGAAATCATATCCACTAGTTGACAAGAAACCCCTTTTTCCGAAAAGATATGCGTTCCGGACTAGAGGTTCGCCAATCTCGAGGGAGCCGATAGGACAGAGAGTCACTCGACCGTCTCGAGGGAAACGGCTCCCTGAAGAGAGACGAGATTTGAACCTACAAAGTCGTCTCCCGCCAAAATAGAGTTAGAGTAGAAGCGACTGTAACTAGGGAATTAGGTACGACCTGTTAGTTCCTGTCAAGTGATTCTGGTAGCCCATCAGACGGCTCGCTTCTCAGCAGACGGTTGGTCATCGCCAGAAGAAATCTCCCTCAGAAGGTGGACAAGGAGCTACCAATCGACCTAAGACCAGGAATGGAACCAAGAGAACGAAAAAAATACGAGGCTGGAAGACTGGAGGAGATTCCCATATTCAGGTTATTTGTCTCTTTGTACCGCTCGATAGCCTACCTGTCCCTCTGTCTCTCTCTCTCTCTCTCTTTCTATCTCTATCTATCTCTATCTATCTCTCTGCATCTCTTTCTCTCTGTCTCTCTTCCTCGCTGCCTGTCTTTCTCTACCCACAGCTCTATCCCTAACCTCCATGACTATGCTCAAAGTGCCGGCCTGTGATGGTTGAGGGGAAAAGAAATGAAGGGAGAATTAATTAATTTGGCGCATGAACGTCTCTGGGGACCCGGGGGGAGACCCAATCAGCATGATCCCAGGGGGCCCTGGTTGGCCGCCCAGTGCCGCAACCCATCTCCCCAGGACAACCAACTGTACCCGCGCCCATGTCTCGACGAAAGCAACTCAACCCGAGATCTGTCAAGGTTAGTCTTCATTCATTCTATTCGAGTTTACTGTAGATTCAGGACGAGGAAAATGAGAATCCCGTGTTCAAAAAGCCTAAAGAAGAAATTGTGGAGGATTTGTTGGACTGCCAGCTATGTGAAGAGAGACTACCCTCGATCGCGGCACTTCAAGCTCATACTCTGGCCAAGCATATCCCACAGGTCAGTCTTTTCATACTCCCGAATCAAAACGTTCTCAAATAGTCCAAAAAGCTTACATTTAATGTCCAAGACCCTCAAGCGAACACATTATGCCCAAGTAGCGCGCCCTAGCAGATTGCTCCCATTTTCGGTACCAAGGACTAACTTTCCAGTCTAGAAATATTCTACATACTTGTATAGTTTGAATTGTTCTACAAATTTGCAAGACATCTTTAAATTTGAAAATGCGTTCTTAAGCCAGAAAAGTTTACTAGAGCTGTCAGCACATATTCATGCAACGTCCCTTTCAGCGAGACATGCGTAGCAACTGACTGCCAAGTTTTCGAGTAGGAGCACTGGTTTTGAGGGGTTTTAATGCTCTGCAAAGTTGTAGGGTTTGATCCTTTTTTATAACTTTGTAGAACATTGAAAAGCTTCAAAACGCTGTCTTGTACCTGTAAAAGACGCGACACGTTTGAGATTGGTTCGGAGCTAACTCTAGTGAGTACAAGATGCAAGCTTGGTGACTGAAACCAGAAGAAAGAGGTAAAGAAACAGGGAGACAGAGAGATACAATGTTTCCTTACTCCCTATTCATCTGTTCCTATACAAATTACATTAGCATCATGACTTTCGCAACCAACTCGAGCTATTTTCCCTATCTTCCTCCAAATCCCCTGAGGAGCGTCAATCGACCAATTTTTGTGTCCATTCCGGCAATTAGCCTGTCTCTTTCTTTTGGACTCGTGCCTCGTCTCGAACGCGACCTTATGTGCTTCGGCAGATGGCAGATTCCCAAGGGAGCCCGCTGGGAGGACGAGTCCGCGCTGTAAATACCCCTCAGTCTCGAATTGCCCCTTCCCCAGGCACAAGGAGAATTGGAAAAGTTTCAGACTGCCATCGAATGCCAGCAATGTGAGGCGACTTTCCCGAGTTTCACTGCCTTCGCCATGCATATGAGAAGCCACATCACGGAGCCGGAAGAAAATAGACCGAAGCTGCCCTGTAGTCGATGTGGACTTATCTTTACCGACCTCGCAGCCCGTCATTCCCATTTGATATCACATTTTGAAAGCCCTGTCTCGAGGAAGAAGTGTCTGGACTGTGGATTTGTGGCCTCGAATGCTCTGGCTTTGTCCCAGCATTCTCTAGAGAGACACTTGCAACTACAGCATGTTTGCAGCATCTGTGGGAACATTTGCGAGTCGCAAAAAGAGTTCAAGGTGGGTCAAAGTATTTCTTTGTCTCTCTATCTCTCCGTCTTTCTACCTCTCTGTTTCTCTGTCTCTCTGTACTCCATCTTTTTGTATTTCTTTATCTCTGCTTTTCTGTCTCTCTGTTTTATTTTTTGTTTTCCAGGAACATTCCGTCTCACACTCTCAAGAAGTCCTATCTTTTGAATGTACAGCCTGCAGAGTGGCCTTCGATTCTCGCGAACTCCTCGGAATCCATGTTCAGTTGGTCCATGATCGCGAGGGAGATATTTCTCCGCCTTCGGAACAGGAAAAGGAACGAGAACTGCGAGTTCTTCAGTGCTCAGTCTGTGATGAACGTTGTGTCGGAGAGGACGCTCTCGACGAACATCGTCTCTTCTCACACTGCAAGGTTCTCCGAGCCGACAGTTGTGCAGATTGCGGAGAAGCGCTGACAGACGTCGTCGATTTTGAGACTCATACGAGAAAGCATGCCAGGGATATGTATATGCACTGCGTTGTCTGCAGGTAAGCAACGATTCGAAGAATGGTAATAGATCTGATTCAGGCAGTCTCTGAGAAGCGACACGCAGTTGAGACTGCATGGAAGATTCCATATGAACAATCCCAGTGAGCCGTTGGCAGAAGATGATGGATTGGAACAACAGTGTGAGATATGCTGCAAGGTAGGCGCGGATGCTGACATAGAAACAGACAGATAGATAGAGAAATAGAGAGACAGAGAAACTTGACTGACTTTTTCAGACGCTGGTCTCCAAAGAACAGCTCTTAGTTCACGTACTGGAACATGATGCTGTCCGAGGCTGTCCCTACTGTCCTCGTACATTCCCCCTGGCTCATCAACTGCTCTCTCATGTATCTGAGCAACACTCGAAGGAGCAACCTCAGTTTTGTTGCACAGCTTGTGGAGACCGCTTCCAGTTCCAAATTCAGTATGAAGCTCACAGAATGACTCATGGACCAGCCATGTAGGTCTCTTTTGAAGAAACTCTCTATTGGGAGGTTACAGGCTTGAAGAGTCTACGATCCCGGTCTCGTTCAGCTGTTCCCATTGCTCCAAAACCTTCACCTCCGTCTCTGCCCTTCAGTCCCATTCGACATCCCATAGGGAGGGGATCATTAGACGTTGCCCAGTGTGTTCGCTCTCCTTCAACACTCTGTCCCGATACGAGAACCATGTGAGGAAACATGCCAACACGAGCAGCTGTATCTGTCAGATATGTGGGACTGGGTTCACAAGGTTTGGCATAGATATTCTGTCCTAAAGAGGCTTTTAGACGAGACGATCTGGATCAGCATATGAAAATCCACAAGGGAAACCTGGAACTTGGAAGACATCGCCACTAGACACTTATCGGACAGAGTAACAATCATAATTTATGCGCAAAGTTCAATGAACTTTCTTCACGATCTTCTCTTGCCGTGCTCCTTGATGAAGTCCAGAGTACGCTTCTTCGATTGATCCATGGCCTGCTCCATGCGTGCAGTAAGGAACTTGGTTACGTCGCAAAGCTGCCCAGTGGCTTTAGTCTTGGTCTGAGAGAGCTTGGCCTAAAATTCAAGGCTTTTTTTACCAAAAAAAAAAATGACTCACTCTAGCTTCCTCTTTGCTCAGGTGCAAGTTCTTGCCTACAGCCGCAATAGTTGGCATGATCCATCTGCTCGAGGTTTCCGTGTAGGTTTCAGCACAAAAGTGCATGGCAGTAGAGACGGCGGTCACGTGAGTCGCAGTTGCCATGACCTGATCCTCTAGTAACTTCGATCCAGTCGCGGCTTGCTGAAAGTAGGAAGTGATTGAACTTCGATAGACCTTGTATTACCTCGTCAGCAATCTCCGTAAACATTTTTATGTTTTTCGCAAGAATGTCACTGGCCATATACTGAAGTTTTAGTAAATGTACATTGTTCACTAAGCCCACCCTGAAAGAGTAGAAGAAGCGAGACATCTTTATCCAGACTTCCTTGGCCTCAGTCAATAGAACCATTCCCTTTTCCAGATATTCAATTATTTCTGCCAACTCAGCTGTCTGCAGATTTAGTGTCGACAACCTGCTGACTAGGGCATTGATGCGCAGACTGGATTGGAGCATCTTCTCCCGAAGTTCCTCGGCCATTCTGCTCTGAATCTCGTACTGTTGTCTTAGCGCATCGACGTTTTTCTGAGCTCGGGAATCATCAGTTGAAAGACAAGCAGTATACAGCAAGTGTTTCTGCGATTCCTCCACCTCCACCGCCATTGCTACCGCCAGATTGTTGTTGTTGAGCAGTTGCTGCTGTTTCTTGATCAACGACAGTCTTCAGCTCGTCAACAGCAGCAGTGACGCCGTCCTTCCAGGCCCCATCAAAGTCCGAAAGACCTTCCAGTTTCGACATCAACTCTTTAGCCTGAACAGTTGTCATTCGATTGTACTAGCGTTTGTTTCGAGTTCTCTAGCCTGTCGGTACCCCTGCAGGACCCGTGCAAACATCGGATACTCAGTCAAGGTTTGGTTAAATAACTGCCATTTTTGTCTTGAAAACGGGTAAATTCAAAATCTTACGGAACCTTGTTCACAGTCATGTGTGCCAACTTTCCAATATCCAATTCGGCAGCCGTTTGAAGAAATGTGAGCAGTTCTTCTTTGTTGGCCTGTTTGCCCTGAGTCTGCAGTTTGGAAACGATTCCATTCCAGAAGGTTTTGGCACATTGGAAACGATTCCGTTCCAGAAGGTTCTCTGATGTTGCCTGTACCGAATTTCGTATAAGCCCAAGAGATAGAACTGACCGCTGCAATGCTTCCAGCTGACTTTTGCTTCCCTCCCTTATTGAGAAAATCGCTAAGCAGGTTTTTGATGTTGAAACTTTTGAAAATGTCCGTTACGGTATCGGTTATGGCGGCGACGAAGAGAAACCCGAGGTTCCCCATCTTCTTTACCTGTTTCTATAAATAACGACCTTTAAAGTGTTCCTGAACACCTACATCATAATCATTCAAAGTTTTCTTAACCCGCTCTCTCATTTCCTGTTCGTCTTTCTTGATCTGTTCCGCGTATTCTCGTTCTGCAACGGCCTCTCCCTCGTAGGCGATCTTCATCTGTTCCTTCTTCGCCCTCTCCATCCTGCTGTTAGATTGACAGGTCAGACAGCCACGATGCAGCTCTTGCAACATCTGGAAACGAAAGCCTTACACAACACGATTGGCAGTCCAGCGTAAGTTTTACTGTCAGAATAAGGCACCGAGTTCGATAATGGCAAGGAACTTAACAGTAACAAGGGTGTTACCCTGACTTGTCGATGCCTATCAAAATATTTTGGTAGCCATTCAGATGACTGGCTTCCCAGCAGACGGCTCGTCATCATCAGAAGAAACCTGTGTAGAAGACGAGTAATGTTCTGATGGACCGAAGACCAGGACTGAAACTAGGAGTGCAAGGCGGAGACTACGAGGATAGACTGGCAGAATGGTGCAGGAGATCGGCACAGTTGTATATCTTTTTACTTTGCTTGATAGCCTATCTGTGTCTGTATCTCTCCTTTAATCTGTCTCTCTCTCTCTCTGTCGTCACCTTTACTTTGTTAGCTAAGTATTCAACGCGACCATACTGAAGATAAGACTCATAACGAACAATGAATGCGCTCGTTAACTGAACTTACTTCAATAGTTCTTCTGAACTTTATCACAACCGTCCCCGCTTCAGTGGCACAAACTTCGGCAGCATCACTGAGCCTTTTCAGATAGATATTGAGCATGAAGGCCCGCGCTTTCCTTTCATCCTGCGTAAAAATACTGTCGGTGGTCAAAAAACAAAGACAAACCGATGACAACAATTTGATTGTGCTCCCTAGAACGCTTGGAACCGCAATCAGATTCAACTTTACTCGATTCATACTTGTGTCAGCTTGAACAAAGGAATCACGCATGTTCTCAACCATCTGAATCAATGATGCGCGGAAGCTTCTGAAATACGGGGTTTCAAAAACAGTCTATACCATACTTTGGAGATGTGAGAACCTTGAACTGCTCGATAGGCATCAGATCAGAGACCAAAGAAACCTCTGGCACCAGAGCAGCTATTTGGACGAGGTTTTCGGCAATGAGAACAGCCTAGAAGACAGTATTACTTGTTTTCAAACCTACTTTAGATTTTCAGTGTCTATGTGTGTCTGTCTGAATTCTATTGTTGACACTAGGAGTTTGTAAGCGAGAGACTAGGGATCCGACTCTGCTCGAAGTCTAGTTTTTTTTTAAAGCAGGATTTTGCAGCTATTTTTAAGCTGATTATTAATATGCAATCATAATTAAGGATTCCAATCTTCAAAATAAGTTACAGAGCTTGAAAATTTTTGCGAAAAAGTGGTGTTTATATTACTAACAACAAGAGACGCCCCACGCGACCCGAGTACGATTCCCGTGGGTGGCAAACTTTTGCAATATGCTATTTTTAGAAGACAAACGCAAGGGAAAGCAGCCCAAAGGTGAGAAACGAACAGGTTTACATAATTATTCTCCCCAAAGGGGATAAACAATCTCTATACTCCACAAAATTATAGCACCAGAACCTCCAGTTCATCAAAGCACCTTACCTCTTGGGAGGCTCCAATGCTGGCCATTTCATTCACAAGATTAGCAGACTCCTTGAGACCGAGTATTATTTTAAGCTAAGCAGTATGATAATCCCGCAAGGGCTGTGAACTTACCTCATACTCGGAATCGATTTCTCCCAAGGCGTTCTGAAAGTTCGCATCGGTGTAGTTCTAAAATAATCGTCACTGTCAGTTAGGCTAGTTTACACCTTTTTAGGAACATCCGGACAGAAGCTCGATGATCTTACTACACGAACACTGCTTGAAGCAGTTACTGGCAGGTAGAGTAGAAAGCACAGCAATGGTATAAACATGGTGCAGAGGTCAAACGCTACTTTTTGTCCGTATTTGAAGAGTCGTCCAGTAGTGTGATAACAGCGGTGAGATGTTTTGGCCGGAAGGGTGGTATCGACACAGCTGCGGGTTCGGTTGATTTAGCCATCGTACCACCATTTATCTTGTAAGGATCAACAGCTGGGAAAAGTTTAGCAGCAACGATCTTCAGACAGAATTTCTCAGGAAAAATGCTTAACGTTTTCTTCCAGAATCTTCGAAGGTCAAAATACCCAAATTTAAACTACAAATTTGGTCAAAAGATAGTACACCACCCTCAAGATAAACAAGAAGTGATTCTCGGAAGAAGATCAGTAACCGAACAACTGTCGAGAAGAACGCGCGATTACGGTACTCAGGACCTTGCGGGGGATGGCCAACTGTTCTAGTTTTCCACAACACAATGATTGGTAGCCTCCGTTCCGATCATGGTTCTGTTACTCACTTCTTTTCTGTCTCCTCTGTTTGTGGTCTATAGCTGAAATCTCCTTGGTTTGTGATAGACTGCCAGTTCGGGGTTACAGAGCGACTTTCTCTTATTGAGTCGCGAGTCGCTCCGCCAGTACAATACGAACACGCACATTGTCCGTGTTCGTATTGTAACTCGAACTGTTTGTCTCTTCTAACTCGGCTTGTCAACTCTACTCTGGGATAACACACGCCAGAAAAGGCCAAAAACATTATCAGGTGTTATCCAGATTATAGTTTATATGTGTCACAGATGGACGCCTTTTGCCAAGTGTAAAGGTGGTCACGGACTGAATTTTATCATGCGACAAGGCAGGACGACAGGTCAGCACCGACGAAGTCTAGGAGACCCCCCGACATCTGCTCTACTTTCGCTCTATCGTCAACGTTTTGAAATGAATGACTTTGCTTTTAGCACTTTTTTGAGGCCGGCAGCACATTATTGCGATAAATGTATTTATGGGCTGAGATGCAAACAGCACTGACCGAGTCACTGTTTAAAGAGACAACTGTTTTTGCACCTCCTCTGTAATGCTTTCTAACCAGGCCCATATTATAAATGCTAAGGTAGCAGCAGGACACGACGCTTTCCGGTGTTCTCTGGACGTCTGCAGCCATGAAGCGCCACGACATACTGCAGATTCTCAGCTCTTTTGCTGCTCTTATGTTCGCGGTAAACTATGTAATTTTCCTAGTGACCAATTTCAGGCAGCGGACCCTCTAGCTGGAATGGATCAAGCTATAGCTGTGACTCCTCAAAGGGCGGTCAGAGTTGTGCAGGTGCGATCCTTGCTGTTTTAAAAGGAAGAAAAAATAACAACTTTTAAGATTTCCGAACAAGCGAACACTATCGCCCAAACATCTTTCAACCCAGCAGCTGCTGCCGACTTCAAGGCGAAATATGCTGCACTGCTTCAGACAGAGAAGGACATTGGAGCTGAGATCAACAACATTGTCGGGCTCAGTGGTCAGATTAACGATCTGCATCATCAGATCCTTGTTCGAAAAGGACAGGAGGAGGCCAACATCAACGATCTGAACGCACAAATCCATCGAATAGCAGCTGATGTACATGCCAATGAGCAGCATCTTGCCAACCTCAATGCTGAGCTGGCTAATGTAAGTCGATGAGTTTTCAAGGTTCAGCCTCGACCTTTAGGCAGAGGCACAGTTGGCTGAAGCTGAACACAAGCTGGAAAAAGCCGAGAAAGAGAGAAAGAAGAAGAGAAAGGGATGGAGAACAATTTCTCGTGAGTCGAAAATTATTTTCTGTATTTAAAGAAATCTAGCCGTTCATTGGGTGGGTCGTGTGATCGATCATTTCAAGAAGGAAGTTCCAAAGCGACGGCGGCTTCGGGACTCGGTAAGAGACACTAGGAACAGGGTAGCAAGTAAGAGTTGTGGGCAAACACAGATAAAAGACACTTTCAGCGGCTCGAGACGAAAGTAATAATCAGAAACAGCACCTACAGAACCAGTTGGCAGCTGCTCAACACATCGTCGCCGTTAATAATGACCTCTTGCATCGAATTAACACCCTTCTCAATCGCGGAAATGTGGCCAAGGAACAGCTGACGGGCATGCATCTCTATCTCGGTCGTCTTCATCCTCACATGGAAGTCATCAACAAGAATCTGGAACTGGTTGATCAGCTGGCTGAGAAGACTGCTGCCGAATTTACTCGAATCCTCAAAGATTCACTCGCCACTTTGCAGAAGTTCAACAACGGTCAACAGACTGAAATCGCCAAGTTTCAACAGATCATTGGATAAATATGAAGATATTATTCAAAATTTATTTGCTGCAAAATGCTTTTCTGACTTACATCTTGCGGGGCCTCTCGGCTTCAGATCGTCTGAATGAGTCCGCTGTTGACAATACGTATGTGACAGATTGAGCCTAATTGTGTTAAGTAAAGATACAATGTTTGGTTACACTGAAATAAGCAACTCTAGACAGGCAGACGGAGAGACAGAGAGAATACAATAACTTTAAACATATTTTATTCAGAAGGCAAGATCTTCCAGCGACTAGACTCTCTTGACATCTTCTCTTCCTATGGGTCGATCAGACGAAGGGTCCCCTGTCCTGTTCCTCATCCTCTCCCTTCTGCCTGTTGCCCTCGCTCACTTCCTTCTTCTCCTCTGGCCCATTCCCCAGAGCAGTAGCAGCTCCTTCTCTTCCTTACCGGCCACCATCCAGTCCTGCGGACTACAATTACAGCATGTTTGCAGCATCTGTGGGAACATTTGCGAGTCGCAAAAAAAGTTCAAGGTGGGTCAAAGTATTTCTTTGTCTCTCTATCTCTCCGTCTTTCTACCTCTTTGTTTCTATGTCTCCCTGCCTCCCTGTCTCACTGTTTCTCTGTCTCTCTGTAATCCGTCTCTCTATCTTTTTGTATTTCTTTATCTCTGCTTTTCTGTCTCTCTGTTTTATTTTTTGTTTTCCAGGAACATTCCGTCTCACACTCTCAAGAAGTCCTATCTTTTGAATGTACAGCCTGCAGAGTGGCCTTCGATTCTCGCGAACTCCTCGGAATCCATGTTCAGTTGGTCCATGATCGCGAGGGAGATATTTCTCCGCCTTCGGAACAGGAAAAGGAACGAGAACTGCGAGTTCTTCAGTGCTCAGTCTGTGATGAACGTTGTGTCGGAGAGGACGCTCTCGACGAACATCGTCTCTTCTCACACTGCAAGGTTCTCCGAGCCGACAGTTGTGCAGATTGCGGAGAAGCGCTGACAGACGTCGTCGATTTTGAGACTCATACGAGAAAGCATGCCAGGGATATGTATATGCACTGCGTTGTCTGCAGGTAAGCAACGATTCGAAGAATGGTAATAGATCTGATTCAGGCAGTCTCTGAGAAGCGACACGCAGTTGAGACTGCATGGAAGATTCCATATGAACAATCCCAGTGAGCCGTTGGCAGAAGATGATGGATTGGAACAACAGTGTGAGATATGCTGCAAGGTAGGCGCGGATGCTGACATAGAAACAGACAGATAGATAGAGAAATAGAGAGACAGAGAAGGGAAACCTGGAGCTTGGAAGACATCGCCACTAGACACATATCGGACAGAGTAATGATTATAATTTATGCGCAAAGTTCAATGAACTTTCTTCACGATCTTCTCTTGCCGTGCTCCTTGATGAAGTCCAGAGTACGCTTCTTCGATTGATCCATGGCCTGCTCCATGCGTGCAGTGAGGAATTTGGTCACGTCACAAAGCTGCCCAGAGGTTTTGGTCATGGTCTGAGAGAGCTTGGCCTAAAATACAAGACTTTTTTTTACAAAAGAAACTCACTCTAGCTTCCTCCTTGCTCAGGTGCAAATTTTTGCCTACAGCCGTAATAGTTGGCATGATCCATCTGCTCGAGGTTTCCGTGTAGGTTTCAGCACAAAAGTGCATGGCAGTAGAGACGGCGGTCACGTGAGTCGCAGTTGCCATGACCTGATCCTCTAGTAACTTCGATCCAGTCGCGGCTTGCTGAAAGTAGAAAGTAATCGAACTTCGATAGAATTTGTCTTACCTCGTCAGCAATATCCGTAAACATTTTGATGTTTCTTACAAGAATGTCGCTGGCCATATACTGTAAAGGTTTTGTAAATGTACACAGTTCAATAAGGCTACCCTGAAAGAATAGAAGAAACGGGACATCTTTATCCAGACTTTCTGAGCCTCAGTCAACAGGACCATTCCCTTTTCCAGATATTCAATGATTTCTGCCAGCTCAGCTGTTTCCAGATTTAGTGTCGACAACTTGTTGACTAGGGCATTGATACGCAGACTGGATTGGAGCATCTTCTCCCGAAGTTCCTCGGCCATTCTGCTCTGGATCTCGTACTGTTGTCTTAGCTCATCGACGCCTTTCTGAGCTCGGAAATCATCAGTTGAAAGACTATAAGTATACAGCAAGTGTTTGTGTGATTCCTCCTCCACCACCACCACCACTGCTACCGCCAGACTGTTGTCGAGCAGTTGCCGATGCTTCTTGATCAACGACAGTCTTCAGCTCGCCAACCGCAGCAGTGACGCCGTCCTTCCAGGCTCCATCAGCGTCCGAAAGACCTTCCAGTTTCGACATCAATTCTTTGGTCTGAACAGTTGTCATTCGCCTGTACCAGAGTTTGTTTCGAGTTCTCTAGCCCGTCGGTATTCCTGGCAGGATCCGTTACCCGTGCAAACATCGAATACTTAGCCAAGTTTTAGTTAAAGAACTGCCATTTTTGGCTTGAAAACGGGTAAATTCAAAATCTTACGCAACCTTTTTCACAACCATGTGTGCCATTTTTCCAAAATCCGTATCGATAGCCGTTTGAAGGAATGTGAACAGTTCTTCTTTTTTGATCTGGTTAGCTTGAGTCTGCAGCATGGATACAATTCCATTCCAGAAGTTTCCGGCTTCTCGCTCTGATGTTGCCTGTACCGTATATCGTATAAGTCCAAGAGATAGAACTGACCGCTGCAATGCTTCCAGCTGACTTTTGCTTCCCTCCCCTATTGAGAAAACCGAGAAAACTATTGCTGAGACCTCGCAAAACGTCAGACACGGTATCGGTTATGACGGCGACGAAGAGGTACCCGAGGTTTCCCATCTTCTTTACCTGTTTCTATAAATAACGAACTTCTAAGTGTTCCTGAACACCTACATCATAATTATTTAAAGTTTTCTTGACTCGCTCTCTCATTTCCTTCTCGTCTTTCTTGATCTGAGCCGTGTATTCTCGTTCTGCAGCGGCCTCTCCCTCGTAGACGATCTTCATCTGTTCCTTCTTCGCTTTTTCCATTTTGCTGTTAGATTGACAGGTCAGACAGCCACGATGCAACTCTTGCAACATCTTAAAATGAAGACCTTACGCAATACGATTGGCAGGTCAGCGTAGGTTTTACAGTCAGAATAGGGTACCGAGTACGACAATGGGAACAAACATAACTGTAACAAAGGTGTTACCCTGACTTCTCGATGCCTGTCAAAAAATTCTGGTAGCCATTTAGATGGCTAGCTTCCCAGCAGACGGCTCGTCATCGTCGGAAGGAACCTGCGAGCATTGTTTCGATGGACAGAAGACCAGTACTGGAACTAGGAGAGCAAAACGGAGGCTACGAGGATAGACAGTGGTAGAATGTTGCAGGAGAACGGCACAGCCAGGTTGTTTATCTCTTTACTTTGCTCGATAGCCTATCTGTCTCTGTTTATCTGCCTCTCTCTCTAACTCTGTCTCTCTGTCGCTCACAACCTTTACTTTGTTAGCTAAGTTTTCAACGCGATAATACTAGAGGTAAGTTTCATAGCAAACAATGAATGCGCTCGCTGACTGAACTGAACAAACCAACTTACTTCAATAGTTCGTCTGAACTTTGTCACAACCGTCTCCGCTTCAGTTTCACAGACTTCGGCAGCAATATTGAGCCTTTTCAGATAAATGTTGAGCATGAAGGCCCGCGCTTTCCTTTCATCCTGTGTTAAAAGACTGTCGGTGATCAAAAAACAAAGACAAACCGATGATAACAGTTTGATTGTGCTTCTTAGAACACTTGGAACCGCAATCAGGTTCAACTTTACTCGATTCATACTTGTGTCAGCTTGAAGAAAGGAATCACACATGTTGTCAACCATCTGAATCAATGATGCGCGGAAGCTTCTGAAGTACGAGATTTCAAAAACAGTCTAAGCCATACTTTGGAGAAGTGAGAATCTTGAACTGCTCGATGGGCATCAGATCCGAGACCAAAGAAACCTCTGGCACCAGAGCAGCAATTTGGACGAGGTTTTCGGCAATAAGAACTGCCTAGAAGTCAGTACTACTTGTTTTCAAATCTACTTCTGATTGTCAGTGTATCTATGTGTGTCTGTCTTTCTGTCTGAAGTCTTGTAGGTACTAGTTTGGACGCGAGGGACTAGGGGTTCGATGCCGCTCGAGGTCTAATTTTTTTAAAGTATCATTTTGTAGCTATTTTTAAGCTGATTATTAATGTGTAATCATAATGAGGGATTTTAATCTTCAAAATAAATTACAGAGCTTGAAAGTTTTAGCGAAAAAGTCGTGTATATATTACTAACAATAAGAGACGCCCCGTGCGACCCGAGTTCGATTCCCGTGGGGGACAAACTTTTGCAATAAGCTATTTTTAGAAGACAAACGCAAGGGAAGGCAGCATAAAGGTGAGAAATGAACATGTTTACATCATCTTTCTCCCCAAAGGAGCGGTAGACAATCTCTATACTTCATAAAAATTAGAGCACCAAAACCTCCATATTATCAAAGCAGCTTACCTCTTGGGAAGCTCCAATGCTGGCCATCTCATTCACAAGATTAGCAGACTCCTTGAGACCGAGTATTATTTTAAGCTAAACAGTACTTGGTAATCCAGCAAGGATTGTGAACTTACCTCATACTCGGAATCGATTTCTCCCAAGCCCTTCTGAAAGTCTGCATCGGTGTAGTTCTAAAACAATCGTCACTGACAGTTAGACTAGTTTACACCTTTTTAGGAACATCCGGACAGAAGCTCGATGATCTTACTACACGAACACTGCTTGAAGCAGTTACTGGCAGGTAGAGTAGAAAGCACAGCAATGGTATAAACATGGTGCAGAGGTCAAACGCTACTTTTTGTCCGTATTTGAAGAGTCGTCCAGTAGTGTGATAACAGCGGTGAGATGTTTTGGCCGGAAGGGTGGTATCGACACAGCTGCGGGTTCGGTTGATTTAGCCATCGTACCACCATTTATCTTGTAAGGATCAACAGCTGGGAAAAGTTTAGCAGCAACGATCTTCAGACAGAATTTCTCAGGAAAAATGCTTAACGTTTTCTTCCAGAATCTTCGAAGGTCAAAATACCCAAATTTAAACTACAAATTTGGTCAAAAGATAGTACACCACCCTCAAGATAAACAAGAAGTGATTCTCGGAAGAAGATCAGTAACCGAACAACTGTCGAGAAGAACGCGCGATTACGGTACGCGAGAACCAAAAGCTCTCGCGGGAGATGGCCAACTGTTCTAGTTTTCCAGTTTCTCACAATGATTGGTAACCTCCGTTCCGATTATGGTTCTGTTACTCTCTTCTTTCCTATCTCCTCTGCTTGTGATTCAAATAGCTGAAAGACAGTACACCACCCTCAAGGCCCGTGATTTGTGGTAGACTATCTGTTCTGGATGGCAAGTTAGAACGACTTTCTCTTTTTAAGAGGTAGCCAGTCGCTTACGCTCCTGGCGGAGCGGCTCACAATGTCGCTGTTCGTTTTGTAACTTGAACTGTTTAATTCTTCTAGCTCGTCTTGTCACCTCTAATCTGGGATAACACTCGCCAGAAAAGACCAAAAACATTGTTAAGTGTTATCCAGATTGGAGTTCACATGTGTCGCAGATGAAAGCCTTTTGCCAATTGAAGGTAGAATAGGTCGCGAACTGAATTTCATCATGCGACAAGGCAGAACGACAGGTTAGCCCCGACGAAATCTAAGAGACCTCTTGACATTTGCACTACTTTCTCCTTATCGTCAAAGACCAAATTAGGAGCGTTTTAAAATGAATGATTTTACTTTTTGGTACATATTGGGGCCGGAAGCACACTATCGCGATAAACGTGTTTATGGGCTGAGATGCAAACAGCACTGACCGAGTCACTGTTTGAAGTGACAACTGTTTTTGCACCTGCTCTGCAATGCTTTCTAATAACGCTTATACTATAAATACTAAGGTAGCAGCAGGACACGACGTTTACCGGTGTTCTGCGGACGTCTGCAGCCATGAAGCGCCACGACATGCTGCAGATTCTCAGCTTATTTGCTGCTCTCATGTTCGCGGTAAACTTTGTAATTTTCGGCCTAGTGACCAGTTTCAGGCAGCGGACCCTCTAGCTGGAATGGATCAAGCTGTAGCTGTGATTCCTCAAAGGGCGGTCATAGTTGTGCAAGTGCGTCTCTTGCTGTTTTAAAATAACAAGTTTCCAGATTTCCGGACAAGCCAACACTATCGCCCAAACAACTTTCAATCCAACAGTTGCTGCCGACTTCAAGGCGAAATATGCTGCGCTGCTCCAGACAGAGAAAGACATTGGAGCTGAGATCAACAACATTATCGGGCTCAGTGGCCAGATTAACGGTCTGCATCAACAGACCCTTGTTCGAAAAGGACAGGAGGAGGCCAACATCAACAATCTGAACACACAGATCCATCGAATGGCGGCTGATGTACATGCCAATGAGCAGCATCTTGCCAACCTCAATGCTGAGCTGGCTAATGTAAGTCGATAAGTTTCTAAGGTTCAGTCTCGACCTTTAGGCAGAGGCACAGTTGGCTGAAGCTGAGCGCAAGCTGGAAAGGGCCAAGAAAAAGAAGAAGAGGGGGAGCAGGTGGAACCGTAAGTCAAAGATTATTTCCTGTATTTAAAGAAATCTAGCCATTCATTGGGTGCGTCGTGCGATCAAACATTTCAGTAAGGAAGTCCCAAAGCGACGGCGGCTTCGGGACTCGGTAATGGACACTAGGAACAGGGTAGCAGGTAAGAGTTGTGGGCAAACACAGTTCAAAGACGCTTTCAGCGGCTCGAGACCAAAGTAACAATCAGAAACAGCACCTACAGAACCAGTTGGCAGCTGCTCAACACATTGTCGCCGTTAACAATAACCTCTTGCAGCGAATTAACACCCTTCTCAATCGCGGAAATGTGGCCAAGGAACAGCTGACGGGCATGCATCTCTATCTCGGCCGTCTTCATCCTCACATGGAAGTCATCAATAAGAATCTGGAACTGATCGATCAGCTGGCTGAGAAGACTCCTGCCGATTTCACCCGAATTCTCCAAGATTCACTCGCCACGTTACAGACGTTCAACAACGGTCAACTGACTGAAATCGCCAAGTTCCAACAGATCGTTGGATAAGCATAAGACTCGACCCAAAACCTCTGTGCTTGTATTTATTCAAAACATATTTGCTGCAAAATGCTGTTTTGACTACATATTACAGGGACTGCCGGCTTTAGAACGTCCGAATAAGTATGACAGCCCACTGTTGACGGTACGAATGTGACAGATTGAGCCTAGCTCTGTTAAATTCCGATACAATGTATGGTTACACTGAAATAAGCCACTTTAGACAGACAGACAGAATACAACAGCTTTAAACATATTTTATTCAGAAGGCGAGATCTTCCAGCGACTAGACTCTTTTGACATGTCCTCTTCCTATGGGTCGGTCAGGCGAAGGGTCCTTTGTCCTCTTCCTCATCATTCTCTCAGCTTCTTCTTTACCTTACCAGTTCAGCTCATAGTCAGATCGACGTTCCTCTTCTTGGCCGTCTGGATCAGATGCGCCTTGATCGGATCGTATCTGGGCTCCTCTTAGTATTCGAGCTCGTTCAGATGCTCGATTATCAGGTACATCTACTACGGGATAGAGAGAGACAGTTAGGTCAGACAGAAAAGGGCAAGAGGAGAAATATTGTCAGACAGGGAGAGAGACAGTGGCAGCGAGTTCAGTTGAAAAAGAAAGGAACTTTAGGAGAACCGTAGTCAGAGACAGAGAGAGGTAAATATGCCAGAAAAGGAATGCCTATCTATAGAGTTGACAAACTTTTGCAAAACTACCCTAAGGCAGAAATTGAGGCCAATCTTTCCGTGCGCGAGCGAAGAGACAGTACAGGTGGGACGAATGCGATGTGAAAGATATTTTGGCGAGCGCGATAGTGGGCTGATGCGGTGACTTTGCAGGTTTGCAATATTCTGCAAATTTGTAGAGCGAATCGTGATCTCCAACTTTGGAAAACATCAAATTTGCGAAAAATGAGTGCTTGAGCCCGAAAAATGAAGAAAGATACGATACAAAAAGGAAAGTAAATGGAACCTTCCCGGTATCTATCTAGATTGATTACGTTTTATTATCGGGAGAAGAATAACATCTTTTTCTTTGAGAATCAGGTAGTTTTCCTCGTAGTGGTACTTAGTGAACCAGGCCTCGTCGCCACAGAACAGCTCCTTATTTATGATCACCCGACTCTTTCCGCCCTCTTCTAGGCGAGTCTCTTGGCACGGTCGAAGATCTAGTTTAAAATGTTCTCGCGTCTCTGTCTGTCTGTCTGAAGCCAATATTGCCAATTAGTGAGCACTATTTTGTGCGCACACTAATTGTTGGCAAGTCAAGCTAAATCGAGTCAGTTTGGCAGATAGCTTCGTTGGGAGGACGTTGCTCCTGCCACGGTATCTCGATTGTAGGGAATGCGGACAGGTTGAAGTGGGAGGAAAGGGTCACGACAGTTGGACAGAAGAAAGTAGAAATCGAGCAGTTTTGGAAGATTATTACTGGCATAGAGCCCCAAGGGGCGTTAGCATTACTTGTATCGAAAAACTCTGGGGAACTAATTTGTTGCAGTTCCTTTCAATAGTTTGTTTTCTGATAGTTAGCGAGCAAAAGTATTGTTCCTTTGAATAAAGTTCGAATTGCAAGCTCCTAATCGAAGTGGACTACAATTAGAGGAAAGCAGATTGCTCGCTATCAGGATCGAAGAACTTGTACTGTCTTCACTCCTCCTTGTTCCTGCTAGCTCCTGTGGAGATGAATTGTAGAACGAGAAAATGACTTTGGTTGCAGACAGGTAAGCCGAGTATAAGCCAAAAGAATCATCCAGAAAATGTCAGCAAACTCGTGCTAGAGAAGCATATTAGAGGAGTAAGCAGAGATAATAGAGGGATCTATAAGTTTCTTTACTTATCAACCTTTTGCCCATGGGACTAAGCGACTTCTAGGGGCAAATAGACAAAAAAACAGGCTCAACTTACCGTTTTTCGAAAAAGTATCCAAGGCGTCGGAATAGGCTGGCAAACGTTGTCGGAGAAGCAGAGATTTAGAAGATTAATCGGAAAGAGAAATAAATACTTTATAGACAGTTAGTTACAGTCACCACCAATAGGAGGCAAGAGACGAATTATTTGGAATTCACTGGAATGGCCTAGTCATTGAAAAAGGTTATTTTTTGGATGCTGCAATCTGTTGGAGATGACTGGCCAGCATCTTTCCGACTATGGCATTGTCACTAGCCACTTCAATGGACTTTTTCTCTACAGCTATCAGTACAAGATCTTTGCGGGACCGGGTCTGACAGGTGTACTTCTGAAATTATTGATATAGCATTCTGGAAGATGTACTCACCCCCTCAGCCATCTTGTATCCATTGACGACTCCTAGAATACTCTCCTCATCCAGAGCATTCTCCAATTGGAGAGTATGACGATTCAGACCAGAGAGTCTCTGTCTCTCTTTGGCCGCCTCGTCTGAAGTGATCTTGACAGGTTGGACCTGTTCTCCTAGGGGGATCTCCAAGGTTATCGTCCTTCCGAGCTCGTCGTCCTCTCTGGTTAGTCGCCATTCTCTCTGCTTCCCGCTGTCAGCCAAATCTACGTAGATTGTCATGGTGGTCGAGATTCCAGCTTCCAGACCGGCTATCTGAACAGGAATTGGTCAAAAACTCCTCATATACACAAAAAACTGTTGTCAATTGTGGGATCGAAATAGGGTTGTTTTTTTGTATTGCGGGCTTGACAGTGAAGCTGCGGCACTAGGGAAAGGACGCGCGAACTTTCTGCTAGCTATTCCAACGTACGCATTTCGTAAATGGATAAGATACGATCCAAAATGATTTGTCAGGCTGCGGATGCAATTCTCAGAAAACTACAAACCTTGCTGTTGCCACTGAAGTCAATCTTGTCACTCGGGGCCAGTGTAATATTCTGGAGCTCGCGGTCCGATGCGTTCTTGACAGTGAAGCAAAGCGGCGTGTACTGGGATTTGTTGACTCTGGGGAATGAGAGTGACAGCTCGATACCGTCGCCTTCAACCACATTTAGTAGACTCTTCTCGACCGTCTGGAAATGTTATATTAGAGAAACAGAGCCAGAGGCACAGTGAGAAAGAGACACAGAGACAGAAAGACATACAGTATATCCTGGCAAAACTGTTGCATGTTTGAGAGAATCTATTAACCCACCGATTCAGCCTGACTATCCATCAATGTCCTGCAACCGGCAGCCGAGAAATCCAAATCAAGCAAGAGGTCCATGGCATTTTGTTCGGGTTTCGGTTTAGTCTGTACTTTTGGCGCGTGCCCATTGACCGGTCGGGGTTCTGGAAGATATGTTTTTCTAGAAAGTTGTCCGCACTTACGCTTCTTGGACTTTGACTGAACAACCTTGACCTCTTCCTCCGATTCCTCTTCTTCACTCTCATTCTCATCACTCTCCTCCTCGTCCTCATCCTCTTCATCTTCCTCTTGTTCACTGTCCTTTTCAGCCTCACTCTCCTCATCCTCGTCCTCATCTTCGTCCTCGTCTTCCTCCTCCTCGCTCTCTTCCTCATTCTCCTCTTCTTCCTCCTCGTCCCATTTGAACTCGTTCGGAGAGTTCTGTTCCTTTCTCAGATTGGCATCGCTAGAGACCTCTGGGAAAGCCGGGAGATCCTTGTATCGAGAACAACGTTGATTCAGGACATGGCTAAGTGTGCCCAGCTGGAGCTGGTCTCTTTCCTTGAAGCTGCTAGATAAGGCTGGAGTCGGTTTTTTGTAGTTGAAAATCTCCTCGGCATGTTTTGACAATATTGTGGTATCCAGCAAGAGCTTGCGAAGGAATCGACAGCGATCACGGACATCGTAGCTGGTGTCGTAGCGAGCCATTTGAAGGACGTATTCTACTAGCTTGCTACAGCTTTCTCGATCGGTTAGCCAGAGTTTTACGGCCAGCTTTAGCGTCTCGACCTGGAAAACATTGGATATACAGTTGGCAGCCCAAATTTGGGAGGAACGCTGCGGATAACGTCTTTTTCGGACCCGAGAACTCATTTACGAGTTTTGTGATGTTTTGCAAAATTGTAGAGGAAATCGAATGCTACATCTTTGCAGAACATTACAAGTTCAAAAAATGACTGCTGGGGATCGAATAACAAAAAACAAAATTTGCCCGCGTCTCTGTGACAAGTTCAAGGCGCGTCGAGGGACATTACTCGCTCAAAAGTATCTTTCCAAGCTTCAAAATGTTCTGCAAAGTCGCAGAGCAGAATGGGAGCTACAATTTTGTAAAACATCGCAACTTTGGAGAATGACGTATTGAGCGCAAAAAAGAAGAGACACGTTGGGGCGCCGCAACATTGGCAAAAAGTCAGCGCATCTTATGAGACTTTTGCGTCTCAAGCCTCCCAGCGACTCGTAGTTGATATAGTTTAAGACTCACCTTGACCATCTCATGTTCATTTGGGAAGTTTTTCGCCAGAATCCTCAACAGATCCGGTGCAATTCCTCTGACCTTTTCCACATGTGTAGCTACGAGCCAGACGACACAGCTCCTTGCAGCCGGAGCCTGCATGGTATGAACCAACCGAGCCAATTTGGTTAGAAGGGGGACAGCTGCCTCAGCATGGAGAAGTCTCTTCAGAACCACGACAGCAGAACAGACTACTGTGTCATTGGGAGAGGAGATCAACTGGACCAGTCCGGCCAGACACTGTTCACTGACAGCCGGTACTCGGATGGCACAACGACCAATGGCTTCAACCGCTGGTCCAGCCAGATCGGACATCGAGACGTAGGTCTAAAATTGTGGTGTTGATCCACATTTCGCGTTTAAAGAACGCTGCAGTAAGCGCAACTGCGTACGGCATTTTCGGGTTCATGCAAAATATACTCGACCCTTTTCTTTGCTTTTTTGGCCTCAGGAACAAATTTTTAAGCCATCCAATGTTCTGCAAAGTCGTAGGTTTTGGTCTGGACTACAACTTAGTAGAGCCTAGCAAAGCCCAAAAAATTACTTCTGATCCGATAAACAATGGTTACCTGCAGCTCCCTAAGGATGATATGAACATTGGCTTCAGAGACGAGAGAGGTGAGAACATGGAGCTTGAGCTCTTTCACGAAGGCAGGATCCGAGGAGCGAACGAAGAAGGACTTCAGGAAGGGATCGAACATGCTCTGGAACAATTCTGATTAATTTGTCACCCATTGAAATTGTCATTGAAAGGCTTGAACATTCCAGAAATTCCGCCAAAGCTGGATGGTGCAAGACTGCCAATAGCGCACCAACTGTCGTAAGCTCTGCGATGTTCTGCAAAGTTGTAACCCTTGATCATATCTACAACTTTGCAGAACACCTTAAAACTAAAAAATGAAATTTTGGGTCCGAAATGAGGTTCTGAAGTGAGGCAGTTGACGAGCAGTTGATGGCCATTCAAACGATCCAACACTTGTTGGGATCTTCTGCAGAACATACGTCACCGTGACTACAACCATGCATTTTCCGTGAGAGGGGGATGGAACTCATTCACAGCACACAAAACTAGGCTTTTTGTCACGACGTATGTCCCACTTTAGAAATGGCGAAAGTGCCCTCTACCGGATTGCGTTCGCAGATGGTGGCGATGTTTAGAAGGACGACGTATTGGACTTCGCGAGGGCCACGGAGGAGTCGAACCAGGGCTCGGGCTACCTGAAAATGTTTGGTTTTTTACAGGAAGAAACAGTCTGTCTCTCTATCTCCCTGTCCATACCTGAGACAGCTGCGACTTCGAGGCAATGTGGTAGAAGAGCTGGGTGACAGCCATGACCACACTACAGTTCCTGGACTGAAGCAGTGGACGAGCCGAGTTCAGAAGAAGGACAATGTCCGGATCGGGATGTGTCGTAAGTTCGGGATCGGCGAATTGACAGCGAGCATATCGAGTCAGCAAGTTAATCATGGTTACTTGTCCCCATTCATCCACGTCGACCAGAGCTCGACAAAGAGCGCGGTAGTGCTTGTGAAGGAGGTCGTACCGGTTGGGACAGATCTATAGAGGGTTCCATGAGTCATGAACATAGTCTTACCTCTTCGAAAGCATAGACAGCACTACCTAGAACCAGACTCCGTCTGTCTGCCAATAGGAAGTCGATGCAGTCGACCAGGTCCCTCTCTAGATCCGGGTCCAGAGAGTACAACTTTGGAATAGCGTGAGCAGCTACCTGAATTGGTCTCTGTCCCTATCACTCTCTGTCCGACTCACCTTCCTGACATAGGGACTCATGTCCCTGACAGAGTCTTTGATGGCCAACAGCATGATGGGCGAGATCATTCCTACGCGAATAGAGGACAGAACTCGAAGAGCACTGGCCCTGATCAGTTGGTTCGGATCCTTGAGGGCTTTTTGGAAAGTCGAGATGGAGAGAAGAGCCAGATCTTGTTGCTCCTCAGCGTAGCGGACCAAATAGACGTAGACGAGCTTCTTGAGTTCCACATCCTTGGCAGCGACGTTCTTGACCACGGCTGGGAACAGCTCACTCACGTCTTTGCCCTTGGCGATCAACTGAAATCTCGTTGTCACTTGCGCCTGTCTGTCTACTTTCCCTGTCTCTGCCCTCGCTATTCTGTTTGGAAAGTAGCTACTACTGAAAGCTTGGACTCTACTTGCCTCCAAACAGAAATTTTTCTTTGCTAAAAGTCGCCAAATTCACGTAGCATTGATCGCATTTTGATCGACTTTTCTTCTAGGACTACTATTGAATCAACGGAGCAATGTCCTCGTAGCTATCCTCTCTAACTTACAGCGAATTAACGAAGTGAAAATGCTTTATGTTTTCCGGGAGGAATCTGTCTACTCATCAGTGGTTTTTCAGTACAATATGATAGCTGCCTTCAATCTAGGACCATCCCAGTAGTGTACCCCCGTCAGCGTCTTGAAGAGAGCTTTTAGTTCAGACAAATTATGATCACTGTCAGATACGGGTACATTACTAGTGGGCAGTTTGATGATTTGGCATCCCCAGCGTCCATATTTCGATGAATATTGAGAAGTAACAGGGTGAAACTGAATAAACTGTCAATCGAGTCACACAACCACAATGACTTTATTCGTCTCTTCCCGTAGTAATGATAATCGTAAACTTGACGTACCCATAAACGTGCTCTGACTGTGGAAAACGTTTCTAGCTTAAACTTCTAGCATTTAAAACCGCAATTCCTCAATGATACCTTTTTGAAGACTGGTAACTGGCCAGGAGACCAGCTAGATTGTTTTCTCTATGACTGGTATCATTTTGCTAAGGAGTGGCTCGTTTTTGTGGTCTGGGTCGGAAGATGTCATCACTATCAAATTTTTGAACTCACATTGATGATTCTCTTCATCGCCTCCACCTTCGATGCTCCCTTATTACCATCCAGCATTTGTTTCAAGTCGGCGAATCTTCTGAAACATGCTTATTTCTTCTGTTCCCCATATTCAACTCACGTCCGATCATTGAAGATGCCTCCCTCCGATATCTCGACCTCGGGACTTGTTAAGCCCTCCGGGAATGACATCTGAACCTCATTTTAATCAAATTTACTAGATTTTAATGTACGGTCACTGATTTAACAGGGAGGAATAACAAATTAAGTATAAAAGAAAAAAGATTCATAACGGTGTAAAACAACAAAATGTACAACAAATGCACCTGTATCGATTGAGATAAATTGGGGAGTTAACAATGATTGAAAACACTTAAAAATACTTATTGATTGAAGGATCCGACGGCCACGAGAAGATTTCGGCGCGTGAAATGAAGCCCAATCACCGGGGTCTGTTTCGTCGGATAAGAGTAGATATTGAAGCCGGGCATGTTGATTCTGGAAGTTTACTTAATTGGACGAGATAAGATAGAGGACTGACTTGGGATCGAAGGCGAACTCGGTCTGATTGGCGGTGGCGTTGAGCAAATTGTCCAGAGAGTAGATCGAGACATTGCTGCCGCCGTAGGAGACGGCGAAGGACCCGCCGTCGCGGGAGAATGAGATCGAGCCCTGGAAATTTTGAGATGAAACGGAAGAGTATAACCGACAAATTCAGTTCGACCTGGATTAGATTGAATAAGCGGCGGTTCTGAATTGTGCGATTACAAAACTGGGTTTTACAACTCTCTTTTTGAGTTCCAACCCTGAGCAATTTCTGGTGCTCGGCTTTGACATATCTGAAATTTCCTGTTTTTTTTAAACAAAATTTCGCAAAGAAGTGAGGTAGGTTCGCCAAGTACTGCTGATTGAGGCCCCTATAAGAATTCACGCAATTATCATTTCAGCTCAATATTTGCGATACTCATGACTATATCTATGAACGTAAAGCACACTTTTGAGTACATCCACTGAACGAGGACTTTCTACTGAAACAGCTTCGAGAAACTCGAATTTTATCAAAACTCTAAGAGACTAGAAAAGATAGCTTCGCAATCTCTCCCCAGCAAGTCAGTTCTAACGATTCCTGAGAGTTAGCTACGTTAGTGAGTTTTTTCCATCATGCAGTTCTCCTTACGACCAAAAACGTACCATAGTCGACGGAGCCGATCGACTCTCCATTCCCACGAGCCTCTGATAATGAGCATCCCAGACGCAGACGGTCCCGTCGCCTCCAACCGAGGCCAGGTATCTGCCATCCGGCGAGAACTGAACTTTCCTTATGTTTTGATCAAAATCAATCGGTACCTTCACAGCCCGGACTCCAGCCTTGTGACCGGCAAATGTCCTCACACAGGTCCCGGACAAGACGTCCCAGATGCGCACGTAGCGATCATCACTGCCGCCGGCGATGTAGTTGCAATTTCCGTGGAAATCGATGCAGCTAACCTGGCCGAGGCTGTCGGGGAAGATTCGGAGCGGTTGCATTCGCTCGGTACACCATAGGGCGGCACATTTGTCGGCTCCTCCACTCGCGAAATAGTAACCGCGGTTGCAGAATTGAACCTGCCACACGGGCGTGGCCAGACGGTAGACAACGACATTCTTCTGGGTATCCAGGCTCCAGAGACGGATCGTGTTATCTCTGGCGGAGGAGGCCAATAGCCGCTTCTCGGGCGAGAAACTGACCGAGTAAACGGGCCCAGCGTGACCCTACAATGGATCTTTTTAGAGGAAAATCATGGAAAACATACGGTGAGCATTATAGAATTGGAAGCGGAGGACTCGTCATAGAGCAGCTCGCCCACATTGTCCAATTCCATGTCAATCTGGAACGAAAATTTGTGAGGACAGGGAAAAAGTCCATACTTCTTCCAGCTGATGCGACTCACGCATCCGTCTCAGCTTCTGGTTTTCATCGAGGGCGAAGAGGTTGATCTGAGCGTCTCCGTATCTGGAAGATTTGAGCCCAGATGATAGTTTGGATAAGATGTGTGTGGTTTTACGCCCCTTTTCTTACCTGGGAGCACTCAAACCGTGTTTTGAAAAGGTTCTACTTGGTAAGAAAAAAGTTGCTAAGGTGCTGCATTTTTAAAGTATGCAGAGATTGAAGATTTTTTGGCGAATAATCTCCAGTATAGTCTGTTCAGGAAAAAGAGCATTTTTCAAATGAGCCCGCCTAAGGGATTTGGCTGCTCACCAACTTTTCCAATGCAAATTCTCGAAATGCTGCTAAGAAAAATCATGCTGCGCAATTCAAATAATACTTTTCTTGAACAGACTATAAAAAAAACAGCTGAAAACGTACCCAAGAGCCAGTAGTCCCGTATCATCGGACATGTCAAAGGATGTCACCCCTCCGTGTGCATTCAGTGCGGTGAACATGCAGACAGAGGGCGGACATTCCTGCGAGACCATCGTCATCTTGTTCACGTCCTTCATCGCATTCAAGCGTTCCTCCTTCTGCAGGGGTGTGGGTGCCGGAAGGGGAATTCTGTCCGGCAGAGGCATTATCTGCGTCTTCCTCTCCTTCGTCTCCTTCCCCTTGTACTTTCGCTTTTCTATTGCCTGGGCCAGCTCGTCTTTCGCCACGCTGAAGTACATCTAAATTTTGGTATTTTCTTTAAATGAAGACAAACTACCTTATGCCGCATCTGAGCCCTGCCAACCTGTCCGAAAATACCGCCCATTTGGCTCTCTACACTCGACTTCAGCTTCGATATTACGTCGGAGTCTGTAATTAGGGTTTTTGCATAAAAATGGTGGAAAATATACTCACTTTCAATGAGCATGTGCTGGGCGATGATATTCTTGATGTTGGGAGTTCTGGCCAGCACAGCATCTAGCTGTTTTACACAGGATCGAGACATTTTCACGGTGAAGGGGTTTTTCCTGAAAAAAAGGAACAATTGCAGTCCATTTAGGTTTTTTTTGCTTCCTGAACACGGCTAAAGGAACAAGATTTAACCCCAAAGTTCAACAACCCCTCCATGGCAAAACTTGTGGTCAAATTGCCTGTACAACGACATCATTTTCTGGTAGTTTTCAGTAACAAAATCGAGACCAACATATGCTGGGAGTCCACTAGCATTTCCTAGCCGAAACATTACAGAATTTCTAGACATTTACCATGCTTTACTCGTGTCTTTTTTCTAGTTACAGTACACTCACAACAGGACAAAGTCAATCTCGTACTTTGGAAGAAAAAAAAAATTGACTAAAGATAATGAGGTGAGGATTCTGGACACTTAGTTAACCAGGACGCTTCAGATTTTTTTTCTGTGAAAACAAAAGTCAAGGAAACTTACAGCAAAAGCTGGACATATGGATTGCATTGAGCCTGCTGTGCCGTGGTAATCTTCCTCAGATCCTCTACTTGTTCCTCATAGGCGCTCGGTATCCTCCGCCAGTACTTTTCAAAAAAGTCTCGAGCCAGAGGCGGATTGACCTCGAGCAGTTTGAGGAAGCAATGAGTGAAGAAAGGGAAGAGGAGAAGACTGAACTCGGCCTGGAAGAAGTCAAACGAGTTGTCGACTTGCTGCAGAATCGCTTCGAATTCGGCCGCAAGGGACTCGCTAAGTTATTTTTTATGAAAATATGATTATAACCCTACTTCATGGGAAGGCTGGGTGCTTGAGGGACGTCACCCTGTCTCAGGAGCATGGCTGCTTCCCTCGAGAGAGCATCTTCTGTGTCCTGGAACGTTTTTTCTACCAAACTTGAGAAAAATCCCCACCTGCATGCCATTTTTCCTCAAGATGGTCATGAGAACCTGCAGCAGCTCCTGGTTCAGCGGCTTCTCGAGTAGTTCCTCGTAGACATTGGCATTTCCGGCTGGCGGAGTCGTCCCAACTCCGTTTTGTGCCTGTCCATTGGTCGGCCCGTTCATTTCCGCCGCCATCTTGAGCTGTAAACTCGAACTTTTCTAATTTTTCCAAAGCAAAAGTGGTAGAACAGTGCCATGTTCACATGTATAAGCCATTTTTTTTAGTAAGAGTCTACAAAGGAAATACAGGAAAGGTGAGAGAAAAGCATAATAAACAGAGCTCCCTTCTTCGGGCAAAATCCAATAACTGCCGCGCAGAATTCCACTTTCCTCGGGGGGCCGGGTTTTGGCACGAAGTTTGAAACGAGCTGAAATTAGCTGCTCCAGGGAGTTTCACATTTTCCATGTTATTTTCTTCTTCCTTTGGCTAAATTCAATTATTTTCTTTTTAGCCTGTTGTGTAAATAATAGCTAGGCTATGTATAAAGGCATTCCTGGCACTGGGTCCTGTTATAATACAAAACAAAGAAGGTTTTGTTGATGCAACATCTTTATTTAAGTTAACACCTTTTCTTGAGATTAGAATCAGAGAGCAAGATCTTGAAAAACGATAACAAGCTTCTGAAGGAGCAACGGGGAAACGATAGTCTAGCGAAATAACGAGCCGGAGGAAATGGAAATCTTGAAAGAACACGGTGCCTCGAGGAACTTTCCACACTTCTTTGACATTTCCCTCACCGAATCCACTCCATAGTACCCACTTTCCACAAAAAAAAAGTAAAAAGAAACTTACTAGAGACCTTCTGGCTATCAAAATACCTTACAGCTTGCCCCAAAAAGCTCCCAATAACCTCTTCTCGCTTCCCTTCCTTTCTTCCTCAACCCGCTTTTCCAGACCAAAATGGAGCAACTAATGGACATGGAAGCTCTGCGAAAGCTCACCCCGGAGCAGCAAGAACAGGTCATCGCCGGCGTGAAGCAGCAGGCCGCCATCGCCAATGCTCAAAATCTCATTACAGTAAGTTTTTTTTCGACAATTTTTTATAGTAAAAATTTAAGGATCTCTCGGAAAAGTGTACCCAGAAGTGCATCACCAGTCCGGGAGGCGCCCTTTCCAGCAGCGAGAAGCAGTGTCTTCAGAGGTTTGGCCACTTTCCTCCTGGATTTAAGAAATTTGAATTAAGATGTATGGATCGTTTTATGGAGTCGTGGAATCTAGTCTCACAGAGCCTACAGAAGAGGCTCCAGGACGAAATGAGCTCCGGTGGCGGCTTCGGAGCCGGAGGACCCTCCTTTTCCTAGACAGTTCGTTTCCAAATTGTTTCACATTTTGCTACTACCTGTTAGATTTTCCTCCAGTGTCAGAGTAAATTTTAAAGCGAACAAAATTGGTTATTTGCCTGTTCTGTTCTGGTTACCAGCCTGTTCAAAAAATTGTTACCCACGGAGAATCGAACCCGGTCCTCTAGATACAATATCCTCCATCTTACCGATTAAGATATACTAAAGAAGAGAGATTTACCGGAACCTCTGAGCCCAAGTCAGTTTTCCAACCGATTGAGCCGGGTTCCAGAACTCCAACTCTTCTTTAAATAGCTATTTAAAAGATTTGTCGGTCACAGGAATCGGACCGGGAGCTTGAGGATCGAAATAGCGCCTCTTAGCAAAGCACAAACTAAATCTTTGAAGCATATTTTTTTGCTGAGACCGGCATTCTTAAATCTGATCGGAAATTCTCATTCAGCTCCAAAATGGGACTCTGCAAAAAATTTTTCACGGCCGGGATCGAACCCCTGGTTCATCGCGTTCAAACCCTTAGAGTCTACAATTGACCACATGCAGAAAATAGACGAAGGAAGACGTTTTATTTGAGGGTGATGAACAAGAAGATGTTTGTCAAAGCTGCTGATTATGACAAGTACTCGTATTCGAAAAAACGCAAGATTTGAACTTGTATGTACAGGCTACTACAGCTCGGCCACGGGGCTCTGCTCTGATGTGGATAGATGTACTGTCTCCGTGTCGCTCTGAATTTAGTCTTTTTTAGACAAAAATAAGGGAAATGCCTCGGTGGTAGACTTGTCTTCGACCACGATTCCAGACCAGAGCGTACCGAATTCGCCGCGACAGCAGGCCAGCAGGTAAATGGGAATGAGAGTGCAGGGAACGAGGTAGATGAGAGCGGGCTGGGCCATGTGCATCAGAGTCAGAGCCAGGAAGGTGATGATGAGACCGACGCCGTAGCCTGAAAAGATTCGTTTAGTGAAAGTTTTCAGTATGGTGAAAGAGTCTCTACCTGTCAAAAGATTGTATTAAAAAGAAAGCACTTCTATATGGCTGTTTTTGGGCCTCAGTATAGCGCCAAAATGACATGTACTAGATTTGACAGACACATGCCTTTGAATAGGGTAGGATATTTTTTGGAGACATCGATCGATGTGATCAGAACCAGACAAGTTGCCAGGGACGTGACTAGGGCATCTTGTCATAACCTCTGTTTGACAGAAATTGCAAAGGGGGCAGATTGACAGAGGCGATGGAAGCCAAATGACAGCAATCGGGATAAAGTTTAAACATTTAAAATAGTCGGGAAAACTTCGAGCAAATGACTGTGGAAGCAACTGGATAGAATTTTAGCCCGCAGGACGAACCCCTTAGTAGATTTTTCTGCCGGTATCCCAATAAGTTCGCAAAACAACCCACCGAAAACACAGACGATTCCATAGAGAAGACGAATCTTCTCGGAAAAGCCGGCCATCGTGAAGCAGTGTGTCACCAGATACCCGGGTATGATGATGTCCCCTAGACCCAGTATGGTCATCGGATAACTCGTCTCCACCGCCAGATCCATACAGTCGGTCATCGAGTCGAACGGCATGACCTGCATTAGCATTGGGAACTTCTCGGGCTGGGTGGCGTCGACTGGGGGCATCGGATAGCCGATACTGTTCGAATTGCAATCGATTCCGGTGGCAACTTCGAGCATCACGGAACAGCCATTGCTGGTGAAGGCCGGTGTGACGAAGACCATCACGGCGTCGTAGATGAACATGCAGGCCATTAGGCAAGAGATCCACTGAAAAAAGTTTTTTTAAAAGGAAAAATGTTACTCTTGCTCATTCTGTGCAAAACTGTAAAAAAACTCAACCTGTCTAGCATTATTCCCAGAGACAACCGAATTTTGAGACTGTGTAATGAGTAAAACTTCTAGAGTAACTCCACTCCAGATAGATAACATATTTTATCGCCGTCACATTCTAAGTTGGCCCTAAAAGAACTACGTCCCATAACGAAAAGTAACTTGCCCATCTTATTTCTTGACAGGTCTTGACACATCAAGGCTCGAGGCTGCGAAAAACCACAGAATAACTGGGGCTTTGTTCTTTTTTATATTTCCTACTTGTTTTTTTTATTGGAAATGGCCAGATCAACGGCATATGACTCAACTACTGAAGGCTCAGTGAATGGACTAAATTCGGGGAACTTTGAAGACATAAAATGGTGCTTTTGCACATTAAAACATCACAGGATTCAAGCGACTCAATCCGTTTTCCATCTCACCTACTACTGTCGATCATGAACTTCAACGAAACTTTCATCATTTTCATACACCACTGAGATTCCGAGTGAGCTAAAGCCATTTCTTTGTTTGCATGCTCTGCAGTTACCAATTTTTGAAGGAACTTTCTTCTTATTAGCTTCGGAAGCGCTACTATTTGCTATAACTATGGCAGCGGGTTTTAGCTCAGAAACAATAAAAAAAAACCTTTGAAGAAAAGCCCGCTCTATATTGCTGCAAAATAGCTATGACAGAGATCATTTAGTGTTCCTTATGAGAAAATGTTTCCAAATACACCTACCTTGACACTGGGCAACCTCAACGACTTCAAGATGTGAAGACAGAGAGTCACATTGATGATATCGAGGAGAATGAAGGCGTAGGGGTCTTTCCGGAAGATGTACCAGCAGATGCACATAGTCAGAGAGCAGAGATAGATGAAAATGTCCAAGTAGCTCGGATGGGAGCCTATCCACGAGACTGAAATGGTCTCATTACACTAAAAAATGAATAGAAAACTAACGGATTTTATCCGAAAGTTGAGGCTTGGCCGTGTAGACTTTGCACTCGCGGAGGCAGAGGAAATTGGACAGGAGGGCTCGGACACACTGAAAGACGCTGATCGAGCCCAGAATTGTGACTAGGACGTTGAAAATGGCGACTAAAATCCGATTATTGGTATAAAAATGATCACGAAAACCTAGAAGGGAGCGGAAGAAGAAGCCGGTCATGAGGACGACGACCAGAAAGACCATGAGGACGACGATGGCTATGCTATTCGCATTGCTCACACAGAATCTTTTCAGGCAGGACGGCTCTTTTTCCGTCTCGCTCGATTCTGTTGAAGGCGGCGAGGTGACTTGACCTGTTGCCAGCGTCGGCTTATCTTTTCCTAGTCTTAAATACAAGTTTTAAAGGGACACTGTCATAATGGGTAGATGGGTATACGGCCGAACGCGTTTTCAAATCGGTTTCCGCGAAGAGCTTCCCTGAAAATCAATCTTCCGCATTTTTCGGTGCTTTACACATTTTTATGCTTTATGTTTGTTTAAGCGACTCAGCGTCGAAAAGTACCCCATAAACGTCTACTTCGACGTCAAAAAAAAGACCAGAAAAATGAAGAAAATAAGAATAAGATGAGAACAACGGCATTTTCTCAAACTTTCCTTTTTTTGTCATTTTTGACGTCGACGTAGTCGTCTTCGGAGTTGTATTTGACGCTGAGTCGATTAGACACGCTTAGAAAGCATAAAAATGTGTGTAAAGCATCGAAAAATGCGAAAGATTGATTTTCACGGAACCCGATTTGAAAATGCTTTCGGCCGTCTACCCATAATGACAGCGTCCCTTTAAGAGGAAAAACACAAAAAAGTACCGATTTCTGTGGTAGGCCCAGACCCCACCCCCAGCGACGCATCCCATCGCGAGGAGCCAGATGATGACCATGGAGAGATCGAAAAGACTGTCGAGAGGACGATGGAAGCCTATTTCGGCCTCGGCGCCGTCGGCCAGGTTGAGTTCCTGGAGAGTGCTCTTCAGAAGCTCGCTGTACATGAAGAAGGTTGGGATGGCTGTCGAGGCATTGATGTAGGGATCATAGAAGTCGGCAAACTGGAAAATGGAAACGTTCAGGAGTATAAAAATAGTCACTCTGGCGACTTCCCACTGACCAACTGATATCTACCATCGGCAGGGAAGAGTCGCACAACTGGAGCAAAAATAACAAGGGAAACCATTTTGTCAAACCCAAAAACAGTTTGGGTAACAGAAACGGGAAGTGGATATAGTACAAGGCGGGAGAACGAAAGATGTTGCACACTAATTGTATATTTGGAGTCAAAACTTTTGAGGCCTAATTTGAGATTAGGCCTCGAAAGTTTTGCCGAGAAAAACCTCGGAAGTTGCGAGAGTCAAAATTTCTGACTTAAAAGAGAACTAAACCCGTCTACAAAAATAGAAAAAAAAAAACGAACCAGAAAGTCTCTCCACCTCAGAACGAACTGTCGTCCCTTGTCAAGGAGAAGAAGACCGGCTGAGGCTCCATTAGCCTTTAGTTGATCTATCTAAATGTTATTTTCCAGAATTATCCATCCGAAATCATAAGAAACCTCAAATTGGGCGGCCTTTTTGAATTCCTGATCCGCAAACTGATGTGTGCAGTTTGTCCCGTCATCCAGAATCCGGTAATCTAGCGGCACCACGCTGCCGTTGTAGCTAATTTCTCGATTTTATGGACAGAAACTATAAAAAAATACCTGTGTTCTCCTGAACTGCTTATCGGGCAGACCTTGGTGTTCCAGGGCTTATCGTGCCACCATCCTAGGGGGTAAAAGTGCTATAAAATGATGAATCGTTATCGTTAATGTTTTGACCGGACTGACCGCTTCTTGCCTATTTTCCGGTAGTAATTTGAGCCTATATTGGAGGTAGTTTGCGCAGACCGTCTTCTGCGGACCCGTACCGTCTCGTCGCCGGATAGTGGCGAATATAAAACTCTCCTTGTAGCCTTGTTTCACGCGTCGAGCCTGGAATTTCGGCGTTTTTGCGATAAAAAAAGTTAGGGTACCTCAATAATTGCTAGTAAGCCTATAAAAATGAGTATCCGCATGGTACGAAGCCGTCTAACGTGGTAGGAGAGGAGGCCGGCTTCTGAAAATAAACACCATTAGACACGTTTGAGCGTCTCTCCTTCTATCGATAGACCAATAGGAGCTGAACTTTTGCGAGAAAGCTGTGCAATCAATGAGGGGTAAAGGGATGAAATCCGGCGGGAAATCACGAAATGACGACGAGGTGAATCATTGATTCTGTTCGATAGACTGGACAGGTATTGAGTTATAAAATGTTTGGTATTTAGGGCGAAAACAACACATATTCAGGGAGAAATGTTTTGCCACAAACTAGATAGTTAGGCAGCCATCGACTAGACAGCTGAAATGAAGCTAAAATTCTTACTTTCTAAACCTTTCTAACGAAAAAGATCAATCTGTTGTTTCTGTCCAACTGTTTTGTCTGTGGCCGTATCTTTTTCCAGAAATTCTCGGATGAATATGCTCTTTTCAGCGAAAGGATTGCAGAAGTTTCTCACAAAACAGCTGCAAAGTTGGCGCTTGTCTTGTTCGATAAAATAATTGAGTTTAAATTGTAGATTATGCGTGTTTCGGACCAAAAAAAACACGGAAAGTGCCATAAAAAGCTCGATCACACGGCCATGGCAATTAGAGAACTGGATGATCGACTTTTCACATGCCTTGAGCATTGATTTTCTCTAGACATTGGTGTTGTGGCTAGTCTTCTAACAGCTGTCCGACTGTCTTGTGTTTTTGAGTTGGTTCTCCTTTTGAAAAAGATCGTAAGTTCAGAATTTACCGAAGAAGAGGCTCTCAATGAGGTTGGAGAGCTTACCTTGTCGAATTGAGTCCTATATCCGTCTCGTCACTATCATCAAGGACAGATTCAGCTATAAAATTGGAGTTCCTCCTCTCCTGGAGCCTGAAAAATAGCTGCATTAATAGAAAAGGGGGGATATTATGGGCTGGAATGAGGTCGAGGTCGGGACAGGTGCTGGCTAGGAAAGAATGGCCAGGGTGGCAAACAAAAACAGCTGCAGATGACAGTTTAAACAGACTGCACAGTACTGTTTTTTGATTGACAGAACGAATTGGAAAAGAGAGAGAGAGAGAGAGAGAGAGCGATAGAACTCATGTTCGAGACGCAGTGCACACACGGATCAATGCGCAGCCTTTCTTTTCTCCTCTCGCAGCAGACGATGCATAAGCAATTAACTGACTGCGACAAGAGAGGATGTGTGGCTGGTGTTTTATGAGGAGAAGAAACGGGAAAAGCCAGCTGCCGGACTCAGAACATAATAGAGCGACAAGGGTGTGAATTCGCGGCGTTATTTCCTCTCACGAAACTAGAGGTGGCGACAAGTGGGCGGGCTTAATCAGCTGTCGGGCAGAAAAAACGAATTTTGCGGCTCTTCTATGACGTTTTCTTAAGAATTAACGAATAAAGAGCTTTATGACCACAGTAGGATGGGGAAGTTGCAAGATCAAGACGCGACGAAAACAAAAGCAAAAATAGGGGCAACAACGTGAAAGAAACAAGAGAAAACAACGAACTTTTTCTTTTTCTGATGTCCAAGCGAAAATAGTTACGTGGCTGCGTACTTTACGTATCGTACTCCTTGAAAATGCGTGCCGAAACGTTACCAGCTTCCGGTTCATTTTTCGACCGCATTTGTGGAAATTTGGGGAGGTAGGAAAGGGCGTACGAAAACAATACTGGCTGACTTCTGCTCCAACAAAAAAGGCGTCAATATTTGGCCAGCATCATTTACATAACGTTATGTGGAGATCAACGGGTCATGAAGATTTACTTCTGTTTAGTCAGCTTTCCCGGAGCAGGAACAAAAATATTGAGTTTTTTCACTAATTACTGTTTTTTCTCTAAAACTTGTAATTTTTAATTTGTAACTGAAAAAAAAGGTCACTTGAACCTCCCAAAACTCGTCTCCATCGCGTCAGCGATGAACTCCTCTACTAGTGTCTACTTGGTCCCGACTTCTACGGCCTTGAGCTCGGCCGGGATTACGCAAAATCCAGATCCGCCTGAGCGAGCGGTCTGGATCTTCGTGCTCGTCGAGATGCTCTACATCGTCATCTTCATTGTCATCATGGTCGTCATTCACTTTACCGGATACATGATGGTTAGCTGAAAGAAACAGTGGCAGTGACAGCGCAAAGAGTACAATACAGGTTCACTCACTGTGTTAATTGACCTATGACTCTCCAATCGGGTTGATCTGTTTCACCAACTGATAACAGAGTGTACAAAGCCTATCACAGTGTACTCGTACTCTAATATCATGTACTAAACAGGTGTTGGCAAGAGAGTCATCGAACAATCAGAGTGTACGTGAGGGATATCAAAAACTGGACGGGACTAGAACAACAACAGATTTTGGAAAGAGTCGGGATTACGAATACACGAGGGAGGTGCACATCATTATGGATACGACAGGGATGTAAACAGTTCCAGTTTTTCGTAACACTTGTCAGAGTTTGGTCTGGGAAGGAAGTGAGGAAGACAAGGAAAGACAGAGTCCATTTTAAATTTCCAGAGCGACGACGACGCGGTGACGGTCCACCACAAGATCCACGGTCAGCTGATTGAGAGCCAAGAGAAGAACTTTGTCGAAGAACAGCAAAAGAATCTGGCCAATGCGGGTCCATGAGAAGCTCTACTCCTCGTCCTTCTTTTTACCCAGATCTCCTCCGAATAAACACGAAACATTTCTCTGTCCGTCTATTTCGTCTCTCTGTTTCTGACTCTTTCAGTCCCCCTCTCTGACTGGAATGGGTCCTGCCACGACTGCCGTCGCACCTGATTGGCCCACCGGATTCCGCGCCCCATTCGGCCGGCTCCGCTTTTTCTTGCCACTCTACCAGCCACGAATGTTTATTTCGTAGAAACTCTCGTCTTTCCAGCTCACTTTTCCAAAAGTTTTCACATTTTTCAGCTTTCAAACATGAGTGTTAGACCAGCTGCCAGAGAACGAACGTCTTCGTGCGATTCGACCTCGTCGGATTGCATGCCAAATATCTGCGGGGTCTGCTGGAATGTGAGTTTCTCTTTAGATTCTTGGTAACGTTACTTTTCAGAAGTACAACGAAGGAAGGCGTATCCCGAAAAGTCTCATCTGCGGACATACCATCTGTCATACATGTGTGAATGGACTGATCAGTCACACGGCCAAAATTACCTGCCCACTGTGCAGGAAGGAGACAAGGACGAGGTTGGGAGATATTCCCACAAACTATCAACTTCTACGTGAGTTCCATGAAATAAAATGAAGAAAACATGAATTAGATACGCAATTTTCTCACGATGAGTAATTAGAGAGAAAGGAGAGGCAAGAAAAACCAGAGAGACAGAGATAGACAACGAAGTATCGATTCCAGAGCTCCTACAGAAGATGGGTCTTCTGTGTAAAGATCCCGAATCGCGACCAGCTTCTCCAGGTCAGAACCATGAAGATCTCTTGGCCATTGAAGATGAGCTCCGTGGTGAGCATCTATAAAAAAAAACTTACACTTTACTTCGTTAGGCTCCTTCACCGGAGCCCTGAGCCATTTCTCGTCCATCGTGGACGAGGTGACCAAGTCGATCAATGATCTCGGACTGGATCCTCTGAAGGTCATGCCTCATTCGAGAAACTTCCGTACTGCCGCCAGCTTTGGAGGAGAGCCTCCAACAGTACTGGACGCGGCCCAGAAGAGACTCGCCGCTCTGGGACAGGTCTACACCGAGTTGGAGAAGGACGTCGAGGCTGCCAGGAACAGACAGAAAAAGATCGAAGAGTGTCTGAGGAATGGCTCGGTAAGCGTCGACCAGAATATGAAAAAGCTCAAGTTCCTTCGGTAAGACAGAAATGTTTTGAATTGAATGTCTTGTTCAGAAGCGATGTTGCTGCCGAGTTGGGCCCCTTTCCCGATCATATGCTCTCGCGTACGATGCCATATCAATTGAGGACGACTCCTCCTCCGTTCATGATCGACCCCGTGGTAGACAGTGGCTTCGGCACAATTCAATTCTTCGACGACATCGATGTTCTTCGATGGGAAGAACAGGAAGCCGTCTTCGGAGATGTCAGTCCCAATGAGGAAGACGACGACGAGGATTTCGATGATGATACAATCTATGGCTACGGGTGGGGTGGATCCGCTGGACCCAATTCTGAGGTAATTCACTGTCAGTCCTTGCTCCCGGGTATCTCGTTTTGTTCGGAATCTTCCGGTATCGAGGGAACGACGGGTCCAATGCGTAAGCGCTTGCCTCTCTTGACCTCTCTGTCTCTGTCTCTCAGTCAACGGATCCTGCTTTCAGGACGGTTACGAGGCCAACTTTAGCGACGATATCGACGAGGCCATCACAAACTGTTTCTGCTACCTCTGCAACTGTCAGCTTCCCCACGACAATGCCTCTCGCCGCACCCATGTTAGCGGTCGTCGCCATCGTGAAACCAAGGCGTTAGTTTTCTCATGCTACCTTCAATTCGTATCCATTTCAGTGCCAATGAGCCCTTCGTGATCTCTTTCAAAGCCGAGGCTGAAACCCATCTCAGTTACCATACTCATCTTCGGGACTTCATTCCGAATCTGAATCTCAGGATCGAGGTTCCGGACACTCGTCCTTTCCGTCAGGGACGATCTGGTCGGGGCGGTCGAGGTGGCGGAAATCGGGCTCCGCAACAGAGACAGGATGTGCACCATGGTGGTCCGGGTCCATCGGGAGGCAATCACAGAAGAGGACGGGGCAGAGGAGGAGGAGGAGGCAACCGAAACGGTCAGCGCCGACCCGGCTACCGTGTCCCGCAAGAAAATCAAGACGTGTCAGTTTTTTACCCACTTGCGGCCGCCTTAGCAACACATTTTAGCCCCGGTCACGTAATTCCCAATTTCTCCTGGCAGCCTTACAATGACTGGCACGGTGCCGAGCAGCCCGGCTTCGGTTGGTAAGCTCTGACCATCTAACCAAAAAAATTTCTTTGTATATTTTGTTCCAATAACTTGTCGAGAGAACCCCCCTTTATGTTAGATGCAATTTCCAGTTTTCAGTTTTCCGGATACACCATTGTTGGGTGATTATTGTCGATAAATGTTTTTAGTTTCTTGGCTTCTGTGTAGACAACCTCATTATTAAGCTGAAGAGTGCGATTGTACAGGAGTTACCGAGAGACTCTCCCTATGCTCATTCTTGTCTGTTTCCGACCATAAACTGACTTTTGAAACAAGGCAAACGTCTTTTTGACTTCCCGGCGAAGGGAAGGCAACAAGACATCTGAATCTGTCACTTTGTTTTTGTGCATAAACGACTTACCTCAACTGGTCTTGACCATCCTCCTACTGCTGGACAGATTCTCGAAGTTCCTATTACAGTAGTGTCGTAGAGTGAGAGACACTGCCCTGGTAGCACTGGTCACTCTTGCTCGAGACAAGGCTCGGACAGATTTGAAGGCCGTCTCGAAGTGCTTGTTGTAAGTTTCCTTCCAAACCTCAAAATCACAAAGTTTGCTCCAAACGAACTTAATTTCGAATTTTGATAATTGAGATGCGAGATAATTGAAGCTCTCTAGGACGAGCTACTCTTGTTTTGTTCCAGGCTAGTCACGTCTCACAAGCCTCTGTCAGCCAGCATACAGTTCAGGATCGTCTCTGTCTCTGTCACACCTTCTTCTGGTCTCAGCCGTAGCACCTCTCCTTTGAGACCACCTAATATCCCATCAATTGACAGCATCGTCGGTTTAATTACCCAAGTTTGAGGTATTCAAATGCTTCCGACTTTCTCATCTCAGGCACACTGTCATTATCGGGTCGGTGAAGAATGACGGTAACTGGCGAGAGTCGAGGAGATAATGGGGGCAAATTTATTAGCTTCAGCTGGTTCTCTCAGGAGCTGACAGTTTACATTTACATTCACGTTTAAGATACTAGCAGTAAAGCTCTGTTTTGTTGCCTTCCCACTAGAAGGAAGGCTGTTCCAAAATTTCTTTCAACCTCTACATTTGCAGGGTCGGAAGCATTTGAATACCTCAAACTTGGGTAATTAAACCGACGATTCTGCCCACTGCTGAAATATCAGAAGGTCTGTATAGGGAGATGGTACGGCAAAGGCAAGGATAATATGGGTTAGAGACGCAGAAGAACCCTGTGAACAGCATCTTGGGCTGAAAAGGGTCGAATCATTAATCTAACGTAAGTCGGACGTCATTCCATAGCTTCTTTGGACAGCCTTGAATCATATGAGACACTGTTTTCATCTAACAAAATCCTCTTCGTGCCAGAAATGACGCCTGAACTGTCTTGTCAGTCAGCCAGTGGTTTCCCTCCGTCTCTAACCCATATTATCCTTGCCTTTGCCGTACCATCTCCCTATACAGACCTCCTGATATCCCAGCAGTGGGCAGAATCGTCGGTTTAATTACCCAAGTTTGAGGTATTCAAATGCTTCCGACCCTGCAAATGTAGAGGTTGAAAGAAATTTTGGAACAGCCTTCCTTCTAGTGGGAAGGCAACCGGGCAATTCTTGAGGCGTTCAGTCTTTCAAGTTCGTTTTTATCGACGACCACTTGACAATCAACCAGATTCTGAAAACAGTGTATGTTGAGTTGAAAAAAAATCATGTGTTTTAAGTTTCTGCTTCAAGTTACAAACTGTTACAAAATGTCAGTGAAAACAACAGCAAAATAAACTAACCTCATGTTATGTAGTTGTAACGATATATCAAGCAGATACTCTTCTCTTAGACTTTGTTAGCTTCAGCCACATCTCAATAGTTGCATCTTTCACTTGGTGCTCCAGAACTTTTGCGTTAACAGGTAGATGTCCGATCCACGCTCCGCGAGAACAGCTACTTCGATCATCTCTTCCAATGTCCTTCTCCCAGTACCCTGAAATCTCATGGAAAGAACACGGTTGGAGCTTTTGACATACGAATAGACAAATATTCAGGCATTTAGGACTCCCCCGCTCCAATTTTCCCTTTTCTGCGCACGATTTTCGAGTTCTGGTCCATCTTACGCATTTCCAATTTGCAAGAGGGGAATCTTTATAAACACAAAAAAAACTTTAATGTTTCAATATTGTTGCCTTCCCCACAGAAGGGAAGGCTGTTCCAAAATTTCTTTCAACCTCTACATTTGCAGGGTCGGAAGCATTTGAATACCTCAAACTTGGGTAATTAAACCGACGATTCTGCCCACTGCTGGGATATCAGGAGGTCCGTATTTGGAGATGGTACGGTAAAGGCATGAAGATTTTAGGTTAGAGACGCAGAGAAACCACTGGCTGACTGACAAGACAGTTCAGGCGTCATTTCTGGCACGAAGAGGATTTTGTTAGATGAAAACAGTGTCTCATATGATTCAAGGCTGTCCAAAGAAGCTATGGAATGACGTCCGACTTACGTTAGATTAATGATTCGATCCTTTTCAGCCCAAGATGCTGTTCACAGGGTTCTTCTGCGTCTCTAACCCATATTATCCTTGCCTTTGCCGTACCATCTCCCTATACAGACCTTCTGATATTTCAGCAGTGGGCAGAATCGTCGGTTTAATTACCCAAGTTTGAGGTATTCAAATGCTTCCGACCCTGCAAATGTAGAGGTTGAAAGAAATTTTGGAACAGCCTTCCTTCTAGTGGGCGTCATTATCGGGTCAGTGAAGAATGACGGTAACTGGCGAGAGCTGAGGAGATTATGGGGGCAAATTTATTAGCTTCATCTGGTTCTCTCAGGAGCTGACGGTGAATCAGGATATTGTCTGTTTTGTTGCCTTCCCACCGACAGTCTGAAAAAGGATTACGTTTTGTTGCCTTCCCAGAACAGGGAAGGCTGTTCCAAAATTTGTTTCAACCTCTACGTGAGCGCAGGGTCGGAAGCATTTGAATACCTCAAACTTGGGTAATTAAACCGACGATGCTGTCAATTGATGGGATATTAGGTGGTCTCAAAGGAGAGGTGCTACGGCAGAGACCAGAAGAAGGTGTGACAGAGACAGAGACGATCCTGAACTGTATACTGGCTGACAGAAACTTGTGAGACGTGACTAAGCTGGGAATACAAGAGTAGCTCGGGTAGCCTCAATCATCTCGCATCTCAATAATCAAAGTTCGAAATTAAGTTTGTTTCATCTAAAAGAAGTACCGCGAAGATCTCGAGAATAGCTGTAGCCCCCATCTGGATGGTGGATAATCACGTCGTCAGCTGACCTCTACGAATGAGCTCATTGTGGTTTCGGACCACCTCGAGCACTTTATCCAGGTCTACTTTGCTGAAGATAATCATGTCTGGATGTGGATGGTGGATAATCACGTCGTCAGCTGACCTCTACTCAAACTTTCGCTCAATCAGACCAAGACGAAGATGAGAAAGGTCGAGAAGAGGCTGCGCAAGTAACAGGAAGCTCACGATGAAGAGATTGGCAATCTGATCAAGGAGTTGGAAAAGAGGATCAAGAGTCTCTTTAGAAGAAGGCTAGGGACATGAACACGGACGACTCCGAGACCAGCTGGACCTAAGAATCTACGACTGACAGTAGTTGAACTGAGGCGACGAGCAGTGAGAGCGCCGCTTCCCCACGCTCCTGGACTGCAGAAACTGTCCAGAATGTGGAATCCGAATCGTTCAGCGTCTTGGGCACCGTCTCGGAGAGTAACTACTCGATTAAAAGCTTCGCCTCGAAGATCGAGAAGTCCAGCGATGAGGAGGCTTGATGTACACTTCGAACTTCCGGAATCAGGTTATCTTCAAGTCTGCTGTGGGATGCGACGTGACCTCGACCGAGAGTCTTATCCCGATTGCGAGATCCGACTCGACGAGCGACCATGTCCAAATGTTCAGCGATCCGAAGAAGAGCGACGAGAGGAGTCGAAAGAGTTGTAATATAGCGTTTGTGGTAAGGTTAGTCTTTTTTTCCGTGTCTCTATGTTATCGTCTGAGAGCCTTCTCTTCTTCCCAAATGGTTCGACAGTTTAAGCAGTAACTTTCAACTACGGAGATCGCCTATAAATCGACCAAGAATCGCTCATCTTCTCGAAACAGATCCGGTCGTGAAGACGGTCGTCAGCTCCTTGCCAAAACTCGAAATACCGCGGCTGGAGCTGGTATCCTATCCTGAAAAGAGATATATTTAGGAGACAGTCAGTGACAGAGAGAAAGAGAAAGACAGAGAAGAACACCTTACCATCGTTCCGGTCTATTGGCCGCATCGTCTCCATCTTCTACAACTTTCTTTGACAAATCTTCTTTTCGTCTCTCCATGTCTGGTCTACTGACCAAAGAACTCTGAGGACTAGACTTGAACCCAATACGACTCTCCAGTGGCCAGCTGTTCCAGACACGATCTGCTTCTTCCACTGGTAGTTCCTGAACAATTCCTTCAATCCGAATCTGTCTGTTCAGACAGGGCCAGTAGAAGAGCATGGCAGCTTTAGGGTTCTGCCCTAGTTGTTGACCCTTAGTACTCGTTTTATGGGTAAAAAAGTTGAAACCGGAAGAGGAAAAGCTATTGAGAAGGATCATGCGAGAGGATGGTCTCATATCACTGAATTACTATTAGGGGAAAAAGGGTCTGGTACTCACTTTCCGACAGTTGAGAGACAGATGGCATTCTTCTGTTCAAAGGTAAGAGAGTCAATAGCTGCTACTTCTCTAAACCTGTGATCCACACGTAGCCTTAGAAGCTAAAAGTAATCTTACCAAATTCCAAAGAATTCGAAAGGGTCAGTGGAAGGTAAGTGGTCTTCCATGAGACGAGGCATTGTGCAGTGATGACCGATTGCTATCTCAAGTGTTTTGCAGAAGATAAGGATCGGACAGGGAGGCAAAATAAAAAAAAGGATTGACAGAGTATGTTACTCTGTCTCTCTGTTCCTTTCCCACTGCCCTATAGTTCACCTTACGTCATTGAAGAGCATCAGCATTGTGGGAGCAGATAATTAACTTGGACAGGCTTCGATGGTCACTTATCTGATTGTCTCTCTCTCTTTCGTCTATCTACTCACGCAGAAGACTACTACTCGTCCGGCTGTTTGCTGCCAGTACGAGGGTTCTAACCCTCTTTCTCTCCTAATCCTTACTCATTACTGAACAAGATTTCTGGTTCCGTCGTATGCGTAGAGGAATAGTGAGTAAGAGAGACAGTGAAACAGTTATGCCAATCGGAATTATCTGAATGACGCACTTGTTTACATCCCACCCCTTTTATAGTAACAAAATTTACGGCTATCCCAAGGGATCAACTTCTCGGAATCGGGGAGGAGGCAATTCTTCAGATTCTTCCGCCATCAAGCATTGAGCACGCGATCTGTCTCCGGATCCACCATGTTTTCTTATATGCCCTCTACTTTGTATTTCCTTTGGGAGTCAAATGACGGTAGGAGACCGTAATCTGAGGAAGAGCAAAAAGTGTAGGGTGCTCGTAATGCCTACCGTCTCACATGGCTCCTGGCTTAAATCACACTCCCAATTAAGGAGCACGCCTACGGATTCAGGAACCTTTAGACACTTCTCCCTTTTGATTTTGGCGGAGGCAGAGACACAGAGAGAGACAGTCTCCAGTTCCTCCATGTCCCAACTTCCTTCAATGACGAGATCGTTATTCTCTTGATTGACTTTGATTTCCTCTCTCTAGAATGAAGGAAATTGAGCTTGGAGACAACTTCACCAGCTTCCTGGATCTCCCCGAAGACTTTCTCTCATCCCTTTAGTGTCTCGGTGCCTTAAAGATCTTCTGGTCCCTAATTGGTCGGCTCCCGTTTTACAATCCTTGAAATGGTTGTCCTTGAAGAGGGGGCAAGACGACGCCTACTATCCACATCCTCAAAATGGGCCAATTTGGGGCTCGAGGACATATGAATTGGAGATGAGAGTATCACCAAATGGGTTGTGTTGTTCATAGCCTGGACAGTCAGTTCCGGGATACGTCATGGGTGTCTCTGTCTCTCTGTCAACCCCAGTTCCATAAGTTCGTAACTTGGAAAGCTACCCTTGTTCGATTCCAATTTCCCGAGGTAGGAGATTACCTTTCCGACCATGACAGGAAGCCGCTCGATCACATTTTCTAGGTAGATTGCTAAAGATTCTTAGGCGTTGATCTTCTACTGTTTGGCCCAACTATACGGATAGACAATTTGGCAAAGACAATGATAGAGGCTGGACAGACTGACGGCAACATGATAAGAAACAGAATGACAGAGACTGAGAGACACCGGGTACCTATCTCCGTCATCGTATTTCTTACCCATCACTATGCATTTCAAAGAATGTTTTCACACCTCTTCAAAGCATGTTTTTGTTGTCAACATGTCCTTTCGATTGGTTACCGTCTTCCTATTTAGCTCTTTCTCGGAGCCACCCAATACGAACCTCTCTTACTCTCACTTTCTTTCTTTCCCTAAAGGGCATTTTGAATCGGGCATGTGTTTAAGTGTCAACTAGTAAGAGGACAATGTCATTCATAGCGAGTGACGTTTGTCCCATCTAGGATTGAAATTTTGGGGTCTTCTTTTGTGGGACAGGGAGCGAGCGACAGTGACAGTGACAATGACACTTCCCTCTTCTCTCCCCGAATCAACCAAACTGAACCTCGAAAAAGGTCAGGACTACGCACACTCCTTCGAACCCATGACCTCCCAGGAGGCCTTTTCCTCAAGCGCAAATCTTTGAAACTGACGAACAATTCATTGCCCCCACCCTCATGACGTCGTCGTTGTTTTCAATTTCTGTAGTATGTATACATTGTTGATGCACATACCACCCGTGGCTACGGGTCATTTTTCGTGAAGGCGATCCCATTAATTGATAGCCTGTAGCAGGAGTCGGGACACAATTAGTAGCTCATTATTGCACTCCGTGCACAAAGATCCAAAGCCAATTAGTCTAGAAAAAGGAGGAGTCAGATCATATATCCTCGCGCCTAAAGAGTGTGGGGGCATGGGAGAGGAGATCTGATTCTCACGTCACTCCCAGTTCGCGACTCTGTGTCTACCGTAATCCAGGTCTCTCAGTCTCTCTGTCTATCTCACATGAATCCATCTCTGCTGGAAATTTCATTTATTGTTTTTGCCATTCAAGTTGACTCATAATTTATCGCTCTTATGGAATCGAGCCGACGGGATTAACTGTCGGGCGGCTCAAAGCAGAAGCGAGTATAATTTGTCAAGGTTTTTGAAAGTTGTAAACTAAAAGTGTGCGGTAATTTTCGTTAAAAAAGAGTATCGGAGATAGTTGAGCGATTCTCCTAACTATCCACTTGGTGAAAGAGCCTCTTCCCTTCCATGTCCCTCTGTCATGCTGCCTCTGTGTCTCTCTGTCGTTACAGTCCAACGCTCTCCTCTCTCCACCTCCGTTTGTTCATTACCCTAAACTTTTGATACACAATTGCTGAGTGTTTACTAGTGTTCTATCCAACTCTGTATGGGATTCCAATTCAGATTCTAGGCGATCGAAGTTAAAAAAAGTAGTTGGTGCAAGACTGTCGCTAGCGTAAAACTTTCCCGTCCTTTTTCCTTTTTGAAGGAACCAGTCGCTTACGATCCTGACGGAGAGTCAAAAGGTTACAGAAACGGTCAAGTGTTATCCCAGATTAGAGTTGACGTGTGTGTCGTCCACGGACGCCTCTTGCAAATTCTAGAGGTAGGATTGGAACTCCAACGCGTGCACGTCTACTGTTCGTTCACTACCACTTGAGGTTTCTTGGTGATAATTGGAACTTCTCGTCAAAATTCTATCTCTACTATCTAAAGCGCGATGGTTTCTGTGGCGGACTCTGTTTCTTTGTTTGTTTGTCCGTGGCCACGAAACAGAAGCCAATTAGTTGTCCAAAAGTTTTGTTGTTCAAAAACAGTTATTGCCTAAATTGGTTGACAAGTCAACTTTGGGTGCGCTATAGAACTTGGCTTTTTTCACAGTGAAGCCACTGGGAGATTTCTGTAACTACGAAGCGGCGCAGCCGCCAGTGTAAACTGATGGCAAAAGAACGGCAAAGCCGTCGAAGACGTCTTTATCCGTCTGTCATGGTGTCCGCACAATTGCATGTCAACACTAATATCCAAAAAAAGCTGACAAGTCATTTCATGTCAAGAGACAACTAGGGAAGCGGCGCAGCCGCCTGTGGCCAATTCTAAGCAAAGGCCAAAGGGCTGCGAAGCTGCCGCCGGCAGTTGGTGTATACCTAGTCTTCCCGTCTTATGCACTATATCTTTCCTATTGGGTTAGTAAATAAGTCTTTTCGGCATGGTACATCATAATAGTGATAACAACGAATGAAAGTTGTTTGGAAGTCAATAAATTTTTACTTTTAAAAAAAGTCAAAAGACTTAGTTACCAACCCAATATAAGCGTTGTCACTCTCTCGTGTGGTAAGAGAACAGCAGTACACTCAAACTCCAGGCTTTCCAGAGAGCGAAACATTTATTAGAGGTACTGTGGAAGTACCACCTGGATTGGATGGTTTCCAGCAGCTGGAATTTGTTCCGAAGGGGTGGCGATGCCGGGTACATAAACCTCCTGTCGACCCTCCTGTAGAATCGTAGGAACTGTTGCATCGCTGTCTTCTAAATGGTCTCTGTGTAGTTTGGTCGGCTCTGTGTGTCTACAGCTATAAGACTACACCAAAATCTCAAAGCAGCGAGAAGCTATCCTTCTTCTCCTTTTCCTCGTTCCTCTTATGGTTTTTACGAAAAAAAAATTTTTCCCATAGACTAAGCTTACCTCTAGGTTCATCGTCATCGATGTGTATTGGAGCTACAGGGAACATTACACCGTTGTATCTGAAATTAGACCTATTAGCACGTACTGTTTTCTGTTCGAGAAAATATGCCCCCAATAGGCTATAAGCGTTAGTCACAAATTGTGGCGGTATCCATTCGTATTAAAAAAAAGCTGAATTTTGTCATGTCAAAAATTCATAATAAGAGACAAGTTTATCGTTTTCCGAATAAGGGGACAAGTCAACTGTGGGAGCATATTCGGTTACTAGTCAACAGCCTTTTATATGAACTTTAGCTGATAAAACTCTTATCGCGAGAAAGACGACATCTTTCTCGCGATAAGAGTTTTGAGTGCCCGCCCATTTAAATCATAAAACAAGATCAGTTTTCTACAGCAGGGTCGACAGGAGGTTTATGTACCCGGCATCGCCACCCCTTCGGAACAAATTCCAGCTGCTGGAAACCATCCAATCCAGGTGGTACTTCCACAGTACCTCTAATAAATGTTTCGCTCTCTGGAAAGCCTGGAGTTTGAGTGTACTGCTGTTCTCTTACCACACGAGAGAGTGACAACGCTTATATTGGGTTGGTAACTAAGTCTTTTGACTTTTTTTAAAAGTAAAAATTTATTGACTTCCAAACAACTTTCATTCGTTGTTATCACTATTATGATGTACCATGCCGAAAAGACTTATTTACTAACCCAATAGGAAAGATATAGTGCATAAGACGGGAAGACTAGGTATACATAAAATTTTGACGAGAAGTTCCAATTATCACCAAGAAACCTCAAGTGGTAGTGAACGAACAGTAGATTATTATGTACCACGTCCGCCCATTTCACGGGTAGCTTACGGATGCCCGCTCGTAGAACACCTTAGGTTTCGACGCGAAGAAGTTTATCAACCAGTTTTTGAGTGCGTCGTCGGAATCGAACTGTGAGCAACACGAGGTGCTATGAGCAATAGCCCGGTCGTTGTCGTAAACAAGGCAAAGGACATTTTTACAAAAAGCGAAAAGACTTATTTACTAACCCAATATTTGTTGGTTCACAGATTCCTTCGAAAAATTTCACTTGCAATAGGGTAAAATCTGAGTAGCTCTCTGCATGACTCTCGCAAAAGACCAAAGAACGTCTCTTCCATTTGATGTCCAAGAATCGCGAGTCTCTCGATGCGCTTCCCTTCTTTCTAATTCCTCATTCTGACTCACACTCAACCTTTATTTTTTAGGTACAAATTAGTCTCTGGAGTATGCAGTCCTACTATAGCCAGATCGCATGTACAGGTAAGCAGACTTTCATTCAGGTTCGAGTTCCTAGCACGTGCAGCTTCCCCAGTTAAACTCATACTTTCAGTTCTGCTAGTGGTCCTCGTCTCCAGCGCACAGTCTCAGGACGAGAGGTTGATGGGATGGAATAAGGCCAATGGCCTGTGGGGAAAGAGAAGTGCCGGAATGGTTAGTCTCTCTGAATTAATGCGGTAACATTCATTTAGGACGTGTTCGAATCTCAACAGAAACGACCAGAAAACTGGGCCAAGCTCAACACTCTTTGGGGCAAACGGTAGGCTCCGCCTTTCACTTCAGGCGCAACATTTCGCACCCATTTTTTCACGTCAAACTGTGAATTTCAGACTTTATGATGCTCTAGAAAGTTGTAGAGCAGATCTAAAACTACAATTTTTAAACATTGAAAATCTTTAAAATTTTGTTTTCTAGCCGAAAAAATACATGCTTTTATAGCGTGGCGATGTTCAGCAAACTCTTAGAGTTTGATCTGTTCTACAATTTTGCAGAACGTCAAAACCCTAAGCAGTCATGTTTACGGCCTGAAAAATGAGCGTGAAATGGAAGACTTACGTATACAGTAACACATTTTCAGATCTTCCTCCTCCGACGCCTTGAATTCTTTCCTCGAGAAGCGGTAAGTTTACTTTGATTGTCTATCATTTTGCCCCTAGAAGTCGCTTATTTAGGTTGTCCCAACGGCAAGCGTTAGATAGGTAAAGACACTTGTAGACACCCTCTGTTCCTCTGCTTACTCCTCTAACATGCTTCTCTAGCACGAGCTTGCTGTTATTTTCTGGATGATTCCGTCGATAAATCTTTCAAAGATATCTTTCAGAGCACAATGGCAGATGGCTAACGGACTCTGGGGCCGCTGATCGAACACGATCTTTGACCACTTCTATCCATCCTCTTTGTCTACTATCTATATAAACCAAATGTTAACTATAAATGTTCAAAATTGTCGGTAAGGGTGAGAGTGACAGGGACAGGATGGCTGTAAAGAGACGGAAAAATATCTGCAGATATTGACAGGCTGACAGATGTAGCATGTTATCAGAAAGGTGAAAAGACAGAGAAACAGAGCAACATAGCCCTACTACTGCCTTTTGGCTTATACTCCATTTACCAAACTGCAACCAAAGCCATCTCCTCGTTCTACCACTCATCTCCACAGGGTTGAGCAGGAGCAGTGAAGACAGTACAAGTTCTCTGATCCTGGTAGCCAGCGAGCAATCTGTTTTCCTCTAATTGTAGTCCACTTCGATTAGGAACTTACAATTCTTTTCAAAGGATCAACACTATTGCTCGCTAACTATCAGAAAACAAACAATTGAAAGAAACTGCAGCAAAATAGTTCCCCAGAGTTTTTCGATACAAGTAATGCTATCGCCCCTTGGGGCTCAATAACAGTAAGTTCTCAATTCCTTCCAATCAACTCGATTTCTCTTTCCTTCTGTCCGCACAAAGTAATTGGCAAAAGTTAGCAATTAAAGCTTCAGACATACACACAGGCAGAGAGATGACTATTTAAAACAGATCTTCGACCGAAAAAAAAGTTCAAGTTTGTCAGTCTCCAAGCAGCAGCCACTATGAATTCTTCCGGAGTTCTGGTAGGTTTTACTTTTCCTTTCTTCCCAACTGTCGCTGTAACTGTCTGCTTTGTCCTCTGTCTCTGTCTGTCTGTCTAGAGTGGCTTATTTCAGTGTAACCAAACATCGTATCGGAATTTAACGCAACTAGGTTTAATCTGTCACATTCGTACCGTCAACAGTGGGCTGTCATACTTATTCGGACGATCTGAAGCCGAGAGTCCCCGCAATATGCCAGAAAAACATACCGCAGCAAATAAATTTTGAATAATATCTTCATATTTATCCAACGATCTGTTGAAACTTGGCGATTTCAGTCTGTTGGCCGTTGTTGAACGTCTGCAAAGTAGCAAGTGAATCTTTTAGGATTCGGGTGAATTCGGCAGGAGCCTTCTCAGCCAGCTGATCAACCAGTTCCAGATTCTTGTTGATGACCTCCATGTGAGGATGAAGTCGTCCGAGATAGAGATGCATGCCCGTCAACTGTTCCTTGGCCACATTTCCGCGATTGAGAAGGGTGTTAATGCGGTGCACGAGATTATTATTAACGGCGACAATGTGTTGAGCAGCCGTCAACTGGTTCTGTAGGTGCTGTTTCTGATTGTTACTTTGGTCTCGAGCCGCTGAAAGCATCTTTTATCTGCGTTTGCCCACAACTCATACCTGCTACCTTGTTCTTACTGTCCATTAGCGAGTCTCGAAGCTGCCGTCGCTTTGGAACTTCCTTCTTGAAATAATCGATTATACGTTGCACCCAATGAATGGCTAGATTTCTTTAAAAACAGGAAATAATCTTCGATTTACTGGAAAAATTTCTCCATCCCTTTTTCTTCTTCTTCTTCTTTTTCTCGGCCTCTTCCAGCCCGTGCTCAGCATCAGCTAACTGTGCCTCTGCCTAAAAGTCGAGACAGAACCTTGAAAACTCATCGACTTACATTAGTCAGCTCAGCATTGAGCTTGGCAAAATGCTGCTCATTGGCACTTACATCAGCTGCGATTCGATGGATCTGTGCGTTCAGATTGTTGATGTTGGCCTCCTCCTGTAATTTTCGAACAAGGGTCTGTTGATGCAGACCGTTAATCTGACCACTGAGCCCGACAATGTTGTTGATCTCAGCTCCAATGTCTTTCTCTGTCTGGAGCAGTGCAGCATATTTCGCCTTGAAGTCGGCAGCAACTGTTGGATTGAAAGTTGTTTGGGCGATAGTGTTGGCTTGTTCAGAAATCTGGGAAGTTGTTATTTTAAAAAAAGCAAGAATCGCACCTGCACAACTCTGACCGCCTTTTGAGGAATCACAGCTATAGCTTGATCCATTCCAGCTAGAGGGTCCGCTGTCTGAAATTGGTCATCAGGCCGAAAATTACAAAGTTTACCGCGAACATGAGAGCAGCAAATAAGCTGAGAATCTGCAGCATGTCGTGGCGCTTCATGGCTGCAGACGTCCACAGAACACCGGTAAACGTCGTATCCTGCTGCTACCTTAGCATTTATAGTATGGGCCTGGTTAGAAAGCATTGCAGAGCAGGTGCAAAAACAGTTGTCTCTTTAAACAGCGATTCGATCAGTGCTGTTTGCATCTCAGTCGATAAACACATATATCGCGATAGTGTGCTTCCGGCCTCAGTATGTACCAAAAAGTAAAATCATTCATTTTAAAACGTTCCTAATTTGGTCTTTGACGATAAGGAGAAAGTAGTGCAAATGTCAAGAGGTCTCTTAGATTTCGTCGGGGCTAACCTGTCGTTCTGCCTTGTCGCATGATGAAATTTAGTCCGTGACCTATCCTACCTTCAATTGGCAAAAGGCTTTCATCTGCGACACATGTGAACTCTAATCTGGAAAACACTTAACAATGTTTTTGTCCTTTTCTGGCGAGTGTTATCCCAGATTAGAGGTGACAAAACGAGTTAGAAGAATTAAACAGTTCAAGTTACAAAACGAACATCGACATTGTGAGCCGCTCCGTCAGGAGCGTAAGCGACTGGCTCCCTTTTAAAAAGAGAAAGTCATTCTAACTAGCCATCCAGAACCGACAGTCTATCGCAAACCACGGATCTTGAGGGTGGTGTACTGTCTTTCAGCTATGTGAATCACAAGCAGAGGAGATAGGAAAGAAGAGAGGAACAGAACCATAGTCGGAACGGAGGCTACCTATCAGTGAGAAACTGGAAAACTAGAACAGCTGGCCATCTCCCGCAAGAACTTTTGATTCTCGGGTACCGTTCTTCTGTTGTCGACACTTGTTCGGTTTCTGATCTTCTTCCGAGAATCACTTCTTGTTTATCTTGAGGGTGGTGTACTATCTTTTGACCAAATTTGTAGTTTAAATTTGGGTATCTTGACCTTCGAAGATTCTGGAAGAAAACGTTAAGCATTTTTCCTGGGAAGCTCTGTCTGAAGATCGTTGCTGCTAAACTTTTCCCAGCTGTTGATCCTTACAAGATAAATGGTGGTACGAAGAACTCGCAGCTGTGTCGATACCACCCTTCCGGCCAAAACAACCCACCGCTGTTATCACAACACTGGACGATTCTTTAAATACAGACAGAAAGTAGCGTTTGACCCCTGCACCATGCTTATACCATTGCTGTGCTGTCTACTCTACCTGCTTCAAGCAGTGTTCGTGTGGTAAGATCATCGAGCTTCTGTCCGGATGTTCCTAAAAAGGTGTAAACTAGTCTCACTCTCAATGACGATTATTTTAGAACTACACCGATGCAGAATTTCACAATTGCTTGGGAGAAATCGATTCCGAGTATGAGGTAAGTTCACAATCCTTGCTGGATTCCCAAGCACTGTTTAGCTTAAAATAACATTCGGTCTCATGCAGTCTGCCGCTCTTGTCAATAAAATGGTCAGCATTGGAGCCTTCCAAGAGGTAAGGTGCTTTGATGAACTGGAGATTTTGGTGCTTTAATTTTTATGAAGTGTAAAGATTGTCTAGGGGGAGAAGGATTATGTAAACCTGTTCGTTTCTTTCTATTGCGTTTGTCTTCTAAAAATAGCTTCGAACTCGGGGCGTCTCTTATCATTAGTAACAGATATGTTGCAGTTGGAATTGAACATTCGTTGGTATCGAACCCAACTAGTTGGAATTGAACGTTCAATTTCAACTAGTTGCGTTCAATACCAACTGTAACATATACACCACTTTTTCGCTAAAACTTTCAAGCTCTGTAATTTATTTTGAAGATTAAAATCCCTCATTATGATTACACATTAATAATCAGCTAAAAAATAGCTACAAAATAATACTTTAAAAAAATTAGACCTCGAGTGGCATCGAACCCCTGGTCCCTCGCGTCCAAACTAGTGTCTACAAGTCTTCAGACAGAAAGACAGACACACATAGATACACTGACAATCAGAAGTAGATTTGAAAACAAGTAGTGCTGACTTCCAGGCAGTTCTTATTGTTGCCGAAAACCTCGTCCAAATAGCTGCTCTGGTGCCAGAGGTATCTTTGGTCTCGGATCTGATGCCCATCGAGCAGTTCAAGATTCTCACTTCTGCAAAGTATGGTTTAGACTGTTTTTGAAATCTCGTATTTCAGAAGCTTCCGCGCATCATTGATTCAGATGGTTGGCAGCATGTGTGATTCCTTTCGTCAAGCTGACGAAAGTATGAGTCGAGTAAAGTTGAATCTGATTGAGATTCCAAGTGTTCTAAGGAGCACAATCAAACTGTTATCATCGGTTTGTCTTTGTTTTTTGATTACCGACAGTCCTTTAACGCAGGATGAAAGGGAAGCGCGGGCCTTCATGCTCAACAATTATCTGAAAAAGCTCAATATTGCTGCCGAAGTTTGTGAAACTGAAGCGAAGACGGTTGTGACAAAGTTCAGACGAACTATTGAAGTAAGTTGCTTTGTTCAGTTCAGTCAGCGAGCGCATTCATTGTTCGTTATGAGACTTACCTCTAGTATGGTCGCGTTGAATACTTAGCTAATAAAGTAAAAGGTCGTGTGACAGACAGATAGACAGAGATAGGGAGAAACAGCCATCTGAATGGCCACCAGAATCTTTTGACAGGCATCGAGAAGTCAGGATAACACCTTTGTTACAGTTATGTTCGTTCCCATTGTCGAATTCGGTTCCCTATTCTGACTGTAAAACCTACGTTGGCCTGCCAATCGTATTGCGTAAGGTCAAATCTTTCCTTTCAGATGTTGCAAGAGTTGCATCGTGGCTGTCTGACCTGTGAATCTAACAGCAAAATGGAGAAGGTGAAGAAGGAACAAATGAAGATCGCCTACGAGGGAGAGGCCGCTGCAGAAAGGGAATACGCGGATCAGATCAAGAAATACGAGCAGGAAATGAGAGAGCGGGTTAAAAAAACTTTGAAGGTCGTTATTTATAGAAACAGGTAAAGAAGATGGGGAACTTCACTGAGCTATCAGAAATGATTGAATATCTGGAAAAGGGAATGGTCCTGTTGACTGAGGCCAAGAAGGAGATAAAGAATTCCAGTTTCTTTTATTCTTTCAGGGTAGGCTTACTGTACGGTGTACACTTACAAAACCTTTACAGTATATGGCCAGCAAGATTCGAGAAATTGCGGAAATCATCAAAAGGATGACGGAGATTGCTGACAAGGTAACACAGGGAGTATCGAAGTTCAATCACTTCTTACTTTCAGCAAACCGCGACTGGAAGGAAGCTTCTAGCGGATCAGGTCATCGCATCTGTGGCTCACGTGACCGCGATCGCTACTGTCATGCACGTTTGTGCTGAAACCTACACGGAAACCTCGAGCAGATGGATCATGCCAACTATTACGGCTGTAGGCAAGAACTTGCACCTGAGCAAAGAGGAAACTATAGTGAGTGATTTTTCTTGGTAAGAAAAAGTCTTAAATTTTAGGCCAAGCTCTCTCAGACCAAGTCCAAAGCCTCTGGGCAGCTTGGCGACGTGACCAAGTTCCTCACTGCACGCATGGAGCAGGCCATGGATCAATCGAAGAAGCGTACCCTGGACTTCATCAAGGAGCTCGACTAGGGAAGATCGCGAAGAAGGTTCATTGAACTTTGCGCATGTGCGTATAAATTATGATTAATACTCTGTCCGATATGTGTCTAGTGGCGATGTCTTCCTAGCTCCAGATTTCCTTTGTGGATTTTCATATGCTGATGTCTACCGCGTCGGTAGACAAGACCGTAAGTTCTAGGTTCTTGGACAGAGACAGAGACTGAGCGGAACTGTCATCAATGTATCGAGCAGGGGCGCAAGGAAGATCTCGAGATTGGATAGGCATCTGATCCAGACGACCAAGAAGAGGATCGTCGATCTGACTCTGCCGCTGGACTGGATGGTGGCCAGGAAGGAAAAAAAAAGTCAGCTGCTGCTGCTCTGGAGAATAGGCGGAGGAGAAGAAGGAAGTGAACGAGGGCAATAAGCAGGAGGGAGAGGATGATGAGAAAGAAGACAGGGGACCCTTTGCCCGACCGACCCATAGCCTAAGTGAAGATCGGATGTCAAGGGAGTCTAATGTCGCTGGAAAATCTCGCCTTCTCGCCATTCTCTCGCCATCCAAAATCTCGCCATTCTCTCTGTCACATAGTTACTGTCAGTCTGTCAATTCTAAACCTTGTCACTGTCCAAGGGTCATTTTCGAAACTTGATTCTGGCAGTACTACTTCGTTCAGTAGTTTTACTCTGTTCAGGAAGCTGTCAAGAGTCCCTTGTGCCCCAAACAAACACTAAAAGTGAGATTCAAAGAGACGGCTGTTGCCGAGCTTCCGGCAGACACACAGACAGACAGAGACGCGAGGACAATTTAAAATAAATTTTCGACCGAAAAAAAAAAGTTCCGGAGTTCTGGTAGGTTTTACTTTTCCTTTCTTCCCAACTGTCGCTGTAACTGTCTGCTTTGTCCTCTGTCTGTCTGTCTAGAGTGGCTTATTACAGTGTAACCAAACATTGTATCGAAATTTAACAGAGCTAGGCTCAATCTGCCACATTCGTACCGTCAACAGCGGGCTGTCATGCATATTCGGACGATCTGAAGCCGAGAGTCTCCGCGATATGTAAGTCAGAAAAGCCTTTCGCAGCAAAAATTTTTTGAATAATATCTTCATATTTATCCAACGAACTGTTGGAACTTGGCGATTTCAGTCTCTTGACCGTTGTTGAACTTCTGCAAAGTGGCAAGTGAATTTTTGAGAAATCGGGTATCGGGTATCGTATTGATATCCTTGAAGCCTTGAAAAAACAGTAAGAATTTTGAGGCAGGTGTCTTCCCAGCCGGTGGATAAATCAGTTTCAGATTCCTGCTGATGTCCTCCATGTGAGGATGAAGACGGCCGAGATAGAGATGCATGCCCGTCAACTGTTCCTTGGCCACATTTCCGCGATTGAGAAGGGTGTTAATTCGCTGCAAAAGGTTATTATTAACGGCGGCGATGTGTAGAGCAGCCGTCAACTGGTTCTGTAGGTGCTGTTTCTGATTGTTACTTTGGTCTCGAGCCGCTGAAATTGTCTTTTATCTATGTTTGCCCACAACTCTCACCTGCTACCCTGTTCCTAGCGTCCATTACTGAGTCCCGAAGCTGTCGTCGCTTTTGAACTTCCTTCTTGAAATGTTCGATCGCACGACGCACCCAACGAATGGCTGGTTTACTTTAAATACAGGGAATAATCTTCGACTTACGGTTCCACCTGCTCCCCTTCTTCTTTTTTCGCTTGGCTTCAGCCAACTGTGCCTCTGCCTAAAGACTGAATCTTGAAAAATCATCGACTTACATTAGTCAGTTCAGCATTGAGCTTGGCAAGATGTTGCTCATTGGCATGTACATCAGCTGCCATTCGATGCACCTGTGTGTTCAGATTCTTGATGTTGGCCTCCTGCTGTCCTTTTCGAACAAGGGTCTGTTGATGCAGACCGTTAATCTGGCCACTGAGCCCGATAATGTTGTTGATCTCAGCACCAATGTCCTTCTCGGTCTGGAGCAGTGCAGCATATTTCGCTTTGAAGTTGGCAGCAGCTGCTGGATTGTAAGTTGTTTGGGCGATAGTGTTGGCTTGTTCGGAAATCTGGGAACTTGTTATTTTAAAACAGCAAGAGACGCACCTGCACAACTCTGACTACCCTTTGAGGAATCACAGCTATAACTTGTTCCATTCCAGCTAGAGGGTCCGCTGCCTGAAATTGGTCACTAGGAAAATTACATAGTTTACCGCGAACATGAGAGCAGCAAATAAGCTGAGAATCTGCAGCATGTCGTGGCGCTTCATGGCTGACGTCCAGAGAACAGCGGTAAGCGTTGTGTCCTGCTGCTACCTTAGTATGGACGTGATTAGAAAGCAATGCAGAGGAGGTGAAAAAACAGTTGTCTCTTCAAACAGTGTCTCGATCAGACAGTGTCTGTTTGCATCTCAGCCCATAAACACGTTTATCGCGATAGTGTGCTTCCAGCCTCAATATGTACCAAAAAGTAAAATCATCCATTTCAAAACGTTCCTAATTTGGTCTTTGACGATAGGGAGAAAGTAGAGCAGATGTCAAGGGGTCTCTTAGATTTCGTCGAGGCTAACCGTCGATTCTCCAGGAGATGTGTCTGATCATCAAGCATCTGAACGAGCTCGACTACTACGAGGAGCCTAGATACAATCCGATCAAGGCGCATCTGATCCAGACGGCCAAGAAGGGGAACGCCGATCTGAATCTACCGCTGGACTGGTAAGGATGAGAAGAAGCTGCTACTGCTCTGGGGAATAGGCCAGAGGAGAAGAAGGAAGAAGTGAGCGAGGGCATCAAGCAGGAGAGAGAGGATGATAAGGAAGAGGACAAATGAACCTTCGCACGACCGACCCAGAGGAAGAGAAAATGTCAGAGTCTGGTCGCTGGAAAATCTCGCCTTCTGAATAAAATATGTTTAAAGCTGTTGTATTCTCTCTGTCTGCCTCTCTGGATAGATACCGTCCCAGCAAAGCCTGTGAACAATTGAATCAATTTATTAGCATCATATACATTGCGGAAAGAAGGCTCTCTATCGGACCCGTCACGTAGAATAACCGAATAGTTCTTGTCTTGAAGCACACACATAGAGAGGGGGAGGCAATTACAGATTGACCCGCAGCAGTTTTGGACAGAGAGTGACACGTAGAGTTTCTAGCAGACAGCTTCAGCCAGCTCTGACAATGGTTCCAAGACAGGACGAAATTTGGATTTTCTTTCGGAGGGACGGCGTTCTCTCTTCTCATCACTGGCTCGCTCGGCTTCTTGTTCGGGACTCTGAAAATTGATTTGTTGAGAGAGTAATAAGACGTTTTCTTTGGTGGGAGTTTCTCTCAGTTTGTAATTCAATCTGTCCTGCCTATGACATTTTCTAATCAGCCTGTCAATTCCCATAGTTTGTTCCTGTCAATCTGGCAACTTTTTTCCTATCCTGTCAGTCCACTAGTGTTCTATTGAACCTGCATCGTTCAGTCTCTCATTCTTGCCCTGTCTTCCACAGTTCCCCTTTCAACTCGTTAGCTTCAGATCCTCTCCCTGTCTCTTCTGAGCCTGGATCTGTCCATCTGGGCCACTGATCTCTTCTTCCTGTCTACCTGTTCAACTCTTCTGTCCCAGCTGATGTGTTCCCTTTCATTCTCTCTGTCACATAGTTACTGTCAGTCTGTCAACTCTAAACCTTGTCACTGTTTAAGGGTCATTTCCAATACTTGATCCTGGCAGTACTACTTCGTTCAGTAGTTTTACTCTGTTTAGGAAGCTGTCAAGAGTCCCTTGTGCCCCAAAGAAACACTAAAAGTGAGATTCAATGAGACGGCTGTTGCCGAGCTTCCGGCTGGCAACAGGCCAGGCTGTAAACTCCTAATGACCCCGCGGTCATGCGGGTACTTAGAAAAGTTCAAAAAACGCCATGTCTGACATCTTCTCTTCTCCTTACCTGAGGTCTCGCTGGGATGGCCTGTGTCAAATAGACGTCAGGAAGAAGACAATCCGGCTGAGCATCGTCACGAACAAGTCTGACGCTGCCGGCATTTCCCTTGATGTGCTGAAAATCGCGAGATGACAAAAGGACACGGTTATCATTTTCCGCGAAAAAAAATAGTCTGGACTAAATCCGTCTCTGAGAGCGATAAGAGAAGCTTCCTTACCTGTTCGAAGGCGATAAGTTGACGCCAGAAGCCGAGGTTGGGTCGGACCATGGGACGTTTCGACTTCATTAGATGGTAGGCGTCGCGAAGGCTTCGGCATCTGGAAATGGGTGGTTATACTGCCACTGTTACATGTGCCATGAATCCTTTTGGATTTAGTCGCGACGTATGAGTCAATCGGTTTCCCAATAAGATCCTAATGGTCATTCCAGTTGTAATGCTCGGATAATGGGTCTATGGTACAGACACGTTCTCGATGGTACTGAAGCGAGCGCTCTAGTACCTGTACCGTACCCGAGTCTATAGACAGGTTCTCAATAGGACTGGTAGTCACGGTGTAACCAGGAGGCTAGTCTGGATATAAATTGTGAAAGGGACTGTGAGTCTAGGAAATTTATGAATCTCCTGAATTTGATAGGATCTGACAGATCAGAAACTTATAGTTCACGTGGGACTAGTAAGAATCATTTAAGGAGTCATGTGCCTAGTTCTCAAAGAGAGTTGAGGCAGTTGAGGAACAGTCATAATTGTCTACTGTATCTAACTAGTCTGTTCGAAGTTCGTTTATGATACACGAACGACAATTTCAAATTCTCCCAGAAGCAAATAGTTCTAGTAGTCGAAGCAAATTATGCACTTAATTAGAGTGTTGTGCAACTGAATTCTGTTTCTAACTATTACTTTGGAATTTGAAACCGTAACTAATTACTAGAATTTAAAAAGACTCTGGATCTACTAGATAAAGTCGTATCATAAAAGACCCTGAAGAGTTCAGTCGGACAGTTTGAAGAGTATGTCATTTCAAAGCGAAGGGGTTGATCTCGAAAGAGTTTCCCATTGAGAGTCTCATTTTTGTCTCCCTATCAGAGTTTTGGGGAAGGGGAAAGATGACTCCTGAAGAACGGTCTTTTGTCTCTTTCCTAAACAGACCCCGGTTACTCATTTTGTTCACTGCTCCAATCAGCTGATCCCTCTCTCCGAGCGGAAACATGATCTGTATACAGTTTGCTATTTTTTTTCCTCTGCCATGTGACCGCCCCAGGAAACAGTCCCCTTATCACTTCCCAGCACAGTTCCGTTCGAAAACAGTATAAAGTTCGAGAACCAACCTGTACTTGGTCAGAAAGGCGAGACAAATCGAGGCAGATCTCGAGACTCCGGCCACACAATGAACGAGGACTCGACCTCCATCGGCGATGATTGCTTGGATCTGAAAGTTCGAATTTCACCGCGTCTCTCCACGTGACTGATACCAACTTTTGAGATAATTGAACTAGAGACGCGCCGCTTGATAAGAGCAAATTCAATTTTTTATGTAGGTTGGAGCTTTTCAGCAGCAGACTGTCTGAAATGTCAAAATATTTACACCTTTTCCGTAATTGGACCTCTCTAAACAACAATATCCACCCCCTAGGTCTCGAGCTTTCCCCGTAAAGTCAAGTCATGCGGAGAGGCGAGGGCAAAAAGGGAACAGGGAGGTGTAATGTCTCACGGGAGCTTCCAGGGACTTTGCACTATCAAAAGGGAACGAACTTGATCGCTCTGAAGCTCCAGATGAGGGTAGATGTAGGATTGAGGGGTGTCGTCGAGCCAGAGCTTGGTACGCTGGATATCACCGAGACTTCGGAGGTTGGGAACCTAAATTTTGGATTTGAGGGAAGTTGTCTTTCTGTTTCTCTGTCTCTCTGTCTCCCAACAAACCTCATTTGTAGCATTAATGATATGTGTGATCTTGTTCAGTTTCATCTCCTCCCCAGTCAGGGAGCTGACTCCGCAGATGAACAGTCCGGGCACAATTTCACTAATTTGAGCATATTCAGGATTGACGCGGAAAGATATCGACATCTTTCTGGAAAAAAAGAATTTGAGAGAGTGAGAGTCAATCGAAGAAAGACCAAGGAAGTGTTCGAACGAGACCAGACACTGTGTGTTGGCAACTAAATACGACCACGTGCTGTGGTAAAATGCCGGCGCTCACTCTCTGGGCGTGACCTCGAAACGCACGGACACCATGTGACTCTCGAAACTGGGAACGGAGAACAGATGGACGCAGAAGAAAGGCCTAGTTTTATGGGTTCCATGGGTACATAACAGTTGGTCGACTACTGTTCATCGTCTTTCTGTCTCTGTTGATCTCTGTACAAAGAGGCAAAGAGAGATTTACAAAGAAAGAGCTGGTCCAGTATAGTTCTCACTAATGGAAAGGGAAATGAGAGATAGTGATGGTGTCCAGAAGAGACAAATAATGAGAAGCTTCTTTTCGAAAGTACCACCCAAAAAGAAAAACAGAGACTTTGCCCTTTGCCAATGAAAAATATTTCTCATAGCTATGAGTAGCTGTCTAGTCTATTTGGAGTACTCCAAGGGTTACTGACATGTGAGTTAGGAGACCAAAACTTGACACACTCTCTCACTGACCCGTATTTATGGAGAACGTGTCATCTCATGAATTATTGGCAACTTTTGAGAGACGTCAAGAGCCGGCCATTGGTCATAGTTCAGTCCAGACCCAGAAGGACAAAAGACGCTCTTTTAGTCTTCTAAGAGTTAGACCAGCTGGTCTATTTACTACACGAGATAAGCACGAAGAACGTCCGGGAGAAGGAAAAAGCGTGTGTGACCGCGGGGCTTCGAAAACATGATTGTTCTTTGGCAGATGGAAAACATGTGAATATGGGTCTTAGGGGACACTGTTTTCGAGCACTTTAAGCTGAAGTAAACATATGAATGGGAGAGTATGGTGTAAGAGAGAGGAGCTTTGACCTTGGAGGGAGATAAACAGAGAGACATTGAGCTCAAGCTCCCACATGAAGCTCCAAGGGCAATAACTTTCTCCGACTCTTTTCTCTCTAGACTCTGATAAGGAGGCACGTGTTTGATATGAGTCCTTTGAAAGATAATGGGACAACAGGGGGCAGGTTAAAGGCAACAAGGGGGAAAGAGAGGAACGGTTTACACAGACCTGTAGCGGAAAACCCCGCTCTCGCCCGCAAGAGACAGCTGTTTGCGAAGAGGTCTTGACACAAGAAGTTCTTTCGGTGGTGGGGTGACTTGGTCACAGGTCGTCGACCGGGGAAGAAAACTTTAAAGAACTGGTCTTTGAGAACCACCTCGTTGACACTGAGTCAGAACTTTTGCTTCTTTTAGGGTTAGTCACCTCACCGTATGCCTCTACTTCTGGCGCGCTAGAATCAGCTATCTCTTCGCCACTTTTGGGCAGAAGATAACATTTTTAGATTTGCGATGTTTTACAAAGCCTTAGATCAAATCAAAACCTATACCTTTGCAGAATGTTGCTAGGCTGAAAAATGAACATGGGTACCTACATATGAGGATTCAAGTTAGATGGCAGAGCGCTCCACGGTTGAAAGTCATTAGAAGGGAACGAAGGTCCGGTAAAGCTAGATAATTTGAGGTATGGCAGCTTCATGTCTTTTGGATAAATTCACGCAGAGATCCGAAAAAAATGACGTCTCGTGCGCTCCATTTCATTCTCTATTCACAAGAGGCCGAAGATGCGGAGCGAGAGATGCTGAGGGCAGGCATGTGACTGCATTTGATTAGAGTCCGATCTTTGTCCGAAAGAGGGAAAGTGAAAATACTGTGAATCCATAGAAGAACCCGACCCAATTGCAACATTCTCTCCAAAATTATCAGTCATTATCAACAATTAATCAAAAGGGGAGAGAGACAATTGGTGTTCTTATCAGTCACTGAGAGACAGTTTCTCTGTGAAAAGGGACAGAGAGGAAGAAGCCGAGAGCCGGTGCTGAAATGAGAGAGAGCGAGCTTTGAGGCATGCAGCCAAGGCGGAGCGAACAGAGAATTCACGTGAACGCCGCATGCCGGGGAGAAGGAGGAAAAGCTGGGTCCACTAGGCAAAGCCCCCGCAGAAGAAGAAAGAAGAGTCTCTCTGCACGGTGCTAAAAATATTGCGAAAATGGGAGCAGAGACTGTGGTGTGTGAGTCAGTTGAAGGGCAAAGTCCAGTTGTCTGGACAGTTTTGCAAGAGTTCGAGAACTTTCTACAAGCCCTGCAATGGCCCGTATGAAGCGCAACTTCAAAGAGCGTTTTGAAGCTGAAAAAGTGATTTTGCAGTATTCTGATGTTCTGCAAAATTGCAGATTTTGATCTTTTCTACAAGTTTTGGGAAACATAAAATCTCGAAAATTCAATCTTGAGCACCATATATCTAGTGTGCCGTCATACCTGCCCAAAGCCCGCACTGTCTCTCATTTTTCTGGCCTCGGAATAGGGATTTCAATTTAGTGATGTTCTGCAAATTCGTAGTATTGTGTCTGCTCTACAATTTTGTAGAATATTGCTAAGCTGAAAACTCTCTACTATCTATAGCGCGATGCTTTCTGTGGAGGACGCTGTTTATTTGAATTTGGCAGTGAAGTCACTGAAAGTCTTTTGTTACTACGAAGCCGACAATGCAAAACTGAAGGAAAAGGGACGGCTGGTCACTTTATTGAAGTACAAGAAGAGCTGTGAAATGCCGCACACCAGTCTGAAATGTGATCAAAGAGCAAGATGGAGCTTCTTTCTAATTGGTACAGGACTTCAGAGATAGAAACAGAGATTAGAAAATAGGGCACAGAACCAGAGACAGCAAGGAACATCAGTCGCATCCTCTTTGTCACAGAAATATGGACTACGACCTTGAAATCAAAGTTGTTCTAGTTTGGCGTCATTAATCTTCCCCAACAGACTATCAATCTCCCATTGGGTTCGCTTTTTTCCACAGAGAGTCCCGAGTCATTTATCAGAGCATTGCAACAAGTGGCCAAAGTGCCTTCTGCACTTGAAGAGAGATCTGACCACCTCTTGGAAATGGTTCAGGGTTCATGAACTGGATGAGATTCTTTGATCCAGGAAGATGAGGTCAGAAAACAGTCATGGGATCCAAGTAACAGGGTTCAAGAGATGAAAACTTGGTTTCGTGTCTCTCTGTCTTACTGTCTCCCTATTCTGATCTCTGTTTCCCATTCCCGACCATGCTAGATTCCCATAGTAACTTGATCTGTATATGGTTCCCTCCCAGTTGTTTTCCAGCCATGTGACTACTGAAACCAAATCTGTCACATCAGGACTGGTAGGAACAAAGTAAACAAAAGTATCAATGCAGTTCTCAAGCTTACAACTGTTCCTACCCCTTCCAAACACGTGAATAAGCTCAGACAGATGTGTCCTTTGCCCCCAGTAGTACTCTTTTGATGATCATGGCTCATCATCAGCTGTCATGCCGATTTTAATAATAGAACGCCGGCGGACACGTGAATAGCACACCGATGGTGGACTAGAGGTGGATGATGAAAGGGGAACGTAGTAAACAGGAAGAAACTGGAGAGAACAGACAATGTATTGACTCTTGAATGTTTTCTCAATCTTTGCGAATTGAAGAAGGGATTGGCAATGGAAGCAAAACGTCTGTAGCAGCCACTCTTGCCCCGATAACAACAAGAAGAAAATAAAGAAAAAAGATTGTTCAAGAGACCAGAAACCACTGTCACTGTCACTGCCACTTTCTCTCCATATTTTTCTTCCGATTGACTGACGGAGTGAGAAATTAGAGGGTAGATTCTATTAACGTCATTCCTCCTCTTTTGCAAGAACTTCTTTTGTTTTGATAGTAAGAAGAGATTCTGTTATCTTGTTGCTCCCAAGCTCAGAATGAATCTTTGACGTCGGTATGCATCATCAGCATATCCAAAAAGTGGAAGCTCTGACCAATCTTTGAAGTGTGCGGGGTTTCGAACTTAACAGACTTTGAGGAGCGGGGAAGTCCACGCACACAAACAAAGCCGGAGAACGTTTGCAAGAGATCAGTTCACTTGAAAAAGCGGATCGAGTTTCTTTCTCTCGGACAAGGGGAAGATTTTTTGACGGTGGATCACGCTATCTTGCATCAGAATGTCGAAAATCTATTAGAGACTATTCGAGATCAGTTTGGAGAGTACAGCGGATACATGTTTCAGACGATAGAGAGTAAGGTAAACCGACTCTTAGTTCTGTGACTGCAGACTCTCTGAACTCTGGGTCTAATTCCTTCAATCAGAGAGAACTTGTGGACACTGGAACGAGACTAGGAACTGATCTCGAGTGGATATAGGTTACGAAGTATCAAAACTATGGTTGTTAGTATTCTTTGCTGGTACCCTTAAAACAAACTTTGTATCCTTCCCATGTTAGTCATTTATCCAGTGCAGCAGCCGACAATCGCCCACTTGCTCCTTTTTTCAAAGCCAAAGCTGTCTATTTATCAGATCTTTGCAACAAGTGAGCAGAGTTCTTTGCCCTTGGCAATCAAATGGCTTTTCGGGGAGAGAGAATCGAGAGGAGTACGAGTGCTGTTCACGTGCCCGCCCCTCTTTGAAGAGAGTAGGTAGGGTTATCTGGGATGACCGTGAGTCATTTCCGGTAGTTCTTGTAGAAAGATTGCAGCAGTTTGTTGAGAAGGACAAAAAGACAAGGGGGACAGCTGATCAGCCGATGGTGCCATTCAGCAACATTGAAAAGGTCAAAGACCGAGCAGACAGTGAGAAAAAGAGCTGACAATCGAGAAACAAGGATAGAGAAGGGCTTTAGAGTCTAGTTCTATGCCCAGTTTGCAGCTTTAGAAGTGCACTCAGTAGGCAAGGAGCTCTATATATACTTCGGGTAGTCTACACAGAGAAGCAGGGATACAGAGAGACAGAGAGAGAGGGAAGAAAGAGACTACAGAAAAATAGCCTCCTTCTGGAACCGCTGAGGCCCAAAGAAATTGTTGTTGACCACGAAAGAGACAGAAGACGATGGTAGCGAAGCCTACCTACTACTAGAGTTCTTTTTCTTGTAACAGTGGTCCTACCCAGAGATTCCCACAGTAAATCGTAGCAGTCAGAAAGTCGAAGTCAGGCACAAACAGAACACAGTAAAGATGTAAAGAAACTTACAAAACTCCTTTATTGGTCTAGCTTCGATATCCCAGCGTGGTGGACAACTTGTGAAAGAGCATAGCCAGCCGGTTCTTCAGTTCACCCAGCCCCTTTCAGTCGTGGTCCTTCTCCTCGTCTCCTTCCAGACTCGGCACCTCCGGATGCTCGAAGTAGGGCAGGATCTTGTGCCATTCACGCTCGAAGGACGGCAGACCGTGGCTGTTCTTCGACATCGCCGTCAGATCCGTGTTTCTGTTCCGGTTGTTGCAGTTTGGCACAGCAGCACAATGCCTCGCATTTGGAATTGTGACTACAGCCATTGGCCATATTCTCACATTGCTCGTAGCCACAGCCAAATTGGAGCTGGTTCGGCCCACTAGTCGTCTAGTACAGACCTGTTGTGTGAAGTATAATATGAAGCTTAATGGATATAAGCCTAGTCAATTCCAGCTTCTTTTTGAATCTGTCACTTCGTTTTTGTGCATAAACGACTTACCTCAACTGGTCTTGACCATCCTCCTACTGCGGGACAGATTCTCGAAGTTCCTATTGCAGTAGTGCCGTAGAGTGAGAGACACTGCACTGGTAGCACTGGTCATATTGCTGGACATATTTGAAGGCCGTCTCCAAGTGCAGGTTTCCTTCCAAACCTCAAATTTACGAAGTTTGCTCCAAACAAACTATATTTCGAACTTTGATAATTGAGCTGCGAGACAATTGAGGCTCTCTAGGGCGAGCTACTTTTGTTTTTTCCCAGATTAGTCACGTCTCACAAGTCTCTGTCAGCCAGCATACAGTTCAGGATCGTCTCTGTCTCAGTCACACCTGCTTCTGGTCTCTGCCGTAGCATCTCCCCGTACCGACCTCCTGATATCCCAGCAATGGGCAGAATCGTCGGTTTAATTACCCTTCCCTGGGAAGGCAACAAGAGCATTTTGCCAAACTTAGAACCACTCCAATTCCTTCTCAGCCCTTGAGAGAACCAGCGAAGCTAATAAGTTTGCCCCCAGAATCTCCTCGACACTCGCCAGTTACCGTCATTCTTCACTGACCCGATAATGACGACAGTGTTTCTGAGATGAGAAAGTCTTGTTGCCTTCCCAGAGAAGGGAAAGCTGTTCCAAAACTTTTTTCAACCTCTACATGAACGCAGGGTCGGAAGCATTTGAATACCTCAAACTTGTGTAATTAAACCGACGATGCTGTATGGTTGATGGGGTATCAGGTGGTCTGAAAGGAGAGATGATACGGCAAAGGCAGGGAGAATCTGGGTTAAGTGCTCCAGAATTTTAGCGTTAACAGTCAGTTGTCTGATCCACGCCCCGAGAGAATAGCTACATCGATCATCTCTTCGAATGTCCTCCTACGAGTATCCTGAAAACTCATGGAAAGAACACGATTGGAGCTTTTGCCATACGACTAGACAGATATTCAGGGATTTAGGGCTCTCCCGCTCCAATTTCCCCATTTCAAGAGACTACTCTAAAACTGCTTGGATAGGAACGGTAGTGTGAGGGTCAGCGCAAAAGTTCAGGTTTGCAATCCGGAGCAGCAGACGTTAACGTGAGCTTTAGATGGGAATCTTTATAAACACTAAATAAAACTTTAATGTTTCAAAATTGTTGCCTTCCCAGAGAAGGGAAGGCTGTTCCAAAATTTCTTTCAACCTCTACATGAGAGCAGGGTCGGAAGCATTTGAATACCTCAAACTTGGGTAATTAAACCGACGATTCTGCCCACTGCTGAAATATCAGGAGGTCTGTATGGGGAGATGGTACGGCAAAGGCACGAAGATACTGGGTTAGAGACGGAGAGAAACCACTGGCTGACTGACAAGACAGTTCAAGCGTCATTTCTGGTAGGAAGAAGATTTTGTGAAATGAAAACAGTGTCTCATATGATTCAAGGCAGTCCAAAGAAGTTATGGAATGACGTCCGACTTAGGTTAGATTAATGATTCGACCCTTTTCAGTCCAAGATGCTGTTCACAGGGTTCTTCTGCGTCTCTAACCCATATTATCCTTGCCTTTGCCGTACCATCTCCCCGTACCGACCTCCTGATATCCCAGCAATGGGCAGAATCGTCGGTTTAATTACCCAAGTTTGAGGTATTCAAATGCTTCCGACCCTGCGCTCACGTAGAGGTTGAAAGAAATTTTGGAACAGCCTTCGCTGGAAAGGCAACAAGATTTTCTCATCTCAGAAACAATGACTTCATTATCGGGTCGGTGAATTAGGACGGTTACTGGCGAGTGTCGAGGAGTTTCTGGGGGCGTACTTATTAGCTCAGCCGGTTCTCGCAGAAACTAACAGTTTACATTTACATTCACTTTTAAGAGACTGACAATAAAGCTCTGTTTTGTTGGTTAGAGAATCCATTGGCTAACTGACAAGACGGTGCAGGCATCATTTCTGGCACGACGAGGATTTTTTTAGGTGGAAACAGTCACATATAATTCATGATTGCGCTTTAGAAGTAAAGGATGCACAAGTGTTTCTGACACGGAGTCTAGACGGGAAGAAACGCAAACGGCCTGGTTGCCTTCCCAGAGAAGGGAAAGCTATTCCAAAATTTCTTTCAACCTCTACATGAGAGCAGGGTCGGAAGCATTTGAATACCTCAAACTTGGGTAATTAAACCGACGATTCTGCCCACTGCTGGGATATCAGAAGGTCTGTATGGGGAGATGGCACGGCAAAGGCAGGGAGAATCTGGGTTAGAGACGCAGAAGAACTCTGTGAACAGCACCTTGGACTGAAAAGGGTCGAATCATTCATTTAACTTAAGTCGGACGCCATTTCATAGCTTCTTTGGACAGCCTTGAATCATATGAGACACTGTTTTCATCTAACAAAATCCTCTTCGTGCAAGAAATGACGCATGAACGGTCTTGTCGGATGCCACGGCAGAAACCAGAAGAAGGTGTGACAGAGACAGAGACGATACTGAACTGTATGCTGGCTGACAGAGACTTGTGGGACGTGACTAACCTGGGAATACAAAAGTCGCGTCAATTATCTCTCTTCTTAACTAGCAAAGTTCGAAATAAAGTTTGTTTCATCAAGAAGAAGTACTGCGAAGGTCTCGAGAACATCTGTAGCCCTTATACGAACGAGCTCACTGTGGTTTCGGACCACCTCCAGCAGTTTATCCAGGCCTACTTTGCTGAAGATGATCATGTCTGGATGTGGATAGACACGTCGTCAGCTAACCTCTGCTCAAACCTTCGCTCAATCAGACCAAGACGAAGATGAGAAAGGCTGAACATTCCACCGTTGTATCTGGAATTAAACCTATTAGCACGTATTATTTTCTGTTCGAGAAAATATGTCCCCAATAGGCTATAAGCGTTACAAATTTTGGCGGTGTCCGTTCGTCTGTCTGTCATGATGTCCCCTTGTGTCCTATCCGCACAATTGCCTGTCAATACTAATATCCAAAAAAGGTGACAAGTCAAAAATTCAAAAAAAATTCATGATAGGACACAAGGGGACAAGAAGAAGAGTCAAGTCATCGGCCGAGTGCTACCTTTTGAAGGGTACTGTGACTTGACTTGTCCCTTCCTCTCCGTGAAACAACAGGCAACGATAAAAGGAAGGAGACACTTGTGCATTTAGAGGAGGGTGGGGGGAGAGATGGTGCGAGATTGCGCTCACTCTCAAAATTTTATCGTTGCCTGTTGTTTTATCGAGAAGAATCATAAGTATCACAAGTCTCCTCCCCGACGTGATAACAAGGCCGATAAGAGATAACAAGCCAAAGTTTCATATATAAAAAGGCAGTTGGCTTCCTAGTGACAGAAACTGCTCCTTTTCCCTTCAAAACCCTCTTCTAGGAGAGCGAGCCCGCGGTGATAGGGGTACCTCCCAACCATTTATCGCTGAAAGGGGCAAGTCAAGTCACAGTACCCTTCAAAACCGTGGTCCCGGGCCGGTGACTTGACTCTTCTCCTTGTCCCCTTGTCCCTTATCATGCACTTTTTTTTTTGAATTTTTGACTTGTCACCTTTTCTGGATATTAGTATTGACAGGTAATTGTGCGGACATCATGACAGACAGACGAACGGACAACGCTTATAGCCTATTGAGGGCATACTTTCTCGAACAGAAAACAATACGGGCTAATAGGTCTAATTCCAGATACAACGGTGGAATGTTCAACCCGCAGATACAACGGTGGAATGTTCCAATACACATCGATAACGATGAACCTATAGGTAAGCTTAGTCTATGGGAAAAACAAAATTTCATAAAAACCATAAAAGGAAAAGGAGAGGAAGGATAGCTTCTCACTGCTTTGAGATTATGGCGTAGTCTTATAACTGTAGACACACAGAGCCGACCAAACTACACAGAGATAATTTAGAAGACAGCGATGCAACAATTTCTACAATTCTACAGGAGGGTCGACAGGAGGTTTATGTACCCGGCATCGCCACCCCTTCGGAACAAATTCCGGCTGCTGGAAACCATCTAATCCAGGTGGTACCTCCACCGGTTCGTCCAGTGACGGGGGCAATTAAGCAGAGCGTTTTAGGATGAAGATCAACATCAGACCTAGATGTCGACTCCTCGATTCCGATGTGATCTCCTGGTATCATTTCCCGGTTTCAACGAACAGATCCTTTAATAAACATTCTCTGGGAAGCCTAGAGTTTGAGTGTACTGCTGTCCTCTTATCAGACGAGAGAGTGACAACGCTTATATTGGGTTGGTAACTAAGTCTTTTCGCTTTTTCAAATGCAAAAATTTATTGACTTCCAAACAACTTTTTCATTCGTTGTAATTACCATTATGATGTACCACGTCTGCCCATTTCACGGGTAGCTTACGGATGCCACGCTCGTAGAACACCTTGGGTTTCGACGCGAAGAAGTTTGTCAAGTAGGTTTTGAGTGCGTCGTCGGAATCGAACTGTTGTCCTCCAATCTCGTTGTTGAGAGTCCGGAACAAATAATATTCGGAAGGGGCTTTGTCCGAGCTATAAGAGGGATGTTGTAAAATCTCCCAACCCAGGTCGTGGATCTTGGAGCGGGTGAGTTTTGCAACATGGGGGCGCGCGTTGTCCATCAGCAAGATGACCTTCGACTTCAGCGGCCGTTTCTGACGAAGTGCGACGGCAACCTTTTCAAGTTGCTGGCAGTATATGGTGGCCGTAAGGGTACTTCCAGCATCCAGCAGTTCCCAGTGCACCACTCCTTCGATATCCCAGAAAACACAGAGCATAATCTTCTTTTGATGGGTGTCGGGTTTCACATCAGGACTTGGTGTCTGTCTGGACCCACCCATTGACGCTTACTTTGAAAGTTTACGTACGTCACCCACTTCTCATCTCCCGTCACAAGGAGTGGTAAAAAGGATTTCCTCTCATACCTGGACAGGAGAGAATGGGCGATGGACATGCGCTGCCACTTCTGGGCGTAACTGAGGTCATGCGGCAACCATGTGCCCAGTTTCTTTGTAAATCCCAATGCCTCAAATGATGTTGCGACATGACTGACAAACGTGCCTTTGTTAGCTCACGGGCAGTCTCCCCATTATTGTCGTTCACGAGCTGTAGCAGCTTCGATTCATCGAAACTTGTTGGTCGACCTGACCTTGGCTCATCTTCGACGCTTTTGTCCCCAGACGGAAAGCGATAGAACCACAACTGGGACACCCTCGTAGACGTCGTCCCTTGGCCATAAATATCATTGATATTAGCCGTCGTTTGGGCTCCAGTCGTACTTTTGAGGAATTCTTTTAAAATGACATGTCGCAGATGGTAGGGTGGCAGGTCGTCAATAGTCCGAATAAAAACGAAGAGAGAATACAGAATAAGAAGAAGAGAAGTGGTGTCTTGCATGGTGGTGATAGAGGACTGAGTGAGCAGCACGAGGTGCTATAACCAATAGCTCGGCCCTTGTCGCAAGCAAGACAAAGAACGTGTTTATAAAACGAGAAAAGACTTATTTATCAACACAATGAGGCAGAGGCACTGTCTGTTGAAACCGGGATATGATACCGGGAGAGCACATCTGGATGGAGTCGACATCTAGGTCTTCATCCTAAAATGCTCTACTTACTTGCCCCGTCACTGAACGAACCGGTGGAGGTACCACCTAGATTGGATGCTTTCCAACAGCTGGAAGTTGTTCCGAAGGGGTGGCGATGTCGGGTACATAAACCTCCTGTCGACTCTCCTGTAGAATTGTAGGAACTGTGACATCGCTGTCTTCTAAATGGTCTCTGTGTAGTTTGGTCGGCTCTGTGTAACTACTATCTATAAGACTACGCCAAAATCTCAAAGCAGTGAGAACGTTTTCCTATGCTATCCTTCTTCTTCTTTACCTAACCTGTACCTACTGCTAGTGCTGTACTGCTTGACGTTAGTACTCTTTATTGGTTTTCATGTTAGCTGTTGGACTGGTTATAAAAAAGTGGGAACAAACTTTGTAAAACGCACAAGCTGTTGACCTACTGCTAACCAACTGTGGTGGATTTGATAGCTTATCACCCTCTCAACCTCTCCAAGACTGTCCCGTCAATTATGGAAGAGAAAAGTGTTTTGAATAGAACTACAAACTTTGTTTGCCATCTAGTTGCCAATTTATTATTTTTGCTTCTGTTTCATAGCATCGAACAAAGAGTCCGACAGTTCAGATAACGACTGTCTGTTCTTACTATTGCATTGTTTCTAGGCCACGGACTCTCGTCAATCTGAATACCTGTCAACAACTGCTGTAGTTACTGCTGAACACACAGAAAACTTGGACTGGATCGCTGTCTGTCGAAAGTGTAACATGGAGCGGCTGAAATGTGCCATGGCTTGCGAGAAAGTGCTCGAGCTGATTATTGAAGTGGACGTTCTAAACGGGTCATGTCCGACTTTTTTTTTCAGAATTTCGACCTGTCGAGACAGGACAGCTCTCAATTTGACCTGTCATGACAGATGCGAGCTACTCTTCTGGTATGTCAATTCGCAGTCATCTGGAAGCTCAAAATCGTTTAAGTCTCTGGCCTAGATCCTGCCATCCTCTGCCGTCCCATCTCTTTCCCCAGCCCTTCTTATCTCTCAAGAGTGAACAGTATCTTCGGTTTAATTACCCAAGTTTGAGGTATTCAAATGCTTCTGACCCTGCGCTCATGTAGAGGTTGAAAGAAATTTTGGAACAGCCTTCCCTTCTCTGGGAAGGCACCAAGACTTTCTCATCTCAGAAACACAGTCATCGGGTCGGTGAAGAATGACGGTAACTGGCGAGTGTCGAGGAGATTATGGGGGCAAACTTATTAGCTTCAGCTGTTTCTCCCAGGGACTAACAGTTTACATTTACATTTTAGGGGTTTCTAGATTGGGTCGCTGGTCCAGGCGTATCCATTCAATCGTGACTCTCGACCATCTCGCCTGTTCATCACAGCAACCCTTCTTGCCCACTTCAGCTTCCCCCTCTAAGCCAGGTCCAGGATGTCGGGGAGCTGGGTTAGTAGCTTTTGGAGCAAGTTGAAAATGCCGTCTGTGTATCAAAAAAGAATTCTGGGAATAGGAGTGGTTCTAAGTTTGGCAAAATGCTCATGTTGCCTTCCCAGAGAAGGGAAAGCTATTCCAAAATTTCTTTCAACCTCTACATTTGCAGGGTCGGAAGCATTTGAATACCTCAAACTTGGGTAATTAAACCGACGATTCTGCCCACTGCTGGGATATCAGAAGGTCTGTATGGGGAGATGGCACGGCAAAGGCAGGGAGAATCTGGGTTAGAGACGGAGAGAAACCACTGGCTGACTGACAAGACAGTTCAGTTTGGAACAGCCTTCCTTCTAATGGGAAGGCAACAAAATTGAAACATAAAATTTTTCTTTAGTAAAGATTTCCCCCTTTCAAATTGAATTTACGTAAGATGGATAGGGAGACGAAAATCGTACGCAGTTTCCCTCAAAGGTCTCTGTCAGCCAGCATACAGTTCAGTGTCGTCTCTGTCACTCCTTCAGTATGGTCTCTGCCGTAGCATCTCTCCTTTCAGACCATTTGATATCCCATCAACTGACAGGATCGTCGGTTTAATTACCCAAGTTTGAGGTATTCAAATGCTTCCGACCCTGCGCTCACGTAGAGGTTGAAAGAAATTTTGGAATCGCCTTCCTTCTAGTGGGAAGACAACAAGACGTTCTCTTTGGCAAAGGTTCTAAGTTTGGCAAAATGCTCTTGTTGCCTTCCCAGAGAAGGGAAAGCTGTTCCAAAATTTCTTTCAACCTCTACATGAGCGCAGGGTCGAAAACATTTGAATACCTCAAACTTGTGTAATTAAACCGACGATTCTGCCCACTGCTGAAATATCAGGAGGTCTGGAAGGAGAGTTGCTACGGCAGAGACTAGAATTAGAACTAAGACTTGACATGTCTCGACATGCTCTTTCTTTGTGGAGCTACCCGAGTTTTGCGATCCCTGGTATGCTTCATGACAGAGCGGTAGACAGCTGATTTTCAAGGTTTTAGATGCATAGCGTATAACGTAAGCATGACGAGCGAATTTCAGAGAATAAGCGGGTACTCAGTCTTCCCTGGTAGAGGTTCGTAAGCACTAACCTGATACAGTTAAGCTGTAGTAGTCATTCCAGCCATTCCTTCTCTCATTGTATTCGTCAGTCATTTTCTTTTGTCGAAGTTGGCATCATGGTTTCATGTTTCACGGTTGAGGAATCGGCAGTTCTTGAGGGCATTGCTGTCTTTTCGGTACAATTACGGATTCATGTTGATTCACGTTTTGAAAGCCAGAGTGCCTGAAAAGTTATGAGAAAAAAGTTTACAGTGTCATGTAGAGACAGAAACATACCCAATCTTTTAAAACTTTCCCACCTCTGTTCTCCCATCGCAGTGATGCCACTCCCAGTCTCCATTACCCGATTTGCTGTCTCTCCGAAGAGATCCTACCGCAGCCTGACGCGGCCCTCGTAGAGGAGACTGAGAGTGCTCGGACCCGGGTTACTCAGGACTTGCCTAGGTCCTAGTCTCAACCAAACGAAAGAATCGAGGTCAGAGAGTCGGTTCAAAAGAGCAAGCATAGGTAGAAAATGCAGGAACGTGAGTGTGAGTCTGTGTAAAACTTTTGTTTTGGGTAGACTAAAAAAAGCGTGATCTGGGTAGAAGTGAAGAGGAGGCGATCTTCCAGAGCAGCTGTATACGCTCAAGTGGACTTTGGCCAAAGCGATTTGCTTGACTCGTCAAGAGTTATCTCTCGAAAAGACTTTGGAAGATCGCGCAAATTCAAATCACGCTGTTTTCGATTGAAGCTAGCTAGCTTTCAGTTCTTTCACAGTTTAGCACATTCCTTGTTTTGCTTTGCTTATTGAGATGTAAGAGGTTACCTAGTGCGAGCTACTCTTCAAGGTTTGTTAGTTCGCAGTCATAAGGCAGCTCAGGATCGTCTTACTTAGTCTCTGGTTTAGATTATGTCAACCTCTGCCGTACCATCTCTCCTCCCAGTCCTTCTTACGTCTCAAGAGTGAACAGTATCTTTGGTTTAATTACCCAAGTTTGAGGTATTCACATGCTTCCAACCCTGCTCTGATAGAGGTTGAAACAAATTTTGGAACAGCCTTCCCCCTAGTGGGAAGGCAGCATGGCAAAACTGATAATGCACACTATAGTTAGTACCTAGTATAGGTGAGCTGCACGGAAGGTCCTGTTTGCTTACGCGTACCCGCTTCCTCCAGCTATGACCATTGATCCTCCCGCCCCGGCGTCCCTCTCCCAATTACACCCAGTTTCGAAAAGATTGCGTCGGTTGTTCTTCCCGGTCACTTCACGCCAATACCTGCAATTTTCAAATGGGAGCAGCTTCCGATCTAAGTCAGCTATCCTTTCGGAGTCACTTGGCCCATTTTATTCAAGGAAAATCTCTAAATGGACACTGTTTGAGGTACTAATTCCTATGGTAATTTACTGAAAATTGTAGGTTTTTCTATCCAGAGAGTGACAGTCTTCGAGTGAGTTCAATCTTGAATTCGGTGGAACAAAACTCACTGCTATCTGTGCTGGAAAATGTCGAGACCAAGCGATGTCCAGTTGGAAGCCCCTGTCCTGAGAGGGATCAACTGGTCAAGTGAGTTATAAGATTTCTTGTTGAAACAAAAAGGTTCAGACTCTTTATTTCTGAAGAATTCGTACTGAATAAAGAATTGATCAGTATCTTACAGCCAGCTCTAATTCAGGTTTGCGCATTATTTCCTCGTATCTTGAGTGGGCCATTTCAGACACCTGACAGCTACTTTCATTGCTACGGAATCAACTATCTCTTCCTGATCTCTTTCATGTTCAACTTTTACTTTTTGTACAAGTTTCTGAGTCAAAAAATACCAGTAAAAAGGACCAGGAGCAGGAAATTTGGATACTTGAAATGGATTATTCTAATGTTTTTGATTCCTTGCTATGGAGTGTCTTACTACCAGTTTTATAAGGTCAGCTCTGATTCTGTCTCTCCGTCTCTCTGTCTTTCTGTCTATACGCCTCTCTGTCTTTCTTTATCTCTCGGTCTCTCCAAACATTCAGTTCTTCTTCAGGAAGCCGTAGCCTCCAGACTTGCCGCTTCAATCAGACAAGATCCCTGCTCAGAGAAGGAATGGAAAATGATCGATCTTCTGACTGGACTTTTGACTATCTCATCTGAAAAGACAGACTGTCAACGGTACATTGAGGTACCATAATTTCCAGCTTCAGTCACAATACTTTCAGTCTCATGTCGGCTGGGCCTTCCTGGACGTCAATCCCATCGACCCTCTTGTAGAAATTGTTGGCAAAGTTCTATTCGGATGGATCTCTCCTCTCGGTCATCATTTGAACACATTCTACAGAAAAACTGTTCTGGGTATTCCTTTACTTGTACAGCTCGTTTTTGTAGTGATTCCGGTATGTTTTTCGAAATCATCCATAAAACGGGAATTCAGATCTCTATCATTCTGGCCTTTATGAAGTACTGGCCAGTATCTTTCCCGGCCTTCCCCTGGTCAGAGCCATCAAGAAAACTGGAAAAATACTCTCGGGAGGAGTCTACACCAATCGCCAAACTCTCCTGGAGAGAGCCGAGTCCAGTCAGACGAGCCACCCGTTCCACGGTCCGAAAGCCGGCGAAGAGTCGGAGCAGAAGTAGGAAAGAAACAGCTCCAAATTAGAAAATTTCATTGTGTCAATCAATAATAAGCTTCGGGTCTTGATTGAATGTACGGTTTCATATTGGGAAGTTTCTCGAAGCGACTGCAGTAGTCTTTGAGGGCTGGAAAGTGGGCGAGGAAGAAACTGTCGTAGCAGGCTTGAAAGCGAGTCAGGGTCTCGATTAGGGCTATGTCTGCCCAGGAAATCTTAAATTTGTATTTTAAGTACCCCAAGGCTTTTCTAACTTTGCTCCCGACAATGAAAAGCTTGTTTTGGATGAGTTCTTCGTACTCTTGGAGTTTCGGCGTCAATGAGCTGTACTTGAACTTGTCCCATAGACTTTTCTGGAAAAGCTGTCAGTCAGGAAAAGCCAAGGCTAACTCTCTGCTCATAGTTTTTCGTCAGGGTGGCTCTCAGGATTGGGTTGAGCTGCGCATTGAGATCTTCCAGAGCATCAATGATCACATTCACATCGTCCTGCTCGGCCGAGGAGCTGCCGTAGAGACCTGCGAAAGTATGACAGAGAGCCGCAAATTCATACCGTAATGGAGAGCGATGTACCGAGCAATTTCAATGACTCCGATGAAATCCTTCTTGTCATCTACTCGCATAATTGGAAGCTTGCACTCTTCGCCAAGGTTGTCTGAAGTTTTTGTACAGTTGTGTCACTGTCACTGTCACTCACCCTGTTTCCTCTTCAGTTTCCACTGAGCGATAGTCAGTCGACTATCCGTAAATGGCTTGTTGCAAAAAGTGAGCATGAGTCGAATGACCTCAGCCCGACCACGACCCGGTAACGAGAACAGTTCGAGATTCTCCTTGACCATTATGGAACTAAAACTGATTGGAGAGAAATAAACTGGAGCGATAAAAAGCTGACAGAGCGGCTCTCGAAAGTTTATTTTTTGTCCAAATGCCGACGGCCGTCCCGGTAGGAATACAATATAAGACAAACAGAGAAGAGCCGGTCTCCCCTCGTAACCTCACGCCGAGAGGGATGACAGCCAGACAACATCGATGGGATATCACAAAGAAAAAGTGGGATGTTTGACAGCATAGACACTCGGAAAATGGAGAAAGAATTAGAAGAACCTTCTTCCGTTTGCTTTTAGTTGGCACTGGAACAGCGCGACCGCGATTCTATAACACCTGCACATAAAGGTAAGCTGTCTGGGACCGCCAAATTAGACAATTGAGAATGGCACTTTTACGGCACACGGACAACTTTGCCTGATAGTTCCAGAGTACAATAAATTGCTAGTAGTTAATCCTCGGTTTAGACACGTTTAGACACAATAACCTGTTCTATAAAAAAGTTTCTTCTTGCGTTAGCTTGACTTGTTTCGACAGAAAAAGTCCACAAACATTGTCAAGTGTTATCCCAGATTAGAGTTGACTTGTGTCGCAGCCGCCTCTTGTAAATTGTAAAGGTAGGATGGAATTATCAACAACAGAATTAAATTACGAAACACTATGCATAATTTGTATTAACTACAGCAATAGTTCAGTAACTTTTAGAGCGAGTTGAAAATGCCGTCTGTGTATCAAAAAAAGATCCTGGAAATGTGACGGGTTCTAGGTTTGTCGAAATGCTTTTGTTGCCTTCCCACAAGGGGGAAGGCTGTTCCAAAATTTTTTTCAACCTCTACCAGAGCAGGGTCAGAAGCATTAAATACCTCAAACTTGGGTAATTAAACCAACAATGTGTGTCAGTGTTCTCATATAAGGTATACTGGAAAGCGATGGTACGGGGAAAAGACTACAGAGTCGTAAAATACTGACAGACTAGTGAACAAAGGCAGATCATCATTTTCTGTAGTGGTCTATGCAGCCTGGAAAGAATAGCTGTTCGCACAGGAAGAATGAGCAGGAGAGGCGAAGGGCTAAAAGCTGGCTGTGAACACACGAGACGAACGGTGCCCAAGTGGTCAGTAAAGAAAGAGCGAGGGCGAGCTTTGCACTTCACCTCCTCCGTGTACACAACATAAAAATATCTGAAATTTTCTAGCTGTTAATTGACCCATTCTGTGAATATGAGGCTTTCGTAACTACGACTACCTGGTTCCCATACTAACAGTATTGGGAAAATTTAAGCCTTTTTGTCCCAGCTATTTGCCAACTTCCGGATTGTAAACGTGTTTGTTGCCTTCCCAGAGAAGGGAAGGCTGTTCCAAAATTTCTTTCAACCTCTGTGTGAGAGCAGGGTCGGAAGCATTTGAATACCTCAAACTTGGGTAATTAAACCGACGATTCGGCCCACTGCTGGGCTATCAAAAGGTCTGTATGAGGAGATGGTACGGCAAATGCAGGGAGAATCTGGGTTAGAGACGGACAGAAACCACTGGCTGACTGTTAAGACAGTTCAGGCGTCATTTCTGGCACGAAGAGGATTTTGTTAGATGAAAACACTGTCACATATGTTTTAAGGCTGTCTAAAGAAGCTATGGAATCAAGTTTGGCCTAGATTAGATTTCGACCCTTTTCACTCAAAGATGCTATTCACAGGGTTCTTCTGCGTCTCTAACCCAGATTCTCCTTGTCTTTGCCGTACCATCTCCCCATACAGATCTTCTGATATCCCAGCAGTGGGCAGAATCGTCGGTTTAATTACCCAAGTTTGAGGTATTCAAATGCTTCCGACCCTGCAAATGTAGAGGTTGAAAGAAATTTTGGAACAGCCTTCCCTTCTTTGGGAAGACAACAAAGTTGAAACATTAAAGTTTTCATTAATCCCCATCATTAATCTAACGTAAGTCGAACGTCATTCCATAGCTTCTTTGGACAGCCTTGAATCATATGAGACACTGTTTTCGTCTAACAAAATCCTCTACGTGCCAGAAACGACGCCTGAACTCTCTTGTCAGTCAGCCAATGGTTTCTCTGCGTCTCTAACCTAGAATCTTCATGCTTTTACCGTACCATCCCCCTATACAGATCTCCTGATATCCCAGCAGTGGACAGAATCGTCGGTTTAAATACCCAAGTTTGAGGTATTCAAATGCTTCCGACCCTGCTCTCATGTAGAGGTTGAAAGAAATTTTGGAACAGCCTTCCTTTCGCTGGGAAGGCAACGATATTGAAACATTAAAGTTTTCTTTGTGTTTATAAAGATTCCCCTCTTTCAAATTGGAAATGCGTAAGTTGGACCAGAACTCGAAAATCGTGCGCAGTTTTCTTCAAAGGTACTTGCAGCAACCTTGGAAAGCGTCTTGAACTTTCCCCTATTTAGAAGTCTCGTCGAAATTTGTCGAGAGATTACTTTTGACAGGACAATAAACTCGCTCCTTTGAGAGTTCACTTTGGCGTCTGCTGCTGCTCCGGATGGCTGCTTCCTCTGCTCTTCTACCCAGATCACGTTGCCTTTCTATTCAAGGAGTCTACCCAAACCTAAACTTTTGTGCTGACCCTCACACTACCGTTCCTATCCGAGTAGTTTAAGAGTAGTATTTTGAAATGGGAAAATTGGAGCGGGAGAGCCCTAAATCCCTGAATATCTGTCTATTCGTATGTCAAAAGCTCCAACCGTGTTCTTTCCATGAGATTTCAGGGTACTGGTAGGATGACATTGGAAGAGATAATTGAAGTAGCTATTCTCTCGGAGCGTAGATCGGACAACTGGCTGTTAACGCTAAAGTTCTGGAGCACTAAGTGAAAGATGCAACTATCGAGATGTGACTGTCGAAGAACGCGCTTTTTCAAATTTCATCTTCTTGCGTTTTCAGATCGGCCATGGCACTTGCCTACCGCTCCGTGTCACAGTACATGGTTCACACTTCTTTGACCTTTTTTGCTCTGTATCAAGCTGATACTCTTCTTCTAAGGCTTCAATCAATTCAGTTAATGATTTTACTCTTTTAGCCCAAGGTGCTGTTCACAGTGTTTTTCTGCGTCTCTAAGATTCTTTTGTCCTGGTTCATCTTGCGCAATTCCAAGTTGAAAGAGGCTTCCTGAGATGAGAAAATCTTGTTGCCTTTCCAGAGAAGGGAAGGCTGTTCCAAAATTTGCTTCAACCTCTACCAGAGCAGGGTCGGAAGCATTTGAATAACTCAAACTTGGGTAATTAAACCGACGATTCTGCCCACTGTTGGGATATCAGGAAGTCTATATGGGGAGATGATACGGCAAAGGCATGAAGATTCTGGGTTAGTCTCATATGATTCAGCGCAATCATGAATCATATGAGTCTCATATGATTCATGATTGCGCTTTAGAAGTAGAGGATGCACAAGTGTTTCTGACACGGATTCTAGAAGGGAAAACGCAAATGGTCTGGTTGCCTTCCCAATATTTAATGCCGAAAGCTGTTCCAAAATTTGCTTCAACCTCTACCAGAGCAGGGTCGGAAGCATTTGAATAACTCAAACTTGGGTAATTAAACCGAAGATACTGTTCACTCTTGAGAGATAAGAAGGGCTGGGGAAAGAGATGGTACGGCAGAGAACGGCAGGATCTAGGCCAGAGACTTAAACGAACTTAAGCTTCCAGATGACTGCGAATTGCCTTACAGAAGAGTAGCTCGCACCTGTCACGACAGGTCAAATTAAGAGTTGTCCTGTCTCGACAGGTCGAAATTCTAAAAAAAAAAAAGTCGGACATGGCCCGTTTAGACCGTCCACTTCTATAATCAGCTCGAGCACTTTCTCACAAGCCATGGCACATTTCAGCCGCTCCATGTTACACTTTCGTATTTCGATGGTGGTACTTTTTCGAGTTCTCTCCTTCTCTTTGCTCCGAGCACAGTCAGCTACTTCCAAATAGCTCTTTCGGTTCTCCAATAGTCGTACGGCAAGCTGTCGAGTCGACCAGCCAGTTTCTGCAGGTCGCAATTGGCTCGTGTATTTTTCCGATAGACCATGGCTCTGTTCCATCCACTTAATGTCACAATGAACCGCTATGTATTGGGTTGGCATATAAGTCTTTTCGCTTTTTCAAATGCAAAAATTTATTGACATCCAAACAACTTTTTCATTCGTTGTAATTACCATTATGATGCACCACGTCTGCCCATTTCACGGGTAGCTTACGGATGCCACGCTCGTAGAACACCTTGGGTTTCGACGCGAAGAAGTTTGTCAACCAGGTTTTGAGTGCGCCGTCGGAATCGAACTGTTGTCCTCCAATCTCGTTGTTGAGAGTTTGGAACAGATAATAGTCGGAAGGGGCAAGGTCCGGGCTATAAGGAGGCTAGGGCAGAATCTCCCAACCTAGGTCGTGGATCTTGGAGCGAGTGAGTTTTGCAACATGGGGGCGCGCGTTGTCCATCTGCAGGATGACTTTCGACTTCAGCGGCCGTTTCTGACGAAGTGCAACGGCAACCTTTTCAAGTTGCTGGCTATAAATGGCGGCCGTAAGGGTAGTTCCAGCATCCAGCAATTCCCAGTGCACCACTCCTTCGATATCCCAGAAAACACAGAGCATAATCTTCTTTTGATGGGTGTCGGGTTTCACATCAGGACTTGGTGTCTGTCTGGACCCACCCATTGACGCTTCCTTCGGAAGTTTACATACATTATCCACTTCTCATCCCCCGTCACCAGGCGTGGTAAAAAGGATTTCCTCTCATACCTGGACAGGAGAGAATGGGCGACGGACATGCGCTGCCACTTCTGGGCGTCACTGAGGTCATGCGGCAACCATGTGCCCAGTTTCTTCGTAAATCCCAATTGCTTCAAATGATATTCCACTGCGAAATGACTGACAGACAGTGCCTCTGCTAATTCACGGATAGTCTGCCGATTGTTCTCGTTCACGAGCTGCAGCAGCTTCGATTCATCGAAACTTGTTGGTCGACCTGACCTTGGCTCATCTTCGACGCTTTTGTCCCCAGACCGAAAGCGACGGAACCACGACTGGCATACCCTCGTAGACGTCGTCCCTTGGCCATAAACATCGTTGATATTAGCCGCCGTTTGGGCTCCATTCGTACCTTTGAGGAACTCATTTAACATGACATGTCTCAGATGGTAGGGTGGCAGGTCATCAATGGTCCGGATCAAAACGAACAGAGATAGGAGAATAAGAAGAAGGGAAGTGGTGTTTTGCATGGTGGTGGTAGAGGACTGAGTGAGCTACACGAGGTGCTATATCAACAGCTCGGTCATTGTTGTAAACAAGACAAAGGACATTTTTAAAAAAAGCGAAAAGACTTATATGCCAACCCAATACATTTTTCGATCTATCCGTCTTGGCCATCCACAGCTTTTCGTATAGCATATCTCAGCAGACTTTGTAGACAGACAGACAGCGATCCAGTCCAAGTTTTCTGTGTGTTCAGCAGTAACTACAGCAGTTGTTGACAGGTATTCAGATTGACGAGAGTCCGTGGCCTAGAAACAATGCAATAGTAAGAACAGACAGTCGTTATCTGAACTGTCGGACTCGGTTTGTTCGACCAGCTGCCGATGGCAGCTTTGCAGCCCGTTTGGTCTTGGCTTAGTATTGATAACAGGCGCCTTCGCCGCTTCCCTAGTAACAGAAGTTGCCCCCACAGTCGACTCTTCACTTTGTCGCTTAACATGAAATGACTTGTCAGAATTTTTTAGTATTAGTGTTGACATGCAATTGTGCGGACACCATGACAGACAGACGGACACTGTCACAATTTGTGGACGGACACCACTGCGCTTTAGTAAAGAAAGATGCTACGAAACAGAAGCAAAAATAATAAATTGACAACTAGATGGCAAACAAAGTTTGTAGTTCTATTCAAAACACTTTTCTCTTCCATAATGGTCTTAGCCTTCGATCGCACCAGTCACAGTAATTGGCAGCAAGAATATCCATACCTCATTCCTCAGACAAGATAATTGCTTCTCTCCTTTGGTGCTCTAGCTACTTCATAGTCAGTTGCCCGACCCACACAGAACTGCCACAGTATTCACCTCCTTAGTTCCTCTTCCAGCGGATAGAGACAGAGATACCAAATGTTTTAGACCTTCCCCACCCCTCTTCTCCCATCTCAAGACGTCACTCCCAGTCTCCATTACCTGATTTACTGACTCTCCGAAGAGATCCTACCACAGCTCGATGCGACTCTCGGAGAGGTGACTGAAGTGTTTGGACCCGAGTTCCAGATCCTCGTCTCAAAACTAAATACTTGAGTTGCAAGATGGCAAGTTAAAGTTATCATGAAAAATTTAGCACAAGTCCAACTCATTTAGAGAGCTCGTCGTCTTCGGAGAGGGCTGCAACAACAGGAGACTTCTCTCGTCGCCTCTTCTCAAATCAAAATATACCTTCTCTGTCTTCTCATTCCGCTGGTAGCAGCTGCTGACAAGGGCGGCAGCTTCGAGCTCTTCTGCAGTCTGAACTGGCTCAGTAGCTCCCATGACACTTCCAAAGGAGGACCTCGCTCCAAGGCGAAAGATGGTAGGGCCAGATGTCAATAGACCTACTCTCTCCCCACCGGATTCTCAAAGGAGTCGGCTGTCGAGATGTGCCAGGAGAAGTTGCCCTTTCCGCTCAATCAGCGCTCCGCGGAGGACAGCCTCAAAGAGAACACTATCGCCTGCCACTGGGGTTAGTTCTTCTTGATATAGAGACGGACAGTAACATTGACAGTGACAGTGAGGACCTTCCTGACCCTCCATTTCCAAAATCCGCGGCTCAATATGACGTGGCAGGCGTCCTAGTCGGAAAGACCTACTACAGGAAGGACGACAACTGCCGACGGCTGGAGAATGGCAAAACTGAAAACCTCGGCGTTCAACTGGCTGTCTCTCTACTTCCTCGACGAAGTGGTGTTTGTCGGCAACTCGACCAGGAGTCGTGCTATTCTTCCCGGCGCGCTGTCTACCACCACGGCTACATACATCTCAACAACTCAGGGGCTTAAGTAGCCCTTACGGTTTTTTCTCAAAACGATAAAAGATAACAGGTTTATCAGCTAAAGTTAATATAAAAGGCAGTTGACTTCCTAGTGACAGAAACTGCTCCCACAGTTGCCTTGTCCCCTTGTCTCTTATCATGAATTTTTTGGATATTAGTATTGACAAGCAATTGTGCGGACACCAAGACAGACGAACGGACACTGTCACAATTTGTGACTAACGCTTATAGCCTATTGGGGGCATATTTTCTCGAACAGAAAACAATACGTGCTAATAGGTCTAATTCCAGATACAACGGTGAAATGTTCCAATACACATCGATGACGATGATCCTAAAGGTAATGGTGATTACAACAAATGAAAAAGTTGTTTGGAAGTCAATTTTTGCATTCGAAAAAGCGAAAAGACTTAGTTACCAACCCAATATAAGCGTTGTCACTCTCTCGTCTGGTAAGAGGATAGCAGTACACTCGAACTCTAGGCTTCCCAGAGAATGTTTATTAGAGGTAGTGTTCGTTGAAACCGGAAAATGATACCAGGAGATCACATCTGAATCGAGGAGTCGACATCTAGGTCTGATGCTGCTGATCTTCATTCTAAAATGCTCTACTTAGTTGCCCCCGTCACTGAACGAACCGGTGGAGGTACCACCTGGATTAGATGGTTTCCAGCAGCCGGAAGTTGTTCCGAAGGGGTGGCGATGTCGGGTACATAAACCTCTTGTCGACCCTCCTGTAGAATCGTAGGAACTGTTGCATCGCTGTCTTCTAAATTATCTCTGTGTAGTTTGGTCGGCTCTGTGTGTCTACAGTTATAAGACTACGCCAAAATCTCAAAGCAGTGAGAAGCTATCCTTCTTCTCCTTTTCCTTTTATGGTTTTTACGAAATTTTGTTTTTCCCATAGACTAAGCTTACCTTTAGGTTCATCGTCTTCGATGTGTATTGGAACATTCCACCGTTGTATCTGCGGGTTGAACATTCCACCGTTGTATCTGAGATTAGACCTATTAGCACGTATTGTTTTCTGTTCGAGTAAATATACCCCCAATAGGCTATAAGTGTTAGTCACAAATTTTGGCGGTGTCCGTTCGTCTGTCTGTCATGATGTCCGCACAATTGCCTGTCAATACTAATATCCAAAAAAGGCTAAAAGGCGAGCTGTTGATATAGCACCTCGTGTAGCTCACTCAGTCCTCTACAACCACCATGCAAGACATCACTTCTTTTCTTCTTGTTCTCTATTCTTTGTTCGTCTTGATCCGGACTATTGATGACCGGCCACCCTACGATCTGCGACATGAGTTCCTCAAAGGCACGAATGGAGCCCAAACGGCGGCTAATATCAACGATGTTTATGGCCAAGAGACGACGTCTACGAGGGCATGCCAGTTGTGGCTCTATCGCTTGAAAGGCCCCTGAAAGAGATGCCGGTCGGCGAGGTGTTTTCTGGGGTCTCTCTGATAAAGACTTTTTGGGGAGATAAGAAAAAAACCTAGGGTCTGAATAAAGGAGAAATTGTACCAGTTTATTATTACTTGGGAGCATCAGGTACATTGTCAGGATTAGCGACTCTGATATCTTCGTAGTTCCCGTCTCCTTCTTCGCCCGGAGTTCCATCAGTAGCAGTCACTAAAGCAGCAGCAGCAGCAACCACTGGAACAGCCGACGGTCCGGAAGGTGTCTGTTCAGTCGTCGCCGTTTTCGGAGGAGGCGTCCTCTTCTTCTTTTCGGCACAAAGGGCCAGCAGCAGCGGCATGGCGACGGCTTGGAAGAGGAGAGGAAGGATGGCAAGTAGCATGGGCGGCAGCCAGTGGACAAAACTCACTCACTCCAAGATCCACGACCTAGGTTGGGAGATTCTGCCCTAGCCTCCTTATAGCCCGGACCTTGCCCCTTCCGACTATTATCTGTTCCAAACTCTCAACAACGAGATTGGAGGACAACAGTTCGATTCCGACGGCGCTCACAAGGCTAGTCGAAGTTTCAAGGCCCTCTCTGTAGCTCTGTCTTTCAGTTTCTGCCTTTGTCCCGGTCTCTTTCGGTCCTTGACCCAACTTCCATCACAAGTTATCTCTCTTTTTTTTGTTGCACAGGCATTTTTTGCGACCACCTCAGAATCACTTATCAGTTGATCTCAATAAAAATGCCTTGTGGGGCCTGGAGGGGTCCACCCCGACGCGTCACCAAGACACAAATTTATTTTTTAATTGAAGGGAATTGAACTTTCTTATTTGATAAGAAATAATGCAGCACTGAAGGGAGGCCCCGCAGTGCAATTTTATCTCCCTTCAATTCAATTCACAGTACCCTTGCCTGTTGTTTTCCCTTCAAAAGGTGGCCTCTGGCCGGTGACTTGACTCTTCTCCTTGTCCTCTTGTCTCCTTTCATAAATTTTTTTTTGAACTTTTGACTTGTCACCTTTTTTGGATATTAGTATTGACAGGCAATTGTGCGGACATCATGACAGACAGACGAACGGACACCGCCAAAATTTGTGACTAACACTTATAGCCTATTGGGGGTATATTTACTCGAACAGAAAACAATACGTGCTAATAGGTCTAATCTCAGATACAACGGTGGAATGTTCAACCCGCAGATACAACGGTGGAATGTTCCAATACACATCGAAGACGATGAACCTAAAGGTAAGCTTAGTCTATGGGAAAAACAAAATTTCGTAAAAACCATAAAAGGAAAAGGAGAAGAAGGATAGCTTCTCACTGCTTTGAGATTTTGGCGTAGTCTTATAACTGTAGACACACAGAGCCGACCAAACTACACAGAGATAATTTAGAAGACAGCGATGCAACAGTTCCTACGATTCTACAGGAGGGTCGACAAGAGGTTTATGTACCCGACATCGCCACCCCTTCGGAACAACTTCCGGCTGCTGGAAACCATCTAATCCAGGTGGTACCTCCACCGGTTCGTTCAGTGACGGGGGCAACTAAGTAGAGCATTTTAGAATGAAGATCAGCAGCATCAGACCTAGATGTCGACTCCTCGATTCAGATGTGATCTCCTGGTATCATTTTCCGGTTTCAACGAACACTACCTCTAATAAACATTCTCTGGGAAGCCTAGAGTATTCAAGGGTTCAAGTCTAGTCCTCAGAGTTCTTTGGTCAGTAGACCAGACATGGAGAGACGAAAAGAAGATTTGTCAAAGAAAGTTGTAGAAGATGGAGACGATGCGGCCAAAAGACCGGAACGATGGTATGGTGTTCTTCTCTGTCTCTCTCTTTCTCTCTGTCACTGACTGTCTCCTAAATATATCTCTTTTCAGGATAGGATACCAGCTCCAGCCGCGGTATTTCGAATTTTGGCAAGGAGCTGACGACCGTCTTCATGACCGGATCTGTTTCGAGAAGACGAGCGATTCTTGGTCGATTTATAGGCGGTCTCCGTAGTTAAAAGTTACTGCTTAAACTGTCGAACCATTTGGGAAGAGGAGAAGGCTCTCAGACGATAACATAGAGACACGAAAAAAAAAGACTAACCTTACCACAAACGCTATATTACAACTTTTTCGACTCCTCTCGTCGCTCTTCTTCGGATCGCTGAACATCTGGACATGGTCGCTCGTCGAGTCGGATCTCGCAATCGGGATAAGACTCTCGGTCGAGGTCACGTCGCATCCCACAGCAGACTTGAAGATAACCTGATTCCGGAAGTTCGAAGTGTACATCAAGTCATCCTCCTCATCGCTGGACATCTCGATCTTCGAGGCGAAGCTTTTAATCTAGTAGTTACTCTCCGAGACGGTGCCCAAGACGCTGAACGATTCGGATTCCACATACTGGACAGTTTCTGCAGTCCAGGAGCGTGGGGAAGCGGCGCTCTCACTGCTCGTCGCCTCAGTTCAACTACTGTCAGTCGTAGATTCTTCGGTCCAGCTGGTCTCGGAGTCGTCCGTGCTCATGTCCCTAACTTCCTTCTAAAGACTCTTGATCCTCTTTTTCAACTCCTTGATCAGATTGCCAATCTCTTCCACCATCCACATCCAAACATGATTATCTTCAGCAAAGTGCTCGAGGAGGTCCGAAACTATAGTGAGCTCATTCATAGTGTTCTCGAGACGTTCGCGGTACTTCTTCTTGATGAAACAAACTTTATTTCGTACTTTACTATTTAAGAAAAGATAATTGGCGTGACTTTTGTATTCCCAGGTTAGTCACGTCTCACAGGTCTCTGCCAGAATACAGTTCAGGATCGTCTCTGTCTCTGTCACACCTAATTCTGGTCCCTGTCGTAGCATCTCTCCTTTCAGGCCACCTTTTATCCCATCAACTGACAGCATCATCGGTTTAATTACCCAAGTTTGAGGTATTCAAATGCTTCCGACCCTGCGCTCACGTAGAGGTTGAAAGAAATTTTGGAACAGCCTTCCATCTAATGGGAAGGCAAAAAGACTTTCTCATCTCAGATACAATCCCTTCATTATCGGGTCGGGGAAGAAGGACGGTAACTGGCGAGTGCCGAGGAGAATCTGGGGGCAAAACTATTAGCTCGGCTGGTTATCTCAGGGGCTGAAAGAAAAACAGGATAACTTCTGTTTTGTTGCATTTTCAAAAGCCCGAATTTGCCCTCTGGTCTGTGGGTTCAGAATTGGGTTGCTCGGGACTCGTCCAGATCCTATTCTCGAGACGAAAGCAGGGGGATCAGGGAGACGGTGCAAAAAAACGGGAATAAACTACTTGAATAGGAACGGGTTGTAAAATTTTCGTGTTCTGGTTCATCTTGCGCAGTTCCAATTTGGAAGACGGAAACCTTTATGAACACTAAGGAAAACTTTAATGCTTCAATTTTGTTGCCTTCCCAGAGAAGGGAAGGCTGTTCCAAAATTTCTTTCAACCTCTACATGAGAGCAGGGTCGGAAGCATTTGAATACCTCAAACTTGGGTAATTAAACCGACGATCCTGTCAGTTGATGGGATATCAGGTTGTCTGAAAGGAGAGATGATACGGCAAAGGCAGGGAGAATCTGGGTTAGAGACGCAGAGAAACCACTGGCTGACTGACAAGACAGTTCAGGCGTCATTTCTGGCACGAAGAGGATTTTGTTAGATGAAAACAGTGTCACATATGATTTAAGGCTGTCCAAAGAAGCTATGAAATGGCGTCCGACTTAGGTTAGAGTAATGATTCAACCCTTTTCAGCCCAAGATGCTGTTCACAGGGTTCTTCTGCATCTCTAACGATGATTATCCTTGCCTTTGCCGTACCATCTTTCTATACAGGCCTCCTGATATTTCAGCAGTGGGCAGAATCGTCGGTTTAATTACCCAAGTTTGAGGTATTCAAATGCTTCCGACCTTGCGCTCATGTAGAGGTTGAAAGAAATTTTGGAACCGCCTTCCCTTCGCTGGGAAGGCAACAAGATTTTCCCATCTCAGAAACACTGTCGTCATTATCGGGTCGATGAAGAATGACGGTATCTGGCGAGAGTCGAGGAGATTATGGGGGCAAACTTATTAGCTTCAGCTGGTTCTCTCAGGGACTGACAGTAAATCAGGATAAAATCTGTTTTGTTGCCTTCCCACTAGAGGGAAGGCTGTTCCAAAATTTCTTTCAACCTCTACATGAGCGCATGGTCGGAAGCATTTGAATACCTCAAACTTGGGTAATTAAACCGACGATCCTGTCAGTTGATGGGATATCAGGTTGTCTGAAAGGAGAGATGATACGGCAGAGACCAAAATTAGGTGTGACAGAGACGATCCTGAACTGTGGCTTACAGAGACTTGTGAGACGTGACTAACCTGGGAAAAAACAAGAGTAGCTCACCCTAGAGAGCCTCAATTATCTCGCATCTCAATAATCAAAGTTCGAAATAAAGTTTGTTTGGAGCAAACTATGTATATTTGAGGTTAGGAACGTAACTTGCACTTGGAGACGGCCTTCAAATATGTCCAGCAATACGAGGTCCCTCGAGCAAGTGCTACCAGGGCAGTATCTCTCACTCTACGGCACTACTGCAATGGGAACTTCGAGAATCTGTCCAGTAGTAGGAGGATGGTCAAGACCAGTTGAGGTAAGTCGTTTATGCACAAAAACAAAGTGTCAGATTCAAAAAGAAGCTGGGGTTGACTAGACTTATATCCATTATGCTTCACATTATACAAAGTTGCTTTTTTGAGGATCGGGAGAAGACACAGGCTGCCATGCAGTAGATTCCTAGAGGTGACTGAGGTTGTCATGCCCAGACCTGAAAACATACTTTTCTGTATCGAAAAAGAGAAAAGATACTCGAATAGTGCAGTCCCAGCTGGCAGTACAAATGGCTGTGCCGTCTGGACTCGTCCTGAGACAACTGATCCTGTTCTCGTGACCATAGAGCACAGAGTGTCGGACACATTTCAGGGAGTCCCACACGCCGACACGGTAGTCTCCGTAGCCGGCAAAAAGTATCCTACCTGTAATAAACTCGCTTAGAGAGGAAACAAGGGGCTGGACTCACCACTAACACTGAAATCTACTCCGTTGACTGGGAATAGGATGGACTCTTTCTCGTAGACGCAGACCTGTCGGTCAGCTCGGAGATCGAATAGACGACACTGGAAAAGAGACAGTTAGCCCCAGTCTTTCTGTCTTTCTGTCTCTCTGACCTACCGAAGCATCGTCCGATCCAGTAGCAAAAGCGTCACCGTTGGGATGGAATCTGACAGTGTTGATATCAGCCTCGTGTCCTTCAAAGGATTGTACACATTGACCCGTCCTGAATCAAGCGTTTTTGACGGAAAATAACCTGAAATACCTAATATCCCAAACTAGAGAATGCTTATCCGCTCCGGCAGAAATGAAAACGTTGCCAGTATCACATTTTGGCACATCGACGGCGAAGACATCGCCAGTGTGTCCGTGGAAGTTTTGTATCATCTGCAGTTTGTATAACAGTTAACAAAATAGATTTACCTGTCCCGACTCCACATCCCAGATGGCACATGTGCTGTCGCCACTTCCAGTCAGAAGAAGGTTGTCAGAGCGGAGGAACATGCAACAACTCATGTAGGAGGTGTGCGTAGCCACAGATCGCTTTTTCTGTAGGATATCGTCTTCGAATGAGAGGGGAACGACGCTGCACTTGTTGTCAAGACCCCTGAAAACGAAGCATATGAATTTGAAAATTGAGAATCGTGTTGGGCTACTGCTTCCCGAAAAGTTGTCACAAAGGTCTGTACACTAGGAGTACATATTTTTGACTCTTAGTCGCTGTTCATAACGAAAATGATCAGTACAGCGTTCGCTTCTGATTCACCCGTACAATCTCATTAGTTGTAGGGTTTCATAACTTTTAACACTACGTCTGGTTCTGTTTGTCGCCAGGCAGGTACAAGATCTAGTTAAAGAAGAGCAGAAGAGAGCCAGGGCCAGCTGGTTCTATTCAAAACAATCTGTTGCCAGATCATCATCAACACTTTTTAGGCTCATTCAACATTTCCACACCGTTCTTCGCAGTTTTGGAGGAGACCAATGGTCCTGTAATAATTCTACAGATTCCCTTCTGGTAGTCTTAACGGAAGACAGGCCCGCAGTGTAATTATGTAGGCCCTCTTACCACTCACTCTAAGTGACAGATTAGTACGCGAAGCAAAGTGACAGAGAGACAGAGAAATATAGAGCCTGTACTCGTACAAACCACTATTTTCTCTAAAATGACTCACCCGCAAGCGATCATTTGAGCACTAGGAGAGTAGGCGCAAGCCATGACCCACGTCGTGGGCATGGTCAAGGCATGTTCTTTGTTTGTCGTGAATCCGTCCCAAACAATGACTTTTCCGTCCTAAAGAGTCTTTCAAACTGAAACAGAACTCGACTACCTGAGAAGAAGAGACGATGTGTCTCTTGTCCAGTGACCAGTCCATACAGAGAACTTTGCCCGCATGTCCCTTCAATATCCGTCTCTGTTTGATTCCCAAGTTCGGGAGCATGTCCAGACGTTCGGCTGCTTGTTGAACTGTACATTTAAATCCGAAAAGAGCCGGGAAAAGGACCTACTCGGAATGTCATTGAGCTTCAACCGCTCCTGATCGAGTTTTTTCCTCAGTTCATCGGCCTCCTTCGCTAAAACCTCAATCTGATCGGCCTGACGCGTGGCCGGATCTTGGACCGGGGCTGCATTTTCGGGCATTCTGCTGCTGCTTTGCTGGTTCGAGGTCGAGGGCTCCTGCTCACTCATTCGACTACTCACGAAGAGCACATTCTGTCAAAAGAATTCGATTAGAGAGGAGCATATGAGACGAGATGGATTGGGAGAGAGTGAGAGTCACAAAAACATGTAACAGGCGTCAATGATATCAGTCAGACGGGAGCTGTCTAACAAGGGAAGCTTGTCAAACCAGGTTGATCTGTCGTAGTGAGTATAGTACCATTCGATAGCCCATGACAGAGAGGTTAGTCCCCTACAAAGCGATACAGCGGTTAAGAAAGGCACACATGTTCTATCGAGCAGATCCAAGAAATGAACATGAATGAATTCAGGTATAAGTGTCGCTTTGTATTGGAAATGACCTAGGATTTTTCCTGCTGGTCTGACAGAGTATTCTAGGAACTAGTTAGTCTAGTCTCCCTCGGAAAATTATCACGATCTTATTCGGGGACAGCCTCAGAAATGCATAAATTTCGGAAGCAGTTCGAGGCCGAATGACGTCAACATACACAATACGGCCAAATAGGAACTAATGAGTCAATAAGGGAGATGCTGCAATAGAGAAATTCGTGAATTTAAATAAGAGATCTAGACTAAAATTGGTTCAGGAAAGTTAGCTAGTCGTTCCTCTTCAAACTGTTCACCAAATAGAGTCATACAACGGTACGAAAAATCAGAAATTAATCAGAAATAAATGTCAGCAGTTACGACCTTTAAAGATGTTTAGTCACGGTGATAAGATCCAAAAGGGAAGAGGTTGTGGCCAGCTGAAAGAGAGAGCGTGAGAGACAGTGCACGGCGAGAGCGGCCAGGCTGCGGGTTGCGGGGACGCCCGACGCGGCTGGCAAGCGCCCGATCAATAGGCATCTCGTCTTCAGAGTGTGGTGGGTCTGGGCTCCGGAGATAGAGATCTCCTCTAAACTATAACAAGTAAACAAGATTTGGACAGAACTTCAGATAGAGCTGATCCTGGAAACAAGGGGATTTCGGTAGATTCAGCCTTACTTGAAGTATTAGATTAATTGGAACGATTTTGAACCCTTCTCCAACACAAGACAATCTCAATTTTGGTACAAAAGTCAAAAACAAGTCTAAATAAGCCAAAAGTTTGGAGCTAACGGGGTTCGAACCCGTGGCCTCTCGCATGCAAAGCGAGCGCGCTACCACTGCGCTATAGCCCCTTGCCCTCGCGCCAAAATGGCTAGGGGTGACTCGCCTCAAGACTAGACGTGTGACTAGTTAGTACGGGATATGAGACATAAAATGGAGGTTAACGTGCATGGAAACCGTTTTATTTTGAAACATCTTTGTCTCCTTCTCTCTGCATCGTTTTTCCATGAGAAAAACAACAATCTGAAACCATTTTAGTTCGTGAGTTTAGATTTTTGGTAAAGAAGAAAAATTCGCTTTTGTCTCAAGAAAGCATTTCCAACGGTTTTGATGTTCTCGTCTAAAACGTGATAAATTAGGCCAAGCTCTTTAACTTTTTAAAAGATCATACACCTTAAAGATGCCCTCTACATCCGTAAATTGAAGACAAATACTAGAGCCTTAGTAACAGTCTTTTTGAAATTTTTCTTCTATTTGGCCAGCGCTCAATTGCTTATTCATACAATCTCTGCCTTCTCTTTGCACAATCCAAAAGCAGACGCCAAATTGCACAATCTCGCCCATTTCAAAGTAGGACACGGCCAGCTGATAACACTGCCAGTAGTTGTAACGACCATGCCGTCGCTCGACTCCATTTTGATCCTCATCAATCCAGAAAAGAAGTATTCTGACTACTTGACTCGTAAGGTAAGTTTAATTTGTTTCATTAGCGTTTTGGAGATTGTGGATACGGAGAATTGGAATAAGGTGGCAGATGAAAGGGATGCTAGAGACGAGGGGCATCCAATTTCGGAGTTTTATCTTGCTATGGATCAAGGTAAGTCTCAGAAAAGCCTACAGGAGAACAGTTACAGAGACCAATAAGGCAGTGGGATGCCTGTCTCTTGTAATGGACAAGTCTGTTGACAATGATCCAAAGGAAAACCTGTTTTCTATTGGGAACTTCTACATCCTTCCGGAGTATAGGGGTTTGAGGATAGGAGAGAAGATGTTCAATTTGGTCATGGAAAGGACGAAGGGAGTTAACACGGTTCTTCAAGCTGGTGAGTGAGGTGCAGCGAAACAAAGGCAGAAGACATTTTCAGTGGATGGAATGATTGAGTTTTACGAGCGAAAGTACAGATTTGTACACTCAACACCGTACTATTTCAATCAAGCTAGATTGGACTGTTCTAAGATCACATTGAAAAGCCAGTTGGTTGACAGCAGTGACTATAGAATTCTCGTATGTCTCACTGTCTTTGTTTACTGTACACTTTAGAACCTTTCCGAAATCGACTGGTCTCTCGTCGAAGCATACGACCTCAAGCAGTCAGGCAGACTGCGTTCCGGCTATGTGAAGGGTTGGATGACTCATTCGGATGCAACATCAACTGTCAGTCGTCTCTCAGACTTCAGTTCATCAATTGCTTCAGGTTGCGCTAGACAATGAGGACAAGTTGGTTGGTTTTGCTTGCATCCGTCCCCAGATAGCTAATCGCCTAGCCATCGGACCCTTCTATTCCGACAACCCTGTATTTATTTTATTTTTCAAGAAGAAAACCTTGTTTCAGGAAATTGCTAAGCTCCTTCTATACAGCCTCCTCAACAGAAACGACTTGACAGCTTTCGACCAGATCTGGATTAGGTATCCCGAAGTGAACAAGGAAGCCTTGAGGTTAGATCATATGCTTGCAAGACTGTTTTTCATATTTAGGTTAATCGAGTCGATCCACGAGGGAGAGTTTGAAATTAGGAAAGGAACAAAGATAATGTTTACGCAGAAGTTAATAACGACCGATACACAGAAGATCTTTTCTATTCTTGAAGCTAACCATGCAATTTGTTAACTAGAATGCAGTTAGAGATAAGAGTTTAACAGGTAGTAGGACATGCTACTTCATTGAAAATCACTGGTAACTTGCCGTATTGTGATTCTTCTCTGTCAATATTGTCTATGGCTTGTCTCACAATCATGTTAGTTTGCTCTCACAATGTATAAAACATTATGCTTCAGTCTCATTTCAAGGATATCTGTCAAATTTTTTGTAATTCCAGTTTTTCATTCTATTACAAAGCTCTGTTAATTTGATATATTCCTGTCCATCCCTACGGAACTTCTTGAACTGAGCGAAATTTTTTCGAAATAGTTCCAGCTCTCAGAAAAGGACATAATCACAATCAACCAAAAACAAGCTTATTTATACAGTCGACGTAGTTCCAACAGAAGATCTTACAAAAATCATTAGAGTAGTTTTCCAGGAAGCGAGTGTGTAGCTGCGAAGCTCGGTGAGGTGCCGAATTAGTTTCTTTTAAGTATAGGGCTTGATGGTCACGCGAGTCGCACGTTGAAATCAAACAGGTGCAACTTCACAGAGAGCAAATTTAAAGCAAGCTCCTATCTCGTTAATTACGGTTAGAAAAATCTGGCAACAAATTTGTTTTCAACACATAGGGACGACATATCTTTTTAATTAATGTTTCTAGCGACTACTGGAACTGTGTTAATAATATTAGCTGTTTGATATTGATGTTGACTTCTGAAACGATTTTTCTTACTTTGCCTGAAATAAAGTTACCTTGCTACGCCGGCGGCCATTGGTACAGCAATGTTGACGACATCTTCAGCTTGAAGAGTTTCTTCCTCGTTACCTAGTTGCTGAACACTGTGAATGAGCCTCCTAACACCCAAGGGTACACCAAATGCTTGAGCGATGAGGTTGAAGTTGGAAGAGTCTCCAAATTTCGAACTTTCCGTGCGAGGAGGTCTGGATGGAGGTGTCGGGGCTAAAAACTATTTTTCGAAACAAGCCGAGATCTTACACGAATTTGAAGCTTCATAGCTTAAAAATGGAGATGATGGGGTTTCATAGTTTGAAGACATCGACCTGTTCCACTGATTTCTTGATTGTGAAGGACCAGAAGAACTGTTCTTCCAATGTCTCGGGAACAGTCGAGAGTTCAAAGTTTTCTCCTGACTAGAACTAGAGCTTCTGGGAGGAGAAGGTCCTGCTGGTAGCGAGTTTTCGTTCAACGAGGAATCTTCCAGCATTGTAAAGCGACTGATGAGTTTGGGAGAATTTGCCGATTGGAGGATCATATCGTCAGTAAAATTGACTATTTCAGAGACTGAAAACCTGAGACTTGGATCCTGACTCCAAGATCTAAAAAGGACGATTAAAAACCAAGGGTTAGACGAAAAGCTGACCTGATTATCAAAGTTCTCAAATTGACATCCAGCCCCGAATCTAGTTGTGGTCTTCTTCCCCCAATCACATCGTTAAAAATAGCCATGTTAGAAGAATTATACGGTTTTCTATAATATGATAACTGAAATTAGTTCTTAAGCTACCTCCTGTGAAACATTTCCCAAACAGAAATGGTCAAGGAGTAAATATCTGACGCGAAACCGTAGGCGTTGTTCTCCATTCCGAGAATTTCAGGTGCAGCGTAGCTTAGGGTGAAGTGGCTGAAAAATGTTTCAACATTAAATGTGATACAACTTATGTTTTCCTACTTTGCTGTAAAAGATGTCTGATCCAGACGCTTGGAAAGACCAAAGTCTGAAAGTTTGAGTACGGTAGAATTGTCGTTCAAAAGCATACTACAATATTTAATTATTTTCAGAAAATAAATCAGCCCACTTCATCGGTTTAATGTCCCTGTGTAAAATATTGTTCCCATGAAGATACTGTAATCCTTGTCCAGCTTGAGAAATCCAGCGATATGCATTCCAGTCGGAGTAAAATGCTTCAGAATATATAACTGAACATATGGCGATAAGGCAAAGGATGCTATGTACTTGAACTAAGATTGCCACCGGCCATAAATTCCATGACGTAGCCAAATTGTCGGGAAAGCTCAGTGCCATTCTCGTACAGGCCCAAGATTTGCACAATATTTTCGTGGTTGCAATGGTAAGAGTAATATAGTAAAAATGACCAGTAAAAGTATAATTGTGTTACCTTTAATAAAATCTCCACCTCTTTCTGATTTTCCCGATTCAGCGTGTAGCCATGAAAAACTTTAATACACACATTTCTAAAACCCTCGTTTAAAAATAAGTCTTTATTTACCTTTCTCGTGTTTTTCCTCTCCAAACCGACCCTTCTCCTCCAGCGGAGAGAAACTCCTTGTTTTTAAACTCTTTATCAGCGTAAATCTTCACATCGCGGAAGATTTTACTGCTTTCAGTGGATTTTCCACTGACGAAAGTGGTTATGCTTCTCATCTAGCTGCAATAAAATAAAATAGGAGAAGAAGGGGAGCAGCGGGAGCGTAGATAACGACTTCCTGGCTGAGCGGTGGTAGGACAGACGATTTTTGGTCGGATCGAATAGTCACTTATTTACGGAAGCAGTCTTATATGTGGTTTCTTCGCAGATAGGAATAAGCTCCTGCAGTGGTAGAAGCGGCTTCAATCATGGTGATGTATAATATACCGTAAAAACTCTGATGTTTTGTAAAGCTGTAGCTTGGTAAATAAGTCTTTTCGCTTTTTGTAAACTTGTCCTTCGCTTTGTTTACGACAACGGCTGAGCTATTGGTTATAGCACCTTGTGTGGCTCACTCAGTCCTCTCGCGCACTCAAAATCTGATTGACAAACTTCTCCGCGTTGAAACCCAAGATGTTCTACGGGCGTGACATCCGTAAGCTACCCGTGAAATGGGCAGACGTGGTACATCATAATGATTACAACGAATGGAAAAGTTGTTTGGAAGTCAATAAATTTTTGCATTTGAAAATGCGAAAAGACTTAGTTTCCAACCCAGTAATTCAGTTAGAACCGTATTTACGGAGGATGACTTCAAATATTTGGAGGAACTGCAGTCTGGTGGGGAAGCCATTTGCTTTAGAGCGATATCATCACCCAATTCATCACGTAATTTTGAGTAATCTTTTACAGTGAGCAAATACAATTCTAATTTTCAGAGAGGTTTGCATAAAACAACATTCAAACGGCTTAAAAACTGGATTGAATAGAGAAATAGAAGTTTTCTTAAATGAATGAATCTCATTGTCATACCTCTAAAAGCGTTTTCATCATTCCGGGAAATATTGAAGTTGTCTGATTTTGGTCTAGCAAAGAACATTGGAAACGATACTACATTCGAATCAAAGTCGGTTTTGTGCAAAAATATAGTCAGAAATTGTCAATAGCATGTGAGAATGTTTCATACTACAGCTCGGGAATATTGCACCTGTATAATCTCAGCGCTCGATTCACGAAAATTTTTTTTTGTGGTTTCACCTTCTTGCTGAATTTCGCAGCTATATATTCGCTCTAGGAACAAAAAATTAATAGTTAGTATCAAAATCCTGGAGACTATCTTTTACACGTTTATTATTTCGCGATAAATTGCGATAAGCCTAAAAAAGTATCTTTTGTAGTGCTGGAACTTATCCTTATATGACACCCGAGGTTTTGAACGTTGGCGACGGAAGTAACTAGTTTTCCATTTGACGTTTTTTCCTTGGGGATCCCTTTGGGAGCTCATTCATTGACAGTAGGACGCAGTGTGTCCCAACCAAAATAAGTCGTTTTAGAGAGCCTTATGCACAGAAAGGAATGGCAATTGCTAGAAAGGTAATAGAAGGGGAGAGACCGATCATCGACAGAACGATTGGTCCAAACACTAAGAGTTTGCTGCAGAGGTTAGCCTTTGATTTTAAACAGCAAAATCATAAATTTCAGGTGTTGGTCTCATGCACCAAACAATCGTTTTACCATTCTGGAAATAATAATGTTCCCAAGTCAGCGGAGAGTGGTAGACTATTCTCGCTTTTTTTCGCCAAACCAAAATCAGACAACTTTAGCGTTTCTCGATGTCTGTCCAAGAGTAGTCAGATTTCAGATTTCCGGTGGTTATTTTCATAAAAACCGAAGAAACGAATGAGATTCGGATGGTCAGAGTGCTAAAAACTTGTAAGAATTCAAGCACTGCATGAGCCACCTTTTACAATACCTCCGATTCCTTCTTCAAATCAGTTTTCATAGCAGGTGAGTGAAATATCTTTGTACAGACTACTCTGAACTTCCAAAAATGATAATATAGGCACTGAAACAAACCCGAAACGTGATGAGGATGCTCTGGAACAGATTTCTTCCCCACCAGTTGCTATTTCCTCCGAATCATTGAAGTCATCTTCGGTGAAGACGTTGGTAACTATAATGGTTGCAATGTGAATATAAAAAATACACTACCTGCTCCGTGAACATAAGAGTTTTCTTGGGGAAGTGTACCACTCATAAGTTACCAAAATGATAGTACTTCGTGAATGTAAGGAAATGGCCGAAGTAACACGCTGAAATGCTGATAAGGATTGATTGGCTTCCTTTGCTCGTGGCAAAAAGTTTTTTTTCTAACGTCTGCTGAGTAGAAAAAAATAAAATACAGAAACTTGTTCACACAGAATCAACTTTCGTCGTCAGAATACTCCTGCTGTTCCTTCTAACGTCTGCCGTCCCATTGGTCTTTGGCAAGCTACAATGGTGTCCAGCACTTCTCCAGGCATCTGACAACGACGAAGATTTCCTTTGTTATATACATGGTTAAGAGGAGATGAAGATGAAAAACTTTCTCGCTGAACAATGCTGTAACTCCACTGATCCAAAGCTCTATACAGAAGAAGCTGGTGTCCTATTCAGAAAGTTCCAGTCCGAAGCCTGTAGGAAGCTTACTTTGGATGTAAAAGGAGTTTCGCTAGTCTCTAAACAAGATCCAGAGCTCGGGAGATCAAGACCAAGATAAACAGGGTTGGTGAGCCTCGCACCGTTTTTGCTAACAAGGCCCCTGTTGAGCTGAAAAATGCTCTGCTTACTGAGGATACTAAGATGATACGCTATCCTACACTTACTGCGGATATGCCTCCCCGAACACGTGTTGATTCTGATCCTCCTCTACTGCAAGTGCAGGTGGAATACGAAGCCAAAGACATACTATATGTTTATTTGACCGTATTCTTCTCGGTTGTATGTATTGGTACTGGTGGGATTAATGGACTTTACTCTTGGAACCGCGGAAACGTACCAGAAGTTGAAAGTCTCCTTCCCCGTTATCACAATTCTGTCGACACAGCTAACGTAGAATCAATCCAACATCCAGCAGAACCCCGCAACTCTTCAAACAACTGGCTAGTGAACTGACTTTCAAGAAAGAGCTAGCTGATGGCAGACTGACAATCTTGAGGACAACCAGAATAAGTCATTTCTTTCCGTGTTCGACATATTACCGATTAGTGAGATGTACAATATGACCATGGAAATGGATGTTGAAGAAGCTAGAAAATCTCCTGTGCCACCACTGCCGCAGAAGGTGTTGCTCCAGAGGATCTCAAGAACCAGATTTCTCAGTAGAAGATTCAGAAGAAATCGTGTTAGAAGTATCTGATCTGTAGTGTTAGATTTCGGTACAATAAATAAAAACTGAGAGTTTTTTTTTACTTTTCTTTCACCAACGTCGTCTTACATTTGCTATTGCATTGTCAAATTACAGTATTTTGTGCATTTCCCCCGTGTCCTGATCATCTCACTCTGTAACTGAAAAACATTAATATTGTCCACTATTCTACTCTAGTCTCACTAGTCAGTCTTGCATTTCGTGAGTAAAAATACTCTATAATACATAAACGCGATATTATGTGGACAAAGGAATTTTGTAAGTGCAAATAATGCTATCGCCCCTAGGTGCTCAATAACAGTTATAACATCTGATGCCTTGAACCTTGCCCTGTTTCTATACCCTTTCCACCTGTAATGGTCCTTCAACCTCACTCCAGTACTCGTGTGCTAGTCGAGCTACCCTGACAGGAGCAACGTTCTCCCAAAGACGCTGTCTCACAAACTGACTTGAATTGCCAACAATTAGTGTGCGCACAAAGTAATTGGCAAAAGTTAGCAGTCAAGCTTCAGACAGACACGCGAGAACAATTTAAAATAGATCGAGCTTTTTTTTCAACAAACTTTAAAAACAAGTGTCTGTATTTTCTTCAAAATTATTTTTAGAGTTTGTGTCTATGTATTCCAAACCTGTACAATTAAAGCTCAGAACAGCATGGGTGTCCACTGGAACAATGATGTAGGTCCTCCCGGACATTCAGTAGTAATTCTTTCATTTTATTTCGACTATACTAATGACTCTCGTCTGGTTCTTAGCCCTACCTTATCTGCTAATGATGACTCTGGTCAAGTACGTCCTTATAGGCGAAGCCAGAAGACCGTTCCTACTTTGTGACGAGAAGACTCAGAACGTAGTAAAAGACGAAATCGCTGTCAAAAAACAAACTTTTTCGAGAAGAAGCTCCCCTCCCTAATTTTGCCATTGACAAGCATTCATGCGGCACACAAAGAGACGGAAACGGGAATCGTTGACTAGAGCTTTATGTTCTTTTCAGGGAGAGAAATTTGCGTTGGAAGGCGGAAGCTCGTCGTTGTGCGTGTGTTAGCCGTTCTGAAAACGTTATGATCAGAGTTTAAGTTCGTGCCAGCTTTAGAGTGTTACACTGCCATCTCTTTTTTGCGTCTTTGTCAATTCGCTTTATCTACTGCACAAATCGGAGTCTCCCATCTCTCTTCCAGGCAACGCTAAGCCGAGTGTCAGAGTCGTTTAGAAAAAAAAGAGAAGTTGTTTACTAGCTCGTCCTGGTGGTCTAACTTTACTTCGAAAAATTATTGAAAGTGACCAAAAGAGAAATGTGGAAAAATAATGGTGGATCGTACCAAAGGACAAAGTCGGTGATCCATCGGGACCAGTTTCAATAGATTACTAAGATAATTTTGTTAGAGAGAATAACGAAACTTAAATTATACCAAAATAATTTTTATGTGACAATGTAAACTGATTTAACAACTTACCTGAGGTTTCCTCTGAAAGACGTATTGCGAATGATGTAGGAATTGTGTTTCGTCCGAGACGTGTGAATGCATAAAGCTGGGACTGAAGGTGTTTGACTGGATTAGATGAAAACCAGACGCCGCCAAAGCGTCGAATGCCTTCTCCAAATTGTTGTGTTTCAGATAAAACCTTGAGGTGTAGCGTTCCTCCTCAAAATCGTTTCCGCCACCATCTCGACACTCGTTCAACGTCTCGCCAAAAACATTTCGACAGGCTGTCACCTTCCCGGCCACGATAATTCGCAAGATTTTCCTGAAGGTCACTTCTGGATTCAGTCGTCCGGCCGAAAGAGCTGCGTGACAGGCCAGTGTAATCGTGGAGGGCGAAGCCGACTCGGTCAAACGAGGCAGTCCCAACTTCCTGGCCTCGGCAGCTAGTTGGCCTGAAAGTCTCATCACATCAAAGGCTAAAATTGTTTTGGCAGAGTTCCGCAAGGAAAACTCGCCGCAAAAGGTCATAAATATAAGGACTTTAGGGTGGGAGCGGGGAGAGACATAACTCTTCGGGAATATGAGGAAGCCGAGGGCCACCCTGAATTTTAAGCGCGCAAATAGAGAATACTTAATTTTGAGAGGAAATTAAAGAGACTCACCCCACTGGTCGAACCCTTCGGGCACAATAAGTTTCATGTCGTCTCGCCGTAGCGCATCCAAGAGCAAAGCCACCAAGTTTGCTTGACTTTCTTCTGTTGCTTTGCCTCCTTCTGTGTTCAGCTTGCTGTAGGGGACTCGAGCCAGAGCCTTTTTGGTCGTGGATAAGGTGGCTCCGCCGGCACAACGCAGTTCGACGACCTCCTCCATCCCTGAGAGATGACAAATGAAACTGATTTCGGAGGGCCTTCGGGATTCGGAAGAACAGAGGAAGAGAGAGGGAGGACGGACCCGCCCATTCTCCCCTCTCTCTTTTGAGAGGCCACATATTGGCGAGTAATCGAACACCGCCTGGCAGCTTATGAATCACTCTAAAAAGAGAAGGAGCAGGAGACTGGAACTTTGTCGTCGGCTGGCCTTAAATTGAATCGGAGGTGCCAATCAGGCCCCGGATGTTTTTGCAAGAGAGGAGGGAACATCCTCAGCCGTTTTATTTTCGAGAACAGAGTTGTCAATGATATATATTTGGCACAAAGGAACAATTCTCTTGGGGAGACCACATGTTGCCATATTCCTATAAAAGAGCCAAATGGAAAAGTTCTCAACGCGGAAAGTGCGGATTTAATTCTTTTCGCTTAAATATTACTACAGAAATGTATGTTTGGAAGAAAACATTTGAACACGGCAAGATACTTTCTATTTCTGACGGCACATACAGGGTTAGTAACGAGCGACAGAGAAAAATGTGTAGGTCAACATTATCCAGCAACAACCTTCAAGGGTTCAATACCAAAAGCGAGCTTGTTGATACAGTCAGCATAGCTGCAACTGAAGATCGAATATAAATCGTGCGACAATCTTGTGAAGAAATCTTGCTGAAACACAGATTTTAGTTTTTACCAAATTACCAACCCCATTTGAATAGGCAGCAGATAGATCAAGGTTTGCGGTTCGAAAGTTTATCCTATTTTGGAAATGCCGGGCTTCTAACTCCGCTCGTTGCATTAAGTTTGATGGATTTCCGTTGCTGAGGATAAGACAAACTGATGCATTGATTGGCTTGAATAGTTGCTCCCATTCGTGGCCAAACTGTCCAGCATCGTAATCTGTGTCCACAAGATATACGATTTTGTGTACTTGGCCAATGTGGGATATTTTCTCAATGATCCCGTTGGCAGCATGCGAGAGACAGGACTTCTTGCTGACGCGAAAGAAATGGTAATTCATGTCGTAAAGCTTCATCGGGTTGTCGTTTTCGTCTAAGTCACCGCTCTTCAGATGATAGAAAAATTGTTTTGCATGCTTCCAATCTCCCACGATCAGGCAGTTGAACCTCGTTTGAGACAGTAAAGTACGAAATTGCTGATAGTAAGCATTGTATTGTTTCTGTAAATGTTATATATTCCTTTGCTTCAATATTATTTTCGATTTCTATACCATGCGACTCACCTCCAGCTCAACCAGTAACTTCTTAAAAGCGTCGACCTTTACCGGTGTGCATTGATTCACGTTCTTGGTCAAATACACAGCGAAGAAGAGTCTTTCTCTCGGCCAGTTGAAAACAATGTAATCACAGGACTCGGAAATTTGTGGGATATCCACCAACACTACTGCTGTTGCCACTGTGGTCATCTCCGCATTGCAGATCTGTCCGCCTGTTGTGAAACAACAGATGTTAAAGGGTTTGTTGCAAATTAGGGCCACAGGATCGAGGAGATGCTGTTCAAACTCCAGGGCGTGGACGCATATGGCTTGTATAGCCGATTGAAACTTGTGAGGACAGAGAGGGAACAAGAACGCGACGAGCTCATGAGTCATCTGTGAGATTATCGTCTTCTGATGCCTTGGTATGATTTTGTTGTCTGCAGGCCCATCCAACCACAAAGTCTTTTCCCTTTTCACAGGGTGGGGTGCAGTAGCTGCCCGTGCAGCTTCCTTCTGGGGGACATTTGGAATGTTCGGCTGGGAACGACTATGCACAGGTACAGGAGGTTGATTTGTGACTGCAGAATAGTCTACCACTCCCCGCTTATTCGTGAATTCTATTATTTCCGTAACTTTACAACGATTGTTTGGTGCATGAGACCAACACCTGAACTTTATGATTTTGCTGTTTAAAATCATAGGTTAACCTCTGCAGCAAACTCTTAGTGTTTGGACCAATCGTTCTGTCGATGATCGGTCTCTCCCCTTCTATTACCTTTCTAGCAATTGCCATTCCTTTCTGTGCGTAGGGCTCTCTAAAATAACCCATTTTGGTTGGGACACACTACGTCCTACCGTCGATGAATGAGCTCCCAAAACGTGATCCCCAGGGAATAAACGTCAGATGGAAAACTGTAGTTAGTTCCGTCGTCAACGTCCAAAACTTCGGGTGCCATATAAGGATAAGTTCCAGCACTACAAAATATACTTTTTTGATAGCCGTATAAAAGATAGACTTCAGGATTTTGAGTCTAATTTTTAATTTTTTCCTAGAGCGAGTATAGAGGTGCGAAATTCAGCGAGATGGTTGATCCACAAGAAATTTTTCATGAATGCTATGCAAATCGCACGCCGAGATCATACGAATTCTCGTAAAAACCAAAGAAGTGCCATATCCCTGAGCTGCAACACGAAACATTCTTACGGGCTTTTGACAATTTCTGACCAGATTTGTGCACAGCGAAAACCAACTTTGACTCGAACGTAGTTTCATTTCCAATGTTCTTTGCTAGACCAAAATCGGACAACTTTAATATTTCCCGGTGTCGATCAAGGAGCATGCTGCAAATTTTTGAAAAAGGTTATATCCAAAACCAACTTTCTGGGCTTCACATCTCTGTGAATGATTCCAGCTCCGTGAAGATAGTCAAGTCCTCTTCCAGCTTGCGCTATCCAGTTACAGGCTCTCGCAAAACTGTACTGCATAGGTGAATGGTGAATCACGTCGTCAAGACTCCCGCCAGGCATGTATTCCATCACGTATCCGATTCTCTGTGACACTCTTTGATTGTTCTCGTAAAAACCAAAGAAGCGAATAAGGTTTGGATGATCAGAATGCTAAAAACACTTTTAGTGGTATGACAAAGAGACTCACACCTTTAAGAAAACTTCTAGTTCTTTATTCAATCCAGTTTTTAAGCCGTTTGAATGAAATCTTTTTATGCAAACCTCTCTAAAAAGTGAAATTGGATCTGATCATTGTAAAATATTGCCCAAAATTACGTGATGAGTTGGGTGATGATATCGCTCTATAGCAAGTGGCTTCCCCACCAGACTGCAGTTCTTCCAAATCATTGAAGTCATCTTCAGTGAATACGGTTTTAACTGAAATATTTGCTTATAGTGATTCAGAACAGAAAATATTACCCGCCATATGAGCATGCGAATTTTTTTGAGGAAGTGTACCACTCATAATACTTCTATAGGAGGGAAAACTTCGGCAAAAGGGAAGAAAGAACCGAGGTAATAGGCTGCAAGGCTGATAAGGATTGATTGGACGCTAATGTTTGGGTTAAACCCGGAAAAGAGTGGACCAAGAATCTGTTGGAAAGATAAGTTTGGCTGATGCCTGATGATGTTCAGTGGGAAATCCACTGACAGCGGTAAAATCTTCCGCGATGTGAAAACTTATGCTGATAAAGATTTTTGAAAACAAGGAGTTTCTCTCTGCTGGAGGAGAAGGGTCGACATGGAGAGGAAAAACACAAGAAAGGTATGTAAAGACTTATTTTTAACGAGGATGTTAGAAATTTATACATTAAAATTTTTCATAGCTCACGCTAAAACGGGAAAATCAGAACTTGGTGAAGGTTTTATTAAAGGTAACACAATTATACTTTTGCTGATGATTTTTATTACATTACTCTTGCCGCGGCAACCACAACGTATTATGCAAACCTTGGGCCTGTACGAGTTTTCCTGCTTTTCCGACATTTTGGCTACGTCATGGAACTTATGACCGGTGTCAGTCTTCAAGTACACAACACTTTTTGCCTTATCGCCACGTACTCAGTAATCCATTCCGAAGCATTTTACTCCGATGGGAACGCATGTCAGTGGATTTCTCACAAGGATTACAGTATTTTCATGGGAACAATATTTTACCCAGGGGCATTGAACCGATGAAGGAAGAAGATCACAACTAGATTCGGGGCTGGATGTCAACTTCAGAACTTTAATAATCAAGTCAGTTTTCGGTCTAATCCTTGGTTTTTAATCGTCCTTTTTAGATCTTAGAGCAAGGATCCAAGTCTCGGGTTGTTAGTCTCTGAAATAGTCAACTTTACTGACGAGATGATCCTCCAATCAGCAAGTTCTCCCAAACGCATCGATCGCTTTACAGTTCTGGAAGATTCATCATTAAGCGAAAACTCGCTACCGGCCTTCTCCTCCTCCCAGAAACTCTAGTTCTAGCCAGGAGAAAACGTTGAACTCTCGACTGTTATCAACATTATCAAACAACTGTCCTATTAACGCTGCTCTAGTAGTCGCTAGAAACTAAATAAAAAGGGGATTTGTCGTCCCCATGTGTTGAAAATAGATTTGTGGCCAGAGACTCGCGTGACCGTCAAGCCCCAAACTTAAAAAAAAAATTTGGCATCTCACCGAGCTTCGCAGTTACACACTCGCTTATGTTTGTATTTGATAAAGAAATAAACAATTTATTAACGTAGTAAGTTCACAAAATGGCACACGCGCATATCTACAGTTCGACCAGTACTCTCATTCCAGTATACAGTCCGCTGTGAAGGTCTTTAATTCACTGTGAAGCTCTTCAATGTTGGCGTCAGTAAAGACTCGCTTTTCATCTCCAGTGATCCTGACCAGTTCTGGTCGAGAGATTGGATACTGTAATATAGGGTCATCGTTAGTCCTAGAAACCGGAACCTGGTGGTTGATGGCTACAGCATAGGTGTGAGGAATAAGTTCCCGCAAAATTTGAGCCTCATTATGGGCTGACCGTTGACCGTAACCGTCTGTGAAGATAATGGCAATAGGAATGGCTTTGCCTGGGCGAGCTCCATTAGGGCCAGTGTACTCATTCACAGCCTGAACTTTATAGGTGTCGCCTTCAAGATGACAGACCTTTAAAATGGCCGAATGAATAGCTGTCGTTCCTGAACTAAATGGAATATTCTCAAGCGCTCGCAACACCCTCAATCGAGATTGTTTACCAGAGAAGCTGAGGACAGTTTTCACTTTTTGTTCAGCGGCAAACTTGATAATACTGATCTGAAACAGGGTTAGATTGTCTAACAATGTTTTTACTCTAGCGTTGTCAGGTCCAATCCTGAAAATGTCCACGATTCCAGCGGCAAGTTCTTTCTCTCTTCGGAAAGTCTCTTCAACACTTCCAGAAGAGTCAAGCACAATAATCACGTCTAGGAGACATCCTGGAAAAATCTTTTGAAAGGTACGAGACGGAAATACCTGGTTTGAAAGTGGTTGGTCTCTCTGGCGGAGGCTCAGTCGACCGTGTCTGGAAGAACCGAGCAAACGAAGGCGGGGTTGTTGGTCTTGGAGCAGTAGTTGTGGTGGTGGTTGTACTCCTGCAACGTTTGTTTCTCTTTGAAACTGGACATACCTAGTCGTTGGGATGAATGAAAACAATGGGGTAGTCACTCGAATTCTAGTGCTACTGGTAGGAGGAAGAGTCGGTCTAGTAGTAGTAGTCGTGGTCGTTGGAGTGGTGGTGGACGTAGTCTTGGGGATTACCACCTTATCCTCCGCAAACTTGGAAGACTCCAGAGCGACCGAGGCCAAATCTCTTTGTACTTCATCGAGTGCTTCGGATAATTTGTGTTCTTCTTTCAATGACAGTGGTCCAACGGTACTGTAGACTTCTTCTCGGAGAACAGGGATCTCCTGGTTGATTCTCACCACTCTAGCCGCCAGGGCACGTTTACCGGCGTCGAGGAACTGAAATATGGTTTACATTTGATTTGTATCTCAGCCAATTAAACTTGACATAGGAACAATTGGCTAATCGGTCACGTATTAGCATTTGCGTTTACGTAAAAATCTTAAAATACTATGCATTCACATAAACTTTAACGCTAGTTTTTGCATAAAAATATCCCTTGAATTTCTATCTAATCATGCGTTCACAGCGCTATATAGCCAGAACCTATAGAACAAACGCAAATATAGCAAAGTGTAATAGCTACTGTTTCTGGTCTCTACAGTACTCGTCGTAGGTGAAGTGCAGTAACAACCAGCTGTACCGTGTCGCGCCCGTCTTCGGCATCTTGGAGCCACAGCAGGCTGCTAATATTGACGTACTCCGACAGAATGGAGCAGCTAAGGTAGACAAGCTCTGTGCAGAAGAGTGCCAAGAAAGTTCTCGCGGAGGCCAAGGACTACGATCTCACCGTTGTCTCACTTCTCGTAGATGCCTAAGTCTAATAAAGCTAGCTTCACCTGTTTTAGATTTCTTCTTGTTGAGCCCTACATCTTTGCAAAGTTTTGTAAAATATATACGCAAAACTTGAAAATTTAAAAGTTGCGCCTCATTGTCAATAAACCAATATTAAAAGGCTTCTCAAATTTAAAATAGCCCCTAACAATACAAAACAGACTCACGGCCAACTGAGGACAATTTCTCAAGTTTGGTTTCTTTGCCATCCTCTTGACTTCTTCCGCAAAGAGATGGTTTCTCTCGTAGTCAAA